>JAGFBZ010000074.1:2477500-3677500 GCA_018398805.1 Hirundichthys speculiger | reverse complement strand
TGAGAAAGAGAAGATATTGGCAGCCTGCAGTCTTCTCAGTGAGCTTTAATTCTTTGTCATGGCTCTTCACACAGGCTTTTCACATTTTGTTTTTCAGCTACATTTTGTTTTCTTTATAGAAAATGTTGTGGAACTTTAAGGTGACCAGTTTAAGGTGGCTAAAATGTAAGGGATTTTCTTTTTCCCCTTCAAACCACACGTGAACAATGAATGAGCTGCCAAACCTGAGCAGTAGTCAGCATTTATGTATTTAAAGCACTGTATCACCAGCGGTTGTGTGAGACTCCTCTTAAATTCTTGTTAAGAAGTGATATCAAGCCTGGTTGTAATAGAAAGTGCAACGGTTCCACTTCTTTTAAAGAAATATAATGGTAAATGGACTTACATTTCTATAGCGGTTTTTTAGTCTACTGACCACTCAAAGCGCTTTACAGCATGTGTCACATTCACCCATTCACACACACTTTCACACACTGATGTCCGAGGCTGCCATGCAAGGTGCCACATGCTCACCAGGTGCAATTTGGGGTTCAGTATCTTGCCCAAGGATACTTCAACATGTAGCCAGGGGAGCATGGGAATCGAACCAGCAACTTTACAGTTACCAGACAACCCAGTCCTCCACTCGTCCACTCACAGAAGACTGTTGTGAGTTCTCTTTATTGCACTGACCTTTGAAAACATCATCCAGGGATAACTCCACACAGTGGCACATTAAAATCAGACTGACGTTTGAAGAAACATGATGAATTTTTGGATGTCTGTTATTTTTTTTTGGTCTGATGAGTCACATGCATGCTGCTTTTGTTTGGTAAAATAAGGGAGAGGCCTTCAACCCCCCCAAAAAAAACACAGTTCCCACAGTGTAGTACGGTGGTGGGAGTGTGATATTCTGGGCCTGTTATGCTGCTTCAGCCACAGAGAACTTTGTTTGGGTCTATTGGATCATAGAAGAAGAGGATTATCATGATATTCTAAAGAATAATGCTGCCAGCCTAGCTTTAGTTTTCCAACTGGCCCTTTGAACCAGATAACGACCCAATATAAATATTAAATTCAGCCAAACCTTTTCAAAGGATACCACAGTCAAGCTTATGGAGTGACCTTCTCATTTCTTAGATCTCAGTGAATTAAATGTAATTCACTTTATTTTATATTGCATCAATTAACAACAAAAGTCATCTCGAGGCACTTTAAATGTAAAGCAAACAAGTTCGGTACAGTCCAATCGAGACCAGATTCGAAAGCAGAGACAGCAGAAAGGGTAAAAGCTTTATTTATAAGGAGAAAAAACCTTGAGCAGGACTAGCCTTAGGGAGAGTGGCCATCTGCCTCAACCAGTTGGAGGTCTGAGATCATGGGAAAGAGACCAACAAACAGAGTGATTAGTCCAGGGGTATCTGCCCATTAGACACAAAAGACAACAATGATAATAGCAATAACAATGGCATAATAATACAAGAAGAGGAAAGAGAACAGAATGATGAAGGAGCCCAGTGCACCATGGGAGGTCCCCCAAGCAGTCCATGCCTCTAGTAGTATAAATAAAGGGATAGTTCAGTGCACCTGAGCCAACTCTAACTATAAGCTTTATCAGAAAGGAAGGTTTTAGCCCAATCTTAAAGGTAGAGAGGGCACCTCCTTCCAGAACCTAAATTGTGTTCTGGAAGGAGGGCACCTCCTTCCAGAACCTAAATTGTGTTCTGGAAGGAGGGCAACTCCTTCCAGAACCTAAATTGTGTTCTGGAAGGAGGGCACCTCCTTCCAGAACACAATTTAGGTTCTGGTTCCACAAAAGAAGATCCTGATATTCATTCCTGTTGAGAATCTGTGGAGGGAGCTCAAGGTTAATGTTCATGTTCAGAAGCCACACAATTTGGATGATCTGGAACAATTTGCCTATGGAAGGATGAACTAAGATCCCTCAAGAGCAGGGACTTGCACAGATATTTTAAGGTGCTGTTGGTCTAATCTGAAAGAACGAGGTGCCCTCCTGTCACAACCAACCATTACCATCATCCCTTCAACACCCCATGATTTTAGGTTTCACTTGTCAGCGTGTATGCTTTCCGATTATTGTAAAATACGGCGTGCATAATCTAACGCATGGTTGCTTATGCAGTTTCTTGTAACTTCTAAGCTTCAGCTGGATTTAACTTGTTCACTAGTGAGGGAATAATGAAGCAGGAGATTGACAGGCGGATAGGTGCCATGTCTGCCGTGGTGCAAACCCTGTCCTGGTCTGTTGTGGCAAGACTCTGTGTTCATAGGTCAATCTTTGTTCCTACTCTCACCTATGGTCAAGCTGTGCCAGTGACCGAAAGAATAAGATCGTGGATACAAGCACCTGAAATGACTTTCCAATGTAGTTCAGTCATCTGGGAGAGACGCTCATCCATTCACAATATTATGCATCTATACAGTATACAGTGCACTTAAGATTGACAGAAATGTAACATTTTTAGTTATAATGCCACATCAGATAAAACAAACTTGTATCATATTAAACTAATGAACTATAGAAAATTGTTGATTGGCATTTTTCTGATAAAGCTTCAGCTGCTGGCTTGCTGGCTTCGCCTTCTTTGCTGTTTCCTTCAGTTCTTTGTCAATTTGCGGATTTTGCCATCTTCCACTTTTGAGAAGCTAGAACATATGTAGCAGCTTGTGACTCAGCTTAGAAGATTTGCTGTTTGAGAATCAAAAGGTCAAGTCATTGGTATGCATCAAGCAGAGAAAACATCTAAGGAGACTGCAGATACTACCAAAATTGGGTTAAGAACTGTTGGACGCATTATTAAAAACTGGAAGGATAGTGGGGACCAGTGTTTCCGCTAGAAAAAATTGGCACCGGACAATGTGACCGGCAGGTTTTCAATTTACCGGACAAATGTTTGAAATTCCGGTCACATAGGCTATATGAATTTATTGAGGTTAAAAATAAATCATATGCAGTAGTACGATATCAATGCAAGTCATTTAATAGTGTTTTTATTGAAAAACAGGCTATTTCAAATAAAATAAGTCCCGTCAATTGACTCACCAGCATAACTTAAAAAAATAAATAAATAAATATGCTCGCGCTCTTCTGACTCCGCTGCGCTGTTTTAATGCGGTTCTGCAGAGAGAAACCTCTCTCTGCTGGCACACGGGAGACAGGGATCAGCAGGCTATCTGGGCTAGTTGAGCCACTCGGGGTAGATTTCACTGAAATCCCCGATGAGAACTTCACAGGCCGTTGAGAAGTTCAAGCCTCCATAACCGCGGAGCGCTGTCATTACGGAGATGCGTCTCTGCGCGCAGCTGTGGCATCAATGAGTGGAGCTGTGGCTGGAGCCGACTCGTCCTCACACTACTCATTAGTAAAAAAAAGGACATGTTTTTTCATAAAATCCATCCATCCATCCATCCATCCATCCATTAGCTTCCGCTTATCTGAAGTCGGGTCGTGGGGGCAGCGGCTTCAGCAGAGACCTCCCTCCCCCCGGCCGCTTCCACCAGCTCCTCTGGGAGAATCCCGAGGCGTTTTTCATAAAATGATGTGGAAATAACCCATTTTATTACAACTGAAATTGTGCTTGGGAGGAGTATTTTCACCGGACATTTTGACCGGAGAGATTATAAAATCCCGGACTTCCGCATATTTTACCGGACAAAGTCCGGCAATTACCGGACAACGGAAACCCTGGTGGGGACCCATCGTCTTCGAAGAGGAAATGTGGCCGGGAAAAAAAATCAACGATTGTGATTGGCGATCACTTAAACGTTTGGTGAGATCAAATCGAAGAAAAACAACAGTAGAACTCAGAGCTATGTTTAATAGTGAAAGTAAGAGCATTTCCACACGCATAATGCGAAGGGAACTGAAGGGATTGGGACTGAACAGCTGTGTAGCCTTCAGAAAACCACTTATCAGTGATGCTAACCAGGAAAAAAGGCTTCAATTTGCTAGAGAGCATAAAGATTGGACTCTGGAGCAATGGAAGAAGGTCATGTGGTCTGATGAGTCCATATTTACTCTGTTCCAGAGTGATGAGCATGCATCAGGGTAAGAAGAGAGGCAGATGAAGTGATGCACTCATCATGCCTAGTGCCTACTGTACCAGCCTGTGGGGGCAGTGTTCTGATCTGGGGTTGCTGCAGTTGGTCAGGTCCAGGTTCAGCAACAGTATGATCTCAAAGAATGAGCTCAGCTGACTACCTGGATATACTGAATGACCAGGTTATTCCATCAATGGAGTTTTTTTTTCTTTCCTGATGGCACGGGCATATTCCAAGATGAAAATGCCAGGATTTATCAGGCTCAAATTGTGAAAGACTGGTTCAGGGAGCATGAGACATCATTTTCACACATGGATCGGCCACCACAGAGTCCAGACCTGAACCCCATTGAGAATCTTTGAGATGTGCTGAAGAAGGCTTTGCGCAGCGGTCAGACTCTACCATCATCAATGCAAGATCTTGGGAAAAATTAACGCAACTCTAGATGTAAATAAATCTTGTGACGTTGCAGAAGCTTATCAAAACAATGCCACAGTGAATGCATGCTGTAATCAAAGCTAAAGGCGGTCCAGCGAAATATTGTGTATGACCTTTTCTTTTTTGGTGGTGACTTTTTTTTTTTTTTGGCCGGGCAGTGTATGTTATCCATCTTGTAGCTCAGGTTGGTTCATGCAGTAGCATCAAGGTAAATATGTTGTGCAATGTAATGGAAACAAAACAACCTGTTGCAGTTTGCATATTATTTAGAAGCACAAGTGGGAGTGTTTTTTCACAAGCATCCCACTGGATTAAAACATTTGTTGGCACATCAATGAAAAAAGTAATTTAAGGTTGGGTTTTTATTGAGACTTGAATTGGTCTGATGTCACCATTATTTATAACTTGCATTTTGGCAGCCACAACTACTAAAATAATACATATATTTTCTCCCTCTGGAGGTGCGACTCAGTGAAAGAGGGTGAATGGGCTGTTGCCTGGGCAACAGTAACCTGTGCTTGTGCACATCCTTGCTCAAGAGACATGTGTCAGATTAGCTAGTACCACCATAAGAGATTGTTGTCAGTTGTAAGTGACAAAGCCTTGCTTTGTGACAGGCTTGCTAAGATTATCATTTTACCATTTAGCTTTATTTACTTGATCTGATTTTGTTGAAGTTTAGTAGGAGATGGACTCTAATAAAGAGATGTATGGTTCGGCAATCACTTTCCAAGTGATTGGATGGTTCATCCAATCACTTGGAAAGTGGGAGGAAACAGCCAAGTGCCAAGTGATGGCATATTAGAACGTGTAATACACTATTATGTCCCAGTCTAATGGTTGACTATTATTTCCCAATTTTCAAAGAAAGTCAACATTATAGAGAAAAGTTATTGCTGCTGCTGTTGAAAGTTTCTGCACTTTGTGTTTCTCAATTGTTCCTCCTCGTTTCCAGATTGATCCCAGTGGGGAAGTGGTGGTATTCTCCCAGGGTGGGTGTCCCTGGAAGGAGCATTTGTTTTCCTTGGAGAAGGAGCTTCAGTTGCAGACCTCTATCAAGTTTGTACTTTACACAGACCAGAACGGACAGTGGCGGGTCCAGTGCGTCCCTGCTGGGCTCAACACCTTCCAGAATCGGTAGGTTTCTCAAATCAAGAATTTAGCTCAAGGACCATAACTGTAACTTAATCTATTCTCAGTTAGTCTGTTCATGCTCTGCAGTGCAAAGCTTTCTATCATTTATGTGAGTGGAACTTTTTTTTGCAGAGATCAAGCTTGCAAAACTTGCAAGAATGTTGTGACTCTTACTCCCACACAGGAAAATTTCCCACACACAAGTATTTCACACGTGTGGAACTGAGTTGAGCTCTGGTGACAGAGACGAATCATGGCATATGATTTAACTTTCATGCTTACTGTACCATTTGACAGCTACTCGCAGAGGGTGGACATCTTATCCAGTGAGAAAGTAACTCCTACAAGGATAAAAATACATGTTTGTCAGATGAAGGGCAGACTTTAGTCAAGGCAGTGGTTTTGTTCTTGCATAATTCTCAACGGAGCTGAAAAGATGTAAACACACCCAACAACCTCAGTGGAGTCACCTGAGTACATTTTTCCATGCACACCCTCTTTCACAAAGGTGTTTCTTTTTTCTTTCTTTCTTCCAACTGTTAATTAGACCCAGTGCTTAGACCTACTACTTATTTGACAGATGCTTTTATTTACAGCTGCTACTTGTATGCCCCAGGACTTTCATAAAATATAATGAATATGAGGCTCATGCTTTGTTGAACAACAGTCCCTTTTTAGAAATTTACAAAGTACACCATTGTCTACTCACATGCTTTTCATATTATGAATTACCATTCAATTTTAAAATGTCAGAAATGATCAAGTTAAATGTTTTTTTGTACCAATGTGCTGAGATTAAGGGAAATAGCAAGAATAGACAGTGCTTTGCTTGAATGCCTTTTTTGCCTTTTTGCATGAGTGTAGCTGTTCAGTCAGGCCCACAATTTCAGTACACAAAAATCAGAGACTCAAACATTTACAAGGGTATCAATTGTTATCATTTATCTACAATATCTGCAGCTACACACACACACTAAGCTTACCGTGACAATACACCTATGATGATCATCCTCATCTGCATCTTAGTTTTGTGTTAGAATGCTCACATTTGCTTCAGTTAAGGGTAATGCCATATTGAAATGTTTTTAATTATATGTTACAGCCTTGGAAACACTTGCCTAATATTGAATAGGTCCCACTGGTCCTGTTCAAACAGCTCTGACTCACTGGGGCATGAAAAAGGGACCAGAGAATTAGATCTTTGGATTTGCGGTCAAACATTTTCTAAAAGTATTTATTTATAATGCCATCTCCATTATTTAATTCACTCTCACTTGTAACAAAAATGTAGTTTGAGTTGTAAAACAAAACCTGAATAAACCTAGCAGTTTAAACACTGCTTTGCTATAACACATCTGCATTAGGAAATGGCCGAGAAAGAAACAACATATTTATTTATTTATTTCAACAAAGAAAAAAAAAACAGTGAGAGATATTTTACTGTTTTAAACAACATTTAAAGGTAGATGTCAAGGTTATGCTGAGACCAGGGAGGTCTGCTCTGAATCTATGTGGATCTTACTGTTGGCACATTTCAAAGCAATGCAGATTCTAGGGCTGTACAATTGATTGAATTTTAAACTTGATTTCTGTTTTGGCTCCCAATGATGACCAAATCATCCTAATGGAGGAAAAAAAAACACAATTATTATGCCACTTATTCTGCCTTATATTCAGAAAGACACACTCTCGAGGTAAAGACTTCATTTGTCTATAGGTGAGCGATTCCTTCCTACTTTTTAAGTGTAACATTAAGGCATTATATTTAAACATTATTGAGGTCACGTTGCTTCCTGGCTCGAAACATTTAATGGATTTTTTGAGCAGCTGTGCTAGTCCTGAATCATTTTTATTCTGTCTAAAATCCAAATGCATGCACCACCATTTCTATCATCAGGTCCCGAAGGGAAATTAATAATGGAAACAGTGGTGCATGCGTTTTGATTTTAGACAGAACAGAAATGATTCAGGAGTAGCACAGTTGCTCAAAAAATCAAGTATTATTGAATTGAACTGAATTGAATGCACATTTACTCTTATGAAGTTGGTTAAAATGCACAACTCATAGCCGTGGTCAGGCTGCAGCTACTCCACCAATGAGGATGATCAATTTTGAGCAAGTCTTTGTTTTTCTAGGTTATCTATGCAGCACTAGATTATATCATGACACATGGCATTGCCTTATTATATTTTTCATTTGGAAAATTAGTGATATCTGTTAAAAAGTTTGGTGTGGGCTTTGGTGTCTGGTACGGGAACCTTAGCAGCAGATCATTTGGCTCATGTGGGATGCAGGCTGGGTCTTCCACACATCTGCCTCATCCCAGCAGTGCTCTGGGGTCTGGCCTGTTGGTTGGTCCTTGAGGTTGCTGCATGCCTGGATTATTTTGCCAGAGTGAAGTGTCTGCAAAAGTGGTTGGATTATTTATTTAACCTCCCTCAATTTTGGCTGCTTTAGGTCTAAAATTTCATTTCTTATTCCTTCATTCTTTTTGTCCATTTAGTCTACTTTCATGTATTTTCTCATGAATGTATTCCTCCTCACCAGGTGTTGTAAATCACTTCAGTCTGTCTTTGTGCCTTCTCTCATTTGTGCCTCTCTCTATATTCCATGTATACCAGTGCCAGCAGCTGTTGTTTTTAATATTTCCACGTGTCTTAGCATTAATGAGGTCTTGGACCCTCAAGCCTATAACTTAAGTGACAAGTGCCTCATCCGTTCTTATTAAAGCATTTTAGCATTCCTGTCATGTAGCATAGTACATGAGATTGAAGATGATACAAAGACCCCCTGTCTGAGTTTCTTGGATGATTAACACCTTACCTGTGATCCTCACCTCTAGAGGAGGATTGTTCATCAGCAGAGCCTTTTGCAGTCCAGTCCACAGTGTTGCTCTAATATTGTCATCCATTTACCCTCTGGTTTTCATGGCCAGGTTGTTATTTGACCGCTGTCTATATATGATTGGTGGAAATGTGTTGCACCTTAATGCTGGATCTTTATTGGATGTACCTATCTTTCTTTTCAGCATCTCATGTATAATCAATAAAATCTATTTAAATCGGATCTTTCATCAGAAATTACTACTACTTCAGATGCTACATAACATTTTTTCTTTCTCTCGTACAGCAAAGAGCAAAATAATAAAAAAACAAAACAAACATACACTATAGGTAGCTGGAGGCTACTCCTTTAGTTAGTTGCTGCTGGTTTAAATAATATACTTCATCGGCAGAAGATTTTATCTGCTGAAGTTAATTAGATTTAATTCCATAAAAGCTGAAATAAAGAAAACGTATCTATCTGCTTTCTGCAGCTGTTGCCTACACTCAGCCAAAGATAGTTTGTGACTGAAAGGGGAAAAAAAAACTGCAACATATTGCACAACAAGAAGTGTTTTTCTGTAGCTCTTAAGGGGCATTTAATTTCACATTTAATCTTATTTTATGTTTAAGTTGTGAGTGTGTTACAAAGCATTTTAGGACACCTAAAAACTGAGGTGCAGACTGAAACAGGATGATGACATTCGATTTTTAAGTCATTCTTTGCCCTTCTTTACTTGGAATTGTTTAAAAATAAATCTAATAAGATCTGATAAGACTGATCCAGGTTCATTAAGTTGATTTGCGGAAATGACAGCAGATAATACCTTGAAGAACGAGGGAGGAAAAATTAATTAGCGTTGCCTGTGTATCAACTAATGAAGATGGTGAGACTTGACTCCTTTTTTTATGAGTGTTTTCAATCACAGCATAGCAAATCATATCAGTCATAGTGAGCTGAAACTTCCAGTATTTAGTTCTTATTTTCCTTTACACAGATGACATTCAGGATATGTGTGTGTGGGTTCCACTATTCAGTGTTCCAGTGTCTTTCATTTGTGTAGGAAGTGACAAATTTGAAAACGATGGACGAGAAGGGACAATTTAATTTCCCCCCCCCCGATGTGGTTAAAAATCATTGATCTTTATCTCACGTCTGTGTCATTGTCCCAGTCCTTTCTGGAGGTGGGGTGGGGTGTGAGGGAACAACTTGATTGGAAATCCGATGTCTTGTGTAAAGGAACGTTCTCACTAGTGCCAATCCTTGAAAATGCAACAGCTGAACTGTAAAACTAAAGAACATTTCAACCCAATATTTTACAATGTTTTTTATTTTCTGACCTCACAAACTTGTGTGTTATACTTTCATGACTACTTCAGAGTAAAAGCTGCTCTATGTTTTGTCAGATAATGATGGATGAAGGATGGGCAGGTTTGGGACATGGGGACTATGCACTTACAGTCATTTAATGCATCTTTAATGCATAATATAATTTGCAGAAAGATTCTTTACCAGTGAAGCTAACATCTGTAAGAATATAGGATAGAAATTTTCCAGAATGTACATTGAGCTGTTGTTGCAAAATATAATGTAATCAATCCATAAATGGCATCAGAACAGAGTTGGAACATAAAGACAGAAAATCGTTCCTCTGTATGAGCAAAAATGTCATTTTTCTTAGATATCTTTTTACTTTTGATATAATGTACCCTTGTATTTCTAATCTGGAATTCACAGGTCTCATGGCTGATTGTGAATTGTTTGAGAGCAATGGAGGATCTTTTCAGCAAATAATATCCCCAGCTACAGGAAGCAGGTGGAAATAGCTCTTTGATTCTCTGATGCTCATAGTCTGACCGGTGGGTGTTTTAGTAGATGCCCTCTCGTCTCACCTCATTCCATGAGCTCCCTTTTCAAACCAACTCTTCAATTAGGTTTTTTTTCCCTCTCTCTCCTCTGTCCATACCTTTCTTCTGTGCAGTAGTATTTTTCTCTCTGTTCCATAATCACCTTCTTACATTTCATCACTTTTTTCCCCTGTCTGTTTTGCTCTCTTCCTATTAGTCCATTGTTTTTTCCTCTTCTGTGACTTCCTCCTCTTCTCTCCCGTCTACCCTTTCCCATATCACGCTTTCTCACCTTTCACACCTTTCATCCTTCCCTTGCCTCATCCACCAGTTACCCTTTTTTTCCACACCACTGCTGACACTGTAAGGTGTCAGCATGTTTCTACGAAAAAGACAGGCCACGGTGCAATTTAATGCAAACATGCTGGTTGGTGAGGAGTTACACAAGAACAATGATTTTTGAGTTGGATAAAAAAAAAAATGTAGCTCCAGATGGCTCTTTCTCTGGGTGGCCTGCTTCCTCCCAGTAGGCTTGTGCCAACTCTGCAAAAGGAGTGTTGTTATCGCCTGTGTCCCTGCTACTGCACCTGGGGGGAAATGGGTCTATTTTTACCTGCATCACATTGCTAAGGAAATGTGAGCCAGGAGAAGGAAGAATGGAGTGAAAGCACGCCTTCCATGGAGATGTGCTGTGTAAGATAATACTACAGGCTGAAAACAGCATGCACTGAATCCAATCTAATACCTTTATCTCTGGAAGATCAATGACTGCTGTCATTTTTCTGCAAATGCCTTATGTTGGAGCTGCAGCTAATGGTTGGCCGCTGATTATTTTATTGTTTTCTTTCCCCTTTTCTGCTTTCTTTCATTTTGTTCTGATTATCTTCAATAACAGTTCAGTCAGTAAATGCCAGAAAATGGTAATTGATGTGTGGCTCAGCCACCTGTCACCAGATGACTTCTTCAAATGTCTACCACTTGAGAAGGAGTTCAAAAGCTGCATAAATTCAACTAATAAAATGAAGACAGCAAATCTTCTTAACAGTAATGACTTAGAATTTTGAGTGAAATCTGAAAAAGAGGTCTCCTTGGCTTGAAGAAATTAAAGAAAAGTATTAAATTCAAATAATGTAATTTTCCTTAAAAAGTGGCAAAAGTGAAAAACATTTTTTATCTCCTATACACATTATTATTATTTATTTATCCATCCATCCATCCCTCTTAGAATAAACTTTACAATTACATTGGCTACTCCTAATGTTTCTGTCATCCTGATGATTTTTGTTTTCTGTTGGCATCCTCTGAATGACTTGTTTGACTTACATTTCGAACTCCTTTGACTGCATGTTGTACAATCACAGCTAGAGCTTTTGGAATTAAATGTTACTCTTAGAATTAACTCATAACCTTTAATCTACTTTACATATAACCCAGTGTTGAAGGTGTCTCCCACACATATGTAAGTCTATGAACCCTTTGGAATTAACTAATTTCATACATTGATTTGGCATAAAATGTGGCCTTATTTTTCATCTTATAGAATAATACACTGGGCTTCATTCATGAAACGTGAGTAGAACAAATCTATGCCTCTCGTCTTATTTCTGCCTCTCCTCTCTCTGTCCTCCCTCCTCTTTTCTTCCTTTACCCGGTTGGCCTTCGGCAGGAAGGTCCCCCCTTATAATCCAGGTCCTGCTTCGAGGTTTCTTCTCTCTTAAAGGGAATTTTTTTTTTTTTGCCACTGTCTGTCACATGTTAACCTGTTAACCTCCTAGCGGGTTTTTCTCCCGGTAGGAGAGTTTTTTTTTTTTTTTTTTTTTTTTTTTTTTTTTTACTTGCCATTGTTTCATTAATTAGCTATAGTGAATAATAATTACTTGGGGGTCATGCTCTGGGTGTCTGAAAAGCACCTAAAGATAATTGCATTAGCAAAACAGTATTTATGCATTTGGGCATTTCTGAAAATGTTAGTGGTTCTGAAGTTTTTGTAGCTGCGAACAAAATATACTTCTGCCTCTGACCATGTGTAGCGCTTGTGTAAATGAGCTGTCAGTCTCGGACTTAATGCCTTATATTGAGTTACATGCAGATACTTTTCAATGTGAAAATAAATTTGAAATATATCATGTTTATCTTAATTGATAGGTATTTTGCATGTTTAAGCTTCAAATTGTTTTCATTGAAGTGTCAGTGGGTTGTTTAAACAGACTTAATCTGCTGACAGACACCCACGCAGAAGCTCGGGGAGGAGTTAACCATTAGAGAGCCATTAGAGAGCGCAGCGACGGTGTCATGAAGCTGTGGTGGATGCCTTATAGATGTCTCTCGGATAAGGGAGACAAGGGTTGGCTGTAGCTCAGTTAGTAGAGCAGGTCATCCAGTCACTGAAAGGTTGGTGGTTCGATCCAACTGTCCACATACCAAAGTGTCCTTGGGCAAGACACTGAACCCGACCCCTCTGTCAATGCCTTGCATGGTATCAGCCGCCCACTGGTGTGTGAGTGTGAATAGGTGAATGAGAGGCCATTGTAAACCACTTTGAGGGCACCTTTATGGTGCAGAACTTTGCTGATGAAATGAAAGCGTGGTGGTTAGCACTGTTGCCTCACAGTAAGAAGGTTCCTGGTTCAACTCCCAGCATAGGCCTCTCTCTGCGTGGGGTTTGCAAGTTCTACTCCCCGGCTTTTCTCCGGGTACTCGGTCTTCCTCCCACAGTCCAAAAACATGCAGACTAGTTTAACTGGTGACTCTAAATTGCCCATAGAAGTGATTGGGCGTGTGACTTCGAGTGTCCCTTGTAAAAGAGATCATTGATCTCAACAAAACTAATCTGATTAGATAAAGGTATGTATGCATATTTTTCATGGACAGAAGACATGGTGTTAAGCATTAAGTCCTGGTCTCACAGGGAACAGAAGAGCCCTGTCCAATCTGGCAACCAACACAATGATTGGCTGGGGCAAAGGGTGCAAGGTGGGGCAGGCACATGATAAGACTGGGGATTGATCCAGCGACCTTCCAGTTGAAGGGGGAATGGCCCTAGCCATTTATTGTTTTGATAACAATAAATAAATCAAGCATTGCTGTGTGCTTGAAGTTTGCTAAGTACTGTCTTGGTAATCCTCAGCAGAACTAATAAAATGTTTTACTGGAATGATGAAACAAAGGTTTAACTAATTGGGAACAATGCTTTTAGCATTTGCTATTGCTTTGCTACCTCAGGTTCACTTCATTGAAGGGGAGATAAATTTCCAAGGCTCCCAAAATATCTTACTGAACAGTGTCTGGGTGACTGTCCACCAGGTGAAGCTTAATAGAAACTAGGTGATGCAGCAGGACAATCATGCATGGAAGTAAATCCACCACAGAATCGCTTCATTTCTGTCAGAGCCCAGACCTTAACCCCATAGAGATGCTGTCGAATGACCTAAAAAAAAAAATAAAAAACATTGTAAAGATGTGTCTGAGCTGAAACAGGTCTGTAAAGAAACATTGATATTTCCTCCTGAACATCGTGCAGTTCTGATCCAGAGGTACTGAAAGGACTTGCCAGAAGTAATTTCTGCCAAAGGAATCTTGACCAGCTCTTAACTCCCAAAGTTCACTTACTTTTGAAAGGTTGACCAGGGAGGTCAAGTTTTATATAATGTCACTAATTATATATGTACAATTACATATGCACATTTTCAACTATTAATCAAGGATCTCCTCTGTCCCTGCCGAGGTGAAGTTAACTTGATTATATTTTATTCTTTCATAAAGACACACTAATTCTCAGAATCTCCCACAGTTGAGATCTGGGTGGTGGTGGTGGGGTCTTATCCCACAAGACATTAGTTTTCTAATTGCTCTTAATTTTAGAATGGTCATCTCGAGAAACAGAGCTTCATGCATTCTGTCATAACAACAGCAGTCCTCCTCCTCCTACTCCTTTCCTCATTATGAGCCCCGCTGACCTTTCCTCTGAGCTCGTTTTCCAGCCGTACTGTGGAGCGATCGATTGGTTGATTCTTTAACAGGGATTATACAGTGGATTTGCCATGCTCTACACCCCAGGTTAACATGTGACAGACTTAATGGGTTTAGGGTGGTGGAGGCTTGAGATGACGGCATGAAGACAAGATGTCACGTTTTCATGAACATGTATAAGCAAATTATGTTTTTTGATGGTCGACTGCCTCATCCACCTGTCTGTAACAAACGTAGAGAATGTTTTATGTCTTCAAATGGATTCAGAATGTCGGAGATGTAGACCTTTCTAAATTTAGAACATGTGGGGAGCTTTTCTCTTGCCAAACTGCAGATGTTTTTGACAGGTATGTCTCTGTACTTCTTACAAGGTCGAGAGAGACAGAGAGAGAGAGAGATTGCTTAAGATGGAAGGACATTTTCTATCAAATCTACAGCTTTTGGCACATTTAAGCAGGTTTAAGGGTATGTCAAGTGTATTCCAGAGGAAGTGAAGTGTAACAGGTGAGGTATGAAGTTCTGAGTTAGAATTAAATCAGTGAAATTTTGCTGAGTAAAACAACACGCTGACTATGAACCGGGGAAATAGGATGGGGTAATAGCCCCATCAAAGTGTGAATGGCACACATGCACGATAACTACTAATGTGTTTTAAATCATCTGCCAGGCTGTTGTTGACGGACATGTGTTGTAGGCAGTGGGTGGTAAATGAGCTGCTCTGCATTTTTATGGATTGTCAGCCTCTGCACACCTCATCCAGAGACACTTTGTCGGGGTCAGCTCATAAAGAGCCAATCTTTTCCCCACTTTCTAAGATTGCCTATTGACACTGTTGTCACAGTATGGCTCTCTTGCTACCTTGTTGACTTGTGATCTCCCAAATTGCTGGAGAAGAAAAAAAAGATGATTTTCTCTTTTTTTTTTCTCTTCTATATGTTATTATTGTTATTGTTATTATTGCTTTTGATGATGTGCTGAGGGTTGTGCTCCTCTGTGCTAGGGTTCATGTGGCTTACCTATAATGGCAGCAACTCATCTCATGTTTTTCTGGTCATGGAAAGGGGGAGGGAAATTCATATTTTGTTGCAAAAGTATATAGAGATAATGAAAACATTAATTTAATCTGGATGACTTTCTTTGTTAAAAGAATGTAATGCTGCAACTCATTATTTTGTTCACATTTTTCAGTTTATTTCCTAAATTGATTAAATAGTGTCATAGTCATTGTAAAATAATGGTTTAGTGGTCAGTAAAATTTCTATCTATTCATTTTTCCACCAGTTAAAAAATTGCTTCAGTTTTATTTTATTTTTTTTTTATTTTACTTTCCCTATGTAGATGTTTTCTCCATGTTATTGATTTCAGATTTGGTTTTGTCGGTGCAGTCTTTCTGCTTATGCAGGCATGTACAGCACAGCGTGTTTCACAAAAATTACACGTCGACAGGAAGTGAGCAGCTGACCACAGTGTCCATCTGTTAGCATCTTACCCTTCTGTCCTCCTGTCCCAGGCTGTCCCTGCTGGAAGAGTGGCGCGGCTTACGAGACGAGGCGCTGTCGGAGCTCAGTGGCATTAAGGGCTGCATCTTCGTCCACGCTGGAGGCTTTATTGGAGGGAACAAGACCCAGGATGGAGCCCTGGAGATGGCCAAGAGGACCCTGCAGGCTGCTGCCCAGTCCCCTGCAAATGGAAGCAACTGACTGGTTGCAGAGGGCAACAAATGGTTTGTTCTGTCAACAGGTGTTGAATGAGGATAGCAAAGATTATTGTGTTAGTTTGCTATCACACAATTTATATGAGCCAGCAAGACTAATGTTTTGTTTTGTCATGGCAGATTGGAATGATATAAAAATGTCACCCTAAATGATATCAGACCAGTTTTAAATACTTACAAGTTCACCCCGAGTCACTCTGGAACATAAGACTGACCTATGTCATTCTTTTTCTCTCCACTTGTTCTTATATCTGTGTTTCTATTTTGGTTTTCTTTTGAAATAAAATTATGAAATGCATTCTGATCTTTAGTCTATGTATTACGTCTGGCAATAAATATTTTTTCCCCCGCCCTGCTCAGATCTCTTGGGTTTGCTCAGCCAGCCTAATATGGTGCCATCAGTAAGAGCAGTTCCAGCAGCTTCAAAGCCTGTGAGCACCACAGCATTACCTTTCAAGGGTTCATTATATAGACACCTGGACAGTGGTTCCTCCTTTCATTATCAGTATTGCTGATATTAACCACAGGACAACAAAGAGATGCAGAGGCTACTTGCGCTGGCTCCAAGATCAAAGCGTCAATAATGAGGCCTGATAAATTCAAAGAAATTACATTTGCGAACACCGCTAAGAGGTTTGCTGTCTGGTTATCGGTGTTGTGACAAGGTTACTGGCACAATCAATTTTCCAGTAATAAATTCAGGGGATAGCCTTAAATTTTCTCATTGATATTCTAGATTTTCTTCCCCTTTGTGCTATCTGTTAACTCCTCCCCTGATGTGTTTCCATGAGACAGCCCGGCTGCTGTATATAACGTTATTTAAACCTGTCCATTTCATCTTTCCGTCTGTGTTGGTGTCATTGTGACAATGCCAAAGCAAGGAAAAAAAAGGGAATAATTCCCATAACTTCTTACACCAATTCAAGTTGATCTGCTTTATTTATTGTGACCAAGAGTTAAGCATATAAATTGTCAAATCATAAAGGCCTTTGACTTTTTCTTTGGCTTTTTTTCACTTTATTTTTCTGTTCATTGAATCAGAATCTTTATGTAATCTGATTGAAACTTGACTTGAAATATTAGTTTTAAATTCCTGTAGGCAACATATTTATACAGGTAATACATGGTCATCATGTAATAGCTCGGAGTATAATAATGTAACTGAGAGTGCACTGGCTTTTTAAAATATCTTTGGGAAGATAATCCTTTTTTTTTTGTTTGTTTTTAATTCTACCTTTGTGTCAGAAGAACAGATGCTCTTAAGTGTTTTATACCCCAAGCTCTTCTTTACTGGACTGGAGTTAAAGTCCCAATCTAATCCATACGCCTTTGTGGCAGCCTTTTATAGTCACACGGCCCTTGTTGTAATTGCAGCCAACTAATGCTGTGTTGGAGACGCAGAAGATAACCTCTTTTTCACAGTTTACCTCACTGAACAAAGCAGGACAGAGTGAAGGTGTATTTATCATGGTGGTATAATTGGAGATGGCCCGAGAGAACCATCAATCTGAAAGGAAGGAAAAACTGACTTGCAGCCAAATATGTATTGATTTGAGCTTGCAGTAGCCAGTGTACCCTTGCATGCACAATCTCAGTTATTCGTGATGAAGAGCACTTGCTTGATTGCTGTGCACAGGAAATCACTGGATGTTCTGCAATTTTATAAATTTAATTCAACATGTCCTCAACAGCCTGTTTTTGGCTGCTTCTTTCTTACTTTTTTTTAATCATCATTTCTTTCAGCTCATGTGACTGTTTTCTGTCCACTGAACTCGCCTGTAAGTGTTTTCCTGTCACCCACCCCGTTCTGTCAGCACAGAGGATTTTTCCATCTGTGATGTAGTTTCTAATGACACAGCAACAGTCGAACCTTTGTGTTAGTCCTCGGTCGTAAGCATGTTTAGATGACTCCAGCTGCAGCAAGTGTAGTACCAGTACCAGTCGGCCATACTGTGAAGAATTCAACTTGGAGCCTCAGCAGAACACCTGCCCCCAGCCTGACCTGTTGTTAGTGGTTTCAATCCAAAGGGATGGACAGCATCGTTGCAGGAAACACTAAACTGTTTTTAATCTCCACTTTTCCTGCATCCTTAAAATTACTTTCTGAACATCAATTTGTATTTTTCCTCACCCGCTGTCTCTGTACAACAAAGGATAATGAACAAAATCATAACCATGCATGCGCTGTGTCTTGGAGGAATATATTTCTCCCATTGGCTGTCAGATCTTTTCCACTGCCTCTTTCTGTTTACAGATTTGTGTAAGGTTCATTTAGTTTTCTCGTCTGAGGACTGTGGCCAAACCAAACAGATGATGCTGAACTGCTTCACTTCACTGCTGTCAGGTTCTCCTGTGCAGTTCACGCTGTCATCAGTAAACTGCTCTCAGGCATGTACATCTTTTGGAAGTGCTTCCTCTGGGATCATTCTTGATAGACACTCCACAACTGCCTCTGCTCAGAGTTTTCTTTATCATCCGGCAAATTTCAATTCTCACCCATCATTATGCTATTCATCTTACCTTCAGGAATCAGAGAAATAGGCAAACACTTTTCTGCATTTCTGCAGGCAGAGAAAGTAATCTGTCCTGCTTTCTCATTGTAAACCTTTGTATTTTTATTTCTGAAAAAAAAAAAAAAACATTTTCAGCTAGTCTGCAACCTAGTCTTTGGCAAAAATGCAGAATATTAAAAATAAAAAATAAAAGTCTTACAGAAAAGCTTTCAGCATCCTGCATTATATTTATCAGGAGCAGAAATGCCATAGGTTTCAGCAGACTGATGGGAGCAGGACGGGCTGGGGAGATGGAGGGATGTGAGGTACAATCCTGACTGTCAGACCTGTCCTCTCCCCCCTGAGGTCTCTGCTGCAGAGTGGCCAATATCGTTGCTGCTTATTGTAAAATCTGAGAGAGAGCAGAGTACTATGAATAAACTCGCATGAATAACATTTCTAGAGAGAATATCTACCGTGTTGTTTTGTATGTTTCTGTGTTTTGTTTTGATGTGTGTCCTGCCTCAAATGTTTGCAAATGAATGCGTTTGGTCAGATTTATAAAGTGGCTCTCTGTTCATTGGGACAAATAAGGTCTGCTCAACCTCCAGTATACAGCCTGTACTATTCAGGAGTGATTAGAAGAGGAGCATCTCCCCTTTAATATTATCTTCTATCAGTCAGCCCTGCTGTTTATCTGACTGTGACAGTTACAACTGTTTTTCTTAACAGTGTGGCATCTTCGTGAGCACTTAGTGTTGCAGGTGATGCATTGCATCCAGAAAATATAAACTCAGTAACTCAATGACAAAGTAAAAACACAAAGGTAGATTTTTTTTTTTTTTTTTGTCAGCCTGAAAAGGAAAACATTGACATGAATATTCAGATATTTTTCTCAGTAATTAGGTTGGACTCATTCAGCAGTGATCGTAGCCTCCCTTGGCTCTGGGAATTTTCAGAGATGTCCCAAACCACTCCAGCATTCTCTCTGTGTCTTGGCACGCTGTCCTGTTTGAAGGTGAAGCTTCAGTTAAGTCCTGAGAAATCCCCAGCAATCTGGAGCAGGTCTGCTTTCAGGAAATCTTTGCCCAGTTCAGCTACCCATCTCTGTGACTGTAAAACACCCCCACAGCATGATGCTGCCATCAGCACACAATCCACATTGATGGCGTTGGGCAGCTAATGAGTAGTTCAGGGTTTCCTCTGTAGGTGATACTCGTCATACTTCCGTAACTTTGACATACTGTCTAAACTTTGGGACTTTAAGGATTATGGGGGCCATTTTTTGTTTCTTTTTCCATGTTATTTGTCTGCCTAATTCTGTCTTTGAGTTCTGCAGGATGTCTGTTTGGTTTGTACAGACATGCAATTTCATCTCTGAAAAAAATTATGTCATCACCATTGGATCCATCCATTGTAAGGCAATGCACACTATGTTCCCCCAGAATATTCTTGACTTTCAGTTCATACTTTAAATGCACATGAGTCTGTGAAACTGGGACTATTTTTCCAAATCACATCAAATCACATTCACTCTTTTGGTGTTTTTTTTTTTTTTTTAATCATGGTAAGACTTTATTCCAAAATCTCAGATTGGTGTTTAACTGGGCTGAGCTCAAGTGATTCTGAAAACCATGACATACGATTCATACCAATATTATACTTAATAAACCTCATCGTTGCCCCTGAAGAGACCATATAGATAAAAGTGATCACTCTTACTAACCTTTTCATGATTTTTAGTGACTCTTCCCTCACAGAGGACAATCCCATCAATGTACGTAGGGGTCAAAGTTTTAGATTTTTTCTGTCATATAATGAATGAATGAAAGTTCGGCTTTGATATCTAGTTTGATGTTGTTGATGTTTTCCCTGGTTCTTTGCCTCCATCCCTACCCTTCTGATCAACCCCGGGTTACATTTCCTCTTGTGATCTCATCCTGGGAGGTTGACTTCAGTTTTTGCTTAGAGATGACCTTAAGCTTTAACATCTTTATCTGCAATTATCTTTCTGAGATCCTTGAACAACTCTCTTCTTGACCTTCTCTGGTTAGTGTTTGGTGGGGTGCACGATAATACAGAACTATATAGTGACCAGTTTTCTCCTTTTTAAACTGGTTGAATGGCTTATAAGATAAATGCTGTGATACTAGTAACAATTAGTTTGAAACATAACTATAATTCTCAACAAAACTGCTCAGGCTAGTTAATAACATTTATTTTCATACTTTTATTGGTTTTTCTTATCACATAATAAAGGCATGCAGGCATACAAAACATAATTGGTTTTAATTCAAAAACGTTTCAGGAGGATTGAAGGAGTGTTTCAATTAACTGTGAGACTACCAGCTCATTTGTCCACATGTGTATAGTAACCTCTATTTCATGTGGAAAGAGGGGGATTGTACTTGGATTTACCTTCTGTACCTGTGTACCTGACTGTGATTCAATCACATTTTTTTTTTCTGGAAGAATGATAGTGATAATCTAATTACTCCTAAATGTAATTAAGTTAATAGCTCCTGGGTTTAACCAGCGTGTTCTCAGAAAGAGGAGATGGAGGACGAGGGCAAGAAGTCATGATGACACACCCTTGTGTTTGTTTTTGTCTTTTACACACACACACACACACACACGCACACAAACGAGCGCGCGCTAAACCCACACACTTAGAGAGAGAGAGGGAGAGAGAGAGAGGGAGAGAGCTTGTCCCATATCGTTATGGCTCTGCCTCCGCCGCTGAGACAGTCAGGGATGGAGCCGTCTGCAGGCGACAGACCGCGGAGCAGCTGATCCTCTTTGAACAGCATTTTCAAACACGCATCCACACTAAAGAAGATCAATGCCTCCAGTCTGCCAACGGAACAAACTCGAAGAAAAACTACAAGTGAAGTCTGAGACAATAACAACAACAAAACCAAAACCCCTCCCTTAATCCTCCTTATGGATTTCTTACTTTATAATAAACCATCTTAAAGGTAAGTTAGTTTTGGAAACATCTTGTTCGCGTTCGTTTTCAGTGTAAATCTGACATTCCTATCTCTTACCAGCTGTAGTCCTGTATTTATTTATTTATTGAAATTTACTTAAACATAAGGCAAATGTGATTTATGTTGTTTAAAAGTTTCCTACTTCCAGCAGAGAGAAAACGCAGTAGTACTCATTATCTCACATCTTCTGACTAGTTCAGATGACCGGTTTTACCCAGATTAATGTATTTTAGCTTGAATGAAATTCAATCGGAAATGACTTTGAATTCTGTCCAGTTAATCTTATGAACACTACTTAGTTATTACTTATCTTATTTCATATTATATATATATATATATACAGTCATGGAAAAAATTATTAGACCACCCTTGTTTTCTTCAGTTTCTTGTTCATTTTAATGCCTGGTACAACTAAAGGTACATTTGTTTGGACGAACATAACGATAACCACAAAGATTGCTCATAAGAGTTTTATTTAAGAGCTGATATCTTACCATTTTCCATGGTTTTCTTGATTATGACCTAAATCACCTAAGTTTTTACATCAATATCTATGGCGTTGTACTGCCAAAAACACTGCTTTTATGCATTCAGTGTTTTCTTTTCTGTCTGTTTTAGTCACATGATGACGTTTAGTGGAACCAGGTATTAAAATGAACAAGAAAGTGAAGAAAAAATGGTGGTCTATTTTTTTTTCCATGACTATATATATATATATATATATATATATATATATATATTTATATATGCAGCAACTGTTGTATTTGCTTTGGGAGTCTGTCTTTGTCACCCTTCTCATTCTTCTTATGCAGGAGATGGTTACTTTGTTAATTGGCTATTTGCATGCATCACGATTCAGTATGTTAATAAGTGGAATGAGTGGTGTGGAAATCCTTATTTCAGCTTATGACACGCACATGGACCACTTGATTGGCATCAGAGGGCTGTTACCCAGCTCTCTTCAGGGAATATCACCCATATCTAGGCCACTCTTAGGTCTTGGCTTGAAGCTGACAGTTTATTCTGTTCATCCAGGAGAGTGAAAGATTGTATTGATTTTATCATGAATGCAGAAGGTGCTTGACATTTAAGAGGATAGTCTTCTAATCAAATTCAAGCAGTCACTTGTGGCTTCTGTCCCAGAAGAAGAGCGTCAAAAGGCTGCACTTGTCTCCTTAAAACAAAAATGATCTGAAAGCACCTCAATGACACCATCTACAAAGCCACAAAGGCTAAAAAGGGTCAGACGTGACTTTGAAATAATTCAGCTTGCACAACATATATGACTTATCCTGCAGTTGCTTTGCAGACATGTCACACTATCTTTTATTTAAAACTTTTGTCTTCTTAACAGCAGCAGTAGTGAGAGACAGTAACACCTGGACCACAGGTATTCTTTTCCCCCAGCTATGTCACTTATTGACACTGTGAGACTCAAGCAGGATTGATGTTCTAGTCCTTAGTGGTGTAACAGGCAATGCTTGGGTTATTGATCCCTTTCTAGTCTCCATCTCTACAATGCACCAAACCCCTACCTCACCCTTGGAACATGATTAAGGTACTGCACTATCATGGAAGAATAAATAGAGGAGTAAATTAGATGAACATGTATTGATCAGTGTAATATGAGGCCTTTCTTTTGGTCTTAAATTTGGGCTTCTGAAAGAACATCACATAAATGGGGTGGGTAGTATTGGAGATAATCAGATCTTCTGTTGTAGAAATTCAAGAGTGATTTTCAACCTTATTTGACCACCTAAGGTGTTGCTACTTTTGCAGAGTGTGTGTTTCAATAAGAAGTGTCGCAATAAAATAACCTTTTTTTTCTTCTCGTCGTCTACGTGCCATGATTACTGAGACTGTCTCCTTTTCTCTCACTCTGTCAGATTTTCCTGGTCTGATTTGGAACTGATGTATGTCAGGGGACTATGGTAAGGCGATGTGCACAGCCAGGTGTGAGGAGAGATGTGCCACCATCAGTGAACGAAGTGGAAGGGGGAGAGGTAACGGACTGGACCTTTACTCATGGTTTTGTGTGTCCCTGTTGTTCTCCGCCCTGTGGGGTCAAGCGACCCCGCAGTGCCCAGACAGCTGCCATTGTGCCTGGGACACGGCCACTGTGATATGCTCGGACGCCGGGCTGCGGGAGATCCCAGAGGGGATCCCCCCAGAGACCGTCTCCCTCCACCTGGAACGCAACTACATCAAGGACATCCCTGAGAGTGGCTTCGGCCATCTCGTCCACCTGCGGGACCTGTACCTGTCCCACAACCGTATAGACTCTCTTGCTTCTGGGGCCCTGCGGCATCTGGGCCCTGAGCTGCGCCTGCTGGACCTCTCTCATAACCAGCTGAGGCACGCCAGCAGAGAGGAGTTTGGCTCCACTCGTGCAAAGACGCGCCTCTACCACAATCCCTGGCACTGCGACTGTGCCCTCCAGGAGCTGATGGAGACGCTCAACCTGGAACCCGAGACAGTGAACGGCATCATCTGTGAGAGCTCTGTGCGAGGGGTGGGTGAGGGGAGCAGATGGGAGGACCCGGGGTCACACAGTGAGCATGCGGGTCAACCGCTGGTGAAACTGTTGGATTCCGGGGTGAACTTCTGCAGCCTGCAGAGGAAGACCACAGATGTGGCCATGCTGGTGACCATGTTTGTGTGGTTCTTCATGGTCATTGTGTATGTTGTGTACTATGTTAGGCAGAACCAAGCTGAAGCCCGCAGGCATTTGGAGTACCTGAAGAGCCTACCCAGCCCACGCAAAACACCCACCGAGACAGACACTCTGAGTACTGGTTTCTGAGCCCGGCTGTCATTTAAACGGAATAATCACATGCCATTTTTACGGAACATACCGACAGAGGAAATTAACCTTTAACAACTGTTTGATTATGATTTTTCTTTATATTTGCTTTTTAAAGTGTCTTTTCTTTGAATATTTGTCCTCATTTTAATGAAAAAATATGAAGTATTTGTTTACTTGTGATACTGTGCACTGAGGGAAATGAAGAAAATTAATAAGTGTGGCGTAAGTAAAGATAAAAAAAAAAATCATGCAGAAAGGCGGACATTCTTTGAACTTAATAACCTTTTGTCTCCTTTTGTAGCACCTGTTTTCTTCTCCCGCCATGCCTTGAGCTGTGCACTTTTATCTTTCAATAAGCTCTAATTAGTAGACTCTGACCAGATGACCTTTAATGAACACTTGAAAGGCACTAATCAGTTGGAGTGTGTTTGTCAGGTGTGCTAATTGTAATGTGTGTCCTACTCTAATTGTGTGTTTCATTTGTGTGTGTATGTATGTGTACGGACATGTGATTTTTTTTTTTTTTTGAATTCTGATGGCCATTTTATTCCAATAGCATTCATTTTTCCCAGAGACTGTTTAAGCCTCTCTTATTATACAAACCCTACGCCAGTTGTTTTGGTGCCACTGGAGAGCTGCTGATCTCAATTTATTCCCAGAAAGGTACAGGAGTAGGAGTTGATTTATTTTGTTTTTCGGCTGCAGAAAAAAAAGCAGAGAAATATTCATAAACTTGCATATACCTGCAGATGTTGGTGGTTGGTGCAGAAAAATTTGACCAAAATTTAGGGAAGGATTTGTGGCTTTTCAGTCTCTCCTGGGAAAAGCTCATTTTAATCTCTTGACTGTTGCCCCCACCCCCCCCTCCACCTTATCTGTCATGTTGTCTTTAGTGGCTTTTTCAAGCCACTGTGATAATAAGCAATCATTTGAAAATAAATTCAATAATATTTTCTGTTCAAACATTTAATGAAAATGAAAATGAAAAATACTTTATTTATCCCATAAAGGGAAATTCAATTGTGAGAGCAACTACAATTTGCAGCGACCTTGCGGCGCATTCTAGAATAATTAATTAATGCCAGCATAGTTAAAATGAATACCAGTCCTGATGTGTACCCTAGGTGCACTAAAAATCTGGTGCAACCTTCTGCAAATGTTGAGCAAAACCTGACCGGATTAATTGAGTTTATTGAGGTCATATTTACTAAGTAAAATCTTATGGAGCTCCCTCTGAAGAATAAGCTTTATCCTATGATTTGAGTACTTAACATCATGTTTCACTTTTACATTAGAAACCGTAAAGGCCTCTTTCAGTTTTACTGCTCCAAATCTTAAAACACATATGATGGATAGTGGTTCCCAACAAGGTCTCGGATTATCACAGAATTATGGTAAAAGCTGCAAATACACGTTTTCATTTAGGTTTTAAGACTTCCTCCACTCCATTGGTTTTAGTGGCTCCAAATTACAAGTGTGGTGAGATGAAAAGGGGAAAACACGAATCATATCTGGACAAAAAACCTCAATCTGCCATCAACAGAATGTTATGTAAGACAAAATCGTTTTATTACCAGACATATCTCAGTGATTCAACATGATAAATAGAATTTTTATATAACTGCTATCTTTGTGAACAGCATATATAGTGATACCCTTTTGGTGTAATTTTGTTATGCAAACAGAACAAATAAAAATAGCTTTTGTTTTCCAGAAATTAAAGGGGCATTTATTAATTCATTGTTCTTTTTCTCTGTAATGGATTACAAGTCAAACCAGGGAAGCACTGGTATAAAAGTATATTCTTTTACCATGTTGGCCGTGTGGCTGCAGGGATGGGGATGTCTGCTAATATGCTGGCCAGAAATGATCATTTGTCATACATTTTTTAAATATTTGTTTGTTTTTTTTCTAGATGAATCATCATAAACTTCACTATCTATTTGTTTTTGACTCCCTTTTTGATTCCATAAAGGCAAAGAGTAAAAATAAATAACTGAAACAGCGCTACAGAGCGGCAAACACAGGTTTGATGTGAAGGATTACAGTGTACCAACCTTGGTGTGTTCGTGGTTTATGATAGAATATAACTGTTATTCATTTTATCATACAGTTGGTTTGTGATGAGAGTAAATCAGAACTTAGGATAGGTCCGTTTTCTGTGCACTATAATGTACCAAATGTGAAGTGTGTTTTAATCCTCAGAGAAAGACTGGCTGTCGTCTGTGTCGTCCACATACTGTGAATTAGAGTCAGCTGATATTTGTTACATTTCATGTCAGTAAAAGATTTTCGAAACAAAATTGTCTGGATAAACTTGTGATGCGCTGTTGGTGTAAATTTATGTAATATGTATATTTTCTGACTGTCTTATGTTGATGTGCCAGTTCGGTTTCCCCTAAATGCATCTCTCCCATGAATAGAATATGGAAGCTCATTTTGTTTGGTAAGAACCACTCAAAACTCAAAAAGCAAGCATGTCAGCTGTGTATATTTTTTTCTGTGGATATTTTCTTTATTGGTGATGTATTTCTATCCCAATGCTTTATTTGCCTTGCTGTTTGCCAGAAATGATTCAGGATTATGCCAGAACTCAGCACATGAAATAATAAACTATCAAAAAGTCCTTTGGGGGGAGGGACACATATGTTAAAAAAAAAAAAATCCCTAATCTGTTTGAATGTTTCTATGTTTAATCACTTTAGATTTAAAAAGGCAGGAAGATTATTGTAAGGAATCGAAGTACAGGAAGACATCATCAGTTTACAGAATGAGCTCATCATGGTTGGCAGCGTTTCCAATTTTTCCTCCATCAAGCAGTGACACCTAAAGAATTGGAAATGTATCTTTCTCATGTAAGTACATACAAGTAAGACCTCCAACTCCTCCTCCTTCAACTCAGATTTGTTTGTTACTGATCTTCAAAGCAAAATTCAAAACAGTTTGCCATCCATCCATCTCTCCTCTACCTTTGCCTAAAATCAGAACTGAACATAAAAAGAAGCACAGCAAAATTTTTGAGTGACGGTTTTTGAGCAAAACAAAAACCCACTGACCGAAGGCAGGATAGAAATAAAAAGCAGTGTCAGTCTGTTACCTGGTTGTTTTGACTTTTATTTCCAATTTACATTAATTAAAACGTAACAAAAAAAAAAAAACAGTTCAAGATCAAAATAATATTGCTATTATTCTTATTCTTATTAATAATAATACTATTAATAGTAATAAAAATATACACAACCTCACGCGAATGAACCCTCTGCGCTCACTGTGGAATCGGAGCATCAGTCAAACACACCTGATATCATTTCTGCTGTGTGTGTGTGTGTGCATTGAGGCAGAGGGTGTGCGCTGCGTGAGGGGGCTAAAGGGTAGGAGAGGAAAAGGATTGGGGTCACAGCAAATGGGTGGGGGGGCAGCAGACCGGGCTTTCATGACCAAACAGACTGGTCATAGTGATCTAAAATATAGTGTGTAAACAAAGATTCACGGGGAGAGGCTTTAATTCAATGTGTGAACATGGTTTTATCTTTTTTTTTTTTTAGTGTGAGGTAGCTTTAATACTAAAAACAAATATTAGGAAAAGTTAAAGTTGTTTCCAATTGACTTATTTATTTGTGTAACAGGGGTTTGAAGCACAAAGGGGGTGAGGCAGGGACTTTTATTACCCTGAAATCCAAAATCCCAGGGTCAAATGCGCTCTCTGAAAACTGTATATATATGTATACACACATATACATATATATACATATATACAAGTCACTACACGTGAGTATCTGGTTGTTAAAAAATACAAACTGTTTTACAACAATAGCACCATTGACTTTATTATAATACACAGTAATTTTTGATACACACTGTGGTGGTAGAAATAGGAACACCTGCACTCTCTACAGTATAGATTTTTGGTTTCAAACACATATGTATTCTTTAGTGGATATGATACATGAGGGTTGGGTTGATTAGAAAAGAGGAGGAAGTAAGAGAGGAAGTTGATGGATGAGCTTTTTTTTTTTTTTTCTTTTTAATATCTGTAAGCGGGCTTTTTTTTTTTTCATTACTTTTCAACAAACTCAGTCTTGCCACACCTGGGACCCGAACCTAAACAATAAATAAATAACACCCACGTATCGTTCTCTCTCTTGTTCCCCGGTATGTTCCTTTACTCTCCTCATACTTCCTCCTTTTGGTTCATAGGTATAGGGTGGGAGGGAGGTGGGGGGTTGCTATTCACAAAGAGTGAAGTGGAGGGCTTTTAAGGAATGGATGGTGTCCATGGAGGGAGGGAGGGAGAGCTGACTGGAGGCAATGCTGGATGAATCACAAATGACAGTTGCCGGTGCCATTCAGTGCAGATATCCTATGGAGTTCGACTTGGAAAAGCACTTTTTACTTAGAAAAAAGTCCCATTTAAAAAAAGTGTCTTGATTTTTCTTTTTCTCTCTTTCTCTCCTCCTTTTTCTGAAGCATGCTCCTCTTTCATTTTGTATTGTTTTCAAATTTCCACTTCTTTCTCTTCTTCTCTTTTCCCTCGTTCTTTACAAGAAGCAGACTGCCCCGACATCGACTCCAAACTCTTGGTCAGCTCCGCCGATATCCATAGGGGCGATGTCCACTATGGGCAGACGAGAGGTCTTCTGCGACCTGTACTCGATCACTGTCTTGCCCCACTGTCCCGTGTGTTTCTGTGTGTGGGGAAATAACACAGAAGCCGTTAACTGACCCACAACTTCTCCAAAACTGCAGAGATTAAAGACCATTTTGGTGGGTGAATGTCAGAGGATAAAGAGCAAGAGTTCAACTCACCGTGCAGCCGTCTTCCATGACGCTGTAAGTAAAGCGGCTGTTGCCCTCGGCTCTGATCTCCACATCATTGGATCCCTGCAGCAGCACAGCTTTCTTCAGGTTGCCCGTTGAGGCATCCATGTAGGCCACGCTGTTCTTACAGTGGTAGGTGAGGTTCTGAGAGGCCTCGGTGGACAGCAGTCTCAGGAAAGTCATCTGAATGGCCGCAGTGTTGGGTGCCAGACTGTCATCGCCGTAGCTGAACTGCAGGGGGTGGATAGACAGCCAGAATATCAATCAGCCATTCTACCGTGAGTTTGTAAAGCGTGACATTTCCAATGTATTGCCCAACTCTGTACCACAAAATCTGTTTTTGTGCTCCAAACATGAATCAGAAAAAGTCTGATATTTTTAGATCTTACAGTCTTTTAAAGAAGAAAATTATTTTAAAACAGCCTTTACACTATTTGCAGTCCCATCCATCCAAAATGTATATTTATACTTCTGTAGGAACAATTTATTTATTTTTTTATTTTTTTGGTACTAGTGGCCTTTATTTGACAGTGAAGGAGAGTCAGGAAACAGGGCAGAGAGAGAACGGGGAAGACATGCAGCATGGGGTCGCACAGGCCGAGAGTCAAACCTGCGACCGCTGCATGAGGACTACAGCCTCTGTATATGGGCCTCCTGCCCTAACTACTGCAACACCGGGCGGCCCGACTATTCTTTTTTTTTAGGCTTTTATGAAAGGTAAAATTCTTTTGACATAAGGAAACTACAGTATCCATACCTGAAGAGAAAACATGCGATCATACGGTAAAGTTTTACAACATGACTATTTTTGTGCTGAGACTGACATTTGTCAAATCTGTCACTATAATTTTCTGACAATGATAAAAAATCTTTTCTCCTATCTTTAAGATGATTTAATCATTCCTTTATGTATTTATGAGCAGATTCACACTCACCAAGAAGGAAACAGTTTAAAGTAAATATTATTTTAGAGATTTTCACCGAAATATATATTTTTTCTTCATAGAAAATAAATAAATCAATAAATCAAACCCTACCATTGACAAATAAATAATGATGCCAAGAAACAATCAAGACTGTAAAAAATAAACAGGTAGAAGAACTTACATGGAATCCTCCATTCATTGTCTCTCCGAACCAGACGTGTTTGCGGTCCCTGCTCTTGCTGGACCACCAGTTCTTGCGAGGAATGTTGGAAGGTTTGGGGAAGACACAGGACTCTCCTGTCTCCATGTTGCAGAAGACCTTGATTGCATCTACGGTGCAGCCTTGATTGGGATCAATCCAGTACTCACCTATGGAAAGAAAAAAAAAAATCAGCTCAAAGCAAATATTCATAAACTACATTTGACTCAAATTTTTACTTTGCTAAATTTGAAGTCCCAGCCTGGCTCCACTCTCTTTCATCATCTAACCCCAATTCAGCCAATTCTGCTCGGTGCCACTCACCGCTCTTCCAGTCAGGATGGCAGAGCTTCAGATCTCTGCAGGTGCGAGCAGGATTCTTCTTGGATCCCTCTGGGCTGCGAATATTCTCAATCTGGTTGTTGAGAGACTTGAGAGTGGCGTCGACCTCTGCATCATGCTGACGAAGATTTCCTGCAGCCTGGTCGGCCCTCATGTACCTGAGGGGATCGGGGGACTTCTCAGTTTGACCCAGACCAGCGAAGGCGGACATGTCAATGCCAGGGCCAGGTGGACCCGGGGGACCAGGGGGTCCAGGGTTTCCAGGGGGACCCTGAGAGATAAAACCAAAAGGTGGAAAGGATTTTGGAAAAAAATCATTTTGTTGTTTTGTATATAATTGGGTTATTTTTCTCTCTTCTCTCAGATCAGACAATTTCCACAGTGGGTTTAGCAGATGTCCTGCAGTCAGAGCTTTCATCTTATTTTCTTGTCATAGACTTCAACTTTTAGTTTCAACAATCCACATCTCGCAAAGCAGCTATTAAGTTGCTTTAAAACTCAAACATTATTCTTTCCTTGCTTTTCATAATTAATTAGAAGCCACTTTAATCTAAATGTATGATAATATGATAATAGTAATACCCCTTTAAAACCAACTTTAATGTGACAGAATGAACAGAAGAAAGGATCAGCAGTAAATAACAATCTGAACTCAGTGTTGACATGTCAGACAGTAGCATTTCTACATGCACTTCATTCTGTTCTTCCTCAAATTACATCACAAATTCATGAAATTCCTAAAAATCAATATCAGCTTTAGCCAGACTAATCCAATAATTTAGACTATATTACAAACTTTTTTTTTAACTAAAAAAAATTATTTCAAAATGGACATGCCTTCTAAATATATATCAAATATATGATAAGATATGACTGAATATCCAGACAGAGAGAGAACGATAAAGGTGGATATGATGGAAACTTTGTAAAGGTTGACGGCAGGTCATATTATATGTAATTATTCCAGCTGAAGAAAACTACAGCGTTCAGTTCACATCAAGAAACATCATTTACAGCTGACCTGCTACCCATGATGCTATTATAATGTGTGAGCCTTGCACAGGCTCTCACAATTTCAAGGACAATCAAAATGGATTTCTTTCTTTCTTTCTTTTTTTTTTTTTTACAGCCTAGGTGCTATTTAAATTCTTAAGAAAACTATTGGGCATGAGCATTGAACATACGAATGCTTTAACTGCATAATAAACCTAAATTAATATAAAACACATTCACTGACTAAAGGTGATTATGTCCTGTTGGAATCTTCAGAGGAAGATTAAAGTTACAAAGAAGAAAAGTTATTGTAGATACTCACAGAAGGTCCGGTGTCTCCAGAGCGACCTCGAGGTCCAGGGGGTCCAATGGGTCCTGGCATACCATTTGACCCGTCCTTTCCAGCAGGGCCGACAGGTCCAGGTGGTCCCTACAGATGTTGGATGAGATTAGATAATCCTTATTAATCCTAAAACAGAGACATTTCTTTTGTTACATCATCAAAGAGGATAACACAAAAACATCAACTATGGGTTTAAAATGACAATAGTCCAAAACTGATAAGTAAAAAAAAAAAAAAAACAGAAAGAAACTCACATGTAAAGAAATGTATTTCTCATTGAATTAATTTTATTATTAATTTTAATAAGCGTTTGTACCAAGGGGAAACTGGTCTCAGAACTGGCGCCAGTGCAGATGAAGGTAAAACTGCAGTTCATTGAATGACCACAAGAGGCTGACTTCAAAAGCAAGTCAGTCTTCACTGACCCTGATGTTAAAATGGTCAACTTCATAGCAGAAATAAAGACATTTAAAGTCCAGACTGGTAGCACTCCAGTCCAACTGAAACCATAAGTTTCAGGACTTCTGACTTGACTTGGACATGAGCACTGTTAATGGAGACTTGGTTTTGGACTGGTGCATTAACTTCATTTGGAGTTGTAAATCTGAGATTAGTCCTCAGAATTTATTTTGTTTTGTCTTGTTTTTTAAATGTCCCAAGGACTGTCCACTTTGCTGTTACAGATGTCCCGATTAGTGGTTAAAAGTGTTCTGTAAAAGATCTGATCTAATCATGAGTTGATGGGGACACCTTCCAACCTCAACTGGCTTCTGACAAGAACCTATCCAGAAAACTAAGTGGTACAATGATATTTTTATAGCAGGGGCAGAGCAGTAAAGAAAACTTTCTGACTTGACTCGGATCAATAGAGGACTTGGCCCAGATTTTTCTTTAATGACTTTGTTACAACTCAGACTCCCAGGACTAGAGATGGACTTGGACTCAAAGTTTGGAGATACAAAAATGGATTTGGCTTCCAAAGCTACGGTGGGTACAGTGGGTGAATTTTCATGTACCTCATCAGGTAAAATAATACAAAGCCACAACATTATGCATTAGTTTGGGCGTGGTCTTTTTGAGTGACAGCTGTAGTATGGTACCAAACAGCCAGCTGCTTTAGTGACTTCCAGTGAACTTTGCTTCTGAGCTGTGAATAAAGACCTAACACACTATAATCATTCTTATTTTATAGCTTATATGGGTTATTGTGCTGTTAATTGTACTGACAGACAGCTGGAAGGATCTGGGATGAAGCAGCTTGAGTTGAGCAGCTTAGATGTTCAAAGATGTTGTTTCAGTAACAATACAGGATGGATGAACCTAGGTTAGCATGAGCTACACCAGGCTAAATAGCTAGCCTGTGATGACTGAGGTCAGGTGGTCAGGTTCTAACCAGTTACTGGGCTTTTGCCAATCTACCCATTTTTGGACTTTCCAGGGTTGGGCAGAGTCAGCTCGTGCCAAAATGATGTTGCCCACTACCTCGAAAGACCGGCTTTAAATGCACTCTCCAGTAAACCTGTGGGTGACGTCACAAAGGGTTTGTTCAGTTTGTTTTTATGGAGCGATGGCTTGTACTCACTCTTTGTCCACCAGGCCCAGCAGGTCCAGTAGCACCCTGGTCTCCAGCTTGACCCTAATACACAGGAAACACAATGGAAGTCAGCGGACTGATTAGAACATAAAACTATAACATCAGTGTAGCACAAAGGTCTGCATGCAGATACATACTACTAAAAAAAAAAAAAAAAGAAAAGTAGCACTTGATCTTCATAGGATAACATCAAATCAGTGAAACTTCTAGGATATCAATCCAATTATAATTATTGAATTATTACTTTGATTCCCACTTACTGTCAATATAGCATTTTGTTTTCAAATAATAAAAAATGCATCTGAAAAGATTTGCAGTCAATCTTTTTCTGATGTGGGATTCAAGTGGCCCAACATTTTTATTTTTATTTTTTGAGCATTACATTTACAGTATTTGGCTTCTTACCGGGGGTCCGGGGAGACCCTGCAGACCGGTGAAACCTCTATGTCCCTTTTGTCCTCTCTCACCAGTTTCACCACCCTCACCCTTGTCACCGCGGGGTCCTTGTGGTCCCTATAAACAAGTAGAAAACATCTTATCTGACCTTTGTCCTCAGTGTTTGAAATCAAAAGAGAAGCAAAGTCTGTGTTCAGTTATGTTTGATCAGACACTGCAAGCAGGATACATACAGGCATTCCTCTGGCTCCAGCTGGTCCTGGAGGTCCAGCAGGTCCTTGTGCACCCTAAAGAACAAAGGAAATGAAAGAGATTATGTACAGAAGGAACAAACCTAAATATAATAAATGAATGAATGTTATGTTAATAAAAAAAAAAAAAGCAGTGATGACACATTCTCCTCTGTACTTCAGACAATATGCAAATTTTGACAATCCATCCTGTATAAATCTTTCATTTGAAAAAGATTCTTAAGCATGTTTGCATAAATTAGAGCCATTACTCACAGGCTCTCCTCTGTCACCCTGCTTGCCAGTGGGACCAACTGGACCAGACGCACCAGGAGCACCGGGAGCACCACCAGCACCTGCAGGACCAGTGCCACCACGATCACCCTGCAGAAAAGAGAGCACAGTCGTGTCAAAAGGATGACATGAGAACAGAATCACTATGTCCTATATTACTGCATAATTGTTTTTTCCTCTGTGGAGACCTGCAACATACACCGCAAATATTTAACAAAATGCAGTGGCAGTGTCTACTCAAGGAAGAAAACTTATACTGTAGTCCCATAATAGCTGGTGCACACTAAAATAATAAATAACTCCACGGTTCTTTAGCTGCAGTAGCAGGAAAGAGAAAGACAGTTACATTTTAAGAAAAATACAGCTGAACAGGGATTCTGCTTGTTAAAAATGATGGTATATTTTTTAGCAATTTACCCATTTTACAAACAGTCACAGAACAGTGTTGATTGAATCAATCATTTCATCCCATCAGACCAGAAAAACACCAAGCAACAGGTTTACAAGACTGAAATTGGACGTGTTTAAAGTTCAGGGTTCAATAGTTTAAATGTACTCATGAATAATGCATTCAATCTTTCTATAACAAGAATAAGTATTCCTGAAAAACTGACTGTACGAGTTGCTTAAGTACAATATGTTTACAGCAGTGTCAAAAACACGAAGTATTTGCCCCTCTGTATTTTGTTTTTCACCTTGATTCCAGCAGAACCGTCTCTGCCAGGGGGTCCGTCAGATCCGGGGTTGCCCTGTCAGATGGCAGAACAATATCAACTGTCAGCAGTTTCCACATCAACCAACCCAGATGTCCTACTGAATACAAATCATATGAATCATAATAAAGTATGCTCCAATGATACACGTTAAAAATACAGCTTATATAACGCATGTCACACAAATATGATGCGTTTAAGGGCCTGTTATTTCAGTCCTGGAGCTGAAATGGATGAGAGCCCCTAGACCAGATGTGGCAGATGTGAATATGAAAGCATGCATGTGCTGCCATTTTTTGACCTCTCTGCCAGGTTCTCCTGCAGGTCCAGTGAGTCCAGGTGGTCCAACAGGTCCAGGGGGTCCACGGTCTCCACCAGAACCAGGAGCTCCCTGCTTTCCAGGCTCACCCTGAGAAAAAAAGAAGAGAACTTATGATTAGACTTTGACAAAATCTATCAAACTGAACAATTTCACAAATGATGCAATGATGCAACTCAACCTCTGATTTGTTTTTCTGCGTTCCCTGGAACTGAAATGAATGCTCAATCTGTCATCCAAGTGAATGACTCTTTCAGATATATCTACCAGTTAATAAACAAATGTTGGATGGAGATACTGTAAGTGTTCAAGCGGAAAAATGCATTTTTAGCAGCAACATTGTTTTAAATCAGCTATGACATCTGGTTCAGAGATCGGAATAACAGCTCGAATATTTAAGATGCAAATTATTTTTGTCTTTTTTTTTTCCACACTGGAGATGAGTTTTATGGCCAAAACACATTCTTGTTACGACACTTGCATCTTAAAATTTTAGCTTTCAGTGCAAAATAAAGTTTGAAAACTACTATTGTGAAGTGCAGATATGAACCATAGCGTATGCTTCTGTAACTGCTTGGCCTGTTAATCTCATCAAATTGATCTAAAAACAATACTGGTCAGTGATACTGGACACTCTTTCTTCTTGTTTTTGTTGGTTGAAGCAATAACCAGTTGTATTTCTGGGAATGGTATGTTCATCCAGAATTTACTCAGTTTATAAGGTTAATTCCTTCTCGGTAAATTCCAAAGGCTTGAATCAAGGCAAGTGGACTCCTTTCTCTTTGTTCTTGAAGACGTTTCACCTTCCATCCAGAAGGCTTTGTCAATTCAAGCTGACTGGTGGGGAGTTTTGAACTTAAAAGGTGAGGTCATTTGTAAATTAGTGACCCTCCCTTCACTCCTGTGGGTTGCTAGAATCTTTTATCTCCTGTAAGTCGTGTATGAATGTCTTGTCTTTAGGGTGAACCAATTTTTGTCTGAGAGTGGTGTTAGGTTTTAGATGAATCAGTATGTTGTGTCTGGAGAAGATCTTCTGAGTTTCTCAAACACTCCTGCTACAAACAGTATGGATAGGGTTGGGAATCGAGAACCGGTTCCTGTAGAGAACCGGTTCCATGTGTTTCAATTCCATGGAATTGTTTAGCAGTTTATCTAGCGATTCTCTTATCAATTCCAACCAGCACGAATCTCATGTAATTTACGCAAGTTACGCACAGTCAATTCCAGAAAGCACTTACGTGACTAAGTTACGTCGGTTTAGCAGTGCATTGGAGTTGTAAACAACAATGGGGCCCACCAAGTTCAAGCGCTCCAAAGTTTGGCCTCACTTCGCAAAGAAAGATGGCAACAAGGCAACTTGCAGTCATTGCAAAGTGGAGATAACAGCGTCAGGAGGGAACATGACTAACATGCAGAAACATTTGTGCACGCAACATGCGATAATGATAAACGAGTGTCGTGTTTTTGACGCTTCGGACTGATGGATCTCAAACCACCAGCAGTGGCAGTAGCTAAGCTAAGATCACCTCTGCGGTTACTACGGAAGGCAACTCTGGTAAGTAGCTATCCCACTTCCGATGTGCTTCTTTGTAAAACACGCTATAACATTAACGCTATGCTATTAAACGAATGCCTTCTGCATTACATTTAGAAGATGACAGTGACGAGAGAGAGAGTCTGGCTGGTTCAGAGGCTGGCAGCACTCGCTAATGCTCACTACCTACTCTAGCAGACATGCTTATTTTTCTGCAAAAGAATTGTTAATTCTTCATAGTATTTGCAGATTTGCACTATGCACTGTTCCGTTGTATTTAATAGTATTTATCTTTCTTTATTGTTGTTTTTGAGTGCTTAGTGAGCTCATATATCCTTTTAAAAAGGAGATTTTTTTAAAATTTCTATTAGGAAAAATCTGTTAGTAAAATGTTACACATTCTTGTGTATTTGAACAGTTACATATTACAACAGTTAACACGTTATCCAGGCTTTGGGCCTCTTTTGACCTCGCCGTTGAGTTTGTAAGCTTGTGACTTCTAAGTAAAAAATAATTGATGCTAATAAAACTGTTCTCCTTTTTTCCCAAATTATAATCGATAAGAGAATTGATAAAGAATCGAATCGTTTAACAGTATCGATAATGGAATCAGAAAAATCTTATCAATTCCCATCCCTACATATGGAATGACACCATTTCTGTGCCTCTTTTTCCTTCCTCTCTAGGTAAATCAGATAATTCAGATAAGACCAAATCAGATAATCAGATAAGAATTAGAGACCTAAAACTGTCAGATGGCCAGCTTTTATCCTTTAAATACTAATTTGCATTGCATGCCATGAAACAGGTCAGTTTTTATCACTTGTATCTAGTGCACAATGACATAAAGAAACCTCCCTAACATGACAGAAATTGAACCTGCAGTTCAGTCAGTTATTTAAAGCATATTCCTTGGTGAGTTTGGTGTCACTGTTGATTTCTTGGCATCTCCTTCATGCAAACCGATGAATAATGAATAGCAAGGACATGCCCACTGAGATTTTGTAAGTAGGGGACATGGCCTATGTCGCATATCAAATACTGTGAGATGCAAGCAGGGGAAGCTTTTTGTCATATGCAATGCTGTACAACTTGAATCATAAGAAAAAAAGCTATGACTCATGTAAGATGTTTTTACTTTGATCAAATCTGCACAAAGCAGAAGTCAGTCCAGAGTGTGTCTGCTGCTTTTCCACATTACTTTACTGAGTGACAAAACTTTCAGCATCCTGCTCGCACGGCAGATTCATGAATATTTATTATGAGCAGTGACTGCAGGGATGGTATCGTTTTCATCATGTGAGCTTGGACATCTGCCTGCCTGTGTGTCATCATGTGGTGGCGTAGACACGCACTGCAGCAGGACCATCACAAAAGCCTGTTTACATGTCTATATGTTTGTGGGTAGATTTTGTCAAAACAGTGGAAGAAACAGTAATAAAGCTTTACAGCTGAATGAGGGCTAAGTTTGAACTGGTCTGAAGGTCCTGTGTGAAGAATCCTGATATTAAAAGGATCAAAAGGCTCGTCTTAAGTCTCATACCTCATCCTTTTTTAATTTTTTAAAGAATTTTTTTATAAACTCATAGGAAACTTACAATTTACTTTTAAATGTAGAAAAAAAGCCCTTTTTATCAGATGAGTTCAAACGTTACTTTAATTATTTTTCTTTGAATGTGTGCACTTGTTGAAACGCACACTATTTATTACTATTTATATGTGAATCTCTCACAGGGGCGTCACAGTGAGAAAAGCCATAATTAGATGCTAATAACCACAGCAGGATTGGCTTTATGATAACTTCAGTTAGGCAGGAAAAATAATTAATCATATTAGCCATTTTCCAAAATTAGCTAAACATTTTGTCTTTACCAAGAACTGCACAATATATACCATTAATTCATAATCACCACAATACCTGAGCTGACAGTGAACCTGTAACGTTCACTGTCAACATATCAATCATAGCCAGTACCAGTCTCTCTTTTCTTTTATTTTTGTCTTCATGCAGCCCTAGTTTGTATACATCTGGATGTGTATATGCATAAATGGGTATGCACCTGTGCATGTGTGCATGCTCATATTTGTGCGTACACATCTATGTGTATGTCTGTCTTATCCAGTTCAACCCCCGCCCTAGACACAGACACTCAGAAATGCTTACGGACCTACACAGATCCACACCACCCCTACACAACAAACACAACACACACAACACACACTAATTGTATAACTGAGCAGAAAGTGCTCCTCTTCTCTTCTGTTGACCAGTTTTCTTTACTATCTATGTACTTTGTTGGTACATATCTGTTCGTCTTATGTTTTTTCATGTCTGTCCTTTTATTGCAACACAATTCACCACACATTAACTTAGATACGTCACAACACACCACAAACACCAGCAGGAATCACTGCACACACCACATCCATCACTGCCTTGTCTCTCTGTCTGTCCTGTCCTCCTGTGTTCACTATTTGTGATTTTAGTCCTCTCTGACAGAATCAGGGTTTCAGGAGTTAATAAAATATGTTAGATCAGACTGTTAAAGGGGGCTGGTGAAGGACACATTCACTCTCACTCACACTCATGCATAAAAAAACTAACATCTGCTGCAAGATCAAAATGGATATCATAAATACATATCTGACTGTAAAAGGCTTTGATGGCACTGATCATTAATATATGTAGACATTTGTTAATAAAAAAGAAAGCAACAAAAAAACCCTCATAAAAAGCAAACAAACAAACAAAAAACAAAATTAGAAACGATGTTTTAATGTTGGTGCACCTGGGCATGCATACATTCACCACAACAGTGTCAACTTTACTGATATACACCTGAGTGCAGGCTGGATTTAAGGCTCGGTATGGTCCACAAACTCATCTTTTGCATCATTGGTGCAAATCCTTTGAAATATAGTCTCTAGTTTAGTCTGTTATTATCTAAAGGAGACAGATATTGTGCTACTAAGTTATGACTGAAAAGCATTTTTTGTTCACTTGCAAAAAAACGTCTCCTAGACACAGACCTTGATAATGGATCAATCTTTGCTAAAAAAGCCAAAGTTGATTTCCAGACTCCAAACTGTCTATTGTTTTCTGTTTCTCCTCTAATATATAGTTTTGTCAGGTTGGATGGATTCTGATGAAATTTTCAGAAGTTGTCAGAAATTTGAAAAGGTAGAACTGATTTCATTTTGGGTGTGATCCGGAAGATTCTGGATCACATACAAATTTTCGATAATTGTTGTGCCTGGAGGAGGTCTGCACTCTCAGGGTGCTTTTCTAGTTCTTATCTGACATTGTGTGAGAAAATCTGCAAATTTACATGCTTTTTAAAAGGAACCTTAACATTTTTTTGTGTTTTTTTGTGTTTTTTTTGTGTTTTTGTTTTTGTCATTAGACTGATTTACATTATTAGACGTGTGATCTTTAATTCTGTGTATTAAATATTTGTGCAAATCAAGCAATTTGAAGATGATGCCTCAATCTACTGGAAACTATGATACACATATTCTACATTTGGCAATGATTTGCAAGAAAATAATTTTATGTCATCAATCAGTAACGAGGATTTGCATGCTTAATTTCTTGAATAGGAAAAAGTGTTGTTACTTACAGAAGGTCCAGGCAGACCGGGGAAACCTCTCTCGCCTCGCTGTCCAGGCAGACCAACAATACCACGCTGACCAGCTAATCCCTGAGGACCTGAGGGACCTGGGGGACCCTAAGGAGGAGAAAGAAACAACAAAGCTGAAAACACGATTCAAAAGCAACGAGTTTTGTTCTTTTTATTTATGATCTTGTTTTCCATTTCATAAACATTTTATTAAGGAAATATTTAATTATTATTATGATTTTTAATCTGAAGGTCCAAACCTGTATATATCCTGTATTTCTAGCTACATTTCAGATTTTATCGTTATTACAGTCACGCATTTTAACATGACTCTGTTCATCATCTCTCCTTTCTACATCATTCTCACCTCAGCCTGCTCTGCTGCTGTCCAGTTTTATTTGTATAGCGTCTGTTACAATGTCCACTGTCTCTAGGTGCTTTACAGAGACCCAGAGCATGACCCCCGAGCAAATATCATTAACTAAAATTATAATATTAAATCGTAAACAAGGATAATGGCAAATAAAAATTCCAAGATAGAAACTCAGCAGATAAAAGACTTCTATGTTCTGATCCAGGATTCAATTTCACATACAGGGCAAAATCTCTAGAAAAGAGGGGTCTCGACACAGCAGCTATATTAATGTTTGAGTGGACTATCATCACTGGTGCAGGATGTCATTATCTCGCAGTGGCTCATGATGTTTATAACGTGTGTCGATGCATCTCTGAGGCTAGACAAGGTAAAAGCCTGGGCTGACGTCATCAGACTGCCTCTGGATTGTGCTGCCCTGTGCTGTCGTATGTCTAGGTCTGCTATTAGAGTCAGTGATGGACACTGACAGCTCTCTGTATTAATGGAGAGTGTGTCTGTTACTGATAACATTGGCGCTCTGGCTGGCAAAACCACACAAAAGCAGTCAGGAACGCACACACAAAAAAACCCCCAAACACATTTAATCATTTTCTTTTCTCTTCACAGGCTTTTAAGAGTGCATAAACAAGTATTCACATGTGCTTGAGGAACCGGAGTGGCATTTCCAGCAAGGTCAGGAAGTTGCTAATCATATGAGAGCCAGTGTTTTGAGTGTTACATGGAGCGAGTACGACCACAGAACGAAACACTCACAGGAGGACCGTCCTCTCCAGCGTCTCCCTTCTCTCCGGGAGTTCCTGCAGCACCTCGGAGCCCAGCGTCACCCTGTCGGCCTGGGGGTCCTCCATCTCCTCTCACACCCTTAGGTCCATCTTTACCAGGAGGCCCGGCAGGACCGGCAGGTCCAGGATTGCCCTAATGATTATAAAGAGGATGGAACAAGCTGAACAAAACTGAACTAAATGTGTTGCACTTACTGCCACATTATCATGCAGCTGATTCATGACAGTTCTGCTTTCATGTACCCATACAAGAGACATTACCATAAAGAAAGGGTTTTTTTTGTTTTGTTTTAACCATCTTTGCCGCTCTAAACAGCTTCTGACCACACATGCAGCATCTATTAGCAGTTACACAGGGTCAGACCTTTGGTGTGTTTCACCTCTTTTTGGCAGGTTTAATAAACTCTAGTAAGAAAGCTGGGTGCAGGCTGCAGGAGTAAGTTACCAGGACAATGACTCACATTGGGACCGGGAGGTCCAACTCGGCCAGCAGCTCCAGGGAAACCAGTGGCACCCTAAAAGAGATAAAATCATTCGAAAATTATTTTAGAAAAAAATAGAGGTTTCAGCATGTGTAGCAACTGAACAAAGGTAAAGCAGCATAACATTTTCAAAGAAAAAAAGTGAGACTTTTATACAGATGAAAACATTTTCAAAAGGCCACTTACAGGAGGTCCCTGAGCACCACGAGCACCTTTAGGTCCAGAAACACCTGTTGGACCCTGGAAAAGAAAATGCTCTGTTTGTTACTGTCTGACCTGTGCTTTCTGTTTCATGTACAGAAGTTTGGGCTGGCGAGTTTTTTTTTCTGCCTGATGTGGCACAAACTCTGACAAGGACGACTGTCACGCTGACTAGATGCTAAATGCACGAAAATTCAACAGAGAAGAGAACAAAATTAGAATTTTCTGCCGATTTGTCTACATATGTTTTTTTGTTTTTGCAGGACTGCCTGTCAGTTGTTGTCTGTTTTGCTTTATAACCTTCAAATTAATTAAAATAAAAACTCCACAAAGCTGCCGACATCAACTTGTTTTAGGCTTTTATAATTTTGAATTAAGACAAAGATAAAATAATGGTGCACAACCTAGCCAATAAAATGAAAAGGTTTGAGGACACTTACCGCTGGTCCAGGTGCACCTGACGGTCCTTGGGGTCCAGGAGCACCAGCATCCCCCTTCTGTCCAGATTCTCCCTGCTCTCCCTTGATCCCGGGCTGACCATCAGAACCCTGAGAGAAAAGCAGGATGAGCTGTGTTTAATGCCAGTGTGGGAGAAATGCTGGAGCACCCCTGTATGATTAACAATAGTCGTCCTTAAAAGTGCCAGAAATATGGATCAAGTACAAATATACATAAAAACTGACATAAAATAAGTGCAGAAGGCAAAACGAGTTTCTTTCATTCTTTTTCTCTGACAGAGAGTTGACTGGAATTGTGGCAGCCTCAGCTCACTGACGCTGGTTTCCAGATTGCTCAGTACAACCTGCTGATGTTTTTAGGCACCATTCATGTCTGTTTTCTGTTACAGTGAGTAAACTAAGAAAAATAATTATTCACACATCATGTAGTGTTATTTGTCATGACACAAAATCTATAATTAATCATTGTTCAGCCTAGAAGGCAAAAAAAAAAAAAAAAAAACTTAAGATAAATTGTATTGCCACAAACATATTGATGACATCCATTTAGAGGGATGTAACTTATGAAAAACATTTTTTTGATGTCTGTCTGGAAGTCTTCAGGAAAAAGGAAATGAAAGAAAGTTGCAGTGCAGACTTTTGAAAGACTTCAGCACAATCACAATTATACCAGAAACACGAAAGAACAATTACCCAAAGAAAAACAAAGATAAAAGAGTTTCCAGATTATAGCAATAAAAAGAAAATTGTGTTTGGCATCTTTACTATTCTTGATGTAGAAAGCATAAATCTAAACCTAATCAAAAAAATAACCTACAAACCTAATCTACAAACAAAATTCAATAGGGAACAAGTTATTATTCAAATCATCAATGATGTATCATATAACAGACCTGGAGGGGTCCTTTAAAAACTGTAGATTTTGAATTTGTATATTTGTGGCTTTCATCAGCTACAGCACGAGTGTCATCAAAAGAGAAAAAGAATCTGAAGAAACCTCTGTGCACCAGGGACAAGGACGGAAACCAGTAATGACTGGGTGGGATTTCTTTGGCCGCATCTGAAACAGTCTGTCACTGCCACCACAAAACTCCACCAGGCAAAGCAAAAAACATGTTGTACATACAAGATCCAGATACAAAGCTGCTTTTTAATTTATTTTTTCATTTCTTTCTTTTTCTCTTTCTCTGATCTTGGGCTTATTCAAAGTAAACTGAGGTGAATTGGAAATGTGTCCTATGGTTGGAAGAATCAGCATTTTAATTCCTTTGTTTGTAAATCATGATACTTGGCTGAACTGAAGACCAACTGGCTTGTCATCAAACAATTCAAAGACTAGTATTCATAGTACGGGGACATCATCAGTACTGAACAATATACCAGATTTTGGGGGCAGCATTTTACCTTCCATTAGTTGTCATTTTGAGGGAAAAACTTTGCTTGTTTGAACAAGACAAATCTGCATCTAATGCAACATCATGACTAATAAAAAGGTGCTAAGCTACCTATGATGTTTTAAGTGATGGAATATGTTGTCTTTGTATCTTTTTTAAGTGGAATTGCACTTTTATTCAAATAAGTAAGTATTTTTTAATGCATATAAATACACAATGTCATGTAAATCAAAGTTCCTTTAACAATCTGGGTTGTTCTTGTTTACTGACAGTCTGTGGCCCTGGATTTATGTTCTTTATACATCTGCAGATCTACAGTCAGAGAAAGTTGTCGTGTTGTTTGTATCAAACCTACAGGAGGTCCAGCAAAACCAGTGGGTCCAGGAGGTCCATTCTCTCCCCTGTCACCCTAAAAAATGAAGAGAAAGGTTAAACAAAAACAGAAAGCTCTGCACGAGTGACTAGTCATATCAGAATCAGAATCAGAATCAGAATCAGAATGACATTATTGATCCCTCAGGGAAAATTGCTTTTCCTTACAACTGCTCCTCCAAAGCTTCTTCAGAAAAGAGTACTATGATTACTAGATAAAATATAATTACAACAAACTGGCATATCTTTCGAAGATATCAGCATCTCACTTTCATATACAACTGATACTGATTAAACTGCAACACTTACAGGAGTACCGCGAGTACCAGGAGCTCCAGAGGGACCAGCAGGACCGGATTCACCCTATGGGAAAGCAAAGGAGCATCTTCAGCAACACACACCAATTTATAAACATCTGTTGCATGTACTCAGTGAAAGGAGGCATGGTCTTCATCTCCTAAAGTGTTGAGAGTCCACCCAAGAAGGCGACTCCAAGAAAAACCATTCACCTTTTCACCGTTGGGACCAGAGGGACCAGGAGGACCAATGGGACCAGTAAGACCCTGTGACCAGAAACAGGTGAGGAATAAGACATGCACGCTGGAAGCAGCAGGAGATATAACATTTCAGTGTTAAGACGTCTATGTCTAAAAATTAAGAACCATTTTTTGAATAAATGTTCTTAAGATTGTTCTTAAAATGCTTTAGTGATGTGCTGACTGTATTTAGCACAGATTATTATTCATAAAAACCAAAACGGTTAGAAAGTCACGCACTCTGGCTCCATCTTTGCCCGGAGCACCTTCAGGTCCCTTCTCTCCAAGGTCACCCTATAGAGATAAAAGAAAAAAAAAAGGACAAAGAAAAATGTCTGTCACATGTTATGAAAATAGACATGATTCATTTTAAAATGATTCATTTTCAATTCATTTAATGTGTAAATATTCGTTTTTTTTTTGTTTTTTTTTTTCGAAACCCCTTGTTTCAGTCGTGGCTTACTCTGTCTCCTTTTGGTCCAGGAATGCCAGCAGCTCCTCTTTCTCCAGGCATACCCTGCAGGCCCGGGGGCCCCTGAGCTCCACCAGTACCAGCCGGTCCAATGGCGCCCTAGCATAGTTCAGAAACAAAAGGAGAGCGGTTAGCACAATGAGTTGACGCATGGACTGAAAAGGTACGTCGAATTACGACACACCGAAAAACTACATGACTGCAGGTGTCTAGATATGGTTCTATTAATGCTAGGTTTTATTGTTGCATTTTACTTTCCTGTTGTTGAGCCTCTGACCCCCCCCAACCAAAAAAAAAAAAAAAAAGAAAAGGAAAAATAAAAATAAAATAAAATTGCATATTCAACGAAAGAACCATTCTCATCTCTGCCCTGGCTTGTTGTAAAGGTTATCGCTGAATCAGAAGAATGGAAGACAGTTTGTGCAATAAACTGTTTCAAACTTAAATTATTCTACTATACAACGATAGCTACTCAAATTAAGCACAATGCTTTTATTTTATGTGTCTGCTAAGATACCAGATTTCTATTGGAGGCAGACCTTTAACCTAATTACCTCTGCCAAAGAGGTCATGTTTTTGCCGGCGTTTATCTGTCTGTCTGTTTGTCTGTTTGTCTGTGTTCAAGATAACTCAAATAGTTATGAATGGATGAAATTTTCAGGAGTTGTCAGAAGTGTGAAAAGGAAGAACTGATTTCATTTTGGGTGTGATCCAGAAGAAATCCTGGATTCTAGATCACTTTCATATTTTCGATAACATTGTGATCAATGGGGGCCGAAAATTTTGTTTCTCAATATCTCCGTTAATTATTGCCCAAAACTCATGAAGATCCGGATCTGATCCAGAATGCGGATTTTATTGCAATCTGTAAATCGCTATATGGGAGAACTGTTGTGCTTGGCGGAGGTCTGCGCTCTCCGAGTGCTTTTCTAGTTTTATTAGATATTAGTATGACTTGCCATATTTTTTGCAATGCCTTATTTTGAAACTCAAAAATGTTCAAAATAAAAATTTGGTGTATTGCAGTACAAATTCATAGTTAAACCATGGACTGTATAAACTAGTTAAACCCATAAATGAGACAAGGCGAGCTGCATTTTAAGCTTGCTCTCAACTCTCTACATGGTTTATTCTAATTACACCATCTCACTTAAAGGTCTATTTAAGGACGTGTGTTTATTTAAGGAACGTCTTCCCCCAGCTCATCCCCAATATCTCTTAGTATGCCTTAAAAGTGGGGATTTATTAGATGCCCAGATGTCAATACTCAAGTGTTTTATGATTAAATAAAGCTTAGAAGTCTTCATTGTGAGAATTATCTGACTGAATTTACCACAGGAATCCCTGTGATCAACAGATGTGCGAAACCTCCCCTCCATTTGTTTTTCCCCTCAAATACACTGAAATATTTAAACTTTCGATGTAGATTTTAGAGCGAGCCCACACTGTGTGCCATGAAGCTAAATAAACACAGTGGCCACAGTGTAACACACTGTAACTGCTAACTTGACTCAAGTGGACTCTTTACAGTCATATTAAGACAACTAGTTAATTCAAATTGAAATGTTGAGAAGCTGTGTAATGCACATGCATGGTGATTCATATATCTATAGCAGAACAACCTCCTAACTTGCCTTTCTCATTGTATTACCAGTCTGATTCAGCTTCTATAACTCCATGTGGATCTTCAATAAAACTGGAAGGGAAAACCGCTAAAAAATAGCCTTTCCCTTTGTTAGAGAGAGGTTTTCAGCAGTCCAAAGAGAAATACATTTTCATTTTAATATGTTGTACGTTAGGGGACAAAGTCTGTATATCAAACAAAATGTGTGGACATATAACACGCTTCACACTTCCTGCAAACTAAAAATCATTCTGAATTTAGGTGGATGAAATCTCTTATTCTTAGGAAGGCTTTGATAATGAAAGGTTAAAAAAAATATTTCTTTTCTGTCTGGGAAGCACTTGATGATTCCCGTATAAGCATAACAGTTGTCTGTATTCGGGTCTAACCTTTATTTGTTTGTGTTGATCATGGTTTTAATTGCTCCCACATTGTTACTTGAAGAAATGTGGAAGTCAGCTATGTAGATGATCAGTTTTAGAAAGAAGAAAAAAAATCAAGCTATATAAATATACAATATATGTATATAAATAGGTATATATGATTTAATCCCCCCTCAAAAAAAAAAAACAAAACAAAAAAACAGACAAATCTTTTCTACAGTTCAAAGTCCAACTAATGGAAGCTAACGTAATCCTTTTTTTTTTCAAGTGGCCCCACCAGATCCAATCCCTGTCACAGGCTGTGAATGCTATCAATAGTGCTTCTGCTTCAGCCTCAGACACACAAATACAGTCTCTGTCTCCTGACTCCAGTTATAAGTAACCGCATGAATCACAACTGCAGTTTGTGGCTGTCAGTACTTTGCGAGAATTGTCTTTTCTGATTTTAAGTGGAGATGACTGATGTACAGAACAATGTGACTCGTGTATCAAATCATTCTGTAGGTTTTTTTTTTTTTTTAACCAACAACAGTCCCTCCCCCCTCAACTCCATCACCATCACAGTCATGTCAGCTCTATAATCCTCATCCTCTCCATCCGCTTCTGCCTGACCTTACGGGAAGGAAATCTATAAACTGGGATTAAAATCTGAGCTGATAACAAACCAAAAATGGGAATTGCAGTCTCTCTGAGCTCTTCCTTTGCCCATAGTGCAGACATACGACTGCTTTAGCTGGAATTCACTGTTTCCTGACAAGCAAGGGTCAAGCTTGACAGAAATATACTGAGCTTCCAGTGGGGAAGAAAAGGAAGATATTGTCTTTAAAACGTTTAGGTTTTATGGACTTATTAAAATGTAAAACTTAAATGTGGGGAAAGAGCCCTGTGTTGTACAGATGCTTGGGAATACAGGACAAGTGATGGGGAGTGACATAAAACAAGGGTTTTATTGAACAAATCCTGGTTTAACTCTGGCCTTTGTTAGCAATCTAACCCTTAGGCCTGTAATTCACAGATTCTTTTTGCTTGTGATTAAAAAAGTGTCTGCATTTGACCCTAAGTTGAATCATTTCTTGAGTACTGAAGCAAAGATTAGAGTACTGTCAGAAAAACAAGAAAAGCTTCATGAAACTGAAACATGATTTCTGATTTTCTCCTCTTATTAAATCATCTCAGAACCACAAATTCCAATTTGGAAAGTGCTGCTTGGGTCATCAAGGCACTAAAAATTAATTCCCTTTTATGAGCTAGGATGTTGATGATCAAGATAAATGAACCAAGGCTCTGTTTCTCAATAGAAGTACAGTACCGACTCCCATTAGGCTAAATCTAATAACAAGTGTGCAGAACATTAGGAGTCAGGATCAGGGTAGACTACCTCTTTCAAGATTTCTTTTCGGCAATCACGGGAACAGGTGAACAATAAAAAATTAAATCTAATCTACTCAACTCACAAACACAAGAGGTAGTTTAATTATCTCCTCAGACTGCTCTGAGCATGCGATAAATCTGAAAATCTTCTTCAGGTTACTGGGCTCACCTTGGGTCCGTCAGTTCCAGGCGTTCCAGGCAGACCTCTGGGTCCTTGCAGACCCTGAGGGCCCGCTGGTCCTCTCTCTCCAGGGAAACCACGCTCTCCCTAAGCAGCGACACAGCAGCAATCAGAAACGTGTCATCTGACCAGGTCAGGTGGAGTAAAATCAAATGAGAACAATGAACTTACTCGGGGTCCAGTGGTACCAGCAGCACCAGCCTCTCCAGGAACACCCTTGCAAGACAAACAGACAGGGAAATTAGGACAAAATCAAGCTGTGTGTATGTTAAAGAAATGTGATCGATATTTAATCTACAACTGGTAACACATTTAAATATGATTTTGTAATCGATAAGCAAAATCAAAATCAGCAGTGAGAGACAGTGAAGCTCAAAATCATTCAAGTAACTATGGAACATTTTCACAAAATATTTAATACCAATTATTTATGAAACTTTACTTTAACATTCCTAAATTATAAGGGCCCCATTTGGTTAACTTTTGAATGAAAAATGAATATTAATGCTTTTTTATATACAAAATATTTCCAAATACTTCACTTGTTTCGAACAGCTGTATCATTGTGAACAAGATGAGAAATTTCTGTTCTGTGGCTAAAAGTGAGCTCAAAAATTTGGAGAGGAAAATAATGAGAGATATTACAGATTCTTGTCAAGGCGATTGCTGCTGAACTGGCTTTTTCTGCACTTGATGTGTCAAGACTCTTGTGACGGCTGTTTATCACGTTGGCCCTCAAGGTCGTCATGGCAGTAAAACTCCATTGCTTACACAGCGGTGCATCACTGCCAGGCTGAAGTTTGGCCGTGAGCATTTGAAATATGAAGATGAGTTTTGGTTGTCTGTGTTTGGTGTGAGGATCCCAAATTGAGGCCAAAAAAAAAACAAAACAGATCCCCTTTGGAAACATGGTGGTGGGCGCATAATGCTGTGGGGCTGTTTTGCTGCTTCAGGCACGAGGAACCTTGTTTGCATGGAATCATAAAAAGAGGATGTTGACATTCTGATGACTAATGCAAAGATATTTGCAGCCAGTCTAGGTTTAGCTCATTTTTGGGTCTTTCCATTAAGACCACGATCCAAAACATGCAAATTTATCCATTTAGTGTCCTTTTTGAAGGTCATGGAGTGGCCCTCAATCTGCCAAAGTAGAATGGGACAAGATTCCTCAAGAAATGAGTTACCATGAGAGTAATATTGATGTGAGCTATTCAAGTCCCACAGGTTGTACTATTGATTATCAGATGTCAGAGTTGTCAGAGACTAATACATTTGGCCTGAAGATGTTCATCTTTTTCCTAGTTTTAGGTAAACACTTTAGGTAAATATTTCAATTATATTTGTCTCTTTTTTTTTAAAAAACCAAATAAACTATAAGCATGGTCTTTCCATGAAAAAGTTAATGGATTTGTTTGAAGTCATAAGGGGGGGGGGGGGGGGTAATTTTGATCTAAACAATATGCACTATGTTGCCAAAAGTATTTGCTCACCTGCCTTGACTCACATATGAGCTTTAGTTCATCTCATTCCTAATCAATATGACGTGGTTTCCCCCCTTTGCAGCTAAAACAGCTTCAACTCTTCTGGGAAGGCTGTCCACAAGGTTTAGGAGTGTATTTATGGGGATTTTTGATTATTCTTCCAGAAGAACATTTGTGAGGTCAAACACTGATGTTGGCTGAGAAGGTCTGGCTCTCAGTCTCTGCTCTAATTCAAGATGTTCTATCAGGTTGAGGTCAGGACTCTGTGCAGGTCAGTCAAGTTCATCCACACCAGACTCTTCCATCCATGTCTTTATGGACCTTGCTTTGTGCACTGGTGCACGGTCATGTTGGAAGAGGAAGGGACCAGCTCCAAACTGTTCCCACAAAGTTGGGAACTTGGAATTGTCCAAAATGTCTTGGAGTTCCTTTCACTGGAACCAAGGGGCCAAGCCCAGCTCCTGAAAAACAACCCCACACCATAATACCCCCTCCACCAAACTTTACACTTGGATCAATGCAGTCAGACAAATACCGTTCTCCTGGCAACCGCCAAACCCAGACTCTTCCATCAGATTACCAGATGGAGAAGCGTGATTCACTCCAGAGAACGTTCCTCCACTGCTCTAGAGTCCAGTGGTGGCTGCTTTACACCACTGCATCTGACGCTTTGCATTGTACTTGGTGATGTCTGGCTTGGATGCAGCTGCTCCACCATGGAAACCCATTCATGAAGCTCTCTGCTCTGTTGTTGAGCTAATCTGAAGGCCACATGAAGTTTGGAGGTCTGTAGTGATTGACTCTGCAGAAAGTTGGCCAACTCTTTGCACTATGTGCTTCAGCATCCGATGACCCTGGTCTATTAGTTTATGTGTCCTGCCACTACTAACTGAGCTGCTGTTGATCCAAACTCTTCCATTTCCTTATAATACAGCTGACAGTTGACTGTGGAATATTTAGGAGCGAGGAAATTTCATGACTGGATTTGTTGCACAGGTATCATCCTATCACAGTCCACACTGGAATTCACTGAGCTCCTGAGAGCAACCCATTCTTTCACAAATCTTTGCAGAAACAGTCTGCATGTCTAGGTGCTTAATTTTATCCACCTGTGGCCATGGAAGAGATTGGAACACCTGATTCTGATAATTTGGATGGGCGAGCAAATACTTTTGGCAACATAGCGTATCAAAGATGTGTCATGTAAAACACCATCTTTCTGTAACCACCTTTCCATTGATCCTGATACACACATGATATCATAACTGTGTGAATAATTATCAGGTCTTTAATGGTGAGATGATTTAACACTGTGAGTTCCTGTTAGTCCTCAGACACAGTTCTGGAATAAAACAGCTGTGAAGAAACTGATTGTGCTGGGAAGATAGTAAATGTACAGGCCATATAAACATTCTCTCTTTTTTCATCAGAAAAGCAACAGAAAACTGCTAGTGTGTGTAACGGCACTGTGTGATCTTTACAGCTAGATTTTGCCAGAGTGTACCAACCTGGTCTCCAGGCTTGCCTCCCTCACCAGGAGGACCAGGAGGTCCAGGAAGACCCTGTGTACAGGACAGAGGAAACAGTCAGGACATACAAATCTCTGAGGGTAGCAAGCTTAAAGCTCTAGATTTCTAACTAATGATAACTAATAACACTGGATTTACCTATTTAAAAAAGACCCAAAAATGTATATATACTTATTACAACACTTACACTTTTGCCTTATGTCTTTCTTAAATTTGGCTCATATAGGATTAAATATGTAACACAGCATCTTTTGTATAAAACACTGCACATCTAAGTTTCTCAGATGCCCTGCAGATGTCTGAACCTCAGAAAATAATCCTAGAAAACCTTCTCAACTTCAACAAGCAGTCTTTTTTTTTGGTGTTGCACACAAAAACATCAGTGATAAACTGGGTTTTGCTTTGAATTAATATTTAAATAATGATACAGCTACTGATATGCTTGTCTATATTCATGCATTCAGACTTGAACAGTCCAGATGAGGTAAAAGAAGACAGACCCACCTGGAAGCCAGAGGGACCAGGCTGTCCTTGCTCTCCTCTCTCTCCAGCAGGTCCCTAAACCAATGAGCCAGAATTCCAAATGATCACATTATATCATCACAGAGATTTCAGAAGAATCCACACACTGATGGACATATTGCAGCAAAAAATATCTGAACATTTCCAATTTATGTTGCACTAACATACAAAGACATCTTGTGAACAATGCAACATGCGATATTAGAGGCTGAGGGCTGGCTGTCTTAAAATGTCCAGACATACGTTTCAAGCACTTATATTTCTATACAGAACTGCTGCAGCAGGAGTCTGCAAAGTCTGCAAAAATGAGGTACTGATTGGTGTTTCTAAGTGCAGACTTGAAGAAAAGGAGGCAATAATATCAGTGTTTAAAGCTATACAGAGTCGGACTGAGAAGATGGAGATACATACAGCAGGGCCAGGGGGTCCAGCAGGGCCGGTTTCTCCATCTTTGCCGGGCAGACCCTGAGGAGAGAAGACAGATAGATATCACAAGTTAAGCTGCAGCAAAAGGTGATGCGATTAGCTGGACAAACATTTGAGTGATAACTGAGCTTTTCAGCATGCTTCTCATGGGAGATGAACTAAAATAAAGCAGAAAACCAACAAGAGTCACAATCTTAATGTTCCATTTAATCAAAATGCCCCATTTTAATAATTTGGAACTGGAATCTAACAGAATTGTAAAAGGAATTTTATCTGCTACACCTTTCTAGTCTCTAAATAATACGCTGCAGACTGAAAGGCAGCTGTACCTGATTATTTTATACTTTATATAAATCTATATATCCTGACGTCACTTTGGCGAACTTACCAAACAATCAGAAAACTATTTAACTTAATGTTGTGACAATGGCTTCATCATTTATTACCAGAGCTAATCAAAATGTGTTCTTTTGAAAATGCAAGTGTGTTATTTGAGGCATGAATACTTAACTTACCCTCAGACCAGGAGCTCCAGCCAGTCCTTTCTCACCAGATTTGCCGCCTTCACCCTAATTACAACAGAAATAAAACCCAAAATTCAGTCCAAATAGTACTCCTGCACCTGTTTCTGAATGAGCTGGTATAAAAGGTATATTCAAATGACGTAAGGGTGCTCAACACCCCACAAAATGATGCTGATCGATTGTATTGTGTATTTTTAATTTTGAGCATGGATAAATAAGACACCAAATATCATATAAGCCTAAATGTGATACTATGCTGAGGGTTAGAACATTCTTTCCTCAGAGGATACAGTTATCCTTTGTCACACAAGTACTCACAGTTGCTCCCTTTGGTCCAGGGAATCCCATGACACCAGGCTGCCCACGGGCTCCCTGTGGGCCGGGGGGTCCTGGACGGCCATCCTCTCCAGGAGCTCCCTAGTGAAGTGAAACAAGTTCAGTTACAAACACCAGAAGGGGAATAAAAATGTTTTATAAATCATATGCAACTGACAAATCTACCTTGCATAATGTATCCCATTATACCAGACTGCTGGGTACCAAAGTTGGACACCAGCCGTAACTGCTGCGGCATAATCATTTTTGGGCTTGCATGTCTAACAACAAACACCACTATCAAAACAAATTATATGAAATTAGGGATTCATGCTGCGTTCCATTAGACTTGGAAGGTGGACATCTAAGCTGGGAAAGGTGTAAAAGCTGAACTGATTGTGTTTCAGTTATGGTTTGACAACCAACAGGGTTTGCTTACAGGGTAGCTAATATTACCAAGACAAGCAACAAATTTAATGATTTAAAAACTGATGGAAGAGCGAAGAAACTGGTCGGCTGGTGAGGTTCCTCTGACTGTCAGAGTCAAACCTTCCCGCTGAAAAACTGGAAATTTCTGCCTCCGAGTTCAATCGGAACACATTATTATCATTATCCTGAAAAACATGAGCCTGTGTGGCAAATGGAGGTCAAGGTGAAATTGAAAAAAAAAAAAAAAAAAAACGCTCGAGCTGGTGTCATTTGTGTGAATTCAGTGTGAATAGTGAAGCCAACTGCAGAGTGAGCCTGGTGGATAATTACTTCATAAATCATCTGCAATTCATTTTAATGAAACCATTTATGAGTCATTACATGGAAACACATTTGGTAAAATTAGATTCAACGATTGGAAAAAAAAAAAAATGAAACAAAACACACACACACACAGACATATGCACAAACACACACCGAGATGCTCCTTACTGTGTGGTAAATTACGACAACAACAAATACATCACTGGGAGTTAGAACGTGAAAAAAATACACAACACACTTACAGACGGTCCAACTTTGCCTTGTGGTCCAGCATCACCAGGGCGACCAGTCAGGCCCTACCAGAGAGGCAGAGCAGAAGCACAGCTGAAATCTCTATGAGCCATCATCAAACTCTAAGAAGACATTCTACAATGACGTGGGAACGCTAACCCCACATCACTGCAGAAAACTGCAAAGGTTACCGGTACTCTATGAGCACAAAGAAAGAAAATTGCTTGTGCGATGATGACAATAATTTAAGTAATGAAAGTGTAATGTCATGTAATAATGTAAGGGAAATGTCATAACATGAGGAGGAAGGACAATTGCTGTCTACTGAGGAGCAACACTGATTGAATCTTGAGGATACGTTTAATTTCAAAAGGGTAACTCCTTCCTACCAGGAATACAGCAGTACAATGTCTTCTGTGGCTCTGAATGAGCTTTGTGGAGACATTCTTAAATTTAACAACTTGACCTATTTACTCTGTTTGCATGCTGTGGGCATACTACGACTGGGCATACTAGCTATAAAAACAAAATAAAATAAAACAAAACAGTCTTTTGCGGTAGAGGGAATTGTGCCGGATTTTACAAAATGCTTCAGGTGATGTCACATGACTCACTGTATGACAGATGGGTCTTAACACTACAATTTAAAAGAAAGAAAAAGTTGGGTGAGTCAGAGCTCTGGGATAAATATCTCACCAAACCCCCGTAACCATCTCCTCCCCGCATTTAGCTAAGTGAGCAATGCGCCTTTGACTTGTATCTTTACGCTTATTTATCTTTTAAAGTCAGTAGCTTGAAATGTGAAGTAAAAAGAAAAAGCTGTGGGATATTGAAAGCAGGATGGCAGAGGACAGAGGAGTCACAGGAGCATGCTGGCGTCCATAGTGAGGAACTTAAATGTATATTTTTATATGATCTTTGTTGATTGAAATGTTTTTTTGGCGTAAAATGGGTTTCTCTTGGAAATGAGAGCCTGTCGCAATAAGACCATCGTTTATGAATAATAAAAATAACTTCGTTTGGCACACTGTGTGTTAATACAACCATAATACTTTTCTAAAAAAAAAAAGTAATATACTTATATTACTATATATAGTAATAGTGAGACATTTGATGATCCAGATTGATACTGTTTTGGCCTCTCCTGATTCATCTCTGTTTTACGAGGAGATGGAAAGCTATTCTCACTGAGACCTCAGACGGAGACCTCAACCCAAATTATAATAGACAATTTTCTGAAGGAGAAACTTACTCTGGCACCAGGAAGACCAGGCTCTCCAGGACGGCCAGGGTCACCATTGGCACCCTTGGGACCACTGGCTCCAGAGGGTCCACGCTCACCAGGGGCTCCCTGTATTAGGAAAAAGAGAATAAAGCAGTTATTCGCTCACTGAGGAGGTGACACAATTTTCAAACCCAAAGGAAATGAGTTTTTCCCTTAATAGTGTGTAGGAGTTACATTGACCTGCTGGAGATGAGAAGATTAAATTCTGATAGATTCATTTTGGTCTAAATGAAACTGTCCATGGGAAGATAAAGTTAAATGAGATGTTGGCTTAGGTGATATGGGACATGTAGGTCAGTGGTGCATGACAGTGTTACGAGCTATGCTGCCATCTTGTGGCCACGTGGCAGAGTTAGTGATATAACTGTCGATGGTGGGTTATGTGCAGTCTTGAAAAAATAAGGGTGCTGACAAATGGTACTTTTCTGTCCTAGATGATGAAAAATCTATTATACTCTTCATTAATTCATTAGAGAAGCACTCATCTGGGTTCAGTCTGAACTGAGGAGGCACGAGACTCATTACATGCATCATCAACCACAATTTTTTATCATCTATAGATTGCTTGGTGCAATTTAACTTGAGAAGAAGTGAGAATTATAATGACTCTAAAAGATTAAAAAAAATGATCTTGAGACGTTATTAGAGACAACTGATTCAATGAAATGGTTGGAATAAAGAAAGTGGATTTTATTTGACATGCTTTATTGATTTATTTGGGGTTTTCCCTTACCACAATGCATTTCTAATGACAATTTCACTCAAATAATAAATCTAACATTAAAAGTGACGCCCTGATTTCTTTCTTTTTTTCATGATAAACATCTATTTACAATATTTAGTTTAAGCTACAGTTTCTGTGGAAATCTCTTCATCAAAAAAAACATCAAAAGATTTCTACCCCTTGAAATGAGAACTGCTAATTTATAATGTCAAACTTCAATGACACGATGCTTTGCAAGATCCATTGAGGGTTTTGGGGATTTGACTTGTATGTTTACCTTGTATGTTTCTTTAAAAGGTGAATTTTCAGCTGGCTCTCTGTCGTTCTTAAACTCATTAAACTGTTTCTCACTTCCCTCCATGAAGCCTGGACAGAGATCATCTTGCTAATTAATCCCTACAAATCCCCTCCTCCGTTACGCCTCCTGACTTTCTACTGCAGAAAAATTCCTCTTGAAAACTAATCCCCGTAATACCAAATACTCAATAAATGAACACAGCCTTTTAAAATAAGTGACTGTCACCAATTCTTGGTCCTTGATTGTCTAAAAATTGCTTTTCTCATGACAGTTATGCAGGGTGAGGCCAAACTGGACCAGTCAGTGACTGGTAGAGCTCCATCAGAAATCAAACCTGAACCAGAGTGTTAGTTAAGTGTATTGATACCCACCTTGGGACCAGCCAAACCATCTTGACCAGGGAAACCACGGTTACCAGGGGCTCCCTAAAAAGAAAACACAAAAGCTTAGATTTTGTGGTGTTATATAAAAGATCCCTTTCTTGTTGTTTGCAGATTATGCAGATGCAAAATGCCCACACAGCCACAAACTATGAGGTCAGCCTTAGTAAATAGCAAAAAAAAAAACAATACTGTCCTCATCTGTAGCTACCTAAATAAGAACATTTAAGTGTTTCACTGTGAAGCCCTTAATTTAATAATACATAATAAATAAATGATGTCTCAGATATTCTTCATCTTGCAGACACTTGCAATTTTGTGAGATTATAAAGTCACAACTTCTGAGTTTTTTCATGTAGTTTTACCCTTCCCTGATACACTCTTATATTAGCTCAGCTGGCATCAGTATAGTGCATTATAGCTGGATAGATTAGGTTTTCATTCCTGTTTTCATCTTAAAGTGTAACTGATTAATGTATGACTCGAAATCATCTTTAAGGATTTAAACTCCACCAATGTGAGTACATTGGTGGAGTTTTACAAAACCAAAACTCCAAAATTGAAAATACATAGATTTAAAATATAAAAACAATTTTACGTTCAGTTTTTTTTCTTAAAATAGGCAGTATGCATCAGAATACTATATATTCAGTAGAAAAGTAGTGACATGATACATTTAGAGTAAGTGAAGCACTATTTGGTAAATGAGCGGGTTTTCACTCTTATGATGCTACTTACTCTCTCCCCAGGAGGTCCAAGTGGTCCGGCAGAACCTGGCTCACCCCTGGGTCCTCTCTTGCCTTCTTCTCCTTGTGGCCCTGAGGGCCCCTGAAGACCGACTGGTCCCTGTTACCGGAATATAAAGAAATGTTAGCACAGAAGGTTCAAAAACTATGTTTTTGCATATGCAAAGCCCTAAATTTTGTATCACTTAAACATATAGGGGGGATTTTTTATCAGCACTTAATTTTGCAGTATGTAAAACTCACAATTTCTCCTTTGGGTCCAGCTTCTCCCTTGAATCCTGGAATACCTGGATCTCCCTAAAGGAAGAGGACAGAGAGGAGGAGCAGAAAGAAATGACTTATAATTCCTTTTTTTCTTCAGTGATAGTGAATTATTTTGAAAATGAAATTAGCAGCAAATATATTGGAAACTGAGCAAGGACAATTGCATTAAGAAATATAGTTAGTGAGTACATACAGATGTTCCTTTGGGCCCAAGAGGTCCAGTTGCTCCCTGAGGTCCTGGAGGCCCACGAGGTCCAGGGAAACCAGGAGCACCAGCGATACCAGGAGCACCCTGGAAAAAGAGGAAGAGACACGTAAAGTTAGTGAGCAGTTACTGGGTACTCAGTACGTTACCAGTGATTTAAATGTAGGTAAAGAGCAAGTGAGTCAGAAATCTACACATTCAGTCTCAAAATGAAAAAAAAAAGAGGAGAAAGAAAAAAAAAGCTCACCTAGATTTCTGGTACAACTGTAGTGTAGAGTTCTTTGTTATAAATGTACTTAAAATGTGTATATTATTTGTGAAGCTCTAACTCAGATTGTAAGATAAAATCTCTAAGCTCGAATATATAATAAGGGGATACAAAGTAAGAGGGAGGAAGTTTCAAATAGACAACATTTAGTAATGGTAACAAAAAAACTTACAGATGAGCCTTTAGCTCCAGGGATGCCATCAGTACCAGGGTTGCCCTGTAATTATGAAGAGACGAAACAAGTGAATCCACTGTAGTAGGAGGCCCTGCTGATGAGGGACTGATCCAAGACTGAGTGGTCCAAGAACATTTTATTAACACAATGCTAACAAGTACTGAATGACTTTTCTGAGACAAATAGAGAGAAATAAAGTGGAATATATTTGAATAAAGAATAACAGCTGGCCTAGTTCATCTGGTATATGTCACACTATTTGCACTGTTGAAATAAAAGATAAGGACAAATGTTTTATATATTAAAAAGTCTCACTATACTTCATGTTTTTCTGTTACAATTGATGTTTAAAACATCACTTACAGAAGCCCCAGAAGGTCCGGGTGAACCAGGAGTGCCAGACTCTCCACGGGGTCCCTGAGCACCCTCAGGTCCTCGAGCACCAGTAGGCCCAGCTTCTCCCTGACAACAGATGAAGGATTGACATGTAAACCAGCTTAAGTATACATAGCACCCATCTCTCCAAAAAAAAAAAAAAAAGACATCTTTCACGGCACAAAAGCTAAAACTGCATAATTGAAGCTGGAGGGGGGGTACATTTTTTTTTTTTAAACCTATAACATATTTTGCAAATATAATTTTATTTGGTAACCATTAAATAAAGGCAGGGCATGCTGATTGAAATTAAATCAGAGCGCTAAGCTACAGTAAACTTTACATTTACATAAATGTGGCAAAGCCTCTAAGGTCAGTTCAGTCAGATGAGTCAAGAAACATTGTGCTCACATACATGGTTTATTCCTATATATATATATATATATATATATATATATATATATATATATATATATATATATATACATACAGTGGAGGAAATAAGTATTTGATCCCCGCTGATTTTGGCAGTTGTCATACTAAGAAATAAATGAACAGTCTCAGACTTCTATGGCAGCTTTATTTTAACAGTTATAGAAAGAATATTGAAAAAAAACTGAGAAAATTACATGAAATGAAAAATAAAAAATTATTTGCAAGTCATTGAGGGAAATAAGTATTTGATCCCTTTGCAAAACATGATCTAATACTTGGTGGCAAAACCCTTGTTGTCAGCACAGCTGTCAGACGTTTCTTGTAGTTGCTTACTAGGTTTACACACATCAGGAGTAATTTTCGTCCACTCCTCTCTGCAGATCATCTCTAAATCCTGAAGGTTTTTAGGCTTCCACTTGGAAACTCGCAGCTTCAGCTCTCTCCATAGATTTTTAATAGGATTAAGGTCAGGAGACTGGCTAGGCCATTCCATGACCTTGATGTGCTTCTTATGGAGCCACTCCTTTGTTTCCTTGGCTGTATGTTTTGGGTCGTTGTCATGCTGGAAGACCCATCCACGACCCATTTTCAATGTCCTTGCGGAGGCAAGGAGGTTGTCACCCAAGATTCTGTGGTACATGGCCCCGTTCATCTTCTCATCGATGCGGTGAAGTCGAACTGTCCCCTTAGAAGAGCAACAACCCCAAAGCATAAGGCTTCCACCGCCATGCTTGACAGTAGGGATAGTGTTTTTGGGGTCATATTCAGCATTTCTCTTCCTCCAAACACGTTGAGTTGAGTTGAGGCCAAAGAGCTCAATTTTGGTCTCACCTGACCTCAGCACCTTCTCCCAGTCTCTTTCTGAGTCATTAATATGTTCGTTGGCAAACCTGAGTCGGGCCTGGACGTGAGCCTTCTGGAGCAGAGGGACCTTGGACCACTGCAGGATTTTAAAAACCATTGCGTCTCAGTGTATTACCAATAGTTTTCTTGGTGACTGTGGTCCCAGCTGCCTTGAGATCATTAACCAGCTCCTTCTGTGTAGTTTTCAGCTGATCTCTAACCTTTCTCATGATCATTGAGACCCCACCAGGTGATATCTTCCATGGAGCCCCCAGCCTAGGTTGATTAACAGTCATGTTGTACTTCTTCCACTTCCAAATAATTGCATCATCAGTTGTCACCTTCTCATTCAGCCTCTTACTTATGGTTTTGTAGCCCATTCCAGTCTTGTGGAGTTCAACAACTTTGTCCCTGACATCTTTTGACAGCTCTTTAGTCTTGCCCATGGTGGAGATAGTGGAGTATTACTGAGTCTGTGGGCAGATGGCTTTTTATACAGGTGACAGTTTGGAACAGGTGTCTCTCATGCAGGTAATTACTTCAGTGAGATTAGGAGTATGCCAGTGGTCTGTGGGAACCAACAATGGTCAAGGTTGGTTGGGGATCAAATACTTATTTCCCTCAATGACTAGCAAATTAATTTTTATTTTTAATTTCGTATAATTTTCTCAATTGACTGTTCATTTATTTCTTAGTATAACAACTGCCAAAATCAGCGGGGGATCAAATACTTATTTCCTCCACCGTATATATATATATATATATATAATTTAAAGTATAATCCAAATGATTTTGGATTGATTGACTAATGACTGACCAACTGTGACTGATTAACTAATATTAAGGTGCTGCCTAGAAAAAAATAATTAGCATCCACGAGCATAAATGGGATCTTAGTTTCTTGTCATCATGAGAGAAAGGTGATTCTAGGCTTTTTACTGCTAATGGAATATGCTCGTGCCATCAGGGAAGAAAAGAAATCCATTGATGGAATAACCTGGTCATTCAGTACATTCAGGTAGTCAGCTGACCTCATTCTTTGAGCTCATACTGTTGCTGAACCTGGACCTGACCAACTGCAGCAACCCCAGATCAGAACACTGCCCCCCACAGGCTGGTACAGTAGGCACCAGGCATGATGGGAGCATCACTTCATCTGCCTCTCTTCTTACCCTGATGCTCCCATCACTCTGGAACAGGGTCAATCTGGACTCATCAGACCACATGACCTTCTTTCATTGCTTCCATTCTTCCATTTAAGTCCAATCTTTATGCCCCCTACAAACTGAAGCCTTTTTTTCCGGTTAGCCTCACTGATTAGTGGTTTTCTTAAGACTACACAGCTGTTCACTCCCAATCCCTTGAGTTCCCATCGCATTGTGTGTGGAAATGCTCTTATTTTTACTATTGAACATAGCTCTGAGTTCTACTGTTGTTTTTCTTCGATTTGATCTCACCAAACATTTTAAGTGATCGCCAGTCACGATCATTGAGGATTTTCTCTCAGCCACATTTTCTCCTCCTGTATGTTATTTTATTTTTATTTATTTTTTTTTGGAAGAGCAGAGTTCAGGCTCTACCTCCATAGCAATCTAAGCAATCCTCCCCATGTAGAGAACTTGTACATGCACATTACAACCATAAGTGGAATTTTTATATAAATCTTTACTACTTTCCTTATTACCTGTCTGGGGATTTCCTGGAAGCCTTTTATAGGCTTCACAAAACCCACACAGGTTTAGATTTAGGTTTTCATTAGTTCTTGAGCTATAAAGTGAAATGAAATTAAGTTTGATATATATATATATATATATATATATATATATATATATATATATATATTATATATATATATATATATATATATATATATGCGATCAATCGCATTATTTCCCTGATTAATCACGATTAATCACATTGGATACGCAAAATCAAATAATGAATTCAAAAGTAGTGTAAAGTACACTTTTATTTAAATGTTCTGTTGCCATACGAACTAAAGTGCTATAACATTTGTTGTTGAAACACTTTAAACAACAGCACTTGTCAGTAACACATATTTAGTGTAAATCTCATAAAAGAAAAATTTACAAAAAAATGTAAATTAAAAAATATATTAAAAAATAAAATAAAAGTTAAATGAAAGTCTACAAACAAAATGATTGTGGCTCAGCACAATCAGAACATTAAAACAGGTAATTTCTACAAAGGCAGTGGTTACAAAAAAACCTTGTTTCTGTTGAATCATCCATCTGGGAGAACTTTAAAATGAAAATGTCCATGTTAAAGTTCTGTAACTTTACCAATCTGTGTATCATTCATTCTTTCTATTTACAATTGTCAATCAAAAATTAAAAAAATTAAAAAGTGACATATTATTATATTTTTTCGTTTTTTAATCTAAAACAGACACACAAAAAAAAAACGAAAAATATGCCTGATTTTTTTATATTTCAATTTTAGACTTGGATCAAAAATAGGAAATTAAAAAATGGGCCACAGAACTAAATTTGTTTTAAAATCGAGGACTATAACTTATAATCATTACACATCTGTGCCACTAGATGGAGCCACACTGAAGTAACCAGTAAGAGAATAGCGCGACAGTGAACACTGGAACAGATATAGAACTAGTTCACAAAAACGAGCAATGATTAAGGAATAATAAAATGACTTTGTGGTTGTAATATTCAGTCAACACTGGGCTGCTGCTACTTTGTCTCAGTATGATCTGTAACCATGTAATATTGAACATCTACATTTTTTTCTTGAGTTTTAGCGGGAATATATTTAGTCACATTATATTTCTTTCCTACAGGCCTGACATTATTAGTGAATTGACAACTTAAAGAGGACTGATAGCTTCCCTCTACTTTTCATTCCCTAATCACGTTTTCACTGTTGTTTTACACAACTACTCACATTGTCAATCATACCCTTACAAGTGTTGCCATTTGCAAATAACCAATAATGAATAGGAAAAATTACATTTTATTTAATGTGTAAGTGAATAGTTAGTTTAACTATTTTGACTTTGCTTAGCTTTTTGGGAAACATTTATATCAAAGCATAGATACATCACCCCTGTTTAGTGAGTTAGATTACTAAAGTTAACAACAGTAATTTGATTAATCATAACTAAAAAAAAAAAAAATGAACAAATGATCAAAATCCTTTGTAGTTTATCTTTGTAGTTCATCAATAAAATTAGAGCTAAATATTTACAATTAGTAACATTAAAGTGGACAAATAAACTGGTTTGCTGTCTTTTCTATGTCTCTCCCAAGTGTGCCATTCGTGGCCAAGAGCATAATATTTTGCAGAACTTCTGGTTTAGCGCTGAAAAATCTTGGGCTGCTATGCAAAGAAACTATTCTGAGAACCCTCCTATGGACAATGGCCAGACATTTTACTGCTGGTATGTGGCCTGCCGGTGCTGAATTGAATTACTTTCTGCTACTGTAGCAGCTTTGTAGATTTTGCAGACCAGCATGACATAATAGAGTTTGCATTTGCAAAATTAACGATGTACACATTAGATCAAACTGTAAAGACTATGATCAATGCCAAGATTCAGCCGATCCTGAAACCTGAGCGAACCTGAGATCTTGAACAAAACCTCTGCCAGTTTTTTTAAACTAAGGAAAAAACTGTCAGCACTTGAAAGGCTGCAACTTGGCTGCTGCTGAATACAGGTGGAAACAGCTGGAGCTGAGGAAAATACTCCCAGTTACATTAACTCACTCCAGGAACAAATTTTATTTAGCTGAGGTTCAGATAAGTGTGTTGATCTTTTTTCTTTTTTTTTTTTTTTTACTGTGCAAAGTCGAAGTCTCAAGGCTCAAAATAAGGAAAAGAAAAAAAGAAACATGAGGCTTTCTTTTCTTTTTTTTTTTAAATACATGAACACTCAAGGAGTTAGCATGCAGGTCTGATCCAAACAGACAGTGAGTGGATTCTTGAAGGCACAGCAGAAGCACGTAATATGAGTTTGCCAGCAGGGGACTTTCTTTGATATATCATACAGAAACACATGGCTCCTGCACTCAAACATAAAAGTAAATTGTGTGTTTTTTAAATATAATTTGCTAAAATGCATATACACGCAGACACATGCACACACAGTAACTACTTCAAAGGAAGCGCTCAGATTTTGAAAAGATATACCACGTTTCCAGTTCTTTAAAGAATGCCATAACACTAAAGGGGCTTGAGGAAGGAAGAAAACCACCAGAGCAGTACCCTCGAGCACAAGGCTCAGCCTGTCTGCCATGCAGGAGGAACAAATAGATGAAAAGCAGAGAGAGGGAAATTAAAAAAAAAAAGACAGATGGGGGAAGTGAGAGAAGAAGAACACTTAAAAACCCCTTCCTCCTTAATTTTCCACACAGATGGAGGCAGAACAGCTTTCTCCAATTTCACCAGAGCATTTCATCTCATCCCTGCAAAATCCTCTCTGAGCAGGCGGCAACTGTTTTTTCTGAGATTTCAGCTTTTTCATTTGATTTAAGCAAGTCTCACTCCAGCTTCATAAGTGAAAGATTTTTCTATTAGTTAAGAATAATTTCAAAATAAAAGACTGGGGGTTAATTAAGTCTGCCTAATCTATCAAAAATAAATGGCCAAGTGTATACACAGTGTAATGAAAACTATGAAAATAATGCAAACAAAAGTAAAGGTAAGGAGGCAGTTTGGCCACTGCTTTCCTAAACATGTGACTTACCTTTGAACCAGGAGAGCCAGGGAAGCCTGGAGCTCCAGCTGGACCAACAGGTCCCTACAGAGAAAAAAAAAACATGGGCTGTCAGGTCAGCTATCTGTCACTGACACATACAGGTGCACAGGTTCAAGCTCTGCCATCATACTGCAGAGTTGTCTATGTGGAAGAGTATGTGGAGAAGTGAGGGTCAGAAGAAACAGACGGCAGTTTTATGTATGCTTGACTTGATTCATGTGCTTCTTACATATCCATATAGATCTGAATGCAAATGATGAGAATGATACTCACAGGAGGACCAGCAGGACCAGGCAACCCATCATTTCCACGCGCTCCCTGAACAGAGAAAACAATGAATCATGGCACGATGATAAATAGTTTCTGACATATTAAGGGTAAAACGATTACTGGCATATTTGTCTTGAACTGGTTCAATGAAGTAAACACTTACTCTTGGAAAGACAATGAAAAAAAAGGTAAGCAGCAACACTGTCTGCGATAAATTACATGTCAGTTTCTGTCAAATAGTAGAATTAATAGGGAATGATGGCACCTACAGCAGCTCCAGTGGATCCTGGACGTCCTCTCTCACCAGGCAAACCACGAGGTCCCTGTGGAGCCACAGGAAAAGAAACTTTTTTAAATTGATTTACCATTCTCATCAAGACTGAACTGTCCTTTCTTTTCAGGCATTACCACGTGGTCGCCAAATACACACCATGGGTCCAGGTGCACCAGCCTCTCCAGGTGCGCCAGCTTCACCCTAAAAACAGGGAAGGTTTATCTCTCAGTATGGATAGACAGACTGAAACATGCTGTTTCTAGTTTCTCATCACTTCTAATGAAAGCTACTCTTTCTGAGCTGTTCTTTTCAGACTAAACATCAGTGAAGGACTGTCTTAGAGTGTTTAACTTTCTGTCACATTTGTTGGTGTGTTTTGGTGTATTTTGGATACAATGAGCACTTAAAGGTGTACAGACTCGGAATCGGTACAACATCCTACCTTAGCACCAACAGCGCCAGTCTCTCCCTTTGTGCCGTCTAGACCTGGATAACCCTAGAATGGCAATGACCCAGAGAAGGGACAGTTAGAAATTCAAAAATAATGACACTCACCTTATTGTGTTGGAAATCGTTAGGACAACGAACTCACTCTGTGTCCCTTGATGCCAGGCAGACCAGGAGTTCCTGGAAATCCACGTGCTCCCTGTTTTGCAGGAGGAGGAAAGATGGAGGAGATCAATACACAGTACGAGGAAACGAGACAAAGCTTCAGTTTTGATCTCAAAATGATTGTATTATGTTGAAACAGAAAAAAGGCGATTGCTGAAGCACCGCCCAGATCTCACTACTCTTTTAAAAATCTGAAACAGAGAGCCCAGTCTGCAGGGTGACTGACTGAAGAGGACCCCTGCCATGTTTAACAGACACGTCGTATACTGCATCCAAGAGTTTTCTTTTTTTTCTTTCTATTTCAACGATTTTCAAATTATGACGATTTATAGATAAATGCAAAAATGTGCCGGCCAGTTTGATTTACATTAGTGTTACTGCAATGCAACAAAGATAGGGAATGCTTAATATATTGTCAAAAATATGGATCTTGGCCTTGCAAACTAATGTTGCTAATCAGAATTGTCTAACATTATAACAATTTGAAACTTACATGGAAGTTTTATGTACCTAACAGTATATAAATTTACTCAGTACCTGTAACTAAGATGAATCAAAAAAGAATCAGGAGGCTGAAATAACTCACCTGAGGTCCAGAAGGTCCGCGCTCACCACCTTTGCCTGGTTTTCCAGCCTCACCCTAAAATGGGATAATGATGTATAAATTTATACTTATGCATTTATAATCGTTTTTTTTGTGAAAGTGTTCGTTTTCAAATGGAAAAAGTAGTTGAATTTAATATCGCTAAGTGAACAGTACTGTAATTGCCGCTCCAATGAGCGTCACCTGGCCACAAGTCAAGTCATGTCTGCTGCCATCATGTGGACGAAAGCGGGAATTACATCTCCCTGTCTATGACCGCTATCAGTTGTTGTGCAATAAATTGTTTCATGGTGACAAATAAAACGAAGCAACATGAATCATTGAACATGTGTTGCTTCATATCATTAACAAGACTTCAGATTGGTTAAGAACTCTCATAAAGATTACTTAATGTGAGCACCAATAAAATAAGCATGTGTGGGCATTTTATGAGAATACGGAAATATAAAAGATGACTAAAATTAAGCTGGCTGGTACTTTCTATCTCTGATTAGAAACAATTCAAAATATAATTTTTTGAATATACACAAATAAGTATCTTGTATGTTTTTTAGTCTGTTTAATATAGATTTAAACGCACAGTAAGACTGACACGCTTTCAACTTGCAGATAGATTTTTTTTTGTGGATAGGTTAATAAAGATTGGCTGAGACTAATACAAATAAAATGGTTAAAATGGAGCTCAAACTCAGATGAATACTAACAAATAATTGAAAATACAAATCAAGTGATGTATACTTACATACAGTATGTGCCTATATAAATATTGTGTCATAAGGGAACAAATGGTCAGCAATTAAGTTAAATTTAATCCAGGAAATGCGATAACTGTTTCAGTCACAGAAGGCCTATAATTCACTGTGAGAGGACACTGACTGAGCTCATCTTTTAATAGCCTTGTCTGAGTTCAATTCAATTCAATTCAATTCAATTCAATTCAATTCAATTCTACTTAAAGTAAAATTTGTCAATCAGCTACTATAAAAAGTCACTTTTGAAGGTTACAGCTGGGTGCAGAATTATAAAGTAGTCTGTATTATAGCTAACCTGCCTGAAGACACTATGTTGTGCAATCACTGTGTTTTGGAGAGGATGTACAGTGTAAAATATAAATGAGAATGCAGATTTTTAATAAACCATAAAAACAATCACACTTACATCATCACCAGATTTTCCTGGAGGTCCAGAGGGGCCACGGGGACCGATAGGGCCCTGTTGGTGACAAAGAAAACAAGAAAAGGGGTGTCACAGTTCCCATTCCTTACTGACGGAGGGCAACGGCAAATAATTTAAGTGTTGTGTACTGATTCAGGGCGACAACTCTTACAGTTCCTCGATCTCTGATAAGCCCGAGTAGAAAAGAAAGAAGCCAACAGCAGCACTCGTGAAGCTCTGTTAATGATCAACTCACTACAGACGTGTAAATTTTGGGGTGCCACGCTGATATGGTCCCCATCACTGTTGTCTCATAATGAGAGGGTTCCTGATTTGAACGTGGGCTTGAGTCTTTCTACGTGGAGTCTGCATGTTCTCCCCTCGTCTGCAGGGGTTTACCTTGGCTACTCTGGCTTTCTCCCACAGTCCATAAAACTTATGTTAACTGGACAGCGGAATAAAGCGGTGTCTTGTCCAGACTGGACCCCAGTTCCCACCCTATGACAGCTGGAATCGGTTGCCATTGATGATGTTTACTGCTGCATGGACTTTTGCTTTGGAAATCTAAAACTTCAACGAACTTTGCACTCAAATTGTCTTTTTGTTGTTGTTTTTTTCTGTTTATTTTTACTGAGAAAGGAAAAGTGTCAGGGGGATTTATTGGAAACTTTGGTGCAAAAAAAAAAGGAAAACTTTTAACATTTTTTTTAACTCAAAGATTCTGCAATTCTCTCCCTTTTCTTTTGTTCCTTAGAAATCTTTCTTCATATGTACTGACATAACTATTTGTCCTGTCCTTGTTTGTCTTATTTTCTAATTAGTCTTACTTGCTCAGCTGAAGAAAAAACAGAGCACATAAGTTGGTGCTGAACAAGTTAATGAGAATGATCCTGTATTAATATTATTAGAATGTATTTCCTTGCTTTGTTTTTATGATATTTCTGAGGTTTATCTTATAAATGCCCCTGTTTCCCCTGATCACGAGCACCTCTGACTTGAAGACTAAAGCTTTCTCTGTACGTCACATTTTGTCAACTGTGTGACCTTTCAACTTATTTGCTGGAACCAAATTTGATTTTAATTAGACTTAATGATGTACTGGCACATTTTAGAAAGAAACAGGCATCTCAGACACTCTGCCTTTTTCCTCTGAAGTCCACATGAGCAGATTAACTCAGCAGTGAGGAGACCTTGCTTTGCCTACCTGCTGGGGGAATGGACTGGTATTCTGATTTCAGTAAGAAGGGGTGAGAGCTGGAGATGGGGGGGGCTGATACTGAAAAATAATAAAAGCTTTTGAAAAATAAAGGTTGTTCAGCAGCTGGATGGCCAGTATATGCACGGTGCCCTGCTTTGCATAATTAGATGACAAGGTTAAGTTTAGATTTAGATCTCTAATTTTGAGTTTGAGACACTGAAAATATAAGAGATGACTTAAACTGGAAATGATGAATTGTACCAACTGGCTAGTCACAGGGTTAGTACATAGTAGTTGATGACTGGCAGGGAAAAGAATAGTTTACATCTATATATTGACATCTTTAGACACAAAAAGTCAGCTGGGCCTAGAGTTTCAACACTGACACGGTTCGACAGACTCATGCAGGGCAGACAAGCCTGAAAAGGCAGGACAGATGAGTTATTATTATTATTATTATTATTTTGAAGTAATTTTAAATCTAATACCATTCTGTGTACAATGGCAAACTTTGGGATTAAAAAAAGCCTAGGATGGTCTGAAGCTTATGAGAGAGACAGTTAATAAAGCATTAAACCAAGCAGTGTCAACCAGGGTAAGGAGCAGAAAAGCGCTGCACTGCAGGATACTTACAGATTGTCCGGGCTCTCCTGGCTCTCCTGGGTTGCCTTGGAAACCTTGTGGGCCCTGACATGTGGGGAGAGGAGAAAGAAAAGGTCTGATGAGAGAAAAATCTGTTTTATTCACTGGCACGCTAGAGGTGGACTGTGAATTTCTGAAGAGCTGAAACCATTTCTTGACCATATTTCTGCTCTCCAGAAAAGAATAGACATTTTCCCCTCAAGTCTCAACTGTAATAGCAACAGATTACACAGTGCACATATGTGCCATTTCAATTGATATTTTTATTTAGCCCTTAAATTCTTACTTGATTTTTAATTTAATGTCCATATACAAAGTCAGACATTATAATTTAATGCCCATATACAAAGTCAAACATTATAATTTAATGCCCATATACAAAGTCAAACGTTATAATTCTATGCCCATATACAAAGTCAAACGTTATAATTTAATGCCCATATACAAAGTCAAACGTTATAATTTAATGCCCATATACAAAGTCAAACGTTATAATTTAATGCCCATATACAAAGGCAGAGGTTCTCAGTGAATGTTTAACTTTCAAGGTGCTGCTGGTAAAAAAAAAAAAAGCACTATTTCCTTGCAAACATCAAGTAGTCCCCTTTGAGATTGTCTGTCCTATTTATGATTCATATCTAAGGTATCTTAGGGGAAAACAAATCTGTAAATGTTGCTTCATTGGTGTGATTAAACTGTCAAGCCAATGCAGGCGAGATGGGACAGCCTACATCTGAGCAGCTTTAGTCTGGCGTCTGTCAGGACTTCTAAACCAGCACTGTTGAAGGTTGGAGCGGAAAAAGGAAGGGTGTGTTTGCGTGTGGGGTGTAAGCCCAGTAGGCAGTATGAAAGGTAAATTGTCAGGTATTCTACAATATGTCTGGGTTGTGGCACAGGAAAAAGCCCTGCAGCCAGAGATGAAAGTATTCTCTGTCTGCCGTCTGCTGCCGGAAAACAGCAGATGCTCTCATTTAAGAGAGCGCTAAGTGTAAACATTTATCTCTGACAGCCTTCCGTGACTTTGTAAAGTCAATGGTCAAGTAGTGGTCATTGTTTGTTATTGCTTCCATTTAATACACTAAAGGAGGCAGGCAATGTGGCATGTGTACACTACAACAAGCACTTTATAATTATGAGATTTAGCCATGAGTATCCTGTCTGCAAAGGAACAGAGTCTTGTCTACAGCCACGCCAAGCTTGGGTGTTGTTCTGGAGGTAAAGGAGATACTTACAGGTGATCCGGTCGGGCCAGGTGGTCCTCTAGGTCCCATAGGGCCCTGAGCGAAAGACAAGAAACCAGAGGCACAATTTCAGGATGATAATAGAGAATTCCATCCTTCACCATGACAGCAACTCAAGCACGTACATTAATACAGAACACGGTTCTGGTTAACTGTGCTAGGAGGAAGGCCTACATCTTTACCCAGTTTATCAGAAGCTCAAAAAATAAAAAACATACACGCACATGCACACACACACAGACGCACACACCGCCTGCTTTGCCCCAAAGGTAGATAATACTCAGGAGCTCAACTTGTCTGAACCATAACTTGTTGGAAATTCCACAGTGTGCATTCAGACTTTCTCTTCCTCCCAGCCCTTTTTTTTTAAAAACTTATTTTCAACACTCCCTCTTGTCCTCTTTTTGCTATTTTTCCCACCCTTTCTACTTTTCTAGACTTCACAGGTCACCAGCTGTGGTGCACAGCTCAGTGCTCAGTGCTCCATGACTTCCTGCACTTTCATTTGAACGAAAAAGACAACCAACACAGCTATGTTTGATTTTAGAGAAAATAAGTACGATTTTGGACATCGACTCAGGAGGTCAGATTTTTCAACTCAGTTGTCTGCGACTGAAACTTAATCCGCTCAGCGAGGCCTTCTGGATGGACTAACACGTCAAATGGATTTTTTTTTCTTAAGCTTCATAGATTAGTACTCAATGAAAGAGAATCACATTGTGTAGGTGGTGATAAGCCAAGTTCATGTTGACTTTTCTCTCTGACTCAAAAGATACACATAGAAAAAGAGAATCGATTGTAAAAGCAATGGTGGGTTGCAATGAATTTGTACCAAGAAAGTTTCCAAAATTCCAAATTCATCTTTGACTGGAATTACTTGTGACAACTGTTCTCCTCAATAACAGCATGTCCCTGTCATTAATGTAATTTTATGAGGCCTAATTCAAAAATGAAAGAATGCAGTCCGAGAAAATATCACTGCAGGGGGCAGTGGTCCTCAGAAGCAAATGAAAGTCACCTTTCAGTCAGTGCAGGAAACCTCCAGCTCAGTGGCTTGAAGCTTATCAATGGTGCTTTATATGTTCAAGAGGTCTCAGTGTATATGTGTGTCTGTATACATTTCAGTAAGAGCACAGTTAGAGCGTTTGGTACCTATGTGCGGGCTATAAGGTGGAGTAGAGCTTATAGGCTTGAATTATGATCAAACACCAGTCCATTTCAGCCACCCAAACCCCCAAGAGACTGGAAACTGCCAAAGTAAATTTGGGCTGGCTTCATAAGGACCCGGTATTGTGGTGAGCTCTCCAGCAGACAAGTATCCTCAGGCCTGTGGGGATATGGTGGACTCCAGTTGCACACCCCCTCTCCTCCTAGCGTCTCATGCCTCTTCTGGACTGACAAACTGCCAAGCCTCTCGGTGGGCCTTTAAATAGCTACCAGTATGCTCCTCTCTCCAATGTAGGCAAGCCACCACGCCAGCTAACCTGCGACAGCAGGAGTTTTTTATGAGCATGAAACATAAGGACGACCGATGGCTGTTTCCTCAGTTTATGAAATTACCCCTCTGTACTCCACGTGAGGTAAATATTTTCCATCAGGACTCAGGAACACGTTGCTATCCTTCCACCATCAATGGATAAAGTGCTTAGTTTTACCTCTTAAACTCTTGAATCCCAAAACCACTTTCAAACGATGGGGAAACATGCAGTTGTGAAAACAAGCGTGGCTGTTTCCAACACTTTCGGATTGAGTTCAGATTAACTTGCAAAGTATTCACTGAAGAGCAGATTCTGGTTGCAGGAGGTCTTCTCACAGCAGGAAGACCTCTCCAAGCCTCTCTTAGCGCATGCTTCCTAAATTTGCAGCAAGTGTCTTTGCAGATTCCCTTCGCCCCGATTGTAAAAAAAGAACATGAGAGTGGCAACGTCTCATCATGGCTTGCTCACCATTGGTCCTTGCATCACACCCATCTGTGCACCGCCAGCCTTCTCGTCAAAGCCACCTGCCATCTGAGCAGCAAAGTTCTGGAACAGAAGATCAACAGGATTTTAAGGATAAATGAAGGTTGCAGTAGGTCCATTTGTGAAATCTCAATGATACTAAAGTATTAAAGTAATCTGTGAAACTGTCAAAGAAAATGTTGCTCTGACTTTTGTCAGGAATGGACTAGGAAGTGCTGAAAGTCTGGTGTATTGTTGTTTTGGCAGAAACAAGAACAAACCTCTAACACATTATCAGCAGCAGTGTGTATTATGTGAATCATGGCGGAGACCCAAAGGCGTGTGGACAATTTTCACAAAGACACTTATTTTCGCCCTACTCCCCATAAAAGCTCCTTCCCTTCCCCCCCAGGTCTGTCAAACCACCTCCTGCCCTTCCACCTCCCCTCCCTCCTGTCAATCCACCTCCTCTCTCCTTTTCTTCTGCAAAGAATGAGAGGTATTCAATCTTTTCTTTTTCTCTGCATCTACACTGTTGTGCATTTGCCCCCTTCCCTTCCTCTTCCCACTTTTTTTTGAGCTAAATAGTACTCTTTTCTCTGGTTATGCTAGTTACTCAAACCCATTCTTGGCCTTGAATCAGTGCTCAACCTGTCAGCTCCAACACTGGCAGTGAAGCCTGTTAATGATGGGATACCTACTCCACCAAGGCCAGGGGGTCCGTTAGGTCCTGGAGGTCCAGGGGGACCAGGGTTTCCAGGGGTGCCAGGTTCACCATCTCTGCCACGGGGACCAGGACTTCCCTGAAGTAGAGAAAAAAAAAATTATGAAAGAAAAAAGAATATGGTCTAAGGCTGAGTCACAATTTTTCAATACCTTAAAGCAAATGATTCAGTTGTGAGATAAAATCTTTGTTTTTAAAGTATAACCAAACTATTAACATTTCCAACTAAATATCTTGAGTTTGAGAATCTCAAAGCTGTAAAGTTGATGTTGATCAGCTGTATACAAGATTTATCATATCACCGTCACACAAATATACAAATAAACATTTATAAAATTATAAATCATTCTTGACAACTTCCAGTGTATATTTTAAGTGAAATATTGAGTCAAATTACATGTTCTTATGGGATAATCCTCGCATTCTGTTATTTAAGTACAAGAAAACCCTGAATAATGATTGTAACAGTTCAGCATTCATTAATTTCATGTCTGTTTGCTAATTTCTGAGCTCTGGAGTGCTTTGGATAAATCATTACATAGTAAGTGGCAGACCAAACGCTACAGGACAATGTTATTCAGCCCCTGTTGACAGCCGCCTAAAGCTCATTTGAGCTGTTTCTTAAATGCACTGACAAGCTAACATGACACATCTTGACTTGACCTGACCTGCTGATATCAAACCATGTTTGTCAGGACAGAAATATGTCAACCAGACTTTTAAAACTAAAAGAAAGGGGGTAAATCAATTTTACTGCTCAACGCCATTGCCAAGAACACACAGTATTTTGTTTTCTTTAGTTGTAGTGCAATTCGATCATTTATCAAGCCCATAAAAAGGAGAGACTACCTCGCATACCTCTATGCATGTAGTGACAAATTATCCTGCAGGCACATGCAAAATGAAGAATGTTCTGAACACCTACAAGGCTGCGTGAGCCCCGTGAGTCAAAACTCAGTCCATCTCATGTTTAAATCTGCATAAACAAGATAACTACTGTACATGACATACTGTAAACTCCCTGCCTGCAGCCATTATCATGTTTGTGTTGTTCCATTAACGATATGATCAAAGCCTGGCAAATGTGGTGATGCTAATTTCCCTCAGTGGCTGACTGTGAGGCCTCTGAGAGAAGCTGAGGTTTACATTATGAGTCTCGCTCACGTCTGTTAAACAACCTAGACCACACGGCCTAATGGGAATGACACAGGACTAGTTAGACTGAGTTGCTCAATGAAAGGCTGCCATTCTCCAAACCTGCAAGCTACAACACCTCCCCCTATCCACCCTCTAAGACCTACAGCTAACACATTCAATTGCACATACTGTACTTGTTATTGGAGCAGAGTGTGGATTTAGTTTTTAAAGGCCCACTGTGAAAAAAAAAAATCCCAAAATCAGGGAGGGTGGAAGTACTTATTTTTACATATATCAAACCAACCTTCTCTCCTTTCTCTCCTCTTGATCCGCGGGGTCCTTGCTCTCCTGGTGGCCCCTGGGTGAACAAGAGATGGTGAAACAGCCAGTATTTACAGGTGTCACCTGCTACCTGAGCTCTGAAGTAATGGCTCTTAGCTGTCATCATGTCAATCCAGTTTCCCTTTCTAATTAGTTCAAATAGTACCTAAACTAATATAAACAGGGACCTCCCTCTCTTTCATGAAATAAAAATTGACAGTATAACCTCTCTACAGACAACAATTGGAAAAACCATAGAAAAGAAGGTATCAAGAAAATAAAAGAACAAATGCAAAGAATGGGTGTATACCATTGGGCCAGATGGTCCTCTTGGTCCTACAACCTGTTTAGGAACGAGAGGGAAAACAGCAAATGAAAATGTCACTCAAATCTTTATAAAACAATCACTTTAATCTCATTGCCTCGACTGAAGTTTACATTTATCAGAGGTATGTGCAAACATGTGATTAAGAGAAACATTATCTTTTTCTCATCGGAGCAGACTTGTTAATTGCTAATCTCTTTGGGCAAAGCATTACGAGAAACATACAGTAAACAATACCCTCTTATTCGCTGCCATGAACTTGTGCTCTCTCAGAGGGGTAAAGCATTTCCAGATGCAGCACTGTGGCAGCAGCAGGGAGTTTATTCTCTCTGTTGCTTTCTGATGGCCTGTGAGGACCTTTATAGAGGATTGTTTGCAGGCCTTGATGTGCTTGGATGTCTTCAGCACAAGTGAGTTAACAAACAGTCTGCCTCTTTGTCTTTCTTAGTCCTGCTTGAACTTTTAAGTTCTTCAACTGCTTCAGGATACTGGGTTTAAATCACTTCAGGGGTCTTTACACATTCACTGCCAGATCTTATATGCAAACATTTTTGAGGTGCTCTTACTTGAGCCTTTTCATTTCATCCACCTATGCTCTCAGATGGGCATGTTAAGTTTAACATTTGTTTCTTTACAGATTAGGATTTTACAACCAGAACATACTATGATCTCACATAGAAATATATGGCATACAGAGGAACTGAAACTGCTATATATTGTCAAACCTTTAGAATATTTTCAGTGCACAACATTTATTTGAATATGATGCATTTTTGTAAAGCAGTATTCTCTGTACCTTAATACTTTTTTCCTGTAAAACAGTTTGTCCAAATATCTATTTCAGTACTGTGTGGTGTCAACTTACATCTGTGATATCACCGGGTTCACCCTTCTGACCCTGACAAAGCAAAGGTGAAGCAGAAAAACAATGATTAAGATGGCAGGAAAGATTCCCTGTAATTCCTCGTGTTTCCTCAACCATATTTTGATGAACCCTTTTGATGAAAAATTAGCATCCTTATCAAGAAACAGTAGAATCTTAAATGCATCCCCTGCAGTGTCATGAAACACATAAAAATAACACACACTGTGAACAGGAAATGACTGTTATCTATCAGCTAAACCTCTGTCATATCAAAGACTCATCTAAAGCCATAAACTACAGGGGCCTCCTGCAGACTCTGTTATAATTGAAGGGAGATTAATTTCTCAGACAAACACATGGACACACACAAATAAACACACACTATCTTATCTTAATGCCTCACCTTAGCTCCAGGTACTCCTGTTAGATGTTCATGTAGGACAGAGATGGAAACACAACACAGTTAGTGGACAGATAATACAAAACCAAACTGTGTTTGTCTTATTTAAAAAAAGCAATTAAAAAAAAAAAAACAAGTCTAAATCGAAAAAAAGTAAGCTGGATTTTCTTGAAATAAGCTCATTTTAAAGACCACCACCAAATCATAATGTTGGAACATAAAGAGCCCATTTGGACTGATCAAGTGTTGATTGACTCCATCTCTCACAAGGAGCTCAAAGCCAAAGCAAAGCCACTCCAGGTAAAAGGGAATGGCAGAAAACAAGGAAACTGGGTATATGTTTCCACTGCAATGTTAAATATTATGTGCTACTGGGCATGAGTAAATTCTAAAGTGGGTGAATTGCCACTGTTTTGTAACCAAATAAGTTAGTAAATGATACAGCATGAGCCATGCTGAGTTAGCAGCACTGATACATCAGTGTTGGATATTTTTAAAAATAGGGCTGGTATCATTTCATGTTCATTGAACTGTCATTAGTCATCATTTTATCCCCTTTATTGGAAACCTGACTTTAAACATGTCAATTGATGTTTAAATACAGGTAGATGACCAAGACAGTCTAAAATAGCTAAAAAAAAAAAAAAGACAAAAGTTGATTTGAAATTTGAATCAGAAACTATTTGTCCCAAAATAAAGATGCATTTTCTCCACTTGACAGTCAGATGGATGTCAGTGGCTTTTCAGTCAATCCAAGAAAGTACTTTGGTTTGAATGCCAGCCCTATTTGATGTTGCTGAAAAATGATTCTGGTTGTGTTACATACTTTTCACATGTCACTTTATTTTGCTTTGAAATGGTTCAATCATGAAGCAGTCAAATCTACAAGCATGCATTGCCAGCAGTGACACCTCTGATTTCACTGATGCTCCTCAGCCTGTTTTATTTAAAATTTCCAAGCTGCCCACCAGTGTTTGGATATCAGGATCTTTATTTATTCAGAAACTATGACACTTTGAAAAGCGGTGAATAGCCTCCTTCAAACAGTCTGAACTCTCAGTAGAGAGTCGCTGCCATCAGATCTGCAGAAATCCACAGAGAGGATACAGAGCAGAAATGAGAGGCCGTGTCTGCTTGACTGAGGTATTTCCTTAATGACTCCCACATGTTCTCATGATACTCAGGGAAAGAGAGAGTATTCAAACAAGATGGGGCCAAGGTGCGCCAGCTATGGAAAAATGGCGGTGAGGTTTCACTGAAATCTTGGCAGACGTGTCACTGTTGTCAGGTATTTCTTATCATTTGTTTGCTTTGGGGAAATAAAACTGTATTAAAATCAAAGTCTGAAGAAGCTAAACAGCAACTGGCCAAACTTTGATTAATACCAAACTACCCATGTGTTGTTTCTTCCCCAAAATAAACATGATGCTGTACAGTAATTTATTTATGAGAGGTGTGAGATAAATAAATTACAACCAATGGGTGGAGGCTGGTCAGCAGCGCAGATGGGGCAACACTCTCCGAATGGGATTTCAGGTTTGGGGCAGTCTTTTAGCTCCTCGCAGACAATTTCATCACACAGGACGGTTCCAGTGTCACAGACACAGATGCGACAAGGCTCTGGTTTCCATACGTCCTTGTCGCTATAACGCTGGCCGTCTTGTATACAGCTAAAAGCATCCACTGTGTGTGAGGTCAAAGTGAAGGACACACAGAGGTCCAGACAGTTAGAGAGAAAAAATTAAATTAGGCATCAGAAGTGAAAAACAGTCACTGTAGTGTCTAACTCAAATGGCGAGAGCTTACTGAGAGTTACTACTTCTCTTTGAGATATGAAGTAAAGCAAACATTTTTATTCATTACTGGGAAAAAACAGACAGAGTGCACCAAAAAACTAAAAAAAAAAAACATACAAACACAAATGTGACTTGCATCATCAAAATTTGACACTTTACCAAGCTGGTGGTAATTAAATGTCCCCCAGAGAGATTTAAGCAAGGCAGATAACTGAGACACCTCCATTTGTAGAGTTTGTGATGGAGGTTTTGAAAAGTGATTTCTTCTGGTGTTGATGACATATTGAAAATTAATAATAATAGGGCTAAGGGTTGCATTTGACTATTTAAATGATTAATATATGTAATGATTAATTTCTTAAGTGACTGTTTAATCAGCTAAGACTGTTTTGCTGAAAACATTTTGTTTCATCCAGTTTCTTAGAGAGATGTTCAAGGACTAAGCGCCGAAATATAAAGAAACTAACCTTTTTGAGACAAGAAATCCATTTGCCCTGTTATGACCCCTTATGTTTAAGCGCTCTGGATGACTTACAATCTACACTGCATAAATATTCAAGGTTATGCCCAGTCAAGACAAATCATCACATTTGATTGGTTGCTTGAGCAAAGGTTCCATTTTTGTTTAAGAAAGGACATCTTAATGTTTTGAACAATAAAAAAAAACATTAATTTTCTATTGACTGACTGATGACTTAATAAATTGTTGCACTTCTAGTCTTTTGAAAGTGCATCTTGTTTTGTTTTTTTTTTTTTTTTTTTGGGACCAAGTCCAAAATCATTCATGCAGTATCTCAAATGCCCACAGGGCGGCGGTGTATCACCACAGAACAGAAGTTAGGCTGCGTAAGACCAGCAGGATACCTTCACAGCAGCAGGAGAGCAATGGGCATGTGCCTGAATTCCTCAACAAGTTAAAAATATAGGGTTAGTTTACATTGCGGGAGACACCCTAATTTACTTCACAGGACACAGACTTTGCATTCAGTAATTTTTTTTTTTTTTTTTCTGAGATCACAGCTTTGCATAGAGCTAAGGGAACTTGACGGAGGTGGGCCATGACTGAATGCAGCTACTGTCCATGATCTAAATTACACCACTCATGAAAGTCTCACAATACACATACAGGTAATTTGCAACATTTCAGTTTTTTTATTTTTTTCCAGTCTAGTTGGGGTTGGCAGAAACAGGGGGGCAAACACCTGCAGAAAGAAATGCTCTGACTGGAGTTACAGTCAACCTGTGCAGACGGGTGACTGATGCAGCAAAAGAAGGGCCTGAGGGTCTGGCCTGCTGTGAGAATGACAGAAACAGCAAGCACACTAACTATTTACCTTTAAGGACTACTTAATTCTAGCTAACCTAATGGACCACAGCAGTAATGAATAGTCTCTTTCTGGAAAGGGACAGAGTGCACAATTCACAAACTATTGCCTTGTATAAACATGGGGTGCATTTTAAAGCCCATCTGGAGGCCATAGCTGTGTTAGATGCCAGTTCAAACACGTCAGAGAGAAGAAAATGGTAAGCTTTCATGCGCATACCTGGTGGTTTGACGTTTAATTTTACAGGCCTGAATGTACTACCAAAGGCCTGCACCTGTCCTTTCGCTAGCTGAGATATGAACAATTTTCCTGATATGGGATATCCTGGGACAAAGGCTCCTCTTATCTATTCAAGAACTTTCTTTTCATCACAGTTGATCATTTTAAGAAACCATTCAGTTTTCCTGTGGACACTTGTAAAGGAATCCCAGGGGAATTATGTGGACATTAGTCTAATCAGCTTTCAAAGTCTTAAGTAACTCCTGGGTTTCAATCCTGCTCTACTTATATAGAAAATTGGGGAGTTCTGCGTGGATATTAGAGGCTCATCTATTTTCATAGTCTTTAGTAACCTTTGGGCTTTAAACTACTCTAGTCTGATTACCACTGCCTCATGACCTGCATGAGTAGCTTCTAAACTGAGAGGTAAAAACTAGATCTTCCTCCCTTGTGATCAGATCCAGGTGAGTGAGACTACTGTGCTGAGTTCCCAGTCAGATGTCTTTAATACTTCAGCATCTGCCCCCAAAAAATTCTTCCCTCAGTGAGGAAAGAAGGGCTTTATATCCAAAGACTAATGTCTCTGAAAGGGTAACCTGACACTGGAAATTGCTTTGACACAACTGTTCCCCCCCCCTTTCTCTTTCTTCTGTGAAAATACACCTAGTCTCTGCTTCAAAAGCTAAGCAGATTTAACTTGTGAATCTAAAAGAATTTGCTTCTCAGAATTAAAATCTTAAAGTCCCCTTCTTATATTTTTCCAATCAAATCTCTTCCTCCCTGGCTCCTTCTCCCTCTGGGCAAACTGTCACATCATAGGGATAATCTTTCAAGCAGATGGAAATGCTGAAATCATTTGGAACCTCATTTTTGACCTCCTGTGACCTCCTAGTGTCTTTAATGGATGCTAAAAACAATAATAATGAACAATCTAATTTCAGTTATACTCAAAAGAAAGAAAAATTACAAAGTCTTTAGGTTTGCAAAAAGTTGTGTAGATTATTTGCTTCTTAGTGGACAGAAAGTCAAAATAAACACTTTGAGAGGTTTGTTTGTGAATATTTTAGTTATTGGTTGACCTTTTTGCCTCAACAAGCCAGGATTCGCCTGGGTGCCCTCTGACAGGGATGGAATGTGAACACTTTTCACCAAAGGCCCTTGAGCCTGACCACCTTTCACTTTTTGTGCATCCCCTCCCCCTCTCCTCCTCTATATAAATTGAATCTGCAGTTTTAAAGGAGAATCTGCCAAGACTCCAAAATCCCTCACAGGTGTCAGGGAGTTTAACGTGTTGAAGGCAAAGAGAGGAAGGAAGGTAAAATCCTTGACTGCAGGAGTTTAAATATAAATCTTGTGTCTCGTTCTGTTTTCAAATCACAAAGTTAACTTCAATAAGAGTAAATAACAAAGAGAAGCAAATTATTAAAACAATAAATCCACGGAGTCCAGATGATATTCCAGCAAGACAACAAATGGGTCCAATCTTGAGCGTAATTTTGCGTAAGAGTTCCAAAGCTCTCCATCTTTCGGTCTTACGCACACTCCAAACTCTCATTTAGTGTTTTATCTCACCTTGCAGATATATAGATACTACAGCTCTTGAAAGGCAGATGTTTTACAGCTATTATCGGTCCTGAAACTTTTTTTTCAAATGGAACAAAGTTTTAAACTGTCTGTGCGTAAAAGCTCCTATGTGATCGCATCACTCCGAATCCTAGATCTAAACCTCAGATTCTGTGCCTTAAGATATTTTAGAGAAATCTGACCATGAGAAAAGCTCTCTACGTGCACATAGTGTTAAAGTTAGAGTTTCTTTTTCATCAGAGAAATAAAACTGTCACTTACGGTCGTCATCCAGCTGACATCTCACAACGGCTAAAAGACAAACTTGGGCTGCTACAAGTAGCAATAGAGTCCTGGAATCCGTAAAGCTGAACATGTCTAAATATTAGACATGCAGGGCCCTTGAGGGAGAAAGAAGGGTGCGAGGCGAAGGCTTCTCTCAGTGTTTAGTGTTTTGTGTCCCCAGTTACAAAAGCCGGATCATTGGACATTCAGCCTTCCCAGTAAGAAAGCGATGGGGGGAATCCAGCGGCAGGACCCGGACCTGCAGCAGAAACTCAGCACCGACCGCTTCAGGCCAGACGCTGTAGTTTTATGTCCCCGTAGCCTTCAATGAATCCTCGTATATTCCCAAATACCAGTCCGGCCCCTTACCCCCTGTCAGGCTGAAATATGAGCCCCAGTTTCCCTCCCATTCTGTCTCCCAGGTTCCATTATCCCTGCCCCAGACCACTCCTTTCCCCACGTGCTGAAATGAGCCCCAGAAAGACTGAAACTTTTTTTTTTCTCTAGAATTTCGCTCTCATTTCCACCCCGCCTTGTTCATTGAAAGCATAGCGATGTCAGAATCACTTCGTTACGCTAAAAGAAGGTGCTTCTTCTCTATTCTGTCATGTAGGTCTGTTTTATGTGAATGATAAATAGATATTATTTGTATCTCAGTGGAAATAACGTTTAGCAAATGTCCTTTATAATAGGTGAGCACATTTGTAGAAGACAGTGTTGACTGTATTTGTGAATAAATAATCCAGGCTTTGAGTACCAGGGAGGCACGTGCAGTAATGTCAGGAGAAGCCTGCTGGTTATCCATGACCCACTGTGGAAGGCATCATTGATGGCGCCAGGGTAAGTTGAGGAGCAAGATATGGATGAGCAAAATTTGTTGGGTTGGCAAGTTCAAACTCAGACTCAACCTCAGACTTGAAAAGTTAACTTATGTTCAACATCTGTTAACAAACTAGTCCTGAAAGCTCATCCAGATAAAGTCATGGCAATTAAAGAAAAGACCCATCAAGAGGACACAGCAGGTGTTCGGCCATCTTAAAAAAACCCATCCCAAACATGTGAGCTGAGGTAACAACTGCATGAGTTTCTGCACAAGAATGTTGTTTGGAGCTGGACGCAGCATCAACAAGCACTTTGGACAAGCTTAAAACTTTAAAGTCCATCTTTCCTTTATGATGTGCAGAATTAGCCAGCTGTGATTCATCTTAGTATGAGCTAGAGACGACCTGCCTCCAAGAACCTATGGTTTGTGTGTCACACCTACCAATCCAAACCAAGACATACACAGATGCACACAGTCAGTGAATGAGTTACTGTCAGCATTTTATGCTTGCTACTAATTCTATGACTGCATCTATGGACAAACCAGTTGTGAATATAACTAACCCTTTGGTTCCTATCCACGGCAAGCCTTTTCACACAGTCCCAACACATGAAGTGGGTTGGTGTTCAGACATCAGCTTGACTCCTAATTCTTCAAAAAAGAGGAAATTTTTTTTTTTCTTGGATAAAGTCCTCTCACATTCACCAAGGATAGATATCTGCCCTCTGCAAGAAAGTATGAGTTAAAGGTAGTGGCAGTTCAGCTGATATTTTCTGACTGGATCAAAGAACTCTGTGAGCATAGATGCAGACACCAACCTCCAAACAATTAGCTGCAATACAGAGAGCCAAAACACATGAGCAGTCTGTCCACTCAAGTAAAACAATTCTTTTTGGTTACCATGACAACATAAGTCGATGCAAAGTCACAACATGTATTTCCACCTAAAGTTGCATTAATCTTTGAGATCATGCAGTAATGATGGGAAAGTCAGACCACTGTGTAGTTTCCTCTTGAACATCTCAAAGATTCTCAAAAAGATGAGGACTTGTCTGTGCGTGGTGGCGAATCCATGCAGGAAAATGATGTTTCATTCTCTTTGAACCACTCATTCAGAATTTGAGTCTGTTGAATCTTAGCATTGTCTTCTTAGAGAAAGGGAAGAAAAAAATCTATTGGTGGAAAAACCTGGTCATTCAGTATTATCAGGTAGTTAGCTGACCTCATTTTTGGACACATAACATCACCTCGACCTGATTAACTGAAGCCTCATAAATCACCACAGTCTTAGTTTTGCACCAATAACAGTATATATATAGTGTGTATCTATTTATGGAAAAACAAAGGATGGTTTAATAGCATCACCTACTCACTCCTTTGCAGGTTGTGACCTGCAGTCTTTAACTTTTGACCCCACCACACTTTATTGGAAACAGGAGCAGCTGGTGTGTCCTGAGTGTGCAGTAGTAATCCTACTCTCTGATGCTCAGCCATCTAAGGACAACTGCAGTTGTCAGCTGGGTGACTGAATTGCTTTTAAAATGGGTTTGCTGAGTTAGCCGAGGATCATTTATTGAGTCCACGTTCAAGTGGATGATGTAATTGATCAGCAATCAGGAAACGACACCCTGACCTCTGAAACTTGCAAGTAAATACCTAGGACATTTGACTTGTCAGAATTCAATTTTGGGTTTAAAATACAGACTTAAAATGACCACCAAAACTATGCAGATCAAAAGTGAAGTTAAGTTATATTTCATTTTAGTCTTCACTTATAAACCATGTATATGTTTTGTTTTATGTGCCTGTTCTGTCAAACTTGTGTTTATCATGCTTTCCCTTTCTCTTCAAATTGTCCTGGAAATGGAACAACTTGTAATTTTGTGTATTTTCAGAATTTTGTTTTTTGAGATTGCTTCTGCATAAAAAGCTCATAGCCCACTGTGCGTACTCTAACGGCTGGTATATTTAAATTTGTTTCCTTTTGTATCTTGTGGCTTGGCCATAAACCCTGGGTGCAACCCAGAGATCAAAGATTGTACTTCACTAACATGTCAATTATCTTTCCATAGGCTGAATACCTCAAAATCTGCTGTAAAGTCATATTTGAGTGACCCATGGTGGTAACTGGGATACTAAATGAGCCCTTGCTGTTGATAACAGTTGTGAAACTCTGAAAACGCTTTGATGGACAAGAGCATGTGACATTTTGTGTGATAAGCAGTGTTCTGTGTTTTGGTCAATATATCACATATCTTTAAGGAGAACAAGCCCCCTGTAAATGGTTCACTGTACTCCTGAGAAGTGTGAATATTTCCTGTTTCTTGACTCGGTGTCTGTGCATGTTTGATTTAAGAATTGGGATTTTCTAACACTCAGGACAAGATGATCCCTCGTTTCAGACCTGTGAAGCTCAATCCTGCTTGAGAAAAAGATTGAACTGCAGCATCCTCGACCTGAACCTTGAACGACTCAGGCCTGTCTCCCTTTAAAAAGGTGATTTAGTCCGTGAGGCTCTTGAAAAGGCAAAAAAAAAAAAATTGCTTTCAAGACATAATGTGAGCACCTCAGCCTCAGGGTTCAGGATAATTTCAGCAAATGTGTTCCAGGGGGGAAAAAAATAAAGAAATTAATTTTGACGTAGTAAAAAATTGATTTTGCTAGACGTACACATTACTGTGCCTCTAGAGCTGCTTTAAGGTGGTAGACGATTTGGGGAATAGTTGGCGAGTTTGACTCTGTAGCTGTTGAGGAATGAAGTCTGCCTGGAAAGATAATCAGACAGTATGGGAAAAGAAACAGAGAGAGAGAGAGAGAGAGAGAGAGAGAGATGAGGAGAGGGGCAGACAGTAAAGGGAGGCAAGAGAAGTTGAAAAAGTCGAAGAGAGCGAGGCGTAAGGTGGGTGGGAAAATTGGAATGCAGAGAGAAGGAGGGAGGGAAGGAGGGAGGGAGGGAGGGAGGGAGGAGACAGCTGACAGATGAGAGAGGGGCGGGACACTGAGAATGGCAAGGAGGATGAGGTGCACAGGCACACAGCTTTAACTGAAGCCATGTGAGAGCGCCACAGAAAAAAACAAAAGCTATGACATCACCAGCTGGGTTGGCTCTGTCAGATGACCTATAGGCATAATAACATTACTTCCAATAGCCTGGTTTCTGCTAGAAGGCCACATGGGTAAATCCAGAACTTACTCCACTGCCTTCTGACATTGTTTAGCTGTCAGATTTAACTTCTGTCAAATCTTATTTAAGATTTCTAAAATTCTAAATTCTAAAATTCTATTAGAGTTTATTGTTGACTTTTAACAAGTCATGATGGTCCACATGGCTTCTTCGGTTAACCTCCATCAAGGCAGTTTAAATGAAAGATATACTAATCTTCCTCAAAATTTAATTTGATCTTCTTCCTGGGCTTCATCTCTCCATCACGTTTCAGGAAAATCAACTTGGTATTTTGTGGCTGTTGAGCGCCATCACATGTGGATTATAACGTGTGATGTTAGTATTCATCGCAGTCGGACATTCTGATGTGTGTGGAACTGAGAACAGATTATCATATCTGCTCGAACAACCAAACCACCCAGTGAACCAGTGTGTCTCATCAGTGTGATGTAGATACACAACGATGCAGGCTGATTAGGTTTTGTGCTAAAAGACTCTTACTCTTCCTGGACCTCTGCTGATTCTTTTTTTTTTTTTTTGCCTTGAGTTATAAATTAGCTGGAATCCCTCAAATGAAAGCATTAAAATTCACAATCTTGTCTCTTGAACTCAGATGTTTATTGATGGAGCTTGAAAAGTGGCTGGGAACTTGCAATCTGATGTGTTACCAGCTTAGCTAAATAAACCGCGTCCACTAAACAAAGTGTAGTTTATTGATTTTCAGCATCGCCTCGAGAATTGTGGACTCAGAGCTGGAGGGATAAATATGTTTTATGAGCGCTGTTGTTTTTATTATGTGCTCTTAGTGTTTTTCTGTTTTACACGGCATGTTAAAATTAAATTTGATATGGGCGGTGGTGTGTTGCTGTACTTCTCTATATCAAGAAATGAAAGATATCAAGTCTCAGATAAAAACAGCTACCATGAGTGACTCTCTTGGACGTCAGTGTTGGTGCAATAAGGGTCCACTGCAGCTGTGCACCGAAGGGTTTTAGCCTGAACACTTTTCACTTAAATAGCAAAAATGACAGTACTTTTATGGTTTTAGGGTTATGTAAACACAACTGAGGTGAATGAGGTGAGGAAAGTAAAAAAACTATATTCTAAAAAGAACCACCTGACTTGGAATATTGACTGTAGTTAAATGAGCTTTAGAAAGATGGACAGAGAATGAGAGAAAATAGAGGAAAGCAGGAGAATGTGGCAGCATATGTGGAAATCTCTTGAAGGGAGGGCTGTGAAATAGTCCAAATCTCTGGAAGAACTTGGTTTCACCGGCCTGGGCATGTGTTTTTGAGTCTCCTCCACTTGGAGGGAGTCAGAGAGAGAGAGAGGAGCAGTGATCACGATGAGGGACAAAGGTGGGTGGGGGGAGAAGTGGAAACTTCATGACCGTTTGAAATCCTGATGTACACATTACTGAACTTCTTCACATATTTTTTGGAATGATGCACTTTATAAAATATTTAAGAATAGAAAAGAAAAGGTGGGCAAATGAGTGGTGCAGAGCATTTTGATGGGAATACTTGATATATTAGATATGGTATGTCTGGAGATGAATGCCTAGAAAACGGGAAAAAAAAGTTAATAGACTCTGGAAATACTTCAAATTCAAAGAAAATATTACTTCAATTGAAAAAGAAATATAATATTTTCATAAATCTTTAAGCAAATCTTTGTCAGCTTCCCTCCTTTCTCTGTTTCCAGGTCCCTTTCTCTTTCTCTGAAGTATCTGGTTTGTCTATCAGTGTGATCAGTGTTCCCACCACTTGAACTGGCCCAGCTTTGGGATCTGGAAAGGTTTTTCTTTCTGCAGGCCTGAGATTTTTTTTCTATTAGCTGTTTTAAATACATTGGCGATCCAAAAATTCCACTACTTTCCATCCACAAGGTTTCTGAATATTATACCCCATTGCAACACTGACATTATTGGCCAAGGACAACTAGAGTACTAATAACATTCTTACACTTTAAGATGTCCTTCAAATGATCCCTAATCATGCACTATTTTTACTTTACTTTTATTCTATTTTTTATTTTACAGTGTTCCTACAGATTTTGTGGTTTGCTCTGTTTAGGAGCAACTTTGATGATTGTTATTAAGAATACTAGCTATGAAGTCACATACCAGTTAAGGTGTCTATGAAGACCATCATCTCACACCTGTGCCCAGCTTCACATCTCCTCTCTATGCCCTCTTGAGATTCCCAGCAGATATTTTGCTTTGTCACAGATCATTACCATGATTACATTTTTAATCAATGGTGCACCGATCTGAGACATCACGTTTGAGTAAAACATTTTTCTAATTTAGCAAAACAAAATGCGACAAATTATCACATAGTTACAAAACTAAATAGTTATTTCATGTTAAAATGCAGCGGCAACTAAGTGAATTTAGTATGTGATTAACTAGATTTTGCATAACTTTGCAGTTAAATTTGATCTGATCTTCATCTAAATCACATCAATGAGCAGTTTAAGGTCTTTATTGAACATGCTTGATAGTGCCGGAGTCAAAAGTGTTAAATAAATGCATAATCAATTATAATAGTTTGAGAGTTATCAGATTAAGCACATTTTGTCTGTCTGTTGTCGTGACTTAGATGAAGATCAGATCCAATGTCATTATAGTGGACATGGCAGAGTTTTTTTTTCTGATTTATCTGAAGTCTAAGAATTCTAACAATGAATTCTGATCCCCCCACCCCCTCAACCCCACCACCAAAAAGAAAGAAAGAAAGAAAGTGTTATTTTATCTTTATAAAGAAAACTTTATCTTGGAACTTTAACTGACCATCTCAGGTTATTGGATTTTATAGACCAAAGGGGCCATGCACATTCAAGACAATGACAACTTCTAGGAGAAGGTGATATGTGAAGGTGATAAGGTGATAGTGTAAAGATATACATGAATACTGCATTAATTTTAAAAGTGTTTAAAGTACACCAGGAAAAGAACGATCAACTTCTTACAAAGAGTTTTGTTTTTACTTCCATGATGTCTTGGGTGAAATGTATATCTGACTATGAGGGCACAATGAACATTATCAAGTTCCCCAAAGACCAAGAAACCAAGGATCAGTGGCTGCAGGACGTCATGCAGATACATATATTTGTCAGTGACAACAACTCAATATGATGCCAGATTTTCAAGCAGACTTGGGTTTAATGCCTATGCTATTTCAGCATTGGAAGGTCATGAGCCCAAGCCACTAGTGGCAAGTACTACTTGTTCATATGTCTGCCTTGTATTGTGCATGTAGCTACACAAGTCCAAAGTGAACGAGGAAGTCAACAGTAATTTGTGTTACTAGACTGAACTGCTGGACCCCCAGAACTGTACAGTTGTTTCTTCTAAAACTGCACAGAAACATATAGTTTCATTCAAGTTATACCTAGTTTGCTTTTACTACCTCCATATGCACTTCACCTATTGTTTACGAAGAAAAGCAATCCAGCTTTAGCTCTTTGTTGTTGTGGTTCCTCCTGTTAATGACTTTCATATTCTGCCTCAAACATATATGGCTGAAATTCTGGATTTGTTATTGTTGAAAAAACAAATTATCTCTCAAAGTTTTGTGTACTTTAGCTTGGTTTGGACCAGTGTCATGCCAAGATTGTTATCACCAGTAGCAGCAGCTGTGCACATTCATGAGGCACCCCTGTCCCTTCACAAAGGGTCTGCAGATGATTCAACCAATCAGAAAACACCTCAAACAACATCTTCTTGTTTTATGCTAGTTATATTTCTTTATCTTTCTGAAGTAAATGCAATCTGTTTGGAGGTGTGTTGGGCGAAAAGATGAGACCAAAATGGCTGGAAATGGAAATCTGATGTCCACTTTGAATAAAACTTTAGAACATAGTCAAACATGAACATCACTGCATGTGTAAAACTTTTTTTCACTCCATTCAATAAAGGCCCTCCAACAATAACCAAAATAAATGTGTTCTTTTATAGAATCTAGGAAGTGTTGTTTAAGAAGCAACTGAAACTATATTATAAAATTATATTAAAACACAATGAGTAGAAGAGAGCATGTCAGCAGTACATTCAGGATCGCCCCCCTTAAGTATTATGCATTGTTCTGATTATATGTTGTCATGATGGTCTAAGAGGAAACAGTTCAACTCATCAAAAACATTCTGGCCAATATGCTTATAACTGATGTTTGTGACTGAGAGAGAAAAAAAAACAAACACTGCAGGCCACACTTGTGAGAGGAGCACTGTGGTGCAGTGTAGCTTGAGCGTATGGTGCTCATTTCCTGCAGAATATCAGTTGAGGTTTGGCAAATCAATGGGCCTATTTATGCTAGTTGAGTGGTATTATGGATAAAAGCAGATGGTGGTATCATGGGGGTGGAGAAAAGAGAAGTGCAACTTGGGTGGATTCAGTTTGTGTTGTTCATTGTATAGACCAGGAATGCACCGTGTGGTGAAATACACCATTCCCAAAACAAAAGGTTATATATAACTTTTTGTTACACAATGGAATTTATATATATCTATATATATATATAGATATATATTCTAGTGAGGACATGTGACATGTTAGTAGGTGATTTTTGTTTTTTATTTTTTTAATGCAAGGAGTGCTGGATGACTCAAACACAAGGTTTTCACACTGGAGAAGGAGTGGAGTGGGGGCGGAGAGGGCCGGTGGTGGTTCTATTTTGTTCTATTGTTTTTGTGGTTTGTTTTTTCTTAGGGATGACAGCTGTTTGGTCTGGTGATTTATTTGAAAAAGTTTTTGCATCATATTAGAAGGACACATATCCCATTTGAAACCAGAGTCTCTGCTGGTTCTACATTTGTGACATCGACACCTTTTAAACACTTTTTTAAAAAAAAAACAAAAAAAAAACAGAACAAAACCATCCACCAACAGAGGTCTGACAAAGCCACGGAGTGTTTGATGAGCTCCATAACGAATCATACAATGGAATTTGAATTTGATTACTATCAGGAGGTTTTGTGAAAATTAAAGATCTAAAGCTGCTCCATAAGAATTTTTGATCCACATGCAAAGTAAATATAATGAATATTAGGGGTGCAACGGTACAGGTGGCTCACGGTACGGTCCGTACCTCGGTCTTTGTGTCACGGTTTCACGGTTTCGGTACGGATTCGGTACAGTTTCAGACCACCCGCTACCCGCGATCGCAAGATACCGAGTCCAATGCAAAGTTATTGGAACATAAATACTGCGGGACATAAAAGTGGATTGTCCCGTGCAGGTTGTACCGAAAGGTTCGGTATTTTACCGAGTACCGTTGCATCCCTAGTGAATATACAATACAATCAATTGACCGAAAAGACGCACTTAAAGCTGAATGAAATAAAACCTTATTGCCTCTATATCTGGAAATAGTTAGGTTGTCTTATTTCAAATGTATGCACGGTTGTTTTGTGTGATAATGGGAAATTGAATTCTCTTAGCTCGGCCTCAATATGCTCAGCTTTGGCTCGAGAACGGGAAAACAGGCTACACTCCAAACTGAGCGAATGAGTAAACCTGACTATGTTTGTTGTGGCTCTGCGATGAACTATTGGACTAGTAATCTGTCCAGGGTGCACCCCGACTCTCACCTGATGACACCTGGATTAACCCTCAGTCTACCCTCGACCCTAAATGGGACTGAAACAGGTAAAGAAAATGAATAAATGAATGAATATCACATAGACACACAAGAAAACCTCTGAAATCACATAATGATCAGCGATTAAGTGGTGGACCAATGAAAACCACACAGTAATTTCTCAATATTAGTTCAATAGATCAATCCAAACCTTTGTGTTTCCATTAGGTTTTTTTTAAATACTGAAACTATTGATTATATAGCTGGCTTTTAACCAATGTCGATTGTTTTTCTTGGTAGTAGTATGATTGCTGGTGTTGTGCTTGTACATTAAAGCAGTGACTGTAGACTTACATAATCTGGACCAGTCACCATAAAGATGCTTCCTTTCATGTCAAGAAACCTTTTACTTTAAACTAGGAGGTAAACACCCCATGGAGTGCGTTTATGAACTACAACTGGCTGTGGTTTCAGTGTTGCTGACACAAAAAAGAGGGGGAACTTCTCCAAAACTTAGTGGAAGTAAGAAAAGGAACATACAGTTGGAAAGAAGCTTAAGACGCATGTTACACACAAAAGAAAGTGTTTAGTGATTAATAATGCCCACATTTTCATGAAATGACCTGTATTCTGATGTTTAACCAAAACTTCCAACATCTGAATGTACTTCTCATATCAGGGAACGAATCGTTGTTTCATCAACCAGTTATTTAAGCTCTGCAGGTTTTATGTGTGTTAAAAAGGCACACGAGGAAAGAGTGAATTTAAAATCAGTGACACAGTTTTGTTTAGCTCCACTGTCTGAATCTCATTATCTGATAAAAAACAGAGCAGACAACAGCTGCAGTCTATGACCAAGCTTTCCATCTCCAACCCACATTCTGGTCCTCATGAACCCCAAAGAAACCAAACACGGCCTCACTCCTTTTTTAGAGGCACTGATGTAGAAGCAGAAACATCAGTAAAGTTTCCAGTAACCAGAAATGAACCTCCAGAGTTTTGATAGGTTGCAGTCACAGGAAAGCAAGGGACCTGAAGGAGCAGATATCCATGTCATATACCGCCTCTTTCATTTCAGCATTACGTTCTAATCCCAGACTCAAGACGAACTGTTCAGCTTCCCTGTAGCTACCAATTACTGTGATGAAAGAGGAAAAAAAAAAATCAAAAAGACACTGCCACCTTTCTAACAAGGAAACTACCCATCAAATGACAGGAAGTAACTCCTCATGTATTAACTTAACACACCTACTGTGCCTTTGGTAATGATTACAAGGCTATCAGTCAGATTAATTGCTGTCAGTTTGCAGCAGACGTATAGTAAACAGTTCTCACATATTCTCTTGATCTGCCTCTGGCTCATCCAGACATATTGTACAAATACAATAGATGGCTACTTTGATTTCTCTGATACCAAACTAGGCTTAAAAGTGCACCAGACTTTATTTAAATAAGTGAGTCTATAAAAAGAAATTAAACCACAAGTTTTTAGTGAGGCACTTATTCTAGTATATTTTGATAATGGGTTCATGTGGCAGGACTTACAGTTCACTGGGTGACATGTGAATGTCCGTCTCTTTTAGTGGGTTAATAGATGTGTTGAAGGAGTCCTGCCAGTTCAGATGACAGGCATGTGACCAAAAGTGTACCATTAAGTCTAAGAGTGCTTTTTTTTTCCCTTCAGTCACATTTCAAAGGGTGTGTGTTTTAAGTTTTTAAGAGCCTCAATTAAAAGCAAACACAAAGAAGATCACCTTGTCTGACGCTAATGGTACAACTGAACAATCATACACAACAGTTTTTCATGAAAAATGTCAGTTTCTCCTTTTTAAATCACGTGGGTGTGAAATTAATAGCTCGACACGCAATGTTTTTGTCTTTTTATGGTTTGATTGTTTTGTTTGTTTTTTTCCCCACAATTTGCAAAGTTCAGGGATTTGGGACGGGTAGGTAACCTCAAGCAAAAATAAGTACTGGGTTACAGATGTCTAGTAAGCTTGCTTTTTTTTTTCTCCACAGCATTTTCAAACTTGTATAGATTTCAGTCCAGATGACATATCCCCAAGCAACATCTTGCGACTCACTTATCACACTTCACAGAGCTCCCCCTGGAGCTACAGAAGGCTTTATGCATCTGTTTACACATGTGCAGCAGAGCTCCTCAACACCTGTCTCCAGAAATGATCTGGTTCCCCAAATTAATTATTTTTTCCTCTTATTTTGTGGAATACAATAGAGTTGCATAACAGCAGAGCCAATACTGTCTGCTGCTGAAAATGGAATGTTCCGCATACAACCAGTAGCCAAAAATCATGAATCACGAGAGTGACATATATCTAGGAAGAAAGAGAGAAGGAGAGAAATTTTCAAAGTGGGAGTAGCCATGTGGAGGAGAGACGGGATAGGTGTTGTGGAAAATACATAAACCCTTGGCACAGATACATCCATGACAGCTTTGATTCTCTGAGCATTTTAAAGAGACTTGGTCCAAAAGAAACAGATCCCCACTTCAACAGTTGGGAAAAGGAGGACAGTTTTCTTTTGGAAAACAAAGTTACATTCAGCTGTGTGCTTGTGAGTTGGAAAGATGAACTGCTTCCCAGTGCCTCGAGTGAGAGACAGAAAAGGTAACCTCAATTGGTAATGAAAAACAGAGGCGTGGTGGGATTTCTCTGTCTTCAGTTGCTGCTCTGGATTTTATGTATGATTGAAGGATTTTTTCATTAGTTACAAGAAAATAATACCTTGTTCCCCAGGTGCTTTTTTTCCTTTTTCCTTTTTTCACTCTCTGTCTTTGAAACTGACTCTGAGACATATTGCTTGAAAGCTTTGAAGCACCTCCCCACCTGAGCTCTCCTCGCCCTCTGTCTGGAGTCATTCTCCTTAAAGGGGACAGGTTTTTAGAAAAAAATAGAAATAAATACCCACGCTTGAGAGCATATGTTTGTGTATTTTGACTGAGTTTCAGCTCACTCAAAACTCTGACATAACACTGTTCTTTTAATGGCGTCTGGCGCAATCTAGATTTGAAAATATCTCATTCAACAAAGCCCTTCAGATTTGCAAGATACGGTAACATCCCAAACCCCGATTGGAGTAGAACTCTCCACCCCTGCCATCTCTACTTCAGAAGTGGGTAGTTCAAAACTGTAACACCAACACTGATATCAAACGATGCAAACTTCACAGAAGAGGGGATGTACTCAAGTAGAGTAGCTGATTCCATCCCCTATAAAGCAGCTGCCTCAAACATCCATCCATCCATCCATCCATCCATCCATCATCTATGCCCGTTTAATCCTCTGCAGGGTCACGGGGATCTGCTGGATCCCTATCCCAGCTCACTTCAGGTGAAAGGCAGGGCGTACACCCTGGTCAGGTCACCAGTCCATCGCAGGGCCCTGCCTCCTAACAGGTCTGTAAAAACAAGGAAGAGGTTCAGAGTTGTGGTATTGTAGTGAAGTGGTGTTTTAACACCAAGGCATCTTAAAGATGTTTAATTCAAAGCTGAGGAAATTGTATGGAGTTTCTGAAAAAAAAAAAGCCATAATATGTCTTTTAAGGAAAACTTGCATGTGCAGCCAGCTTGCAGGTTGGCAAGTTGATTTATGATGTAGTTAGCAAAATTGACATTTCAGGAGGTTAATTATTTCTGTGCTGACATTCAAACAGACTGCAAAGAACTCAAATATTTTTGGACAGAAGAGGACTTGTTATACTGAAATTGCTAGTGTAAAGTTAGACCCATAGAAACAAAAGGCTATGTTAATACAAAAAAACCAGCTCAAAAGAACTGATATTACTGTTCAAGTGTTTAAGTGTGATGAACTGAATTGTTGTGCTAAAATTATAGAAAAAATAAAATAAAATTCAGCAACAAAAATGGATACATTGTTTTCTTAGTTTTTTTGTTCTTCCTGGTTTATACTTGGACATGATAAAGCCCAAGATCAAATTTATGGGACTTTCACAGCAGTCACCAGTTGGACCACAGCGTGGAGTTTACCCAGGAAGCAGCCCTGCTAGTGAATTATCTTGTAGGAGTCCCTTGGACTCTGGTCTGTTGCAGTTCTGATGTTTGCAGCTTTCTCACCCCAGCTGAACCAATAAAAGTCAGCAGTGTCACAGAGATGCACTCCTGACCCCCACCCACTCACACATCACGCACACTCGCACAGCTACACTCACACAAACATATGCTTAGTCATACAGGCAGGCAGTGGCACACAGACACAGTTACACACTAACACATACAAGACACCAGTCCCTTCCCAAATACATGCATTCCTCACCCAAATGAGATCCTCGGCTCTTTCCTCGGCTCTGTGCCCTGGTATACGTCAGTCCTGTAAAACCTACTGGCTTGTTTTGTGAGTCCAACCGTTTTCTTGTTTGACACATTTTATCTTTGATGCTGGCATCATCTTCTCAACCTTTCTGTAGAATCTAAAGCTGTTGCATCCTCCATGTTTTTGCACAAAACAAAAGCCTTATTTCCGCTTTTGTTTTTGTACAATCAAGCCTACCACCTGTTAAAATAGTGGTTCCATTCTATTCGGTATTCAGAAAAATCTGAACTTGAAAATAAAGCACAGAAGTATGAAGAAGCCTACCCAGTATAACCGACACTGATGGAGTATGTCCACCTTCTGACCTATTCTGATATGTATTTGAGCTGTTTTGTTTCAAATTATTTTGATTTACATGTCATATCTTCAAATCATCAATTTAGAATAATATTGGCACGTTTAATGTTCCCTTTAGAGTTATCCATACTTTACGGTCCTTGGCATGTATTTGACGACATTAAATAAACCTCCTTTTAAAAACTCTGTTCAAGAAATGTGGTTTTTCAACTCCCACAACATAATCTGTGCAAACTAAAAATGTCCAAAAAGGAGCTCTTTCTGCATTTGTAGTTTGCTCGTGGAGCTCTTTGAATGATTTGTACTCTTCAGTGTTCAGTCATTGACCCTAACGAAACATAATTCCTTCAGACTCAAGTTGTCACATGGAATACAGTAAACATTATGCGATATACCACACGTTAACGATGAGAACGACATAGTGAAACAGTGAACATCAATGTGCAGTTTTGACAAGTGATGCCAGTATATTTCTGTTTCGTACTCGGTCCTTTCTGTTCTGTCCTGTCAGGTCAGGGTGAGCGCTCTGGCTGACTCTGTAATCTTGCTGAAATCAGGCCACATGGCTCTCAATCTCGTGAGGAGATCCCTCTGTGTGGCTGTTCATTCTTCTCAGTCGGCATCTAAGCCTGCCAGGAATGCTGAACTCTCAGACTGAGCGTGTGCAGTTTTGCACATGCGTGGAACTAGAAGCTGTGCCTCAGCTTGTGAGCCTCTGCCAGAGCTATTTTTTTTTTGTACAATCATCATCTGTATGATGTTCATAAGCCATTCATTATAATTATACACAGTATACTTAGCTTAAAGGTTTTCTTGTACAACTGAGGGCTGAAATAGAGCAGAAATATGGGCCGGATTTGACAGTTTTCTACTGTTGGAATCCATACATAAATTGTCTGAAGCCTTTTCTCAGGAATAAAACAACAGTGTTGTTCAGACTTGAGGCCATTCTGGACCTTCAGACAAAATTGTGTTTCTGGATCACACGTGATAATCTCTGTCAAATGGGTCCAGTTGAACTCATTAACCCAGAGGCTTGTGAAGTGGGTCAATTTTTGCACCACAGAACTTTTGCAAAGCTTTTCCTTTGCACTGAGCCTTTGGCATGCATGGATTTGTTTATTCCATTTACTGTGAAAACAATGCTGAGGAATAACATCTACTTCAAATAAAATGCCACTTTTTTCAACTGACATCTATTGGAACTGTTTACAATCATTTTCTTTGTTTTCCAATTCTTATAGACTCATGAAATAGCTCAGTTATAAATCCTATTTTGTACTTTTTTAGTTTTAATTTAGACTTGTAGAAAACTTAAGCTGCAAATATTTATGAATAATCTTATCAGGTTTTGCTGTTCATTGTGTTTTTCCTTTTTCCTTCTTTGACTGTATTAGTGACAATGTTGGTCTCACTGGGCTAAATAAACATAAATCTTTAATGCCAGCCTTTTACACAACCTTCCACGTTTAGTCAAAATGACACCAGGTGCTTGGTTTACAGCACCACATGCACCGCGTGACAAGAGAGATTGAGAACATGGCTGGCACTGACTACATAGCTGCGGTGCCATTAGATGAAGGAAAACATGCACTCAGAATAATGAAAAACAATAAACTTGGTTTCAAACGGCCCCTCTCTGCTACGCTGGGACTGCTGCATGTTAACTGTCAGTTGTGGACAGGTGCCAACTAGCAAAAAGTAAGATGGTTTTAATCACAGGGCCAGTTACACTGTCAGTGAGCGTGTGACTAACTTAGTTATGGTTTATGGAGTTAAACCTGGCGCAGCAAGGTTATGGGCACAGCTGATTTACAATTAAACTGGACTGAAAACCAGAAGAATGCTACAATGTCAACATCAGAGTAATCGTTTTACATACAAAATTAATTTAATATCCATCAAACATATTTACTCTTTATATTAAATACTATATAGGATATCTACTAAATCATGTCAACTTTAAAGTCTTTGAAAGGCAAAGGACATGATGATTTTATCTTTAATAATCAAGAGTTTAATCTTACTTTTGCTGAAATCATAAATATTGACATGCACTTACACTTGAAGAGGCACTTTAAGTGTGAGTGAGACATGAAAGGGCATCTCTATAGCCTGACTGAGCTTCTCAAATCTGTTGGTATGCAGTTTAATAAAGATGATAATGAGCATTTTAATCCATTTTTCAGTTAGAGGCAATCTCCTGCATGGACATAAATGATGGTAAATATTAATAAAACGAGTATGTAGTGCAAAATACATGGCCCCTTGTGTTAAAGAAATTGTTGACACAGACTTCACAGCTGCAGGTTAAATGACAGTCAGAAGCCACAGTCCACTTGAGCTTAAGAGGTCACATGACTTTGCAGATTTTTGCATCAGCATGTTGGACTATAGGATCTAGCATCATCAGATTTCTTTCTGCTTGAAAACAATGTTGAAATCATTGGTCTTGTTTAGAGCACTTAGTATTCAGTGGTTATTATGAAAACCAGCAGTTTTGTAGTTGGACAAGGAGGACAGATTGGCAGGTACCATATCTGGAGCACAGGAAGACATGGCTAGAATAAACATTTACACTGGAGTTAAAAAAAAAAAAAAGCCTCAAAGCACAAGAACTGGGCCAAGGTATTACCCAACTGTCAAGTTCAGCACATGAGAGAAAATGCAGAGAAGATACCCTGCTTGGTGATGAGGAAATGACAAACAGCTGGGCCAGGTGAGCTGCTAGGGTCAGGGAAGCCACACCCACAGGAACTTCGAGGCACAGGGAAAAAAAACAGGAGACAAGAGTGTTAATTCCCATTGCCAGTGAAAGTTCTCAGCAGCTCCAAACAGGCACACCAGTGTCACAATTCAAGTGTGAATTTGTCAAGTAGTGGAAAAAATATTCAGAGAATATTCAGAGCGTACAAAGAAAGTTGTGCCTTGTTACCTTTACTCTATTCCACTTTTGAGATTATTTCATCATAGATATAATGATCTAAATTCATGTAACTGATAGAAGCGAAGGGTCAACATGGAGTTTAGCCTATTTTCTCAGCGCCTGTCTGGTTTCTCTTTGGGTCCTTCCTGCTTCCCCTAAACGTGACTGTGGATGGTTGTTTGTCTCTTTTGTCTCTGTGGTCCTGTGATGGACATGGTGAATAGTCGAGGGTGTATCCAGTCTCTTTCCCGGCCCTGAATAGGATGAAGCGAGGAGAGAAAATGGATGGATGATTCAGAATCTTGGAAAGAAACCTCTGAGCTCAGAAAGATACCATCACTATTTTGGCTTTTTTCCAAAGAAAAGAATTCACTTGATAGAAAAAAAAATGGGACAATGTAAAGAGTTAAGTTCAAATGAAAACATTTTCAACACATTATCACATCATTATCACATCTACATAAAATGTGCAATGTTTCATCCCCTCCCATATCATGTGTGGTATGTGGAGATTATAGAAAGTAATTGTTTTATTTATGAAATGTTTTGTCATATTTATGATGTTTGGTTTAAAAAATGTGTGTGTGTATATATATATATATATATATATATATATATATATATATATATATATGCATATATGCAGAGTATTTGAAATCCAGAGTATCAAGATATAGTAAAGTACAGATAACTCAGTTTTGTGGATAGTTGATTCCTCCAAAAGCCACTAGGAACACCAGAAATATCGTGTTAGTGTTGAAGCACTACAAAATATATTATCCAGGATTTTATAAATGTTATACTTTTGGGTGGATTTCACAGGGAACCACTTATATGTGGCTGCGAGACCTTTACTGTAATGCGAAACAGAGAGCAACATTATTTCTCCAAATTACAGCTTTTCATCGGTTCATCCTCCTTAACTTGGATACTAAAAAAAAAAAAAATCCTTCTAAATTCCTTTGTCGTTGAATAGTTCTCAAGTTTTCACTCTGGCACCTGAGGTATTTTATACAAGACAACATGGCCCCTCAAACCACTCCTCCTCTCATCCCTCTTTCCTTCTAGTCCTACTCTTCTTCTGGGTCTGCTAATATCATCTTGCTTAGGAACCTCAGAGTTTGTTCAATAGTCTTTTTGAGCCTGTCTATTTGGTTACACATACAGAGGGAGAGAGAGATGCTGTAAAGACTGTTGATGGTGGGCGATTTCCAAAGAACAGTGGAAGTGAGAGCAGAAGGAAAGTGGGTGGAGGATTGAAGGAAAGCAAGCCTGATGGAAGAAGATAGAAAGAGGGGGAAATTAAGAGAGAGAGAGAGAGGCAGTTGTGTATATGTGTGTTCAAGAAAAGCTTGCACAGAAGCTTGTGGTCTCCTAAGGTGAGTCCAGGAGCAGCGTATGCCCCCTCCCTGACGCTCTGACACAATGGGGCTCTGTGCTGTGAACTTGAGGAATGCTGAGAGATGGCAGGGCAGTGGAGAAAAGAAGGGAAGAGGGGGTCTGGGGGAGGCAGGCTGGGAGGGAAGGGCTGGGTGTTGGTAATGGATAGGGTAATAAGTGTGAGACATGACAATGAAGAACACTTTGACTTATTGTGCTCTTGTGTTATTGAACTGTGGCTTTGGCTCCTGCCATTCACCATTTGAGCTTTTGTGTCTTTAGGCTATCGGTTTACTTTTTTCTTTTAAATAGTATGTTTTTAGATGATTTACCTTAAGGTATGTTTGTTTGCATGTACCAGAATGTCCTCTGAAAACAGTGAAAGTGTTTTGATTTGACCTGAACTGGGAAGAAGAAAAATGGTGGTCACCAGATATTAGTCTTGGGTTGGGAAAAATAAATATAGCCTCTTCAGTCATTATTATTGCCAAGTTATCTTATTATTCCCAATAAACACTGAGATTAGAGTAAGATATGAAAAAACCCAGAAAACCAAAACATCTCCGATATATAAGCTTATATATTAAATTACATACAATCTGATTGCTAAGGATGCTTTGCCTTTTTCTGAATAAGATGTGAATGAAAATAGATTTCAACAACTTTTAAGTCATTAAAAAGCCATATCTCAATTATAACAAGACTAAATCAATATATCACACGTTGAAACTGAGAAACTTAATGGTGGTGATAACATAAGTTATAGTCATGATAGATATAAAGCTGGTGTAGGCCGATATAAAGTCTTACATTGTATTCAAAGTTATAAGATGGAGAGAGAAAGTACTGGAGAGCATCGCACGAGATCTTGGAAGGACAAACAGGAAACTGAGTGACAGGAGGGAGTGAAATGAAGAATTAAGGATGGGTGTAGTCGAGCTGAGGGTTGTAGAAGACATGTTTAGAGACTCAGTAAGAACAAAGGGATGGTACCAAGTCTAATGTTTTTTGTTTTGGTGGGAAAGAGAGAGAACGGACGTTGGATTGAAATGATTAAAAGGGTTTAAGAAGGAAAAAGGGAAAATTGAAGATTGCAGAAGAGACAAATGCAAATTTAAAGGATAAACCGTTGGATCAAACTGGAGAAAGAAGTAAAATTAGCATAACTTTGACATGTTAAATGGGATGATGTTAGTGTCGATTATTATTAATCAGAATAATGAAGAAATGTGGTGACTTCAGAGCTTGTTAAGGCAGATGATGAGAGACATTTGTGCGCATAAGCAATCCTTCATTAAAATCACACTGTAGCTCATTTGTCAAACATAAATGTAAAGAAATTAAGCTATAGGGGTTACTGGTTAAACTATTGCTCTACAAAACTGGTCACTCCTTTAAGAAACCAGTTTATTCATCAGTTAATGCTGACTGATGTAAATATAGTTACACCCTGCAGACTGGCTTAGGAATCAAGAAAAAAATGGTAAAATGAGATTGTGCCTATTTCTCTTAACCTGCATGCATTTAACATTTATATAGGTAAACAATTCTCACTACTACAAACAGGGGACTATTTCCACCATTTCTATTGCTATCAAGGTGTGTCCAGTGCAACCGGAAAGAGCTAAATACCACATTAATAGACCTGTGTGGATTTCTGCAATCCACTTCCACTCCAGCTGAGGGGAGAAACACTTTAAACCATGATCAGCGCTGCGCAGAAAGGCAGGAAGCAGGTCACTGGGCCAAGTGAGAAGGCTACCTGCATGGGTGGACAAAAGAACAGTGTTCTGCATGAGCCAGTTGTTAATATGCTGTACATGTGGTGGTGATAAATCTGCATTTCAAATCTGCATAAAAAGACATCATGTGCATTGCAATAAATCATTTGGGTGTGCGTTAATAAATTTGTAAACAGAACCGTCACTTATGTACGGTACAGAATAGAGTAAATACTAATATTAAAAGGGCTCATTGTGAAAAGAAAATGCCGGGAAAGAACAGCAATCCTCTTAGCTGGACACAGTGCACCATTAAACACAAATAATCGGAAGTTAAACATTCTTGCCAGGTGAATACATTTATAAGAGGTTTTCTAATTGCCACTCATTTTCCAACACTCAAAACTGCATTTGTAACAATCCAGCCACAGTAAACAAAACAAAACAAACAAACAAACAAACAAGCCCACACTGTGCAGGTACAGTATGCTTCAGTGTGCTTCAGTGGATTGGGGTTGTACACGAGAACGCCTTGATCAGTGTGTGGCAGAGGTCCAGTAAACAGCTTCAATGGTTCCTCTGTTAATCTGTTGCAAGACAGATGGGCCTTTCTGGAAAATTCACATCAAACCAGAAAGATCAGAGAGAGGAACATTCAGTGATGTGATGAGCTTTGACATGAAACTGAAACTTGGGACGAGCATTTCATTGTTGAAAAGGGAGCGATTCTAAAAGACAAAGTGGATCATAGCAGATACTAAGCAGTCACAACTAAGCTGTATCATTTACAAAAACCCTCCCAATCAACCATATTTACAAAATGTAGATTAATGATTCTGCATCTTTACACAATTATCAATAAAAGACATGAGCAACTATATCATGAAAGCATGATATGGGGGGGGGCAAACTTCTCACAACGTATAACTGAGGTGACACATATCCCTGGCTCCTGGGAACGTAAAATGGAAAGACTTTTCTCTGGTGACTGGGGTGAAACTGGTCACTGGCTAATCATTATCTAAATACTGATCTCTCTGAGCAAAGAAAGAAAAGCCTGGACAACAATCAAGATGTTTGTGACAGTAAAAGCAATGTCGGCTGTGGTAGGGAATCACTCCCTTTGGTGATGACTTTTGGCTTTTCAACAAAGACCTCGTCCATGCTCAAAACATTACAGGACACACCGTGAATGTGAAACCTGAAAACATAATGTAACCCCTTTAAATCATTCAGTCTCTAGTCTGCTATTAGCTAATGGTTTTTATTGTTTACTCATCTTTCAGTTTGGGAGATTTACTTTGTTAACACAGGACTAAACTTTACTTATCATGGCTTACTCATTTCATGACATATCAATTAACATGTTTTATTATCTCTAAAGCTGAAGACTGGTTCCAAAGTTTGGTTTTCCATGGACAGTAGAATAAATACAAGGTTTATTTTTCTAGTTACTGTCTGACTTGTCGGCTACAGAAGTGTTTAATTAGCAAACTAGTAGCATACTATTTCTGTGACTGAGTTCATTGTACATGTGAGATGTGGACATACATCTGAGGTTTAACTAACTTAATCTTCTCTAGATGTAATCCCATATTCAGTTTTATTTGGCCTATATTAATGTAGAGAGAAGAAAAGAAAAGGAAAATTGAGTGGAGAGATGACATAAATATCCTCTCTGTGTTTTGGTCCAAACAATGCGGGAGAGGGAAAGAGCTGATGAAATGTGTTAAAGTACCAGTTGTGAAGTTTTCACCCTCCTCCTACTCTGGAAATTTAATCCAACTATGGGTTTATTTGTGGGAGTAAAGACTCACATTCCCTCTATGGAACATTTATTTGGATTGCACGAGCCTGGGTTTTTAAAAGTGTCCCTCCGATATATCCACTGGTACACTCCCTGGAGCAGAGCTACTTTCTGACACTGCATAAAACTCTAAAGAGCGGGAGAAAAAAAAAAAAAAGGTTTACCCATCTGGTTTACCCCAGATATTCTGTCTGGGTTCAGTAAAGCAAATGTTTGACAGGAGTTTAACTTCCAGCCTGGGTAATAAACCCTCACTGGCAGCTAAAAATTGTTTTTTTTAAGGCATAAATGTAGAAAATTGTTGGTGGTTTTCTCCATTCGTTAAATCCTTATATCCTGTTGTTTTCAATGACATTTGAAATAAAATGCAAAAGAACTAATATAGTTTAATCAAGGGCATATATAAACAGAAATGAAATAGATTTCAAAAGCAACAATATTTAAGTCTGCAGAATTTGGTAAAAGACTTGCCCAGTCACTCACTTTGCCATAGGAAGCATCATGATGTTAGCTCAGATGATGATGGCTGATGGAGATGAGTAAAGATTTATTTATTTATTCTTTATCAGTGAAAGATTCTCTTGTAGCCAGATTTCTCCAACAGAAGGTTGAGGGATGCTTTCACTGTGTCTACGGTGACTGTGGTGGTGTAGTGCTGATTTAAAGAAAATTTGAACGGTTAGCTTATAAATCTTTTCATTTTCTCTTCTTCTTCAAATTAACTATTTGGCAATGTACCAGTAGAGTGCTATGAGGTCATGTATTTTTTAGTAAATAAAGTCTATGCAGGAACTAATTGATGAACTTTCTGTTAATAGCGAAGCAGAAAAAAAAGCTCCCAATTACGAGGTGCAGTGAATCCAGCATGATATGAGGTCAGGCGGAGATAAAATTACAGTACTTAAGAGAAAAAAAAAAGATGATTTTTTTTTCATGGATTCTCTTTACACTGTCACTCAAACAGAAGTGAACAAAAGCAGATTTTATTCCTTGTTTTCTGTAACAGTTGTTAATTATGCAGACAGAAATGACAACTGTACACGCAGAATTCATAAAATGCAGTTTGGCTGACTGAATTCTTCTTTTTAGCTGTCCAGGTTGTAAAAACAAAACACCACTGGGAGTCTGGTTTTAAATTTATCGGAAAATATTGCGAAAGGGTCTTAAATGTGCTTTTGACTGTAGTTAGTTATTTTATACAGTTTGTCTTGGTTGTAAATTACCGAGTAAGGGAGGATTGTAGAGAATTATTATTTTACTCAAAAACCTTTTATTCATTATTACCTCCGCCAAGGAGGTTATGTTTTTGCCGGCATTTATCTGTTTGCCTGTCTGTCTGTTTGTTTGTTTGTCTGTGTTCAAGATAACTCAAAAAGTTATGGATGGATTTTGATGAAATTTTCAGGAGTTGTCAGAAATGTAAAAAAGGAAGAACTGATTTCATTTTGGGTGTGATCCAGATGAAATCCTGGATTCTGGATCACTTTCAAATTTTCGATAATTGTTGCGCTTGGGGGAGGTCTGCACTCTTTGAGTGCTTTTCTAGATTTAAAAGTGACTAAACTCTACTTTTACCATTAGAGGATTGTGAATAATGCCCATGCCCCTGCCTTCTCAGGCAGCAATTTTGTAATTTCAAAATATTTAAGGTGTGACGTAATCACACAGGAAAAGACTTTCGTGCAGTTACAGTGTGCGTAGTCATTGTGCAGAACTTGTGTAGTACTTAAATATGTGTGGCAATGCATAGCAAGCTGGTTTAGGAGCAATGTCTTAATTACACATCAATTATATACAAATCAGTTATGTGGTCTGCTCAAAAAGAAAACAGCATTTGTTTTTCAGTGATTAAGTCTACAACTTCAGTGGGTTGTTTCATCAATTAGACTCCGGCTCTTTGTGTCCCAGTGAACCATTACTGCCTGCAGTCCAGCATTCTGCGCTTCATAATTACATTTTAAAATAGAGATCAGACTGTGAAAGCAGAGGGTCAGAAAATAGCAGTTTAAGATCTGGTCATATACAGCTGACATATTTTCCAACAATCAGGTGCTATATAACTATAGGTCATAGGTTTGTGAATGCTTTTTCAGCTGTAGTGGTTATTGTATTTTAACACTCTTCCACCATCTACTTAATTTTCAATGGTGGGTGACTTTGTTCATCTTTTTATACAATAATATAAAATAAGAGACTTTTTAGACTGGGAAATATAATTATTAAACTGAGAAAAATTAAGAATTCACAGTAAATTTATACTTGAGAATTTTATACTTTGGCTCTAAACTTTTCAACATTTAAACTCAGTTTAATTGATGTCTAACATGCACATTTCTTTATGAAAACAGGTTCTCTACCTCATGTACATTTTTCTGCAGCTCTCCACAGAGCACTCTCTATACATCCTGCTTGTGGAATCCTTTTGGTGGTTGAGGTGGAACTATGCAGGAAGGTAAACGTCTGGATTATGAAGCGTTCACCTCATACCTACAGTGACTGCTTTTTAGGGAACAGAGAACAGGCCTGTGTCAATACTGGGCCACACAAGGCCCCAATTTATCCTGGTCTGACGCAGTAGAATTAGCTGCATTACCAGTTTCCAGGCCTATCTGAAATGCTTAGTTTTCCAAAAATTGCTTTTCCTGACATGAAAGACAAGTGGGTTTCTGCACATATTTTTCTAAGTTGGGCTATGTGAACAGGAATGACAGAACGTGGAAGGTGACTGCTCAGAGCTCAGGTAGAGTAAATAGTCAGAACCTGTGTTTCTTATGAGACTCTTGTCATAAAAACTGAGCTATTAATTACCTCAAAGTGTGTGCAGCAGTGACTCTTTTTTCATTTTCTTGCACCGAGATGAGAACCTTTGAAAAGCCTTTGGGGGAGTGGGGAGACAAAGATCCCTGCATGTGCTGTGCACTGTAGTAAGTGACTCATTCTGATGCCAGCAAAGTTTAACAATAGCACATTCATCCACAAATCTCTCCCTGCATTTGCAAAAAGAGTTTGATAAATCCGTGTGTAATTACAAATCTTGCCTCTATTATTATTATTATAATAATTAATAATAAACTCCACTCCCTAAAACTGCTTTAACAGAGCTATAAAAAGATGATGAGAAAGGAGCTATAGTACATTGTGATATTTTGACCAAAGCATGTCACAGATCTTGGGAGATTGTGTCAAATTTGAAAAAAAGGGCATTTTAAGTTTGCTTTAACATACTGCCAATACTGCATCCACAAATCCCATAGATGATTTTACTGTCAACTGATGTTAGCATTCCAAGCTTAGAAATGACTTGATAAAAACAGTAAAATTATATTATATACCAAGTTTGTTATGGAACCCTGTTTATGCCAGTTTGGCTTTCCAAGGTTACTGAATGGATCTGGTTTTGATTAACATTAATAAGAATACAAAACCCTAGCATACGCACTAACTTTCAAGGAGGTTGCATGTGCTTGAGGCTGTAAGAGTGGGCACAGCTTACTTTTCCCCAAAAGAAACACACATTTATAAACACTAACATCCCTTTGATGCTGACAGCAGCCATTTACAAGCGGGAAGAGGTGACGGAGTTTTATCTGCCTGCAAGACAGCTGACTTCTGTGGCCCTGCCAAGACTCATAAACTCTTAAACCCAAAATTGTAGGTCGACGCAGACAGTGTCGCAGAGAGGAGAGAAAGGAGGCCTCTGATTGGTCAATTCTACATCCGCGTAGAAAAGAGCGCATTGAAGAAATGAGGAAGTACCCACATCTTTACGATTCTGGTTCTCCACACCACGAAGACAGCACATATTCTAGTAATTCATGGAGGGAGATAGCGATGAATGTGGGTCTGGATACGGCCGAGACGATGACGAAGTGGAAAAACGCAAGAGATAAGTTTAGTAAGTTAAGCTAGTTCGTATACACGGCCCTTTAGACTAACCAGTTAAAGGAGCAATAAGTGGAAATCCATTATTTAAGACTGAAGGAATTAAAAAATCGCTACATGGAGAACGAGAGGTGTAATTTCATCTGGAGTATAGGATGACGTCACACACCCGCTCTCTGTGTTGATCTCCAGCCTCATGTTTACAAGCCGGTCCGGCCGCGCGTTCATGTGCGTTCATGTGAAACTTCGCCTCCTCCCTCCTCCCCCCTCCCCCCTCCCTCTCTATAAAACGCGACAGCCAGTGAGTAGTGACGGCGGCAGCATTTTCGAACTGAAATGGCAGACAGCGGAACAAAACCTTCCAATGAAGACGAGCAGGAGCAGACAAAAAAAAAAAACGGTCATTGGCAAAGAAATTGTCCGATAAAGAAAGAGATAAAACCAGAATTAACATTGGCCTGGCGTTTCCGAGGTGGAGGGAGCTACGAGAGCTAAAGGGGCTACAGTCGGACTCGGAGCTGGCTCTTCTTCTCCTTGACAGGCAAGTAACACCATAAAGTCAAATGTCAAATGGAAGGTAAATAAATAAGTTATAGGCATAAATAAATAGAAACGGACAAAACTACTACAACCGTTGCCTTTTTTATTTTATTTAGACAGTTTTAGCAACTATTACGATATCCACAAAATTACTTTTCAGCTATTAGCGGCTAATTTACCGGTAGATTGTATTTGCAGGAAAGCTATTCACTGCCGTCATATTGTTACTAACGTTGAACTGTCTGCTAACGCAATTAGCGGCGAATAGATAACGTTTGATGCTAATGGTGACTCACTAAATTAGTGACATAAAGATTAATTTACGGACAAACCAGTATAAACATTATAATGTTATAAATGACTTACTTTGTTACTCGCCATGGTGATGTTTTGCTCGGTGTAGGTAGATCTTCGAAGCGAGCGGGGGTGTAGTGGGGGAGTGTGTGGAGGGGAGGGGGGGGGGGGGGGGTTGGTGGCGAGCAGAGGCAGAGGGAGGTGTGGCTAATGGCACACTTTGTTTTGGTCTACAGGCAGTGCTCAACAGCAAACCTAGCGGTGAAATGATTTCGCTTTTTGCTCCTTTAACCTGATATGCATGTTCTGTCTTTTTGTTTTTGTACTGCATTTGTAATCAGCAGACCGAAACATGCATGTATGAAAAAAAAATTATGATGTGGAAAAAAAACACACCTTTTCTCTCATGTGAGCACATTTTCTTCATCACAGCTTAAGTTCATGACTTTTTATTGTGAATAAGTTCCAAATTCATAATATGGGAAATGTGAATATTAGAATATATGAAATATTTGAATTATATTTTACTTTTTGAATAATACTTTAAAAGCGCACATTGGGGAGCAGCAGTAAAGCTCAACCTGAACCTCTGAGCTTGTAGGTGATCAAACGCTACCCACCCCCATAAAATCTCTATTGTTTATGTGCTTTGAGCGCTTTGGCTTCGCTTAATGATGTTTGTTTGAATCGTGTGAGGATGTCTGGTCAGTCATTAGAAGCCTTTTCAAAGTTTAACCTGTTTTATTTAGAGAAAACTTTCATCAACTCCAGCTTAATGTCCACAGAACCATGAATCATTTCCAAGAATTAATCAAGCGTCTTTTCAGAGGCGTTCTCTGCAGTGCAACAGAAGCTCAGACAAAACAAAACATGCTTGATTCTCTTTGAAACAAAATGGCATGCAAATTGAGGGAATAAACTATTTCTTCTGTATACGCTGCCTCTTTATATAGAATTGAACATGGACTCTTGGTTCATTCTTTGTCCATATTCCATAAGTTGGAAGTGTTGCATAGCTCACAGACAACAAGTCTAATTATAATTTTCTCTTGTCAGACAAAGAACAGTATCAGTTTTCCCAGTATAATTCAGAATGTTTTACCACTGTTATTATAGCCACAGTGTTGTGTTTACATAAGATGGTCTTTTTTGTTGGTCAGTGCTGGTCTAGACTGAAATATCCACACAAAATCTCATGGACAGCAGTTGCAAACATACACAGCTTTCTTTGCTTTAAGTGTGACAAACAGGACAACTTAAATTGCTCTATTCTTAAATTCCCATCCATCCATTAACCGCTGCTTATCCATGTTCATATTAGTTTTAATTTACAACACTGGTAGTTTGCTCACATTGAGTTGTTAAAATAAATTATTTGCCCTGTGGTAATATTTTAAAATTTAAATCTCAAAACTGGCGACCTGTCCAGGGTGTACCCCTGCCTTTCGCCCAAAGAGAGCTGGGATAGATGAAGGGGCATAGACGATGGATAGATGGAAGGATAAATCTCAAAACTTAAATATGAAATTGTTTGAGACATCTCAAAAAAATCTGCTCTCATGTTTTCACTCATTCACTTTCGTACCTTTGTTTACAACTTTGGCAGCTCAGCCCATAATTTGCCACTGGCTGTTATGTGTTTGTAGTTTGTTAAACATGAGATATAATACATTGTAGGTGTATATATGAATATGAAACGAGAGTGTCATTCCAGGCTTGGAAGTTTACACTTCAGATGCATTGCATAATGTCATGACATCAAAGATGTTGCATTGGGTTATTTAGCATTCCTCAAAAAAAAAAAAAAATCATGCAACAGCAACAGGTGATTGTACAAAGTTTAGCACATCTCATAGACCCATATTTTATTCCCAGTAGAACATAAAGAACATATCAAAAGTTGAAACTGAGACATTTTACCATTTCATAGAAAATACTAGTTCATTTTGACAATGATGACAGCAACACATCTCAAAGAAGTTGGAACAGGGGCACCAGAAGGCTGGACCAGTGACTGGTGCAAAAAAACAAACTGTGGAGCATCTGATGAGTAATTACTTTAATTAGCTACAGGTCAATAACATGACAAAAGGAGAATTTAAAGATGGGCAGAGGTTCACCAATCCACAACAAACTGCGGATAAAAATTGTGAAACAATTTAAGAAAAATGTTTCTTAACATGAAATTGCAAAGACTCTGAAGATCCCACCATCTACATACTGTCAAAAGATTCAGAGAAACAAGAGGAGTGTCTGTGTACATGGGACAAGGTTAAAGGTCAAAACTTAAGGCCACTTGTCCTGGGTCTGCATGAAAAACAGCCTTGATTCTCTGTAGACATCACTGCATGGGGTCAGGAACACTTCCAGAAACTACTGTCTGTGAACTCACTTCACCGTGCAGTCCACAAATGAGCCATATCACGTAAAGAAGAAGCCATATGTGAACACGATCCAGAAACAACATCATCTTCTCTGGGCCAATGCTCATCTAAAATGGTCTGAGGCAAAATAGAAAACTGGACGGCTTTGTGTATTTCAGTTAGATAACACTAAACCATATTCTGCATGCATCACAACAGCATGGCTTCTAAGGAGAAGAGCCTGGGTGCTGAACTGGCCTGCTTGCAGTCCAGACTTTTTGCCAATACATACATCATAAAATGAAAAATCCTACAAAAAAGGCCGGGGACTGTTGAGCTGCTAGAATCCTGCAAGGATGTGACAACAATCATCTCCTTGAACTCGAGATAAAGATTATATTTTCCATGAAATGGTAAAATGTTTCAGTTTCAATATGTTCTTTTTTTTTAAAAGATTTTTTTGGCACTAGTGACCTTCATTCATAGTGGAGAGAGACAGGAAGAACGGGAAAGACACGCGGCAAAGGGTTGACAAGCCGGGAGTCAAACTCGCGACCAGCCACATGAGGACTGTAGCCTCTGCACATGGGCCACCTGCCCTAACTGTGCTACTGGGGCGGACCAGCTGACATGTTCTTTATGTTCTATTGGCAATAAAATATGGGTTTATAAAATTTTTTAAATCATTGCATTCTATTTTTTTTATTATTTACGTTTTAAACAGAATCCCAAGATTTTTGGAATTGGGTTTGTATTATTAATTGGAGTCCCAAGGTACTTATCCCATTACATAAGCTCCACCTCCTGACGCTCAACCATGGTGGTCCAGAGTGGTGTAAACCACCACCAAATATCAGACATGTTTTTAGTTTCGGCAACATTCAGTTTTAAAAATCAAGTCATCAAACTACTGCACAAATCCATCAACATAAGGACCACAAGCTTTTTCACCACAATGAAGCAGACTTACAATGACAAAACTGAAAATTTAAAAGTGAACCTGTGATCATACCGACACCAACAATCATCAGTGGAGCAGAGAGAGGACAACAACCATGGGGGGAATCAGTCGATGAAGTTAAAATAACTGATACGTTCACCCTCACCTTCACTCTCTGAGCTCTATTATGAAGTCAATGATCCAATCTGCCACATTAAAATCCAGGGTAAAATTATTAATGAGCTATTTAATTAAAATGTGAGGTTGAATAGTATTAACAGAAGATGAAAAAAATCACAAGTTTCCATCTGTTTTGCTTTACTTCCTTCAGCATGTTTAAGAATAAGCTTTAAAAGTCTGGCAGTGGCATCCTCCACCCACAGGCAGTTCCACACTGCAGTGGGTCAAGCAAAGGCTCGACATAAGTTCTTCATTCTTCATTTGTCTTTCACCGGAGTTCATAATCATTTACAGCCTTGGGATGATCAGTTTCCCCACAGGGATTTTTTTGGGATAATTCATCAATCATGATATTGTGATATCAATGAATTACTCATCTGACAGCTTCATCGCTTTATTACTGCTTTACCCTTTGGCATAATTTGCACATTGGAAGAAATGAAGAGTGGACTCCAGGATGGTGGGGTGAATTCCACACTGCAGGCCTAAAAGCATTCCTTATACCTTTTGCCAAACCTTTAAACTGCCCTTCTGTCACAGATGCTTTAAGTTTAGCTGACTATATAGCAGGCAAGTTATGACACTTGTAGTTTTGGTATGCTGTAAAAGGAAGGGAAAATCTAATCTCAAGACTTAAAACAAACTCACCAAATCTGGAGGATTTATTACTTTCATTTTAAAGCACATCCGCTGAGAAAACCAACCAAGCAGCTCTATTCAATCCCGTGAATTTTAAGTAAACCTAACCTAGTATGAGTTTCTCTTGCGTTCTTTTGAGAGGTTTGGAGGAGAATAAAGAACAATAAACAGAAGCCCTCCCCTCTAAAAGTCCACAACAAACACAAACAGCCCCCTCCTGGCTATAGCTTTATTAGTGTTCAGCTGGTTCCCATTAGAAAGGCTTTGTGAACTGCTATCTTGACTCAAGAATCCCAAACAAACTGACCCTCACATCTGTTTGTCTCACTCTAACCTTTCTCAGTGTCTGCCATGCTTCTTCCAGCAATATCCCTGGAAACCAACGGCCCTCCTGCAAACAGGGGTCAGTGTTGGTGACCTGTCTGGCCAATGTCAGTGTTACAGGGTGACTGGGGAGTTTCTTTTTGAGCACTATATATATCCTGAAAGAAAAAAACACAACAAACAAACGAACAAACAAAAGAAATGAATTACTAAATAACATGTTTTGGCTGCTGTGCTAAAATACAAATATATATTTGATATATACAGTGGTACCTCTACATACGAACGTCTCTACATACAAAATTTTCAGGTTACGAAACGCCTCAACGGGAAAATATTGCCAAAATTTCAGGATACAAAAGGCAAAAATACAGTACGTGCTGCTACTCGCAGCTCCCAGAGTTTACCGAACGTAAACATACTCTCTTCTCTACCATTGACTATCGCCTAGCACAGTGGTTCTCAACCTTTTTTGAACAAACGCCCTCCTGAGCCACCATGATGCTCTTAATGCGCCCCCCCCCCCAAAAATAAAAAAAAACAGAAAAAAATAAAAAAAAATTTTAAAAAAATATGCACGTGTATAAGCATGGATTTTAATGTGTGGAAATGGAAATAATGGAACTAACATGGAAATAATACTATAATACTTTAGTTGCACTGGGACTGAAACCTCTTCAGTTGATCTTCTGGACTGTGAGACTGAATTTAAATCAAACTGATCTTTCTACAGAGAGAAAGGCCACACTGCCTTTTATGATTTTTGAATTCATCACAACATTTGTAAATAAATTCTTGGAACTAAGAAAAAATACCACTACAGCAGAATTTGTTAAAAATCTGTTTTATGGGTAGGCTAACTGAAGACGCCGACAACATCATGCACGCTTCACGTGAACAGCGGTAAATTAACTAATCAAAACCTCGAACCACTTGTGCGTCAATTAATGTGCCTTAAACATTTCAAGCAGTCATTTGTGGAGTAGGCTACTGACAAGGCCTGGCCTGGCAACGAGAAAAAAAGAAGAAAAACAGTTTACAAAAGGGAATGACTGCTGCTCTTCATTTTTAGTGGGAGCCCTGTGCTTGGTGGGCTGCTGCCAGCTTTTTCACGTCTGGACACATCACCGTGAGCTTCATCCTGAGTGCACCAGAGCTCACAAGGTTCAGACGGTTCCAGTATTTTTGTCTGCATGTGGAGAACTCGGCTGAATCCCTGTTCAGTAAGTCGACTCTTTAGATGCCTTGTCTGGATGTTTTTTAGAAAGATGCTCCTGTAATCGCGACGGCTTCATTGGAGAACACCTGCTCACATAGCAGCATATCGGCAGATGTACATTACTCGGTGATGGAATAAATCCATAATTTATGTAATTAGCTTTGTACTGCCGGCACTTTTTCTTGTTTTCCACCATTTTTGATTGTACTGTAAATGTTTGTGATTAAATGTGATTATGTAGTCTCGATTATGTATGTTTTCACTGGTTGTTGAATGAAGCCCAGGAAATGTGTTGGAAAGGAGTTTCTCTGCTATTGTGTGTTTATGGGCGTTACTGTGGCAACCGATCCCGCTCGGCTCGTCTGATTGTGACGTAGAGAGAAAAGGAGATTTAACCGGGTCATGGAAGCAGCAGACTCAGGGTTTTGGTCTCAAACAGCAGCTTTATTTTTTTAAAGAAAATCTGAAGACAACATTTTATTGAAACATAAATAGATTTGCACTATAAAAAATCTTGGGAAACCATGGAAGTTTAAAACAGAGCTCTCAAGGTGTGGCACCCCTCATTTGTGCTTGAACACCCCCTCTCAGCCCTTACGTTTCCAGCACCCCCCTAAAGGTTCAGAACGCTCCCTGGGGGGCGGTACTGCCCCTGTTGAGAAACCCTAGCAGCTTCCTGGCATCACATTGAGATTTTAGGAAAATTCCATGAAGTTTTGGAATTTGTTGAAAAGAATCTCCCAGAAAAAGTGTTCACTAGTCGGGCTATTGCTCACTATGATGATGTTTTTCAAAGGATTGTTAAAAGCCAACAAAACGTCCTTCGATAGGTTCTTTACAAAACGTCAGGCAAAGACCCCTGCTGGGAGAGAAAAGGTGACGATGAGAGCAGTTAAAAGGTAAATTAACACAATTTTTAATCTTTACTTTACTTATTTTTTTATGATGTACAACTCTCATTTTATGTTTATTGTGCAGTAATCTAATGGTAACATGTATTTGTTACATGTTTTGATGCATTTTTATGATTTATAAATAAAATTATGTCCGAATTTTGGGGGGCTTGGAACGGATTAGAGCATTTACATGGAAAACGCGTCTCTACTTACGGAATTTTCAGGTTACGAAACTACTTACAGAACCAATTAATTTCGTAAATAGAGATACCACTGTAGTTGAAAATCACTTCTTTACCCTTTACATCCTCTGAATGGCACTGCGTCTTTAATCCCTGTAACTCTAGAGATCATCATGAATTTGTAGCTGAAGTGGTGTGAAATTATTTGGGAGTTTCAATAAAGAATGGGCTGCATTTGATATACAAGAGATGCAACAGGGACTCTTTCATTTTCTTCATCAAACAAACTTGTTCTAGATGGAAGGACTGAGAATCTTTTATAAAGCTCTGGCTCTTGGGTCTTACTCATGCTCTCAGACTGCCCCATGTGGTTCAAAGCTTCATCAATCCTTGTTGGTACTTCTAACATCCGGTGATTAAAAAAAGAACAGAGACAGTAAAAAAAAAAAAAGAAGAGAGAGATGTATAAATATTGGAAGCTATATACAAATCTTTGGGCTTATAGTTGATTGTGAGAGGAGGGAAAAAAATTGTGGTTAAGAGTTTTTGAGTGATTAGGTGGTGGTGGTGGTGATCATGCAGAGAGCTCAAAAGCCAAGTCAACATGAAGACCTACCAACAAAGCTACCATTCATCCTCTTTCGCCAGTAATAGAAAACATTTCTCCCCTGATGCTGAAAGCTGAGCAAGTCTGCAAAGACAACAGACAGGGAGACATTCCCGCTGCTGTGGATTAGTATCTGCTTGCCGTGAGCTACATTCAGATTTTTGCAGAGGCAAAAGTAACCAGGCATCTGCACCGCAGAGTGCAGCGCAGGGAGGAAATGAAAGGCCAGGCCTAATTCATCCATAGGCAGAAAGATCTTATGGCCTTGGAAGCCAGGGGGACCTGTTTGGACCCTTATCCTTATGACCCTGCAGGATTCTAACTGTGTATCTGATTTATTTAATCTGACTTTAAATGTGTTGGATGTGACTCCTTTATGAATCCTTAAAATAAGAAAAAAAATAAAATCTTAAGTGACCGCAGACAAGTTAACTCGAAGTTTATCAGGAATCACTCGTAACTTCAAGTCCTCTCCAAAATTGGCGTAAAAAAAAATAAAAAATCTTTTGATCATTTCTATTGTTTTTGTACTCACATTTGAGTTTCTCTGTGCAGAAAATCCAGAGCTTGGCCAAATGCAGATTCCAGCATGTGCTTTTCTCTTCAAACAATGAGACAGTAAAAAATTTCAACAGTTCTAGTTACAGGTGGAAACTGTTGCTTCTTTAGATGGACTTAAACTGAAGCTGACCTTTACAAGTCATGTTCAAAGAATAAGCAGAGATTGAGGTCATCAGAGTCAGTAAAGAGCCAGACATCTAATTGTGCATGATTTCCTTCATTCATTAAAATGTGTGTTGTCAGATTCTGGATTTTTCTCTGAAGGAGGAGATGTAGTTTTCAAGAATTTACAGAATGCAATCTTAAAGGAACATCGAGAGTTTCTTTAAGATACAACAGCATATCTTTAAGGAGTGTAAACTTTCTTTAGGGACCAAAATGATCTGAATTCAAATCAGCTTTGAGCGAGAACAATCAACAATTGGGACAATCAACCAAAGTCAGAATAAATTGCTATTTCATGCCTCTGACAGAACACAAAAATGTTATTCTGTTTGTTGATAGCATGGACGGGGTTGCTACAGACAAACTAATCACCAAATGTTGTGCAAACAAGTGTAAATAGGTGGATGCATTATTATTAAAAAGCAAAGGAGCACTAAAGCAGTTTAAAAAAAAAGACTTGGCAACTGTGTCATAGTGGTAGACACAGTTGAGAACATGATGGATGAAAGCAAAGTGTTCTGCAACAGTTGAACAAAAGCAGAATTTGCATTTTAGGTGGACTTCTGGGACTTTCCACTTTACCAAGTCGTACATGAAATCTTTCACAGTCAGCAGGTTGACTCTCAACTTGCCCTCTTCTTTTTCTCTCTACAGCTCTATTCTGAAAGCTTCTTTTTGTTAGCCTTGTTCATAAGTTTCCATCTTGCTGAATGTCGTAGGAATGCTATCTGTGCAATTTCGTGAATGCCTATAGTTCCCATGGCCCAGCATTCTCCATGATCCCATTTTGAACTTTAAATCATCAGTTAATATTTGTTTAAACTTGAGCCAAAATGGAGAAACATTATGTGGAAAAACTAAGAACAACTCATGACTTGATGGTGTGTAGAACAACCTTTACCAGCAATAACTTCAGGCAGTCATTTTCTTATTATCAGTCTCTTTGAAGGCTGTGACTGAATTTGGACCCAATCTTTTTTCATTTATTTTTTTTTCAGCATTGCCTTAATTCATTAGCATATATTAATTGAGGTAATGTTTTGAGACTTTTGTAGTGATTAGCAATATATGTGGCCAAACAGAGTAGAGCTGCTCTTTTAAACATATGGAGCCTGTTGAAGTAATTCTGGCATCTTATTAGGACTCCTATTTGGGGCCTTCCTTTTTGGGTTTTCTAGGTATGGCATATGAGAAGAATCTCTGATGTTACCCCAAAATTAACTGGAGGGATTGTATATCCTATCTGAGCTGCTTCACCTTCAGATCCCAAGTTTGCAAGTTTGTCCTGGAAAGCATCACTGGAAAGAATAAATGTCTGGAATACCCATCTCAGCTTGTTTCCCGACCCTTGACCTTGGATAAGCAGAAAATAAGTGTCTTAAACTTCTGGTATAGTCAATGTGAAATGTGAAAAAGAAAAAAAAAGAGAGCGAGACATTAAATTCATGCTTCATTCATGCAAGCAAGAATGAGGCGCTAAGCGAGTCTAAATCCCAGTCTGGTTTTAGGAAGTTTAAAGTCTACATTTCTACTGATCAAAGCAAGATCTCTCTCATCTTATGAATGAATTGAAGGAAAGCATGTTTACTTTGGAACCAGATCTGCTTCTGACATGACAAGAAAGACTTAGATGAGTTGATGATCAAAAGGGAGAAACAGTTTTGGGTGGCCCCTTAACTTCCGATTGCCACATATTGTGTTTTGGAAAAAGTTTATTATGTTTGAGAATCTGAATTTTCTAAGGGCACTCGTCTGAGTCGGGACATCCTGTTTCCTGAGGGGAAGATGTTTGTCTCTTTCCTTCTTTGTCCTGGGGAGCTGCCTACAGAGCTGGAGAAAGTTGAAGGCCATGTCTGTTGATGTTTTCAATAAAGAGTGTGTGTGTTTTAATTGGATGCAAGATAAAAGTGTCCAGTAGTTAGGTCAATATACTGTATCTAAGAGATATTGTGTGAGATCTTGGAGGAATGCAGATGAAGAAGAGACTGATTTAATTCATGTTTTTCATTTCACATGATACTGCTGCAAATGTGCTTCAGCAGCAAAAAGGGAAAGACCCTTCAAATTCATTGCAAGGCCCTGAAAAAGAAGCTCAATAACGCAGCTTTAATTTGATGTGTACAGTATCGTTCCCACATTACAGATAACACTGTTGCTGTATTACAACTTCTGCCAAATCTGTCTTGATCTCTGTCCACACAATAATGTCATCTACTGAACATTTTTACTGAAAAACTTTATCATCTGTGTTAGATTTCATCACTCACCATTCTTGGGTATTATGCACTTTTTCAGTTCTCTAATATGTCTCCTCAGGCATCCTTTCCCTCGCGTTTAAACTCTAAGGAGCAGGTTAGGGGGAAAGGAATGCAGTAATTTGAGTTTGTGGTGGTGGGGATGGATGGGGGGAAAGTGCAGGGTCTCAGGATTACCTGTGGAATGACAAAACATAATTTCTTAATCCTGCCTGCTCTAACAGACAGTATAAAATTAACCACAAAAAATTAGACAAGAAAGACAAAAAAACAAATGTTCTGGGCAGTGACACACTGAACTGCAGTTTATTTTTATTTTTTTTAGTTGTTTTTGTTCTGATATTTAACCATAAAAATAGTTGCTTTATTGAAGTTATTAGCAAATAGCATTATGATAACTAACCAAACATCTTGCCATTTTTTTTTTCACCAGAGGGCTTCCATAACTGCTACCTTAAATAAATCCCAGCTCTGTGTGCTTCACTTGGTATCACAGCAGAGGCCTCAGGAGCCACAGCAGGTATGTCCTGGTCTGACAGTCCCAATTACTTTGTCATTCACCGCTTGCCTCCCTGACCAGCCTCTTCATCTGCAATCCATTTGTGATGACAGCTTAATAGACACTTGCTAAAACTAAAACTTGACCTAAACTCAGTCCCCAGGAACTGAGTTGCCATGGAAACAGATGGCCGCCCACATCTGATTTTCATCATATACTGCCAGAAGAAAATATATAAGGAAATACGTAACATCATTATCATATTAAGTCCATCCATCCACCAATTTATGCTCTATACCAGCGTTATGGCTAAGAAGCACTAATCCACCTGACACTTTGAAAGAGGCACATCTATTGGTCACCAGTGTATTTGAGGGCTAACACACACACACATCCACCCACACACACACACACATATATATATATATATACATATATATATATACCGTATTGGCCCGAAAATAGGACGATATTTTATTCTAAGAATCATATTTTCAAAAATGGGGGTCATCTTATAATCGAGGACTAGACTTTTCCATTGTAATTACAGATCTGCGCCACTAGATGGAGCCCGCACCTAGGTAACCAGTAAGAACGGAGGAACCATGCAGCCAACTTGAGCAAAGGGCTTTGAAAGTTTCGTTGGAGTCCAGAAGTAGTTTTTTACAGACTAAATTATTTATATTGTTCTTGAATAAAACTCGACTTCAATAGTTAGGCAGTTATTGAACTACATCGTTGTAGCTTATTCAGTCATATTCTCAGATTTGAAGAGAACACATGTTTCTAAAATACTACCATACCTTGATCTTAAATAACATGGAAATCTGACACCAAAATATGGTACCATACTTCTGAAAAAAGATGAAATCATTAAAATGTTTAACAATTCAGCAGAATAATATAATATAATAACCTTATTGCCTTCATCATATTTTTATTTTCCCAAAATGAAATTTGAAAATAGGGGTCATCTTATAATCAGAGTCGTGCTATATTCGGGCCAATACGGTGTATATATATTTATAAATCCAAATAGAGAAGCAAAGATAAGTTTAAACTAAATTAAGACTGCTTAGATCAGAGAGAAGGCATTATTGTCTGGACAAGAAGGTAAGTTGGCAGTACCTCATCTCACCTCAGACACTCTCCAGAATGTTACAGTAAAAAATGTGACATGAAAGCTATTTTTTTAATTCTGTATTGGAGGGTTAAAAGAGCTGAAAGGCAGCAACCTGAGCTCTGCAGACGCCAGCTTGGATCAGCCGTGACAGCACAGGCTTCCTCCAATGGTCTAACATGTAGACAACAATCAGTGCAGCGTAAATGGTTTGTCATCTATCTACCCTTCCTCCAAGTTGACTCAACAGTTACATGTTTGCAACTTGGCATCCTGCAAATACATAGCGTGTTATATTTTCATGCAACTATTTGCGATCATGTAAGCCCCAAACTAAGACTTGACAGCTTGTAAACACTGTCCTACAATTCATAACAGAATCAGTTAGCTTGATGGCTCATTTTGTGTGGTTTACTTCAAATACAGGACCTCAGTAGGATGCTTCTCTATTACATTTTACAGGCATTTTACTGGCATCATATCAATGGAGAGGTTTGATGATGAGGCTGTAAATTGGTGATTTAGTTTATTTAGGTCAGAAACACTAAAGCAGAGAGAAAAGGGGGCATGGGAGCAGAGGAGAAAGACTTGCCAGAGGGCACAGACTTCTCAGCCAGCCACTGAGCTCTTATTCATGGGCGGCTGGACCTGAACATTGGGCTCTCTGTGCCTATAAAGGTGATGTCTACCAGGAGATGCTATCTTTACCTCTTGATACAATGGCCTCATACACAACAGACAGTGGGCCAGAGCCACAGGTTTCCATACTGAATCTCATTGCTCTTGCAGAGCCACTGCCAGGAAGAGTGCTCCACCTGCAGGTGCTGAAAGAGAGCTTGAATGTGGAAGGAATTCAAGTTTTTGTAGATGCAGTCCACTGACCAGTACTTGTACCTCTGAGATGTTCGTAGTATGACCGTGACTTATTAACAGGAGGTTAGTATTTTATATGCATATTTTCCTCTGAATTCTCATACATTTTCTTTGTAAATCATTTTGTATGTTTAATTTTGGAGTCAAAGAAAATAGGATCACTGGTGACCAACTGTAGCTTAGAATCATTAAACTTATTTGGAAGGTAAGTTTGCTAACAGATTATGCCGAAGTTCTGCTTTTATGCTTGAACTCAAGAGTAACCCTGCACTCATGTGTGTCTCCCTGGTTTGATCACTTATGAAAGAAAATTATTTATGAAACTCATCTTTTGAAGGTTGTGTATACTGGTCACAGTGGCAGCCTCCACCTCTCTAGTGCTGCAGCCAGACTGGTACTGAAACTGTTTTGATCGAAAGACGCAACCTCATACTATTACGATGCTGCATAGGAGGTAAAAATGTGTGTGTGAGCAATCACACACATGCAAAACACATGTTATTGATGCACTGCAAATAAAAAAAAAGAAATAAAAAGAGAACAGTGATGAAAATGGACTTAAAAGCACGAAGACAGCTGTCCTTTTACAGTTTTTTCCCCACTTTTTTGTAAGATGCAGACTCACTGTGTCAGTTCTTAGCTTGGATGCATGCCTGCTGGTGCTATTTCCTTTTGGCACACCGTAACTCTTTTCTCATGATGAGACATTCTGGCCAGGAGGAGGGAGAAAATGAGAGGAGAGATGGGGGGATACTGACACATTTAGCTTCTTTGAAAGTACATACATGCCAAAAGTCAAATAAAGTTTATTTTAGAATATACACCGTGACCAGATTCACAATGCATTATAAGGGCTCCCTCAGTCATTCGCTACATTCCATGTTGGAGAGGAATCCTGCTGTCAGTGAAGGAATTTCTTCAGCTTTGGCCCCTCCTTCACACCTTGTTTTTTCTTCTCTTCCCACCTGCTCACTCTTTATGCTCCTTTTTTCTTTCATCTCCTTTGGACTCCTTTCTCACTCTCTTCCTCTTCCTCTCTAATCTTGGTACTTTCTCCCATGGTCATCATTGTCTTTCAAAACTCATGTCAGATATCAGCTAAGTGTTGAAGGAGATAAACATCAACATGCATGTCTTTCGGACTGTGGGAGGGAAAAGAATATTATTTTAATCAAAGTCTGCTTGTGTTTGTTATTAGGAAAATCTTATTACACATCTTATGTTCTTATTATGATATTTTTGGAGTCTGTGCAAAGACTAACCATCACTATCTGGGTAAAAATAAAGAAGGGAAACTGAAATGGAACCACCTGTTATTTAATTGGTACTGCCAGCTGAGTGGCTGGCAAGCAGCTGACCTCTTTCCAAACTGGGACCAAGCTGTCTGTGAGCAATGTGCATTCTTTTCACTCAGGGTTTGACAATTTTCCAACAGCTCATTAATATAATGAAAGAAAATATGTCAGCCTCACCAATTCTTCACAATAACACTCATCCAAATTCTTTTCACTTTGACCAGAAGTCATAAAAGTGACATTTTATTGTTTTGCAGCACACTGTGATTGTTTTAACTATGAGTTGGAGTTTTTCAGTGTTGTACAAAACTGAAAATGTCTTGCTTGGCCACTAAATGGACAAAGTAGGTGGAAAATTGGTGGAGGTGGAGATTGTTCAGAGATTGTTCGAAGAAAGTGGTCCTTTTAAATAGCTCCAAATTGTCTTTGGAAAGTGCAGTGTGCAGTGAAGGGACACACCCCTGCTAAATGAGCCCTGACAGGTTCCCAGAGATGAAAAAAAGGCTCATGAAATAGAAATGGGGGAAAAAATGGGAAGCAAAGCTTGAAAAATAATTTACCAGAAACTGAACACATGCAGTGCAGAGATATTTCTTGAAACTTTGATTTATTTATTTTTTTTTAATGAGTCTGTTGTTGAGGTAAATACTAATATATTAATGTTAGGTGCCATGGTCAGAGAGTTAAAGAAATAAAAAATGTTTTCATGCACAATCAAGAACAAACAGCACTCACATATTTTTTGAAAATCTTACAAAAACTTGACTTCTTTGACCATCTTTAAGAAAGTTTGTGGACGTCCCAGGGAATTCTTTCTGTCTTTTTTCTTTATGAATACACATATTCTCCTACCATCACCTCTAATAACCTTTAGACCAGACTTCACAGGTCACTTCTCCTGACAGGATCTGAAACAAATAGTTAGTAGCAGGACCAGGTCGGAGGATTACTGTCAACTCCATTCTTCAAAAGGCTCTCCATTGTTATTTTTTTTTTTTTCCACTTCCTCTGTCTGATGTCTTGCTGTCTGTGTATTTGGCTCTCTGTCTTTTTTTTTTACTGTCCGTGTGAAATCTTATTGAAATGCACTGGTGCTGCTCACTGTCACACCCTGCTGTTTTCAACATGTGTGTCCTGGATATTTGTGCACATGTTCATGTTTGGTTAGCCCTTTCACGCTCCCTAACTTATTAGAAAAGTAGGAGGGAGGTTCTTGCATCCTGCAGTTACCTCCTCATGAATTTAAGTCCCAGGTCATTTAGGCCATTTAGGTGTTCCCTTTCTCTCTCTGCTTTAGTGGAGTATTTTATTATTTCCTTAACCCCAGTCCAGAATAAAACAACTGTATGTCCGAGGGACCAAAAAAAAAAAAAAAAAAAAAAAAGAAACTTGGCTCTTTCACATGTTTTTGGACAATAATGTACATCTATGGTGTCAATGAAACACTTGTCTAATCTCTGCGGCCCACCCAAACCTTTAATCACAACTGTGATCAACATACAGGACTAGAAGCAATGTTCCGATATTAATGTAAGGGGTCAAAAAATAAGGTGACACTTGCCGTATTAGGTTAAAATAACACTTAACTGGTTTGTTTAATAATTCTTAATGTTTTTTTTAAATCATGTCATGAATATTTTACAGTAATTAAAAACATATTTAAAAAAGATTGAGGATTTAAAACATTTGTTAAATAACCTCTCACGGCCCGCCTGCAGTACCACGACGGCCCACCAGGAGGCCACGGCCCACACATTGGGAATCACTGCTACAGATGATTAAGCGGGTATAGATAATGGATGAATGTCTCAGTAGGTTTTCTTTTTCCAGATGATATTTAGAATACAAGCCCAAACCAGTAAAAGTTAGGACAATATGAAAACTAGATATGTTAAATGGTTTTTCATTGCCTTGTTGTAAAAATGCCTGGACTTTCCTGTGACAAGGTCTTTTTTCACCTCTCTCAGGTTAAGTGTACATTTCTGCATTAATACGGCCATCCCAGAAGTGTGAATGACCTTTACTAAGGTCATTGATGAAACTCCATACCATACTGCTTTTGAACTTCTTGCTAATAACCCATTTTTCTCCAAAAAAAAAAAAAAAAAAAAAGAAAAAGTTCTGGGATACCATATTTCTACAGTTTGATGGTCTGTGTGACGTACTTTTGAGTCCATCATCAGTGCTCCCCTGGACAAAGCTAAAGTAAGGTAAGGCTCAGTAAGATCCATATTGTAGCACCTGTCAAAGGTTTCCCAAAGTAATCACCTGCAGTGCTATATCAGCTATGGATGTGTGTGTACTCTTGTACTCTTTCCTTTAATGCAGTGAAATTCCTCCAGTTCCTTGAATCTTTTAACAATATTGTCTACTACATAACCAGAAATATGGCACTTCTGTATAATCTTTCACTGAGGAACATTGTTTTTAAATGTTTCAGTGATATTCTCACAGATTTTCTGACTGCCCATTTTTTCTCCTCAAAGACTGTTTTACTACTAAATCATGATTACGATCATCTGTTTGCATCACCTGTTTGAATTTACTTTTTCATCCCCATTCTTCTTCCTACTACCACTAAACTGTCCCTATGCCATTTTTTGGAACGCGACTGGGGCCTGAAATGCACAAAATGGATGTATATTAACAAATGAAATATCGTTTATTAAAAATAAATAAATAAATAAAACAAATATGAAAAATATTGGGTTCCTGCTGTCTGCAGTTTCTTTATTTATTTCATATTTTACATCATCTCAGCTTTTTCTGATTTGTGCGTATGAGGTTGAAAATCTCATCTGTTTCCATTGCCTGGCACATAAAGAAAGTCTAATTCTAAGGAGATAATCATCTGTTGTGTTTATTTGAACTTCTACTATCACTCATCATATGCGTTCCACATTTCATTTCTAAACTGTAAAATTGTTAAGAGGTACAACAAGTATGCTTGTCAAAAGTAATTATTTGTTTTGTTTTGGGTTTTAGCCCATTTTACAGTATCCTGAGTTTTGATTTCCTTTCTGTTTTTGTAACAGGTCTCAACTTGTCAGGGAAGAATGCTGTCTCTTTCAACTCCTCTATATGTTTAACCATTGAAATGTGTAAGTCATTGCAGTAGCGTGGGTCATAGCCTGGGGGAAAATCTATTTCAATTAAACTAAAGGAGGAATGCCAACTTCTGGATGGAGATTAGGAGCATCACATGCACTTACAGGCCGTGACATTATACCTTTAATCACAACTGTGATCAACATACAGGACAAGGAGGTGACACTTGTCATATTAAGTTAAGATGACAGTAGAATAACACTTAACTGGTTTGTTTTATTACTTCTTAATGTTTTTTTAATCATGTCATGAATATTTTACAGTAATTAAAAACATATTTAAAAAAGATCGAGGATTTAAAACACATTTGTTTAATTTTAATGACCTCTCACGGCCCACCTGCAGTCCCACGACGGCCCACCAGGGGGCCGCGGCCCACACTTTGGGAATCACTGCTCTACAGTACATTAAAAATATGAGGAAAAACTTGCTGTCAAATGGTCTTTATTATAAGACAAAAAGAGGTCCTTAAGGTGCAAATGTTTTTTCCCCCCATTTCAATATTTCAATTCCCCCCGGGAGTCGGGTCGCTTCTCCAGCTCTGGGTAACTGTAGCTCTCATCTTCCTTCATGATCGTTTTAAACGTTTGATGATGCGATTGTTAGCATGACAGAAGCGACAGCCCGTGTTACCATGTTTGATTGCTTTCCGAAGATACATATTAGGCTCATTTGTGGTGTATTTTAAATGGAGTTCGCTGGAAAAATGGCCGGGTTTTGACCGTGCGTGAACTTTGAAAGAGCGTCGTTCACAACTGCCCAAATGAACTTGTTCACACCCCACGCTCGTGAAGGGATAAGTGAATGCGCTCAGTTCACGTTCGCGAAAAATATGAACTAGTTTGTGAACTTTCGTTTAATGAACGCGTTCAGGTACAACACTGGCCACTACACATTATGCCGACTCCTTTACTCACTTTGTAGGTGTGGAAATGGTCGTGTCTTTTGCCCTTTCCACAAACTTTCCATCTTGCCATCACAGGTTTGGGGTTGCGGAGCGCACGAGAGCTGCTCTGATCTGGATGAAAAGATGCTCCATAGCGGGTTTGGGAAAGCGGGTTGCAGGTAGCGCAAACTGCTCTTAAAGGCAATGGCTACTGACGCACTGATTGGTTTAACAGGTGAAACCCCCTAACCACTCCTATGGATAATGTAGCAGGTAGCGCAGGTGGGCTAGCAGGTTTAGCAAGGGTGGAAGATTGCGTTATTTGCAGAGAAATGCCTCTCCCATTACCTGCTATCCCTAAATAGTGTCTTTAGCAGATCAGGCCCTAAATCTTTGTCTCGTAAAAGCAACTTAACCTCCATGCCTCTAGGGGGACCTGCTGAGATAAAAATGGCAGAAGTTCCTTTCATTTTTGTTCTTCAGTCATCTGCTTCCTCCCTGTCTGGTCCTGCATTTGAATGCTTCATCTATGTATCCTGACAGGGTGGTAATCTACTTTGACCAGCTGTGAGTAGGACAGGACAGAGGCACTATATGACGCAATGAGCAGTGGGCCAGGGAAAGGAAATACATTTGACAAGGAACAGATGGAGAGAAATTAAATGAGATGAATAGATCCCTCCTGCTAATTGTCATCAGAATTGTTTTGCATCAGCTGGAGGCCTTTTTGGGGCAGCCTGAAAATGAGGAATTGCAGTGGTCCAATGTTGAAGTAACAAGCATGAACCAGTTATTGTACATCACTCTGAGGCTGAGGATTGCTCTAATTTTTTGCATTATTATGCAGGCCAAACAAGATGGTCCCAAATGTTTGCTTTGTATATAGATTAAAAGAACTATCTTGAAAAATATAACTCCAAGACTATTCACAGTGGTACTGGAAGGCAAAGTTAATGCCAGAGTAACAGCGTTACTAAATGAAAAAACACACTTCTTCCACACTGAAGTCCAAACACAACAACCTCAATCTTGTCTGTATATTTAAGCAGAAAACTGAAAATGAATCCAGACAGTCAGATTATCTAAATCAGTGAATGGTTTAATCTGCCATTGTGGATGAGTAAATGCACAGTGATTTTTTAATGCTAATTTTTTTCTTTTTTGTACCAATACTACCTCATGGCAACGCTTATAAAGTAAAAACTTATTGGTCCAAGCACAGACCCTGCAGAACGCTGGTGTGGAGGTGGACGTGGAGAGGCTGGATGATTTAACTCTGAGTTGGGTCTGTAACATAAGAAAATCCTGCAAATCTGAACATCTCTCTGAATGGCAAATTTTCAGACATAGAATCAGTGACACAACTTTAGGCCTCCTTAAATACATGTTCTCAAACAAAGATTTTTTTAATTTGGATTTTTTTCAGTATAATATGCTCCCTTTTAGATCATAAAAATACAAGTGAGCAAAATATTTTGAAAAAAAGTTTGAAAAGGTGCGACCATATTCTCTCAAGCAGAAGCGTCACTAGAGCCAATATGTGCATACCTACATTTAACTTATTAGACAGACCACGTGTTTTACCGTGTCTGTCCTCTGACATCTGGACTGCAGCAGCAGCTGGGACCACTGGCTCGATTATTTCCATATTAGACTGCAAGGAAGTCTTCAGTAATCCCCAGTTTCTTTATTTCTCCACTTTAAGAAAAAAAATAAATAAACTGCAGCTTCCTGTGTTTACCAATATTTTGTTTCAATTGACATTCTAGATTATATAACAACTCTAATCCAGTTTTATCCACTTCATATTCCACAGCTTTCTTCTCATTCTTTATTTTCTCTTATTCAGAATACTCATAATCCAGCTGCTGGCCGAGCTGCAGTAAGATCATCTTAAAAAATGTCACTGGTTGATCAGATCACCAGTTTTGAAGAGTAAACACCTTCAATCATTTGTCTTTTTCATTATGACCCAGACAAAGGTCCATTATTTTGCCCACAGACAGCAAACCTCTCTTCCACTACACTCCTTGCTCTCCTCCTCCCACATCCACATCTTCCTGTTTCCCTTAACAACCTTGTTAACATGTCTGCTGCTCTCTCAGCCTCTGCCAGAACGGAAATAATAAACAGATTATTTCTTTGACTCCACTTAACACCAGACAACATTTTTTTTCTTCGTGCTCCACACTTTGCGGTTGCCTCATTAAGAAAATCACTCTTCACTCTTCACTTCACATTGTACTGTACCTGTTTGAAAATTCCAACAGGAGGTCTTGGAGTCTCGTGGGAAAAACAAAGCAACACTTGGATGCTGAATAACTGGATCTTTCTAGTTTACACGACAAAGTCTTTAGTCTGAGAAATTACACAAGAGAGCAGCTGGATGTGGACTGTTTGTTCCAGGTTAGTGCTTTTTTTTTTTTAATAGGCCAAAGGACACAGTCTGAATTCAGTTGATATTTAGGCCTATGAGACATACTGGAAAACCTTGAAAATCTTACATTTAAAAAAATTATACTTCCTATTTTTCCTGACAGCTGAGCAGAATAATAACAGCAGGTGTAGCTGACAGTTTTGTCCAAAGACCAGATGTGTTTTGTTTCAACAGGATAACCTTAATACAGACTGACAAGTTTAGAACATACCAGAAATTTGTGGGTTTTTGAATGAACCTAAAATCTTGTCAGGTTGGTGTATGTATTAATGCACACAACACATGTTTCCTGAATGAAGAAAGGATATGCAAGATAAAACAGCTGCCACAGTGTGGCAACAGCTTCTTTTCATTTTCAGAATCCAAAATCGGAAAAGTGACTTTTGTCTATTCATCCATGAACACTCCAAAAAAAAGAAGACACTAATATATTTATGGCTTATAGGCCCACAAGCAGACAGAAGCAGGAAGCAAGTTTCAGTGCCATTTGTGAGCAGCAGATCGTTGCCTGTTGCACTGTTGCCTCACAGCAAGAAGGTTCCTGGTTTGAATCCTGGAGTTTGTATGTTCTCCGTATGCTTGTGTGGGTTTTCTCTGGTAGTCTGGGTTCCTCCCACAGTCCAAAAACATGGTGTCAGGTGTGATTCTACAGTGTCCAAAGAAGTGAGTGTGGTTATTAATTCAAGATAAAATGTGGTTATTAATTGAGATACTTTGTCTCTAAGCTTGTCTGCAGGGGAGCTTTACAGTTGCAAGGTGTCCTAAACTTTCTTTTATGACCCCCATGAAATAATGACTCATTCACATGACTTCCTAGCTAAACCTATCATAAAGATTCTTGTAACTTAAATATTTTATTTTAGGAAACAATCATACAAAACTCGGGTGACACACATTACCCAGATTCATAGTGTTTTACCAGATGAAGCACATGTCCTCTAACTGGATGGTCAGTGGTTTGAACTTGAGTTTTTCCAGGTGTTTAAGTGTTTTTGGACAGGGCACTGAAACCCCACAAAGTACTCATGGTCAGTACCTTTTATTCTGTTTATATATTGGATTTCCTTTGCCAAGCCATTTTTGTAATATTGTGCAGAGTTCTACTTTCATTATTCATCCTCCTGCACTCACAAAGGCAGAACTTCAGTTTGTAAATGTTGACATCTTGTGGTTGAAAAAAAGAACAACATTTGTTTTTAAGGGTTTCACATTCACACTCGTCCCCTCTTTAATATACTGAAGTTTTACTTTAAAGTGCTTATATGTTTAAATATGCAAAGCAACAATCTTATATGAAGTTACTGACATTTGCACATTTCTGATGTTCTGTCCAAATATGTTTACCGCGTTGAGTAAAAGGAAGTAGAAGACACTGTAAACCACAGAAGTGTCAGAATGCGTTTGACAGTCAGGATGCATGACTGTACAATTCATTGATATCATTATCGATTATAAGAAATGGTTTCTCCAGAAACAAATCAACTGCAAATATGATAATTTATTTCAATATATTTTATCAATGAAATAATAAACAATAGTATCTAATTGCTTTTGTGACACTTTCATGTCTGCCTTGTTGCTCCACCTCCACCCATGAGCCCCATGTGACTGAGTGACAGGGTGAGGCTGTGGGTGCAAGTGTTTCCGAGGGCTGAACTTCTACATGGGACGAGAAGGCCGGGGCCAGAACTAGGAAGAGGTGTAGCGTGCCCACAACCATGGACTACCAGCAGAAACTGGCTGAAAAACTCACCATCCTCAATGAGAGGGGCAATGGGGTGCTGATACGTATGAACTACATCAAAAAGGTGAGGGGAAATACAAAGATTTTAAGGGTAAATGGTACGAGCAACAGACAAGAAATAAGGAACTTCATTTAATCCGATATGATTTGCTTAGCTTTGTTCAAAATATGTCTGCTTAAAGTTATTACAAGATATGACAATAGCTCCAACAGTAGATGTACCACCAAATGCTCTATTTGACAATAAATCCGAAATCCACTCTTATTTAGGATTTCTTTATTAATGTTCATGTTCATCTTCTTTTTCTTAAATTTCCATGTGACTATTATTAGACTGGTTTAGTAGCTTTACAGACAACACACATACCTTTGTGTTGTACAATGCAAATAATCATGAAATGTAACAGTGTACATTGTAACACACAACGTTTGATACACAGACAGTACAGAAGTTTGCATAAGTATGGATACCTGCAATAGTAATCAAACATCTTCAAAGGGTCTCTTCAGATGTGGTGGTAGACTACAACAATAAGACAATGTTACAAATTTTGTGCTGTTTGTGCACAGTTTTGTGTATATGCTGGCTTTGCAGTGAGGGACGTACTATCCCCAAACTGCAACTGAGCTTATTTCTCCAAAGAGGAAGTGCAAACAGGAAGTCAGCCTGTGGTGTCAGCCGCCTCAAACATCAATTATTTTGAACTGAAAGCAGTCAACGCCACACATAAAAATAGCAAAAGAAAGTCAGTAAAATGTGATGAAGAAATAAAGAAACTCAGTGTTTTGTCTGAGACCCTCCATACAGTGAAATGAACTGCATGAGCATTCATATGCACATTTTGTCTGGAAAAGTAGATAGACGGTATTAGTCTTACTGGTGAAGCCTTGAGTTCGGTGTTGAACCATTATAAGCAAGGTGCATTTGTTATTTTTGGTCTGTTGGAGCATGTTCTCCTGCTTCTTTGGACAACGTACTGCCTTGCATTGTTGTTTAGATGATATCTCCTGTTGACCTGAGGCACTGTACATCTAATTTAGCAATGCAATTTTGTGGCATTTTTCAGTAAACTGAATCTTGACCTCCATGCTGATATTAAGTGGAAAGTCAACCTTCTGCTCTTCTCTGGTCATAACGTGCAAACCTTTGGTGTATGTACTTCAGCCAACTTCATCTTGATATCCATTACCATCACCTCACCTTTCTATCCAGTCATGTGCAGACCCCAAGCAGCGCCCATCCTTCCTCAAAGATAAAGTAATGGAACCTGCTATCAAGTATATCAACAAGAAGTTCCCTAATATCGACTTCAGAGGAAACAACGTAAGTATGAGCTTGTCTTTGTGAAGTTTATTTATTTTATTTTCACCGATTTGCATTCTTATATTTAACATGATGTTTGCCTGCAGTCATAATTATTACAGAATGTCATGCATTGAAAAATCCATTCTGTCTATGACTTATTTGCATTTTTAAATGCCTTGTGATTAATTTGCTTGCCTCAGTTGTTATAAAGGGAATCTATTATGAAAAAAAGGTTATGTTTTCTTTGCATGAGAGCACATGCTTAGCTGTCTAAAGTTTCTTTCAATTCAGCAATTCTAAAAATATAGAAAAATGCTCTTTGGGAGCCACCTAAATTGAGCTAACCCAAAAGATTTACAGGGGAATGGTACAAGATCACACACCCAATATAGAGCAGAATTATCCATTTTTATCTCCATCTATGACCTCAACCCAAATTCAGGTCACACTGCATTCACTGTACCCTGTAGGTGTGAAGCCAAGACTCTGGCTTTGTAATTTGCAGCATTTGTTTTTAATCAACATTCATATCATTTGCTTAACTTACAGAAAATAGCTATTTATGAATTACTTTTATAAGACATTGAATAGGACATTGAATGCACTATGTTCTACTACTTGACTTCATATTTCTCCAACAAGGCTCAAGATTGTACCTCAGGAAAAAGGAATTGAGACCCAACTGTCTTTGGCCAAACTGCATTTGTGGGAAAAGTGAATAGTTGAGAATAAAAGTGCCAGTAAAGTGTCAGTTTAGTGTGTGCTGGTGTGACCTCTCAGACAAGGTACTCATGGTAGTCCCTGCTCTCTCATACAGACAAATATGCTACAATGGTTAAAATTAAGGGCTTTCTCTCTCTCCAAATTTACTATTTGCACATTAGTTTGAAACTGTAAGATATCTGTCAAATAAGGCGCTCTCAGAAAACCATGGGTGGAGTGAGGTCAGACATGTCACTCAACCCTATGAAGGCAGTTGCTTTTTGGAAAAAATCTGTAAATTTACAGCTGAGAGGAAAAGTTGTGGCGCTCTGTTTCTGTGTTGTTTCTGACTAAAGTATGCCATCGAAATTTCATTAAGAACTTCAGAAATTATATCTGCTATAAGTACAGTTGACCCATGATGTCTTTGTCATTGTGCATTACAGCAAAATTTGGCCATCATCCAGAAACAGAAATCTGAGGTGCTGACAGGCACAGCAACCTACTACGACTCTTTCCTGGATGTCATAGAGTTCAGGGTAATTCTTTTTCCTTTTCTCCCTCTCTCATCTTTCTCTTTTTATCTTTCTGAATCACAAATTTAAGCATCACATTTTAAAATCAATTCTTTGACAAAAATCTGAAATGGGGGGCGCTGGTTGCAGGGATGTTTTGGTTTCCATTTGGTCCATTTGATTTTCCCACAACACATTTACATATAGAGTGGTTATTGTGTAACAAAATAAGTGATTATTATTCCAAATGTCAGATTGTTGCAGTTTTTTCCCACATATTTCCCACATTCGCTTACATTTCTATAATTCTATGATGGAGCCTCAGTCAAGCAAAGGCAATAGTTTTGTATGGCTGCAAATAATTTAACCATAACAGGATAGAAATATGCAAAGGTTGCTGTTTAAAGGATGCATAGAAGGCATGCATAGAAGTTATTTTTTTTATTTCATGGGTCTTAGTTTTCAAATCTAATCTGTCTCTGCTATTCCTTCAGGACCATGTTTATGAGCTGCTGAACACCATTGATGCCTGTCAGTGCTTTTTTGATATCGTAAGTACCTACTGTGTGGTTCCTAAACTACTTAAGTAAACAAAGCTGTTGTGTCAGAAATTGCATTTTGAGCTAAAGTGCTGTCATGAGTCCATGACCTTCGATTCCTGCGTTTCGAAGGCCACAGTTTTGTCGTTCAGGCTCCAACGAGTCTGCTAAGTTTTGACGGGACGTCTGAACTTATCCAAGGTCCTGTTTTCATGTGATGTTCAAGGCACTGTTTCCTACTGAGACTGTCATTCTGAACCATCCAGCATTCTGTTGACCTCTCTGAATTTGCATGCAGACTTGGAGAATAAACTCCGTTTTGCACCTTCGTTGGTTGTAGTGCTTTGTAACAACCGAATTGACTGCCTCACCAGAACACATTAGAGTATAATTGGAGTGTATTCTAATGAGTAAGATTGCCCAAATTTTGGCATACAGTTGGCGTCCCTTTGGCTTTTCCTTTTTTCTGTGCTTTGTCTGCTGGTTCCACTCGCTGCGGTCCTGATCGGTGAGGGAAAGCTCTTTTTGGCCGCAAATTCCATAGGTTTTGAGGAATCCGGCCAAAACCAGCTGCATAGTAGTCAGTCTTTTCTACAATTTTCTACTCCAAATGTGAAATGCTGCTGTTTTTTGTGTCTCACTAATTTGAGGGGGGGTTGAAAAATGGCTTTTTTTTTCTTCTTTATTTCAGGCTTGCAACTTTGATTTCACAAAAAACTACTTGGACTTGATCATCACCTACACGTCTGTTATCATCACGCTTTCTCGCATTGATGAAAAGAAAGCTCTGGTGGGAATGTTCAACTGTGCTCATGAGATGTCCAACGGGAGCAGGTGAGAAAATGTGAAACTGGTGACAAGATGCTGAAATCACAAATGTTCTGTTAACAATAATGGAGAGATGGGTGCGCTTTTCATTTACTTTCCACTACTGATAGTATGAAAACATTAAGTATTTACTTAGCAGACATGACGCAAACATTTATTTAACATGGTTGAGCCGGTCGTGTGGTTACTGTAATTGATTAATTGTAATTGATTGGCATTTTGAGTTTACCAACTTTGCTCAATATTCTTTTGTACCCTTCAGCTGAACAAATATCCCATCTTTCCATCTTTTCATACAAGGTACATTTGACTTATGAATGACTGCACATAGTTAACTCCCTGAGATGAAACAGTCTCAGCTGTGCATCATATCAGTCACTCAAACTGGAGCTGGGAGAAATTATATGATGTCTTAAAACCCAAAATAACATCTCCAATAAAATAAAATCTAGTTTAATATAGTATTGTAAAGTAGTGCTATTACTATATTACATCACACACCCATTTTTTTTCTTTATGTCTCCACTGTTTAATTGCACACCACAACCAAATCTGCAGTGACCCCTCCTATCCACGGCTTGGCCAGATGTTTGTGGAATATGAACATCCATGGAAGAAGCTCACTGAAGAGTTTGGCCATCACACAAGGGTAAATTCAGCTCCAAGTGTTTCATTGTTTACTAGCTGCTCTGTTCATACAAATGTATGTGGTGTATTATATAAGCAGAATGTGTTTCTCAGTGAGCTTCCTCCTTACATTTTGGTTCCTTAATTTGCAGTTGTATTCACTCACACTTATCTTAACTGTTTAATTGTAGTATAAATGATAAGAAGTCATAGTATTATGCTGTTGCAGCTGACTGATTGGCTGCACCTTCTCCTATCTGGTGGAAGTATTGTCTACAGTAAAATACTACAGCTTCCTACAGTATCTATCACTCTGTGATCTATTATGTGTGCTCAAAATCAAATCACAATCACAGTTTAACTCATTTTACCAATTTCAGCATAATTGTATCTTTGCTTTTTTTAAATCCCTTTCTTGCCGTCCTGTCCTCCTCTTTCCCACTCACAGTCGGTGACATCAGCGCTGTTATCACTGAATATCGTCTACCCACGCAGGAACCTGCCTGCGGAGCAGTGGCGGAGCGCCCAGCTCCTCAGTCTGCTCAGCAACCCAGCTGCCATGATGGACCCGGCCTACTGTGACACAGTGAGTGCACCCCCCCGTCACCTCTCCTCCTGTAACAGCAAACGGCGTTCTTTCTTCAGGCCACTTACAATTTACTTGGCCTTGATGAGCTTTGAATCCCTTTTCAAATGTAAATTACTTTATTTCCCTTCCTGAAATTGTATTATTGCATAACCTGCTTCTTACAAACAAACACAGTAGAGAATATTAGTTGGTGTCTTTGGCACATGCTGAACTACATATAGTTTAATTTTCATTAATCATCAACATTTCTTGAAAAGTCCAGATCAGAATCAAACGCATGTAAGAAGCAGCTAAATTCACCTCTCCAATTTAAAGTGCCAACTAAGAATGAAAAATAAAACATTAACATGATACCGTACTTTTACAATTAGCAACCTGAACTAAATATTTATATTTGATTGTTAATAAGATTGTTATCTGCTGCAGATGACATGTGAATACCTGTCAATGGACGTGATGGAGCGCTGGATCATTAGTAAGTACTTCTCATACTTGAAGCTATCTTGCTCTTAGTATCAGTGTTAGCACCATTGATTTGAATCTGGCAAATATGTGAAACATGAACAGAAGTGTAAATAATCAAAGTACAAATTGTTGGAGGACTTGGATTTGATGGAGACTCTTAATCTTAATCTTAATCTTGACCACTTTAGAGGAAGACTTGAACAAAATGCACATTTTAAAAACATTTATTATTTTTCTCACTTAAATATATTCTTACTCTTTTGTTACAGAGGATATATAGGTGGTGAAGAGTGTTGTGATATTTGCAGCTATTTAAAATTTTGATTTGTAAATCAGTTTATTTTAGATGCTCTAACTTCAAACCCTATCAGAATAAAAGGTGACAAGTATCCCAACCAAAATATTTATATCAGTTTAAAATGTCACACCTTTCATTTTTGCATGAATTAGAATAAAATTAAATTAAATTTGAACTGTATTATGACCAATGCTCACTGCCTCTTTGTAGTCGGCTTCCTGCTGTGCCACAGCAGTCTGAATACAAACCAGGCCTCTCAGGAGCTGTGGAAGATGGCTCTGCGGAGTGGCCTCTACATCACCCTCACCAGGGACGAAGTGCTCAACATACACAAGGTGTCCGAGGACCTCTTTGATAACATCAAGGGGTATGCAGACTGACTGCTATATTACCTATATTACACTGTTTCCAGTCTGTAGGTCGTAATAGCCCATGAAAAAAAAGAAAAAAAAAATTGACAGCAGATTCAGGATATGCACCCTGAAATCTCAGAGAGCCAACAAAGAGAAACTAATTTAAAGATGCATGCAATCTTTCTCACTTGTCTTGTCAGGTTGTTTTAATTACAGTTATAAACTTCATGAATACGCTTGAATTGATCAGTAAATGTTAGGAGGAACTACTGCACATCAGATTAAAAACCAATTCATTTATTTTTTTTATCAGATACAGCAAACGTGTTGCAGACATAAAGGAATGCCGTGAGCATGCTCTGGTCAACTGGTAAATGGATCACATCCTCTGATTTAGAAATATTCAGTGTTTTATATGTTTTTTGAAATGAAAGATTTGAAGCAAGTTTGTGTTTGTTGTGATGCCAGTGGAGCGATGCACAGAGAAAGGAGGCATTTTCTGAGAGGAGCACTGAGAGAGTTGTATAAAGTTCTGGAGGATGAACCTGGGCTTCTTGGACCAAAGGTAAAAGTACAGTGGGAGATTAAAATTTGAGGAATTATATAATTTTATTAATAAAAACTGTTACTCTAGCATGTCCAGTTTCCATCTAACACGTATCTAAGAGTTTTACATTTCACTGCAATTTAACTTTTACCACTTATAGTTGTTACTCTTTCCTAACATTCTTTTATTCCTCCCTGTTTTTTGGACCTTAAGGCTCTATATGTGGTCATGGCTCTGTCATTTTCCCGTGACGAGGTCCTATGGCTCGTCAAACACTCAGAGAATATGCCAAAGATAAAGACACCGGAGGACTACATCGACAAGTAGGTCAGAGATACTTAGGAAGTTAACCATGGACTGCAGAAGCTGCTTTTCTCATAGTTGTTCAAGTTTATACAAGACTGACAACTTGGAGTTGAATTTCACTCACATAGAAGGCAGCCGCACAGATCACACAGAAGTAAATGAGGCATAACTATCTCAAAACCTCCTAAAATAATTTGATATTCACTCTTACTGCAGACCCTCAATAAGTATACAGCTGCAGGAGTGTCACTGGCACTAACCGTACAGATTAGGCTTTCAGTGGTGCAAAAAGGTAATTAGCTGTTATAGCAATTCTGGTGTCCATAATTCATTTTTTATTATCTATTGTTTTCCCTCCAGCCAGATGGCGGAACTGCTGTTTTATATGGAGAAACTAAGACAACTAATGAAAAAGTACAGCCATGTGGTTCAGCGCTACCATGTTCAGTATCTGGCAAAGTTTGATGCACTGCTTCTCAATGACACCATACAGGTACCCACAGATGACAAGAGTTGTTGTGTGGATATAAATTTGTGAAAACAAGCAATATGCCACTATGTGAGAGCTAATTTGTCACTTTTAATTCTTGGTAATTATTTGAGATGAAGACAGACAAACAAATGAATAAAGCAAATTATATGAATGAATTCATATGTCCTGTTCACTGGTCTCTTCCTCCACTTCAGAACATGTATGTCTGTCCAGAGGAGGAGTCCGTGCTTCTGAGCTCATTTGTCTCAACGCTGTCTGCTCTCTCAGTTAAACAAGGTAACCATGATAAAAAAAAAATACAACATATTTTAAATAGAAAAACAAATATATGAATAAAGCCAGGCAGCTGTGTGAAATAATTCTTAAAATAATGCAGGGACTTTAAAATGATTTAGTCTGTATGTCTTAAGAATAAAATGACAACAACTCAAGATAAACATATACACCAGATACAACAGATAGCAGTGAATTCATCCGAAAGTTATGCCATGTCCTACTTTTATAATACTCTGTAATGAGTCAGGAGACCAAGAACACTGATTTCTGAAACCTTTCCCCATTAATGCTCAGTATAAGATTTCAGAAGATCAACCATTTGGGGCTTCTTTTGCCTTTTCATTTTTTTAAGTGTGGAAGCTTTAAACTGCAAACTCACCCTGTAACTTTACCGTGTAGCGACTGATGTTAGATCAGATCTGTCCCATAAATTTCAGGAGAATTTTCTTGAGCTTGTTTAAATATGTATATATGCAAGGGTGTAACCATGGTATAGACATTGGGGGGGTCCAAATGAGAGCCCTCCCCCAGATTTTTTTTTAAAGGTGCATTTTTCCACATTTCTGTGATTTTTATTTATTGACCATCTGAAATCACATTTAAAGGAATAGTCTGCAATTTCTCTGAGATAGTAGCGAATAGGATAGCTTTCAGTGGGGAAAAATTACATGCCTAAAGCATGTTGATGTAAATATTGTGATTGAAACAACAAAAAGTCAATAGCACACGATGGACTTTTAATTCCAAGTTAATTTGTATTTTGTTGATTTGTCTCAAAATGAATGTCTGCACATTTACACTGAAACGTTTAATGTGAATGAAATCATAGATTTGTACAAATAATTAAATGTAAAATATTGATTTTAATTGAATATATATACAGATTTATTCATTTGACATTAAAAAAAATAGTGTGGCCTGTCCTTACACAATCCCTCTCCCTGTCTCTCTGTGCTACCTGCATTATGACGAGATATTATTATTGTACCAGAAGAATAACTGACCCTGAGGAAAATTTTATTTAGAATATTCTGCTTTTCTTACTAGTTTTATTTACTGCTGACACGTAGGCTTAGGTTAAAACAAATGTCATCAAGCTGTTGAGTCTTGTATTCCAGTGTCTCACCTGAACATCCATGTTTTCAGAGACTGTCCCTGTCTGGCCTGTCCTTACAGCATCCCTCTCCCTGTCTCTCTGTGCTGCCTGCATTATGACAAGATATTATTATTGTACCAGAAGAACAACAACTGACCCTGAGGATCTTTTTAATTTGATACGTTGAATATTTTGCTTGTATTACTAGCGTTACACACACACATACACACGACACACGAGAGAGAAAACAGCAGCACACACGGAAGACACATCATATCATATGATACAGTCTCTTCACTTCAAGCTAGCTAGCACAACTAACAAACTTTTTAACGAGCTAAATATTTCAAATTAATTAAAAATGAACACATTCAGTATGACAACATCACTCCTCATTAGCTATGTAGTTGCTTACTGTCTGAAAAAACTTTGTATGTCCTGTTTTTTCTGCTTTTTGGGTAAAGACATTGCTCCCTCCTTTCTTTCACATTCAACCCTCTCTATTGTTTCGTCTGTGGAGCCGCTTCAAACCGAGAGACGTTAAATGGGCGCAACCAAGTGTAAAATTGGGAGGGGGAAAACTTTAGTTTTCCTTATAAATGGAAATAAATTGATCGGTAAATATTTGGAAATAACAAGAGACGGACTGTTGAGCCAGGTTTCATAAAAGGAGGAAATATTTAACATATTTACACATAATATTGGGGGGGGGGACAGATTGGTATTTTCCCAGTATTGGGGGGGACACGACCCCCCCAAAGAATGCGTGGTTACGCCCATGTATATATATATGTATGTATGTATGAATGCATATGGTGTAGATCAGTGGTTCCCAAACGGTGTGCCGCGGCACACCAGTGTGCCGTGAGACAAGTACAGGTGTGCCGTGGGATTTTGGGACAGCCATACAGTATATTATTATTGCAATATACAATTACAGAAAAGTAATTATTTTTTAATTTACTATAGGCCTATCACTACTTTGTATGAACTCATTTAATATTACGGAGGCAAGCTCACAATTCTTAAACAAAGACCCTCAAAGAGATATCCATATTTCGCTGATCAGGCAGTTGCGCAGGTGGGAATTATATGACTGTGACACATCAAGACATCCAACGTAAACACACATAACGAGAGGGATAATGGAGCGCTTAGTGCAGAGGCTGCCGACAACCCACCGAAAGAAAAGAGAAAAAAAACTGTCAACAGACAGTATTACCTAACCCTAACCCCAGTATTCAATTTTGTGACATGTCTGGTTTAAATGGGTGTGTTGCTGCTTTGATGAAGCCTAAATTGATTAAGTTTCAAATTAATTGTTGAAATATTTCATTTATAAATATTTCATGAGCAATATAGTTGTCTTTGTCATATTTTATTTTATATTAGTAAACAATTATCCACATTTACAGATATTTTTCATGATATGAGTGATAACATGTGTTATAAAGGCTATTTGGCACAATAGGTGTGCCTTGAGATTTTTACTTGTCCTTTGGTGCGCCTTGGGCACAAAAAGTTTGGGAACCACTGGTGTAGATCACTAATTCCCAAAGTGTGGGCCGCGACCCCCTGGTGGGCCGTCGTGGTACTGCAGGTGGGCTGTGCGAGGTCATTAAAAATAAACAAATAAATCCGTTCATCCACCATCCATGCCCGTTTAATTCTCTGTAGGGTCACGGGGATCTGCTGGAGCCTTAAATAAATCCTTTTTTTTTTTTTTGAATATGTTTTTAATTACTGTAAAGTATTTATGCCATGAATTGAAAAATATTTAGACGTAATAAAACAAACCAGTTGGGCGTTATTCTACTGTCATCTTAACTTAATATAACAAGTGTCACCTTATATGTTGACCTCTTACACTGATATCAGAACATAGCTTCTAGTCTTGTATGTTGATCACAGTTGTGATTAAAGGTTTGGGTGGGCCGCAGAGATTTTTCACATTTCAAACTGGGCCATGGTATTCTGAAGTTTGGGAATGGCTGGTGTAGATTATATTTTTTCTCAACATCTTATATCAATTGTTAAATATTTTGTGATGGTGGTGACCCTTACTTGCAATTACTCCAATTCAGCTCAGTTTAAAATAACCTAATAAATACCAGGTGGATGTACTTTATAGAGATTGCAGAAAATAGCTGTGTCTAATACAAATCAATGGCTTTTTTTCTCCAGTGGACAACAAAGAGGAGTTTGATTTCAGAGCACTTAGACTGGACTGGCTAAGATTACAGGTCTGAAGTTTTATTGTGTTGTCTCAAATGTCATATATATATAGCTCAGTTAAGAAAATTGCATGTGAATATGACAGATCTCTTCTTCCTATTTTGTTTTAGGCCTACACAAGTGTGAATAAGGCTCCTCTTCCACTGAAGGATTATGCTGACTTGCCAAAGGTGATGAACATGATCCAGTTTCACACCAGGATGGTAGACAGTATGGAAGAAGTGCTCCATGAGACATCTGAGCTTTCCATCCTCTGGTCAGTCTCTTCTCTTCCACCTTATTTGGGGGATGTATCTCTTGTGCACAGATTATAAACTGCTATCAAAGGCACTGGCTAATATATGCAAAGCCTGTTTGGAGTTTGTAATATATATGGGCCAGACTTACTGTGTAACAGAAAGATGCATTATGGATTATTTTTTCCTGTGTTTCTTGGCCTGCGGATGGTTTATGTAAAAATGTTAAAAAAATACCTATTTTGACTTCAGTATTTATTGTATTTTTCCCAGTTTCTACCCCCGTGTCTTTGAGAAGATGTTTAACCAGAGCAATGAAGAGATGATTATGAAGCGTTACCTCATGGCCTTCCCTTCTGTCTGTCAACACTTCGGTCAGTGTGGACACCCTCTATGCCCAGAAGAGGTCAGTGTTCACTCATCTGCTGGCCAAGTTATAAATCACCACCAGAACGGCAGTCATGAAGATTAATGTTTAAATCTCACATTGCAAGATGGATCACGACAACTGTATCATACAATTAACATTGTGTTTATCCTGAAATAGAGATATATCCCAAATGTTACTAATAGTCTGCACCTTTGCGGTGTGAAATGCACCCGTTTGTGAACAGTCACACACAATCTTGTTGTGTGTCCTGTGTGTTGTGTGTCATTTGTGCAGAAAGAGTTGGTGGAGAAGAAGAGTCTGCGTCTGTGTGTGACCTTCTTGGAGCAGATAGCCAAGCAAACCAGTAGTGTTGTGTTGGAGATATGTGCTGAGCAGCGTAATCTAAATGACCAGGTGGCGTCTGAATTTATTTCAAATTTCAGAAAGCTAATTGTCAAGCAGAGTATGATTGTCCATATCCAAATATAACCATGCTAGCTGCAGTTTGCCATTAGTCTATCTAAGTGAGGTGAATTGGGAATCTGAATGAAATATTAAGACAGGCCTAAAACTGTGGAGTTATTATTAAAGTGCTACTTTTCTACTCCCTCAAGTTAAAGATGATGAAAGTTCACTTTTCCCTTCAGTTCCAGGAATTTGAACAAAAATATTCGGATTTGTCTTTGTGAATGTTAGGCAATCGTATACTTGGGTTGAAATCATTTACACTTTTTGTATCTCTCTTTGATTGTTTATTCCATCTTCTCTCCTTCTGCATCCATCCAATCCTTCAGCTGCTCCCTAAGCACTGTGCTGAGACCATCAGCGCCGCTCGCTATAGAAAGCAAAAGAAGCAAGTACCAAAAAAAGGGGAAGTCCAGAAAGAGAAGCCCGGTGCTGAAAGCCTGAGAAAAGACCGGACAGTGGCCACCAAGTCAGCTTTTCTTCATTTTTACTTCCTTTGACTTCTACGATCACCTTTTCTACTTATCTACTTGTCTTACCTATACTTATTACAAGGTAGATGTTTAGAGTGAATTTGAATGTAACTAAAAGATTCATGATTTCTAGAAATGTGAATCATGATCAGAACTTCATCAAGGTAAAGAGCACATATAAATAGATACATGTACATGAAAATGACCAACTTAAACTGCAAGTTCTAGTTGCTATGGTTAGATGCAAACATTTGCATAATATTAATGATATACACTTTATAAAAGAGTAATTCAGCTATTATAATTCTTCTTTGATGATCTGTGACACTAATGGAGAACTAGATGTTGTGACACTGCCATTTGTTAAAAATAGACGAATGAACAGGAATCCATATTAAAAATATTAAAAGTAACAGAAATATATATTCAGACCTATGGCTTCTTTCAAAAAAAAAAAAAAGAAAAAAGATATTTCTGGAAGACCTTAAAACTTAGAAAAAACATGACTTGAAAACTATCCTTAATGGTGAAGCCTCGGGTTTTGTTGTAAACTACTAACTTTTCCTTAATTTTAGTAATTAATAATTTAATTTAAAAATAGTTTGATAACAACAACATCAATAATATTAATAATAATTATTCTAATTATAATTATAATAACAATAAAATGATTACTATACATGTGTGCTCAAAATAATGTTGTGAGGCCCATACCACATCACAAGTGGAAGATTCAAGACACAGGTCTGAATATGTTAAATCATAATGAATCAAAAGTGTTAATTTCTAAAACTTATCTTGAGATAATGCTGTTCTTACTCTGAGTGATTAGAAAGACAGGATGAAAACATTTTTCCAAGAAGACATAATTGGTTTTGAACTTTATTATTAAGTTGAATTGGTAAAGGTTGACATGTATTTAATAAAGCTCATAAATGCTGGAAGCACAATACTTGTGCTTATTATACTGAATCTCATTTGACAGTTTAATTGTCAGTACATTTTATTTCGGTATTTTTATAGCCTCAGCATTTTCTTTATAGTTACGCAGCTTCTTCCATAATTCTGAAGGACAGGAATCCTGTCTTTCCTCCCCCTCTCACGTTCTCTCCCTTCTGCCTCATTATGGAAATATGCTCTCACTATTCTCACTTCCTCATCACCTTATTTGTACAGCTATCCATTTTAAAGTCACTGTAGAAATATTTATACTAAGATCCTAAAACCATGCCTGGCCTTTCCTCTGTCTCTTTGTTTCTCCCCTAGTGTGGACAAGATGCATCTGAGGCTCACAGAGCTCTGCTCCACCTACAGTCTCTGCAATGACTTTATTGTCTTTGACCACACCATCATTCCCACGGAGTTCCTCATTTCTCATCTGGAGACACGCTTGACTGAGTAAGCTCACTGGGAAGTGGGGAGGGATTATTACTCCATGTTTGTCCTAATAAATAGTGGGGATGATGTAATGAATCTCAAAGGCTGGGAAAACTTAAGATGTCCTTGAAGTGACATTTGCATACTTTATGCACCTGTGTAGCACACCACAGCTCCATGAGTGCTAACTGTCCACAAGGAGCTTATTACACTAACAACATGAGTGCAAGCTTCCACTGCATATATATATATATATATATATATATATATATATATATATATATATATATATATATATATTTATATATAATTCCAAATGAATAGAATTTTTTTTCTTACCCTTTTTCGAAAAGTAATTTCTTTATTTTTTCATAATGTAATTTATTGATCTGTAGACCTTAATTTTTCCTAATTTCTTTCTCAATTTCTTTAATCATTTATCATGTTTTCCTTCTTAGTCTTTATTTTTCCTCTCTTCTATGAGGAGGATACCTTATTATATATCTCATTTTATCCATACACTAACATCTGCTTTCTGAGCACATTTAACATGCAATATAACCCCTATACAGTAGCTCAAGAATCTTTCTACATATTACATCCATAAGGACGAAGATATTTGGAAGATATGCTCTAATGTTAATGCTTATTCTACAACCCATCTGGAACTGTGAGCCAAACAGGAAGTTCAGTTTTACCCTACAAGTATAGCATCTCCATTCTTTTACTGGTTATTTTTCCTGGCACTCTGATTATGCCATACAGGCTCTGTGTCATTTCAGAATTAACTGTTATTTAGATTAACATTTGGTACCAGGGTAACCTAATGTTTCTGTGTATGTGTTCTGTTTAGTGTCTCTGTTTTAGCTAATGATTTTCTGCCTTGGCACATTAAAATAAATGGCCTTGAGTAGCAGCATGCTCACAGTGACTGGTCCTTCCTTGGAAGAAAATCGTAAATGCAGTGAGGGAGAGAAAGTGAGAGAAAGAAGGACCTGTAAAAATAAATAAGTAGATAAATCTGCACAGGAGGCCCTTAGCAGTGGATGTGTTGATCTAATGAGAGTAGTGCCGAGTCACCATGGCTCGTTTAACCCATTTTAAGCTCCCAGCTGACCACCATCAGCCTGGTGACAAGTGACGTTGTTTAAACATGTTTCTCCAGAATCATCGTGAGAATGGCCAATTACAACCAGACCACCCAGGAGATAACGCGTCCCTCTGACCTTCTGGCAGGGATAAGAGCCTACACTGCCAATCTGCACAGCCTCTCCAGCTACATCAATGTGGACATCACACGGCTGGTGAAGAGTGTCCTGCTGCAGCAAACACAGCCACTGGACTCCCACGGAGGGCAGACCATTACAACCCTCTACACAAACTGGTGGGTGTGTGAGAAAAGTCAGTTCCAAAACCATTTATCTAAATATGTATATCCACTTATTGACATGTGTTGCACAACCATTACATCAAGGAACCCACAGGAGGCACAATTCCACGTTTACATTAACACTAAAAACACTACATCTTCCTGAGTTTTCTCTGCCTTTTTAATCACAAGGATTACATGTCTTTAATTCAGCTCTCATTTTCAAACACTGGTGTAAGAATCACAGAAGATTACTTTCTGCTTTTTAAAAAATAGTTTTTTTTTATTTACATCTCAGGTTCCTGGAGGGTCTCCTGCGTCAAGCCAGCAACTCCCTCGTTGTCCACTGTCCCACGATGTACTGCTTTCTCAGTCAGACTACTGACAATGAGCAAAACTGCAGAGCAGAGGAGTTCTCAGATGTGTCAGGTCAGCCCCTCAGTTTGATATTAGTCAATTAAATAGAAGTTTAGAACTTTAAATGGCCATTTTTGGTGCATATTTTTGCATCTCTTTTCAAAGAAGACACTCAAGCATATGGGAGAAAATTAATAAAACAATAACTCACACCGTATTTATTTAATTATAAAAATATCTGATGTTGTGTTGTAGCAGTAGCATATCATCTTAAGTGTTCCAAACTCCAGAATTTTATGAGAACATCTGTTACGAGCATGCACATGCAATGCACTAAATGAATGAATCAAAACTACAGCACCACCTCCAAATATTGAAGAATTTCAGTTACCAGGTATTTAAATGTTGTCAGGCAACAGATGTCGTTAAATGACAACGTTTGTATGAGAAAGCAGTAAAAGGGCATCAGTAAAAGCATACTTTATTCTTTCTAGTTCACTTTTTGCAAACACTTTCTTCTACACTCGAGAGCCACAGGCAGCTCCCTCATGTTTGCTGGTTTAATTATCACGAGCCCATCAGTTCAAGAAATGACTCACTCTCTGCAAAACTTCTAGATCTTTAACAGTCCTGCACATGGGAAGGGAGAGCTATTGCTCAAGAAGGTGTGGAGCTTGCCATTGTGGTAGTGTTTTCTGTCACACCACTTGTCATGCAGTTTATACCGACACTGCCTGGCTTATATAAACTTCAGTATTGCTTGTCATCTCCCACACTCTTCCGTCCATGCCTCATAACTATTCCAGCATCACTTCTTTCTCTCCCACACAGCCTCCCGTTCCTCCACACTACTTTGTAGAAGAAGTGTATGTCCTTCTTAAGGCTATATTTAATCCACTACACACTTTGAATCATGCATGTAACACTGTACATAAATCGTAAAGACAGTTACACGTCACTGCGCTCTTCCATATAGTTGTGCTATTTATATTTGCTCCTCAGTTAGAGTTTGGCTGCCTCAGAGCAATTCGCTGGCCAGTCCATTAACTTCCCCTTTCATCCAAACACATCCATATCCATTTACATTGATTCACATGTCAAGCTGAGTGAAAGGCCTAATAGTTACCATTTTCTCTGTTCACTGAATCAGATACTCTCTAAAGATTTACTCTCTGTCCACTCTCATCCACTTTTATCCACTTATCTTGTATAGGAATTTTGCTGAAATACCATACCGTGTCAAAACAATGTATTGTAACTCTAGCTTTCCTTTTTTGAATTTTAGTCCTTGTTGACCTCCTACTTGTCATCATGACCCTTAATTTCTTTAAACCAACATCTGAACAGAGTTACAGGCCCTGGCAGAGCTAATTGGTCCATATGGCCTGAAGTTTCTGGGTGAGAACCTGATGTGGCACATCACGTCCCAAGTCGGCGAACTGAAGGTACAGTTGAGATATCTTTGTTTTCATATTTGTAGATAAAAGACCAGCTTTAAGGTGCTTAGGAGAGTTAAGCAATTTTACTTTTAGCTCAGGGTGGCCTGAAACAAACTTGAATTTTCTCTCGAACTACTCCACGACTGCGAGGAGAAAAGCTGACAGCATCCACACATATGCTTTAGTCAGTTACCTGAACTGTGATCACCTGTTTTTTTTGTTTTGATTTTTTGATTTTTTGTCCCGCCTCAAAGTTCAACAGGTTCCACAACATGCAATTTTTCTTAACCTGCTTTCTGAAGCAGACCACCTATTACTCAATTACATTTACAAAGTTACAGAACTCAATTCAATTCAATTCAATTCAACTTTATTTATAAAGCATCTATATACAAATTGTCTCTTGGTGCTTTTTGGAGACCCAGAGCATGACCCCCGAGTAAATATTGTTAACCATAGCTAACATTGTTAAATCTTTATTAAAGAAACAATGGCAAGTACAAAAAAAAGAAGCACAGATCACCACACAGAGATGGGCGATAAAGGAAAGTAATTAGATAGTAAAAGCTCTGTACAGACAAGCTGCTTTCACATGTGATTGAAGAGAAAAGTTGCAGATTGAAAAGTCACAAAGTCTTTCCCTCCATTACTCAAGTGAAGGTGCCTTTATCACTTATTTTCCTTCCTTTTCTTCTGTCAGAAAATGGTGACTGAGAACATGGATATCCTGGTACAGATGAAAAACAACTTTGACAAGCCTGAAGAAATGGCTGGCCTTAAAAAGAGGCTGACAGGTGAGGAGTGGAAAGAGGGATATGAGCACAGGACAAGAGGAGGAAATATGAAAGGAGAAGGTGTTGAAAGGAGTTGAACAAAAAGGGAGATACAGGGAGTTCCAGTACAAAGCACAAAGCGAGATGGAGGAAATTGAAACAAGTTAGAGGAAGGATGGTGGCAACAAGTGAATGAAGAGTATTATAGATGGCTTATTGTTAGAAGTGTTACTCTGCTTCAGTCTTATCTCACTCTCATCCATTTTCAGTGGGCTTTAAAAACAGGAGTGGTCTGGTCAGTTAATCCCGACTCCAGCTACTCCAGATGCGAAGAAACTGAAGTCAACAAGTTCAGTTGAAGACAATCTGATGTAGTGGCAGGTGCAAGCGTCAGCTTTTGCAAACAGCTGTAAGGTGTGAAAAAGATTTCTCATTTTCACTGATGCCACAGTATCAGGAGTTAATCAAAGAGCAAATATCCATGTGAGCTGTCAAACGTCTTCTAGAATAATCTAATCTACCCAGTGACAGCTGCTAGTTTCACATTCAGCCATGCTGCTGCACTTGAGGGCGCTGCCCTTCAAGCGTCACCCGTGGGCTCTATTTAGAGCTGAAGAGAACAAAACAAACACTCCAGGAGTATTAATCTGCTTCACGTTCCAGGTGGAGAAAACGTCCTGAAGAGGATGACCATCATCGGGGTGATCCTGTCATTCAGAGCAATGGCACAGGACTGTCTGAAAGATGTAAGGCCCAAAAGGGATTTCGCCATTACTATTGTAAAGGACCCTGAACATAAAATGGAGTAGGTATGAGGGGGTGAAAAAGTGCCTAAGAATTTAGGAAATATTTCAGTTTTATGAGGATCATATGTATACATTTGTTTTTTAAAATCATGAATACTGGTGTTTTTCTTTAAATGAGCAAGGGAAAACATATAATCTGCAATAGAGAAGGCACAAAATAGTGAATAAAAGTTCACCAGATCAAAGACATTAAAGGTGAAAATCTCAAGAAATATTTTTCAATTTTTCCCTAAAGTTCACACAGTGCCTTACACATGTGAGCTTTACCTATGATTTTTTTCATAATATACCAAAGTGTGCAGATAGTAATGTATGTATATAGCAAATCATTTTGTTTTCTAACAAGATCAAGAGTGAGTATTACAGGTGAATAACAGGTTATTTTTGTGAGCTTATCTAAATCCATATAACTCATTAGAAGTCTTGATATGTAAATGTATTATCTGTTTTATGACTAATTTCAGTGATATTACATCATATAATCTTATAATCTAGATTCTGCATAAGCATTGCCCCTACCTGATGGCGCCAATTAAGTGCCTGAGAGACTTCATCTCCCCAGAAGCTAATATCCAGGTAAACACAGTTATTATCAAGAGAGCCACTGTCTGAAAAGGTGGTTAAAAAGGTGAATGGATCAACACATCACATGTTAACTGCATTATTAACTGCATCTTATCAACAGGATTTAATGGGGTCATCTTAACGGAGCTATGTCACTTGTTTACCATCATATGGAAAAGAAAGTTAGCCCTCTTTCAGTTCGAAGATATTATGCATCAGGCCAAAACCCTTACCAGATCTTAAAATAAGACAAACATCACCACAGATGATAAGTGTGTTTTTTTTGTTTTTTTTTTGTTTTTTTTTTTTAACAAAAACTAAGCCAAAATGCCAAACCATTCCCATAGAAATTCAAATGAAAGTAGAAGCCAGGTACTGGTACAAAAAAAAAAAAAAAAAAATACATTTGATTAATTGATCATCAAGAGTGTGAATCTTCATAAAAGCAGAGGTTATAACAGTTTGCTTCTCTGGAGGCATTCGGGTGTTTTTTAAGACAATGTCAGGAGGGAAAGACATCAGCAATAATCTCAGAGATACGACAGTGACTGCCACAACAAATTAGAAAAAAATTATATAAATGGAAAGCACCTGACATTTGCCAGTCCCATCCCAAGTGGATGTCCCAACAAGATCACACTTGGTCATAACAGATGACTTCTTCACTTTTCAAAAAAGTGCTACATTAAAAAAAAAAAGAAAAAGGAAAAAAAAAGATTAAAACACAGCTCATCAGGACAAACACCTCATACCGGTAGAGGGGGAATTATTTGTCTTTCACAGCTACAGGACCCAGCACCTTGAAATTATTAAATGGACAATGAACTCCTCTATATACTTAGTCAAATCTGAACATGTCTGATAACTAAAATTTAGCTGAAGTTTAGGTCATACAACAGGAACACATGCCCCAGGCACACCTGCAAATCTAGAACAGAATAGATGAAAAAGAAAAGAATCAACAATTTGCAGTGGAACTGGCTGAAATGCTGCAGTGGGAATGAAAACGTTGTGCATAGATTAAAGTCTTCAAATGTTGATGAGCTGAAACGCTATTACAAAGAAAAGTGGGCTGACGTTCCTTCACAGAGATCTGAGAGACAGAAAACATCATACAGAAAACAAAACTTACAGTTAGTACGGTTCAAGGTGGTTCTTCAAGCTATCTAATCATGGGTCCTGTTTCATGCTCTACTTTGGTTCAGTTTATGTCAAATAAATACCGGTAGTTATATAATATGTTGTGGTTTGTTCATCATTGTATAAGAACCAATCAAGGACTTACTATGCAAAACCTTAAAACTGAAACAGGCCGTACTTTTCTTTTTCACGTGACTGTCTCTGCCTTATTGGGGACAGCGACTTAGCGCCATCATCGCACATTAAAAATGCTGGAACGAAATGTGCATGTGAGGCAGAATTTCAAAGAATTAAATAATAGATTGTATACAACAGTCAATCTGAGATTCAAAACCTAAGGGATGTGAGATTTTGCTTTCTTTTCTGTTTTTTTTTTTTTTTTTTTTTTTTTTTTTTTTTTTTTTGGTACCCACCGAATTGAATACCTTATCTCCCCCTGGAGCGGTCCGTGTGAATGTGACTCATGAACTACCCCTCCCTTTACTTACGTCTGGCTTCTCAGTGAGGCACGAGAGCCGTGCCACAGCTCAGGGCAGGATAACCCCAAAGACGTCAGCAGCCCCCTCATGCCTTCGTGAGAGAGACTCTGATTGCCGGTGCAGCTCTGCTCTCTGAGCCACATCAGTGGAAACATTCAGCCCAGACAGGCCAGCCGTGCATGCAACCAGAAATAGGGCGAGATCAAAAGTTGTGTGTGAAGATAAAGACATCCAAGAGGGATTTAGTGTCACTGCTTAAACAACACCATCACCACCACCCAACCCCACCCCCTTTTTCTTTTGCTCATATAAGTAATGATCGGTTTGTTTTATCCTACTGTCAGTTCTTCAGATGTGCTGTAGAACACTGACATTTGACAGGAGAATAGAGGTTTTAAAAAGTATTTAAATGAGTTAAACCTTTTTTATGATCTTGCAGGTAACAATGAGCATTTTCGAGCTGGCTTCAGCTGCAGGGCTGAAATGTGATATTGATCCTGCCCTAGTCGCAGCCTATCAGCAGTATGCAGACAGGTAACACTTAGAATATATGACTTACTTTGGCACTCTACATGCTGTGCTATATTTGTTCCCTCATCATGAAGAAGGAACCCTCATTTATATATTTTTTTCTATTAAAAACTTGCAGATAACACCTCCGTCGATGAAGAGTTCAAGTTGTCTCGTTTGCTGCTCGTCTACATTGCAGTGTCCCTGCCTATCTTGGCTCTGGACCCCAACTCTGTCTACAGCCGAGAACATGGAGGTGCATAACCAGTCGCTCATTTATTCTGCTGCAGACTCTGCTTGACAGTAATTATCCTCCAGACAACCCGCGACCAACAGCAATCAGTTGTTCTTCCAACCATTATTTGCCAGCTGCTGATAATGTATTTAAAAAAAAAAACTTACTCCACCCTGAAACACAAGCATCAAACTTTCCAGTCTGACACGGTCCCAAGCCAAGCATGTTGGTTAATGAGAAACACGTTTTTGTAGAGAGACTTTTGTTTACAGATAACTCTGGCTGACGTGCATCGATACAGTTACTTTTGGCATGTGGCCCTGCTGACCCTAACTGCTTGGCTCCAAGCCTAGACTGAACATTAAGAGAAGCAAACAGCCAAGATTTCTATCAGGGAATAAAATGGCTTTTGTCACTGATTATTTTCTTTGCCTTTACTTTCCATTGACATATTTGAAACAAATTAACCCTGCGAGCCTGAGGAAATATGCTCAGCATGCTTCTTCTTAAGTGTTACAGATCATTAAGCAAATTTGACCAGTCGCCCCGAGCTCCAAAAACATCCTCTCTGCCACTTAAGTACAGGACATGCTTTATCAGTCATTTTCAGTGATGGTTTTTGCATTTTTATTTTCCTAGGCCACAACAACAACGTCCACTGTTTAGCCAAGGCTATCAACCAGCTGTTTGCAGCTATGTTCACAGTTCAGAAGAAGAACATAGAGCAGCAGCTGAAAGAGTTTCTCCTGGTGAGTAGCAAGTATTTCGTTACAGGCCAGGTACGTCGTTCATGCTACACATGTACTACACAAAACCTGAACTCAAACTGAAATGAACAGATAAATTATACTTTTCATTTTGTTCAAACCCCAAAACTTTACACTTCATGTCAGGTAAAACCAGCACAGTTAGACCTCTGATTATACACTGAAGCCCTCTTCAAACCAGTGAGCACGGAAAAGAACACACTCTCAAAAGATGTGATCATGCACTTGACTGCCTCCACATGCTGAACATTTTTTTTTTTTAAATACTTGTTTCTAATCTTTCACTTTTCATGTGAAATACTGAATAGTTCTAACACCCCAGGTCTCACAAAATAATTCAAGTGAAAGACATTAGATATGAGGAAAATCCCTCAGATGAGTGCATAGCTTAAACACCTGGTTACAGGATGAAGAGTAACAAACACAAAAGACTGGAGAGCAGTCACTTTGAAAACAGCTTCACAAGGTTTTCACTTGCTTGTGCCTGATGCACAGAAGTTGTTTTTTTTTCTTTAAGCCACAGAGCATTAAATGTGATGAAGGACAAACTGCTTCTTGGGCAATCTGCTCCAGAAATGTCTCAAATAAAGAGGCTTTCTCAAGGCACTGCCAACCTTTTGTCCTGGTTGAGATCATGAGCAGCAGGATAAAAGCATTCCACTTGTTTGATTTGTCTCTTTTTAACTCCCTATCGTTCCACAGCTGGCCTCCTCCACTCTGCTTCAGCTGGGACAAAATGTGGAGAGAGTGGAGCTCAAAAACCGAGAGTCCATCTACCTGCTCCTACACATGGTAGGCTAGGCTGAAAATCTTTTTAACAAATTATTCACACTTGGTATAGATGGTATTTACATGACGTCACATCGAGCCCTCCTCCATTTTAGACTGGACATGGAGCATTTCCACATTCAAGTGTTGTTCCGATTCTGATACCAGTATCTGAAATTGCTCCGATACTGCCAAAAATGCCGGTATTGGCATCGACGAGTACGAGAGTCCAGGCAGTAACCGATACCAAGTAATTTATATTTAATGATTTATTGCTTCCGTTACACTACCATAATACTTTTTAATTTTGCAATACCTGTTTTATACTGTTCTATTTGGAAATAAATACAGAAATAAATGGCTTGGATTTTCTGGATTTAATTATGTTTTATAACAATAATATCTATATTACAGTCAGGCAATTTTTTTTAATACCATACTCGGATCGGAAGTCGGTATCGGCCGATACCCATAGCCTCAAGAATCAGAATCGATATTGGGAGGGAAAAAGTGGTATCAGAACATCTCTACCACGTACTTCCGCTTTTTTTCATTTTGCCATCTGCTGCAGTTTAAGTTTTGGCTCTCTTGTGATGTTCAGAGACTAATGTTAGTAACTTGTAAACACAGGAGAATCAATAAAGAATCAATGCCAAGCTCAACCTACAAAACGTTGGGTCAAAGTGTGACGTCAGTGAATACTATCTATAGGATTTCAACCCATCAATACCTAAATTTGTTTCCAATGACACAACTGTTACAAAAAAAGAGAAAAAAAAAGCAAGTTTTAACATTTTTAACATTGATCCATTTAGATTGTGGAGGAGTCCCTCTATTTGAGTCAAGACATGCTGGAGAGCTGCTTTCCGTATGTTCTCCTTCGAAATGCCTACAGGGAAGTGTTCAAGTCCTTCACTATCACTCTGTGCTGAAGACTTTGTTTTATCTTTTTTTTGTGTGTGTGAGGGGGCTTATTGGTCCTAAAAGAGTTTTTTAATGGTACATGTATGGCTTGTTTTCATTGCATTTCAACTTCATCTTTACACAGGTCTCCATACCAGTTAATCAATTTGTGATATTTGATTGCTGTGAATGAGCATGTTTTATATACACATATAAAAATTTTTTAATCAACATTATGCTGTCTAATCACCAGCATTACAACTTGGATTAACAGCTGCTGTAGAGTTAGTGATGTGAGCTTATGTCTCTCATTATCTGCAATATCTCCAAAGAATAAATACATAATAGATAGCTTTACAATGGAAGCTTAACCAGTATTGAATAAATTCATTTATAACTAGACTATTGTGCAAAATTATTTCTTACAGATTTCTTGTGCTTCTTTTCTTTTTTTAGTTTGCATTCAACATATGTTCTTCCATCTATTTCCAGTGTATCCTCCACTCTCATTGCCCTCCCATCACTCCTGCCTGCATGAGAGCCTTGTCCTCTTCATATTTTATGAACAATTTAAATGATGCACTCCAGTTTTACAGAAGCAAAAGTGCTTGCTGCTAATTTTAGGCAATCCTTTCCATGATTATCTTATACAACCACTGCTGTCTCTCCATTCTTCCTTCATCCTCTCTCTGCTCCTCCCTTCCTATTCACCCCATGCCGCAGCTGTCGTGTATCCACTCGGTCTGCCAAACTGTAAATGCGTGCATCCATTTATGCAAGTTGCATGTAGGGTTTCGGCTTCTTAGACCAAGCTTCCTCTTGAGGTCACAAGAGGCTGAATTCCCACTACAGGTAACATTTGCGTGAATGAGATGAGCATCCATGCATATGCAAATGAGTGACGATGAGAGCAGGACATGACGGAATAAAAATGCAAAATTAGAAACAGAATGGCTGCAGCAGCAGTGAGTGTTGGTGCATGTAAAGGGTTAGAATCACTGAGAAAAGAAAATAGTAAGACGTAGTGAGACACTTAAAAGCAATTTCCTAGTTACACACACACAAAAAAAAAAACCAACACAATCCTTGCTTATTTCATATCTTCCTGTTTTTTATGCCCAAGGAATAAATCACATATAAGCCGAAAGGTTATTCGCTCTTATTTCATTGTGTCTTCCATTATATGAGACAACTTCTCTGAGACCTTTATTGTATTTTTTTGTTAATTTGTTTTTTTTTAATCATTATTCTGTGAATGATTTATTAAGGCTTTCTTTTTCTTTCCTGCTTGAAGGGTGGATATGTTCTCATTATTTGAATTGATTTAGAATCAAAACAGCAACTTACCCAGTGAATAACAAGGTTTTCTATCTTGAAGCTGGGAACCAACCTTTTGTACGTATCCATGAGAATGCTTTCATTTAAAATCTCTAATAGAGAAAAAAGTACAGTGTTCTCTTGTAAAGTCCATTTACACATACTGTATGTAAAAAATGACTGCAACTTAAGTTATTAAATTGCAAGTAGCCTACTTCTAAATTTAAGAAATGCTCAGCTATTTTTTTGCTTCTGCATTAAAGTTTAAGTGTATAGTGTGAGTCCATTTTTGCATGGATAATATAATATCCTGTGTTTGGGAGTTTGTATTTTAATGGTAATGTTTGTTTCTTGTGTGTGTAAAAAATTTTTAATAATTATGATTAATATTTCATCTTGAGATAGCATTGCAATCAATAGTTGATGTGCCATTTTTGCATCTGGGAGCTTTGTGTGCGATCGAACTCCTCCTTTGCGGCTCCACGGACTCCAGACTCTGAGGACAGTTAATGGTGGAAACTCTGTTCCTGATATAAATACTCTCTGCTGATTGTGTTGTTGATGTCGTGCTTCTTCTGCTGACTTGTGTTGCACTCAAGATTACACATGCACACATGTGGCACTCTGCAAAAATACATATAAGAGACTACATGTATATGTGAACAGTGAAGAACATATAGCAGCTATACACACACACATCCACACAGCCACACAAATTGGATTAACAGTTACACACAAAGGCATAAACTCATTGGTTTTCTCCTACACTGACAGATGCACATGTGTGTCAAACATAGGCCTGTTACCATCTAACTACTCAGGTGACTGACACTGTCAGACTGACAGTTCTGTCATCCGTCCAATTCATCACAGGTCAAAGCTAATTTTAATCTGAAGTTGCACACTGCAATACAGTTTAAATAAAACCAGGAATTTGGGTGGAAACCAAATCTGCATCAAAATCAACGCTGGATTCAGTGACTCATCCATTAATGTCTGTAAGAACGTTCAGGTCTGATCTTATGCATAATTGTGGCGATACCTCATTCTGGAGCGACGTGTTTCTGTTCAGGAACCATGCAGCTACATGTTCTCCTGGACAAGGGTTAACCGTTTTTTCCTGATGAAAAATAACCTTTTTATAGCTGTTCGGAAATAAACATGTCCATTAGTGGATCTAATCTGATCTAATACAATAGTTATGGCGTGTTTTTGGATTGCTGTTAATAGATAAATGTATAAATTCAACAAATTTCCACTGATGACACAGTAAAAATGATTGTGTGAAATTAAAATGCAAAATTTATGTAGATAAAATGTATTCCATTTAACCATGCCCTTGTAATCTAATGTTTAATGTCCTTTAATGTTCTTTTTTTATGATGATCATTTAAATATAAATTTAAAATGAAGCTAAACCCATCAGTTCATAGTTCAACCATGCATTTTATTGATGTAATTGTAAACAGAGAGAATAAGGAGTCAATAGCAGTTAGGCAGACTTTGTTTAAAGAGACTTCCTGGGCACAAACCTTTTCATGTCTCAGTCTATCATTTAGCCTCAATACATTTGAAGATGGTGCTTAGGACTTTTGTCTGAACAACAAACTCACATTGGTTGTGCTACAGCGATGATATCAACTGCACAAGTAAGAAAGTAAAATTAAAAAAAAAATCTATACATAGTTAGCTTAGGCCTATAAATGTTTGCTTAGGTGGTCCTGTGATGGACTGGAACCTGTACAGGGTGTGTCCTGTATGGAGATCTCCATGACCCTGGAGAGGAAGAAGCAGGTAATGGAAGGATATTTTATGTAAAAGTACTTGTTTATCTCAGAATAACTCAATGTCTAACAAATTTTTATGCTATTTAAATTTATGGCAGTTTTATTTTGTAGATGCTCTGCACATACAATGTAGTTTATAGATTTGTCGGAGAATAGTGGATGACATATTCATGCCTGGGCAAGGTTTATCACAAAATACTGCCGGAGGAAACTGAAAATATGCTATTCAAATCCATATTTTTGACTGAGGGTTCAGTCACATGTCAGTGATGATAAAGTCCTCTGACCAATGTATTCACTCAGGAACGGTTTACACTTTAATGTACTTGAAGAAAGAGTGACTTACTGTGCCTTTCAGCACCCCAATTTTCTCTCACTTCTGGTTCATGTAGAGACACATTATTTATGTATGGTTTATAGTGGCGAATAAATTCAGATTTGTCCATCTGAAGGTGTTGAGGCGCTGAAGTAATAACTGTCTCTGGCCAGTTGGTGGACAGAGATAGATTAGATGGCGTATGTTGACCGTCATCAGAGGCAGACATGAGATGACACTGCAGCTGATAAACAGTAGAAAAAATAAGCGCTAGTTTAGTGTGTTAAAGTAGAGCAAGACCAGCCCATCCCTGCAACCTGTAACCTACTCCTTAAATTGAACTTTCTTTTTGTGGGAATAGTCACTTTATTCCAGCAAGTGGTGCGGGAGATGGAGAATCATATGTTGTCAGGTCATTTCTACAATTTTTACAATATGTTGCACCATGTCAAAGAGCATGGGAGCATGAGAGTCAGTCTGACCCAGCCAGGCAAGGAGGGAGACGGACAGCAGGCAGGGGTTTTCCCAAGCCACGCAGTAACACAGCTCTCACAATACTCTATAAATAAAGGAGTAGATTTAGGACCTCAAACTGTAAAAGTGTTCAGGAACAACTTTCGCTGTCTCCACTGATCTTTTACAATCGTGTGTGGTGCCCTTTTATGGACCTTCAAAGGGCAGAAAAAAAGCTTCCTTTTTTTTTCTGGCCTGGCATACTTTCTTTGCTGCTCTCAAAACACTCCACTGACATTTAGTCATGTGGCATTCGAAGGATGTACATGGGGTCTGCTCTTGGGATCAACTATCCATTTATCAATCTATTCATCCATGGATGAGTACACTTTCAAACATGTCTGCAGTCAATCCATTAATCCAATTAATCTGTGTTTTCTTTTTATTCTAAATTGATTAAAACTGATAAAATTGGGACTGGTTTATTCATTATTCCATGTGACGATGGACATTTTCTGTGTGGCAGCACTGTGTGATTGTTGTGGGTGATTCTCATGGACAAATGTTTATGTATAATAATTTGGGTGATGGTTTTTTTTGAACATTTGGTCTGTTTTAGAGAAAGCCTCCCTGTGCAGTCTCTTGTTTTCCGAGCTGCGTTGGAAGTTTTTTCTTTTGGGATTTAAGTGCACACAATTCAAAAGCCTTGCAGTTAACACTTCATCAGTGGGTGAAGTCAACTCTCTCTCACTTTACAGAATGAGTTCACACATATATACAAACACTGACAAAGACAGCAATGCTCTCTCTCTCTCTCTCTCTCTCGTCACACACACACACACACACACATGCACACACACACGCACTTGTGCTCACACTGACACAGTTTGCGTCTGACTAACCAATCAGAGGGAAGTGGAGTAAGTCCCCTCAGAAGTGGGTGGGAAAGCTGTTGAAACTGTCTCAGGACACATGAAGTTTGCATTTGTGGTTTGGAGAACTTTTCAACTTACTCCTCTTATTAAAGAAACAAGTGTGTATTTCATCACCTCATTGTTTTGTTTGTTTTTGCTTTTGGTTTTGTCTTTTTTTCTATTAGTTTTTTTTTTTTTTGATTAAACTCTGGGGTCCAGTATTGCACAGCGTGAATGTGGAATGGCTGAACTGGTGCGAATCCGCAAAAAAAAGCTGCAAATACCCATCTCTAGGTAAGACATTGAGGTAAAGACTATTACTAATTATATTTAGCAGTAACACTTTAACTGTTTCTGTGACTGCATAGCTAAGACTGGAGGACTTCATCAAACAAGGCTACATATTTGAAATCAACAATTCAAAGCAACAAATGTACATTTCTCAGTACTGCAGGCATGGCTTTTTTTGTTTTGCAGAAGTGGAAATATGGAAGTCAAAAGTACATCAGACCTGATATTTAAGTAGGTGTTGATCGGTGCAAAGTCAAAGAAGGAGATGAGATCCTCCCATTAACAACCTTAAAAAGGTCGACGTTTTCTTTAAAGTCTTGTTTAGAGTCCTGTTAAGACACAATTGTAGTGGCTCTGTTTGTGTGAACACTTGTCTTTCTCCATGTGTTTTCTGTGGGAGGGAAATGTGCTGCAGAGGTGGAGGGTCATGTGGTTTTGTTTTGGTTAACACACAGATGTCTTCATGTCTGCAGAGATGAGAATTTGAAACCTGCTGAGTGTTTTGAGGGTTACATTTTGTGCCGAAATTTATCTCCAATACAACTACATCTTATTTCAAAAGATTACAATTTATATTATTTGTGCGTTGTATGAGACTTGATCTTTTGATGTAGATTCAAGCTTTCTTTAATTTCTGCTTCATTTATTTTGAAAAAGTTTGAGAACAAGATTTTTTTTCAATTGACAGAGCTGCTGCTATTCAGTTTACTGTGATGTTGCGCTGATACAATCTTAGTGTGAATGATCCTATGCAGTGTAGTGAATAAACAAAATATGAGCCAAAAGAGGATTCGTCATCTTCTTTTATAAACACAATCTCACAAGTGCCCTTGACGTGCAATTTCCTGTAAATGTCCTGTCAGAGGTTTTTCAACTCCAAACAGTTGAAACAAAAAAGACTGTCTTATCGTGAAAGATTACTTGAGATTGAAAGTGAGCGGTGGCATTCTGATGCATGCTATTTTTATGACTCAACAGCTTATGAAAGCCCTTGCCAGCGTGATAAACACTTGAAAAGCTGTCAGCATCTCATCCCCAGGAGCTGGCTCCACAGCGTGGCCTTGCACAGTTTGAACACCATATGGGCAGTTCACCGAAAGCTTTTTGAAAAACAATTATCTGCAGCATAAATATGCTATTATCAAAAATAAATGTCACTTTGAAATGGTTGTAGAATATAAGGTCCAAGCGAAGTTGAAACGATTCTGGTTTGTACAGACGAGGGGTGAGATTTGTCATCACTGCTCTGTGATGCAATGAAGGCATTTTGGATTTTACACACACACACACACGCACACACACACACCCACACACACACAGAGCCAGTGGGTTATGTTGGAGGTGACCTGCGCCCCAAGCATTTTCTCCTGACTGCTCTCCAGGACATTAACATGTTTCTGCCAGTTCTTTCTCATAATATGATTAAAAGTTTCAAAACCACTGATGAGCAATGTGCTCCTCTCAAAACTCAAAACAGAAGTGTCTTTCATTTAGTAAAACTTAACTAAACGCTGATTATGTAACCCCCTTAACATGAGCAGTTTTCTTCCAGTGAGTGTTGTGGGACTGTTTGGAATTTAAAGTGATTACTTTCTGTTCATACAATGTCTCAAACTGTTTTTAAGGCACATCTTGATGATGTCAGTGTATAAAAGTGTTAAAAGTTTTTTTGCAACACTTTTTTCTGTTCATGTTTACAATCCAGTCAATGTGACCAATCAAAAAAGTGATCATCACTATTTTTTTAAGTCCATCAAATACACCCTCGCTCCCTCCCTCCCATGGTTCATGCAGTTGAATCATTGAGGCGTGGTTTCGAGGGGTGAGTGAAGAGGAGGAGGCGAGCCTTGGGAGGAGGGAGGGAGTGTATCAAAATCTCACTTGAGTTGGATTGCTGGAACCGTTTTTCAAACAACACCTACTCCACCTTTAATGGGATCTCTTATACTTCAAGTAGTATAACATCTCAAAGCACTTTAAACTGCTTTGTAAGTAACAGAACATCAACAATAAGTTACACAAGCGCCTTCATTTATTTTCTTTGCAGCTCTGACTTGCTTATTGATTTTCGAGTTAGATTTAATGTGAATACATTAATGTCAAATCTCTGTGGCTCCTGATCATTTTAACTCACTGGGATGTGTGCTGTACGAAATCGACCATTTCATTTCGTACAGCATCACATCACTAAAGATTATTGTGCTTCTTTTTTTCAGGCTGAGGAGCATACTGAAGCAGCTGGAGGACAAAGACGTCGATTTTGATGAAATCAAAAAGAATCTAGATTACACAGCATCCTTACTAGAGGCAGTATACCTCGATGGGACAAGGTACAAAAAAAAGAGCACAAGCCAAAAAAGACTCGCTTTGATAAAAAAAAAAAAGAAGTTTCAAGAAACACTGCATACTTCTGGAATGATTATATATATTTTTAATAGATTTTAACTGACAATCAATTTTTAGAATTTCAAGAAAACAATCCCTATGACCTCTATTTATCCTCGGTTTGACTGACATGATGCTGACAGAGTTCACAAACAAGCCTACGTTGTGACCACAGAGGATTGAGCAAGTTCAACCTCAAAAGGTGCAGTGACACATTTTACAAAATGTTCTTTTTGGCAAAGGTTTAGACGAGATGATTGTAACCGCTGTTATGACTCTAAAGGAAACAGTTAGTGTGTCACATTCTGCCTCTAAGACTCATTAATTAACCCTTTACCACGCAGCTACAACATTAAAACCACCTGCGCAGTACTGTGTAGTTTCCTCGTGTGCTCTGACCAGTACAATCACAGATGCCAAAAGCCTCTGGAAGTTTCTTGTATTAGAATCCAATTCCTTAGAATGCAGATGTTTTATGTCCTGTAAGTTTTATTTAGGTGAATTTTATTATTATTTCCACTTCTCACAATCTGCAGCTTTATGTCATTTTTGATTCCACATATAACATTCCTTTGTTGAAACTCCAAAGCGTTAAAGACTAGTAAGTGATTACAGCCACCTGCTGTTACTTAAACTATCTAAGTAACATGATTTGAATCAAATAATTTGAATCCTTGAGCTCAGCATTTGGCTGTTTCCCATTTTGGCTGATGGTAAATGTATTTGGAAATAACACAAAATTTCATAAAGGCCAAATATCGTCCTGACAATGTAATTATTTTTCGAAGAGCAACAAACACAGTAAGGACAAAAGTTTTTTGACTTCATTAGAATAGTTGGTTAGTTTGGGAGTCCACAGGATCCAGAGGTATTGCACGTCTTCATGGTCTTACTGCATTTCTTCACTGGGTTTACATTTTTACACACAGTGGCTGCGTTCGTATTTATTTGCAGGCTGTTGGCCAAACTCAGTTGCATTTGATGCATTTAAACCACACCGAACCAGACGAGCCTCGAAGGCCAGTCCCAGTGTTTGAACTAATGCCGAGCAGTAACTGAGATCCAAATCCTCTTCTTTGCTGTTGTCGAAAATGAAGAGGAAAAAAGTCTGGGAAGAATTAGACAAATTGAACAATTGTTGAACACTAGCTGCAGAGAACTTATACAAAACACCAGAGCTCCAGCTATGGTGAAATCAGGAAATGATAAGTACATGGAGGAGCACCTTGGCTGCAAACATTAGTGTGCACCTCCATCTGAGTGGCAGGTGCTGTCAGTAGAACAGAAAATATAAGACAGCAGTGAGCGTCCCTGAGGGGAATGAAAAAAAAAACTTTATTCATCCCAGAAGGGAAATTCAACACTGTAGCAAGGGCTCTCCTTTTTTTTCTTTTTTTTTCAACAACAGAAACATGACAGCAATAATAATAATATTAATTGATAATAATAATAGTAGGTGTTAAGTCTTGTTGTGGAGGCTGATAGCTGCTGGCAGGAATGATCTTCTGTATCTTCTGTCTTGCAACGGACCTGAAGAAGCCTCTCACTGAACACACTTTGTATTTGATCACTGTGTCGTGGAGAGGGTGTGTGAAGAGTCCTCCATCATCTTCATCAGCTTGTGCAGCATTCTTTTTTGAACAATCAGTTCCAGCGGCTCTAGAGTTACACCCAGCACAGATCCAGCTTTCCTGATCAGTTTGTTGATTCTCTTCAGGTCTCTGGTTCTTGTGCTGCTGCCCCAGCAGATGGCTGCAAAGCTGATTGCACTTTCCAACAACAGACCTTATAGAAGATGTGCAACATCTTGGTGCAGACATTAAAAGATCGGCTTTCAGCTGTTCTTGCATTTCCACTCCAAAGCTGTGTTGATGGAAACACTGCTTGATTTGCTCTCCTGAAGTCGACAATCATCTCCTTAGTTTTGCTGGTATTTAATACGAGATAATTGTTACTGCACGGAAAGAAGATGGAGCCCTGGGGTTCCTGCTGGTAGCCTGCAAGGCTCGGGGTCATGGTCTTTTCATGGTGGAAGTGGCTGGAGAGGATGGAGAAAAAGATCGTGTGCATCCTAAATAAATAGGATCTAAAAGATACGTGGCTATATTGATTATATTATGAGCTGAGCCTTTTATTTTTTCTCCAAGAGACAGAAGCCTATAATGGCAGACTATCCAGTCCATTATTTGATAGCGCTGCGTCTCCATCTTGTCTAACAGTCGGTGCCTTTCACAGGCAATGCCTGGACTTTGAAGATGATCTTCAACAGCTGCAGTCAGACGGGGTGCCATCAGAGGTCACTGACTGGCTGGCATCAACCTTCACTCAAAGGATTCGACGGCCTGTACGACGCTCGGATGAGAAGCCCAAGTTTCGCAGCATTGTGCATGCAGTGCAGGCTGGGATATTTGTGGAGAGGTATAATAGTGCGTATGTTTATTTTATTTTTTTTTCTTCAGGCTTTCAAAAGTTATATCTCAAATACCGATAGAAGAAATCTACTGCAAGACTTTTTGTGCTCAAATAACAATACAAGCCTCTGAAGGAAAGAGTCACAAACAATCATTCAGCTATGGCCTTCATTTATGATTCTTATTAAATAAGGGGATGATAATCTCTGTACTATAAAATTCCCACAGTAAATAACTGACTTACCTTTTGGTATTTTAACTCTACTATAAGCCGATACAACGTTGTTGCTACTACAACATCATAAAACACAGTCAGCCATGCTGGGCTGTGAAACATTAGCCTCCTTTTTTTCTTTAAAACATCCTTCCAAGGCGGACAGGGACTTTAGAGAATTTATATAAACAGTTTCTGAATCGAGGTTGCTGCACAGTGTCAACATTTGAACTTTAAGTGAACTTGACATAAACTTTGCATTATTTTAGGATGTTCAAGAGGGCCTACACAGCGGCCATACCAGACCAACCTGCAGCAGTCGTAAACTGCCTCAGGGTCAGTCTCCACTCATCATAAATCTCCCATCGTGTTGTATGTTTAGGTCACATACTGTACACAGCACAAGTGTGCTTCATAATACTGCCCCTTTCCTCTCTTCCCCTTCAGGATGTTGACCGCTGGAGCTTTGATGTGTTTGCTCTGAACTCTGCCAGCTCTGATCATGCACTACGAACTCTGTTCTTCGAGTTGATCATCAGATATGAACTCAACAGTCGTTTTAAGGTCTTCTAAGCCCAACCCTTTGTTAAACAACCGTGTTAAACAGCCATTTCTTGTTTTTGCCCTTCAACATTGTCAGTGTTTTGGACCGAGGATTTCACAGTGACACAATCAAAATTGTCCTTGTAAATTATGTTTGCTGAACATGTGAATTTTAATTTATAGATATAATCAAACCCACACAGGTTGTTAACACTTTTAAGGGATAAGGGGTCAATACATAATTGTCATTTACAGTAAAAACACATACATGATTTCACAGTCAACCTTAAGTTTGAGACCACATTCAAGTTGTTTTTTCAGCTATTTGGAAATACAGGCTATTTATTATGTAATGCTTTCCACAGATTCCCATTTCTTGCTTAACCGAGTTCCTGTCTGCTCTGGAGAGAGGATACTGCAAACACAACAACCCTTATCACAACCACGTTCATGCTGCTGATGTAACTCAGACACTGCGCTGCACTGCCTGCTGCTGCGGTCCGGACTTGTGGTACACTTCACTCACTTGAAGAGTTTTTTTGTTAATAATTTTCTTACATCTAATTTTTTCAAGAACAAATATTTTGCCTCATTACTGTCACTGACAACAAATGATAGAAAATAATAATTATGATGATGATGATGATGATGATGACAATAATAAAAATGATAATAAAAACCAGCAGGCAGTCATGTAACTGATAAAACTTGTAGATAATATAGGATGCTCTTTCATTTCTTATCAGTTTGTGTAACTTAAAGAGGCCTTTAAAGTATCAATGTATGTCAGTAGTTGTGATCCAAGTCCAGACTGAGCTCCCTTTCAAACACTTTAATAACACCAGGAATTCATAGATCTCCTTTTTCTATTATAGTCAATAAATATTTTTTGGTGGATGTGAAATCAGTTCTTTACAAAAAAAAAGTAATTTCATGTGAATGGTTGTGTATTTCTAGTTTTCAGATAGTTTGACTGTGAATCAGCTGAACCTGTAATTGCTGTGACACTGGAATTACTTTCATCTTATAGCGCAGCTGCATGCAAACACTGCAACTGTTCCTGAAAAAGCAAATCTGCTGTTTAGATGTTTGTTTCTTATCTGTCTTAAAATTTAAATTGGCTACGTAGTGCTAACAGAAAAATTTAACAAAGCTGATGTAGGTTGGTGGGAGGTGTTTGATCAGACCACTTAAGTGAACCAATCAGAGCAGACCAGGCTTTTTGGGGGGAAGTGTTGGGCTCTCAAACCTTCTTTTTTGTTTCTTCTTTTTTGTTTTTTTGTTTCTTCTTTTGTTGCCTGTCTCTGAAGCTCATTAAACACACTTTTTCTAGTTATTTTCTGGAGTCTGGTTGAGTAAATGAGTAAATAAAGCTCATAAATCTTGGGAGAATTTATACTGAGTTTGGGTGAGTGACTCTCTCATCAATGTCGTGTGCATGTATAAAGGCAGTGTAGACAAACACAAAAGCAGTCATCATTCCAATGAAGTGGGGACCCTCGCTCCTGAAACTAAATGTATACAATTTTCTAAGCATATTTATATATATATATATATATATAATATATATATATATATATTTTTTTTTTTTTTTTTTTTTTTTTGTGAGCCTGATTCTCCAGACAATCTTGCATGTTTACTGTGTGAAAAAAAAACCTTAAACTTAAACTTAACTTAAAGTCACAACATGTTCTGAGCTTGTATGTTCCTGTAGGCATAGGCAACATTTATTTGATTTGATTCTATGTATTTATTGCTTTATTATTGACGTTAATTTCTTTATTTTGTCTCTTGTGTCCAATAAGCACTGGCTGACAGAGCTTGAGGTGATGGCGTCACTATTTGCTGCAGCCATCCATGACTACGAGCACACGGGAACAACAAACAACTTTCACATCCACACAAAGTGAGCTTTATTTTTCCAGCCATGTTTTATCAAGCCTGTCTTATATGTACAAAGCACCTGCTATTTAAAAGCGACATCCTGTTGGAACATTTTTTAAAATCTTGAAAAATATTAGGGAATGTAGAAATAGTCAAAAGTAGCTTCTTAAAAGTCGTAATGCAGTTTTGGGAAGAGGGCAAAAGTACTCTAAAGCAAACATATCTTCTAGGAGGGAACACAGTATTTTTAGATTTTCCAACATAGTCTCTTGGCACCCATCATCATTATTTTTATTTTGGGAATAAAGCACAAAGAATGCCTTTCCTCAGTTAGGGAATATGTCTTTAGATGTAACATCATCCATGGCCAAATTATAATCTAATAAAAAATATAGATATTGTGATTTGTCTTCACTGTGATCTCATATACTCCAAACACTCAACATGTATTTTTCTTTAGGGGACCTTCAATTGGGTTGTTTTTACTAAACTAGGTACAACTAGGCCATGATGTAATAACATTCATGTATTACATTTAAGGAAAAAATCTTATACAACTACCTTTAGCTCCAACAGAGCTGGGATAGGCTCCAGCAGACATGAGCTTGAATAAAAAAGCAGGTATAGATAATGGATGGATCTTATACAACTAACGGCTATAACATAAATACCTGCCTCATATTAACCCTGTAAAACCCAAATATAGAAAAACACTAAAAAAAAATTTTTCAACCATTAAGATGTTGTTGTAGGAGGCCTTTGAGGCTGAAAATGAGGTGTTTTTCAAAAAAATATGTTTTTGTAAGTTTTTACGGAAATGTTGTAATATTGCAACATTGGGCTCAATGGGGAGCAGAATCTCCTGTATCTGTACTCATTGTCTGAACAACAATACAGAATTAAGGATTCATTTGCAGGGTTTTACTTTTGTCACAGAACAGTATAACATGAAAAATAATCTCAGTCATGTTGTTATGAACAGTCATTTATTGCAATAGCAAGAACTTTGACATTTATTTACAATGATAGTCCCAGAAACAGTTCTTGTCCTCTGAAAAACAGAGGCGGACATCACATTTGCTGCATTGGGTATTGGTATACCCTTTACTGCAATTTTTGCAGTGTCCTCTCTTCACTTTTATTGAGAAATGTCCAAAGTGTTGTGGCCACCTGGAAAGAGAAGAATCAATATTAATATTAATAATCAATTCATATATATTCCAAAAATGCATGATGATACAAGTCAAAGATATCACAAACATGGCAAATAGTAGAAATAGATTCTTACCAGAATGAGAGAGGATGCTAGTTGGGCCTGGAACTTTCTCGTGTTCAGGATCTCCTTCTTTGGCATCTTGAGAGCTTGGCAATGTCGCTTGTAGAGGAGCCAGACGTTGACCACAGCAAGGGTGATGGTGTGCCAGAAGATGTACAGTCATGGAAAAAATTATTAGACCACCATTTTTTCTTCACTTTCTTGTTCATTTTAATACCTGGTACCACTAAACGTCATCATGTGACTAAAACAGACTGAATGCATAAAAGCAGTGTTTTTGGCAGTACAGGGCCATAGCTATTGATGTAAAAACTTAAATGATTTAGGTTATAATCAAGAAAACCATGGAAAATGGTAAGATATCAGCTCTTAAATAAAACTCTTATGAGCAATCTTTGTGGTTATCGTTATGTTTGTCCAAACAAATGTACCTTTAGTTGTACCAGGCATTAAAATGAACAAGAAACTGAAGAAAACAAGGGTGGTCTAATAATTATTTCCATGACTGTACATGTACCAGCGCCGGGATTTCAGGGCGAACTTGTATTTTGCTGTAATTACACATTGCACTGAAGTAATCTATTCACACATTTAACTGGCCACACAATAGTGTATAGCTGACCAATTGTAAACTCTGATTATCATACTAATAGATATGCAGGTAGCCTCCAACTTATGACAACACCTGACATTCCTGAACATCAACACCTGCTCCAGAACAATGGAAAAAATGCCCTCCCCCAAGCATCCTCCACAACTGATTTAACTAAGAATTGATAGGAACATTTTCTTATCAAAAGCCAAGACAAAGGGCAGACATGCACAAACAGAAATTCTTTGTTAGAAAGTCCTGCTTTCTGTGATAAGGAGAAAATACTGAGTGTTCAAGGTGGTTAGAAATCATTATAAGTAAATGAAAATGATTAGATATGGCAATATATCTTTGCACACTAGTTTCTAATATAATAATATGTAATCAAATATAAGGCTAGGCTGTAAATCATGTGTAGTTTAAAGTTATATTGTGAAAATTTAAATTGTTCCTCTCAAGACATCCCTCTCAAAACAGGGTTTTTTGACTACCACATTCACCCAACGTTGTAATATTGCAACAATTACAAAACAAGCTCTAAATAAAATGTAAGGCACATTTTCCACAATGACTACATACTGACATATTCTAGACACTGTAATAAACACAAAAAAAAATATTTAAAGCACTTTACTTACTTCAGTCAGATAAATCCAATCCAGTAAATCGAGGGGATGATGCTCTCTCAAAAATCTGGAGGGTGTGTGACTTCTGGACCTGAGGACAAGCCTTATATACAAATGTATGACCCAATAGCACTCTGAGACTGAACAATAGGACCAAATGAGTATGTTAATGTGGTTGAACCAAAAAATAAAAATGAAAAAAAGGTTTTTTGGGGGATAACAAAAATTGTTGTAATTCTGCAACAGTGGGTCTTACAGGGTTAAGTAGCTCCTCCTCATTCTGCCAAAGGAACTCTGACCAGTGAGGATCTGGACAAAGAACACCTGAGGGTGTTCTGGAGCGCATGATACCAAGATATTTGCAATACAGTATATCCTGTGGGCTTTGAGGGTTGTGGGGTGAGGTCTTCGTGGATGCTTTTTGCCACATTTCAGGTTTCAAACATAAAGATATAAAATTTTAATTTTTTGTCAAGAATCAACAACAAGTGGGACACAATCATGAAGTAGAATTAAATTTATTGGATATTTTAAACTTTTTCAACAAATGAAAAATTGAAAAGCGGGGCGTGCAATATTATTCGGTCCCTTTACTTTCAATGCAGCAAACTAACTCCAGAAGTTCAGTGAGGATCTCTGAATGATCCAATGTTGTTCTGAATGACTGATGATGATCAATAGAATCCACCTGTGTGTAATCAAGTCTCTGTATAAATGCACCTGCTCTGTGATCGTCTCAGGGTTCTGTTTAAAGCTCAGAGAGCATCATGAAGACCAAGGAACACACCAGGCAGGTCCCAGATACTGTTGTGGAGAAGTTTAAAGTCGGATGTGGATACAAAAAGATTTCCCAAGCTTTAAACATCTCAAGGAGCACTGCGAAAGGAAACATATTGAAATGGAAGGAGTATCAGACCACTGCAAATCTACCAAGACCCGACCGTCCCTCTAAACTTTCATTTGGAACAAGGAGAAGACTGATCAGAGATGCAGCCAAGAGGCCCATGATCACTCTGGATGAACTGATCTACAGCTGAGGTGGGAGAGTCTGTCCAGAGGACAACAATCAGTCCTACACTGCACAAATCTGGCCTTTATGGAAGAGTGGCAAGAAGAAAGCCATTTCTCAAAGATATCCATAAAAAGTCTTGTTTAAAGTTACCACAAGCCACCTGGAAGACACACCAAACATGTGGAAGAAGGTGCTCTGGTCAGATGAAACCAAAATAAAACTTTTGGGCCACAATGTAAAACGATATGTTTGGCATAAAAACAACACAGCTCATCACCCTGAACACACCATCCCCACTGTCAAACATGGTGGTGGCAGCATCATGGTTTGGGCCTGCTTTTCTTCAGCAGGGACAGGGAAGATGGTTAAAACTGATGGGAAGATGGATGGAGCCAAAAACAGGAGCATTCTGGAAGAAAACCTGTTGGAGTCTGCAGAAGACCTGAGACTGGGACGGAGATTTATCTTCCAACAGGACAATGATCCAAAACATAAAACCAAATCTACAATGGAACGGTTCAAATAAACGTATCCAGGTGTTAGAACGGCCAAGTCAAAGTCCAGACCTGAATCCAATCCAGAATCTGTGGAAAGAGCTGAAGATTGCTGTTCACAAAGGCTCTCCATCCAACCTCACTGAGCTCCAGCTGTTTTTCAAGGAAGAATGGACAAGAATTTAGTCTCTGGATGTGTTAAACTGATAGAGACAAACCCCAAGAGACCTGCAGCTGTAATTGCAGCAAAAGGTGGCGCTACAAAGTATTAATGCAAGGGGGGCGAATACTTTCGCAAGGCATTGTATATATATATACGTATATATATATATATATATATATATATATATATATATATATATATATATATATATATATATATATATATACATACATATACATACCCTGATGACTCTTGCCCACCAATTTCCCTGCTGCTCTAAGAGTTGCATCTCTCTCACCAAAGCCTAGTCTCTAAAACTCGAGTGTTTTATCATTATGAAGCATCTGAATCTTCATTGTTCATTGAGTTGACCAACTGAAATACCCACAAGGTGACAGCTTTGATCACATCCCACTTCTTCTTCAGCACTTTTAAATTCATTATTGCAATCATAAAGTTATAGCGATTAAATTGTTCCCCAAGGACTTTCATATCATTCTCACCACAGCACTGGAAATGCTTCTGAGGCACAGGAATTGATTGTTATAAAAAACAGTTAAAACAGCTGCTCGGGTCTACATTTCCAAGTTTAGTAAGTATTTATAGAGACTGGGTTATGAACAAGGCAAACATTAATATGAGAACTAAGAGGTATTCACTTGCCACTGATTTTAAACTGTTTCCAACTGCACAGCACCATTGACACCAATTTTTTTTTTTTTAGGTCCTAACTATCTTTTATTCCAACCAGCCATCAAAATCTTAAATATGCATAGAAAATAGGATGCCAGCTGGTCTGGGCAAAATCTTCCTTTTAAGGTGTAATTCAAGTGTGTGTTCTTTATTTTATTTTGAAGTGTGGAAATGTCAAGTGACGTCTGCTGCAAACCAGATTTCCCCACAGGGAAATTTGTCCAACGTCCCAAACAGCCACTGTTATAAGATTGTATGTTTATGCACATGCATGCTTTAAAATCCTGCCCTTTCTGCTTTTTCCATCCTTCTCAATTTGTCCCCGTGTGTCCTAGGTCAGAGTTTGCACTGATCTACAATGACCGGTCCGTACAAGAGAGTCATCATTTGAGTGCTGCATTTCGTCTGCTGCAGGATGACCATGTGAACATCTTTATACATTTGACACGAGAGGAATGGATGTAAGATACTAAAGTTTCTACTATCTGAATATTTTTAGCTATCAAATGTCAATACCTCAGTGTACCCTAGCTAAAAGATAATATCAGAGTAGATGGTGGAGTAGTGAACAGAGTCCTTAACAAATAGTGCTGTCACAGCAGGATATTCAACTGGCACAGGAAAGAGGAGACAAAGGCCGTTTCTCAAAATACGCACTGTCTGTACTTGTGTTCTTGTGAAATGTCATCAGTCTCAGCTGAAGTTCTGTAAAGTCTGAAGTTCTTTAAAAGTGTGTTTTGGTATTCACAAAAATGTTAGTTGTCTTAAACTTTTCATAGCTACAAAATCCAAACAAAATCGTCTCCTGCCACCGACCAGGTGTAGAACTTGTTTAAATTAGGAGTGATTCTCAGACTTTACAACATTAATCCCTTGCGTGCACTGTTATTTCCACAAAATGCAGATACCCTTAAACAACGTGTTTTAATCATGAACAAACAGAAGAAAAAACAGAGAAAGGCAACCTGACAAAAACTGAACATGTTGACTGATCAGGTAAAAATAAATATTTACACAAATATCAATGCATCATTTTCTGGCAGCTTGACAAGCATAAATAAATTATAGATGACAGCCAGTAACACATCTTTTGGATTTTTATAGCATTCTTTCCAACTACTTTTCAATCTATACAGTATTCTATGGAGATGTAACCAAATGTAGATTTACAGGCATTTTAATGTGGCTCATTTTTGAGGCTGTTTATCAGGTGAAAGCCGTCCAGAGATTTACTCTTGTTTTGCTCAATCACTCTCATTTTCTCTTTCTCTTGTCCTCTATCATGACTTTCTTTGGTTTCTTAGTCACCTCTGCCACGATTTTCGTTGTGCAAAGCATGCATGAATTAGCTTCAATTGATTGTTGATATGTGAGGAAGTGGTGTTAGGTGATATGCATCTGTTGCAATGACGTGCTGTATTCAGAGGTTGCTTCGTTGGTTTCTGCAGACTGTAGGTCTGGATGGGTCTGAGGGTTATTTTGTTCTGCTGTAAGATTCAGAACGTGTTTCTGTATTGGGTTAATTCAGTGGACTCATGCCTTCGTGAAGCCGTGGTGGGTTCCTGATAGAGGTTTCTCAGATACTAGGAATAATGCACTTGTCTGCAGCAGAGTTTTGCTTATATACAGAATTGCATTATTTTTTATGTTTTGTCAAATGCAAAGTCATATCAACCATTTCCACTTCACCTCTTTAATTCTTTGTTGGACAGAAGACATTTAATATCAGCATTAAGTCCTGATTTCACAGGAAATGGAAGAGCGATCGTCCATTTTTTTTTTTTTGTTGTTCTGACCTCAGGTCTCACACTAGTAAGTTGAAGGTTTCGAGGCCACGTCAATCATGTGGCAGTCTGCACCGTTATACCTTACACGGTGGTGCCAATGAGCTTATAATTAATGAGCTCCTTGAGCACACTCCCAACTGTCAAAGGACCACTTAGAATTCATTAATCTAAATACATTAATGTGGTGTTCATGATCTGAATTAGAATTTTAGCAGTGTGATTTATGTGCAAATCTAATCACAGAATTATGACGATAACATGAATTAGAGCCACTCTCTTATCTCTTTTACTCTCTTACAATTATGCTCTGTCGGGTTTTTGTCTACAGCTCAGAATAATGCTAAGCTAAGAAGCTAAAATGACGAAGGCCTGGTCTTGTGTCAGGGTCTAGCCACTGGCATAGCCACTAATATAATTCAAAATGATATGTGTTCCTTCAGAATAATAAGTTGATATGGAGTTTGGCCAGTTTTTTATTTTTTTATTTTTAGTGATGGAATTTCTGGGGGCACATCTGAGCTAGCAACCTCTAACATACTAGCGCCTTGGTGCAACATATGTATTTCAAACTGAATATGATTGTTGCTGTTCTTAATAAATCAAGAGGCCATAAATGTTCCAAATTTAATAAAAGAAATAATAGTCATCTACCAAAAAATAAAGATGAGATAAAATATCACTATGTGTTTTTATCTCCCTCATGAAGAGTAAAACAGGCAGACTATGGATGCCTGGATATCTTTTTTTTTTTTTTTTAATCTTCGATAGGAAAGCCACTGTTTGCAGTTTTGCAGTGAACGTGGACTTAAAATCCTCAACTTAACTTGATCAAAACCTACCTCCCACCATGTTAAGCTCAGAGGGTATTAGTTCCATGGTTATTAACGTATGTTTGGAACAGAGAATCTAGGTTTACCACTTACTCCAGTCATGTTCAGTGACTATACCACCACGGTGATTAACATATACAGTACCTCTTGGAACTGAAAACACAAGTTTACCTCATGATTTGACTTTACTGAGCCAGGTAAGTGATAAAGCCCTTTTTCTGGAATACACCCCAAGTTCAGGTTCGGCATAACCTGAACTAAACTTAATTCCAACTAATTTGACTTTGGTTCCAAAGACCCAGGTTTCTCCTGCGTTCAATTAATCCAACAGGAAAGACCAAAATCGCAATAAGTGCTCAAATAACATACATCATAAAGAAATTATAGTGTTCTTCTCTTTTTTTAAGACGTAAATTAGTCTTCTGTGTTTTAGTTTGCTACTGTTTTTCTAAAGTTTATTCTTCCTTAGTTTATTTGAGTGAATTCCACAAACACTGCAATTATTAGTTAAATTATTAGTAAGTTGTTTTTTTTGCTTTTCTTTTTAGATTTACCTCTCCAGTTCCATAGAAAAGGTTTAGTGACCTGAGTGTGAAGATGGAGAATTGACCACTATTAAGTGAGAGGCTGGTGGTTGGTTTTGTTTTATTAGGGACAGGTTGGGTGAGATATTGACACTTACAGGAGACAAAGACCCCATGATGGTAATTATGAATGCAGAATGAGTTGTCCTGAAATGAGTCTCTCCTTCTGCTGACCCTGACCTCTGACTTCCTGTGAGACTCAATGAAGGATCAAATTACTCATATTCACTAATCAGCACATGAACAGCGACTGACTCTCATATGGTCCCAGCACTTTTAAATGCACAACACAGTTTCAAATATGGCTGATGGATATTTAGAGTGGTGTAAAATTACTTTGGCTCCAGACTTATTTTTGCTAATGTAAGCAAACTATGTCATCGCTGGACGTTGTGATGGGAAAATATTTACAGTAAATACATTTCCTGTGTTTATAGAGGTTGTTGCTTTGTACATCACAGACACTGTATGAGGCTGTGTTTCTCAAAAGAGGAGCTCTGCAGATATGTGCAGAGATAAGTACCAGCAGTATACTATAATGGGCTTCTCTGGCAGTCAGTGTCACCATGGGAACAAGAAAATCCATCAGGAAATCTAAAAAGGTTACAACCTCATTGGCTCCTCCTGCCCGTTGGTTTTAATTCATATGGTTTGTCTGGATCATTCATCGAGTCTTTGTGCCTGTTTTCCTTTAGGGAGCTGCGGTCACTTGTTATAGAGATGGTGTTGGCAACTGACATGACCTCCCACCTACTCCAAGTCAAAGCAGTGAAATCACTTCTACAGCAACAGGAACGGTAATGCTCTGCCCCCACTTTGGTGCCTAAGCAGGAGGTCATATGATGAATGTTCAGGGACGAGAGAAATATTTAGCACAAAAAGTAAAATCAGTGTCAGGCTGGCTCGTTTCAAATCTGCTTTTCAAAAATGTCTGGAGGCACAACAACACAAACAAGAAGTGCATTATCCTTTCTTTATCAGGATTGATAAGCCTAAAGCACTGTCTCTGTTGCTGCACACGGCTGACATAAGCCATCCATCCAAGCCCTGGGCGCTGCACTCTCGCTGGACAAAAGCCCTGATGGAGGAGTTTTTCAGGCAGGTAGGGATCCTCATAGACCTAAGCTGTCACCCTGACTTTTTCTTTTTGTCAGTGTTACATTTAGGTTTTTGTTCAGTAATTTAATTCAACCACACAAAACTAAATCAGTTAAAATGTCAAAATGCAGGCCTTTTTGAATAAAGGAAGTAATATAGAAAAAAAAAATGATACATTGTTATGTCTGTACACTACAAAGTTTAAGAGCTTTCCACTAATATATAACATCAACCTGCCCACGAACATCTCAAACATCCATGAATTAAAGAAGGTAAAACGAGAAGCAGCAAATCTGCTCAAAACAAACAAAATTAGAACTGAAGTTCAAAGTACAGTGGTTAAAATGACTCAGATTGTTCCCCTATCTCTGTGGGAGTCTTTTTTTTTAAATAAAAGTCACACATTAAACTTTTTCCATGGAAATTTGTGCAAAAATGGATTGACAAGCTCCATCATCAACTGAAGAATATGATGTAAAGTGACTGAAATCTCCTGCTACCTAACTTTAGGTGAGGCTGACATATAAAACTACTTATAAATAGGTAAAAGAAACAAACATGAACTCAGTGTGGTGAGCAGATAACAATTGCAGAACACATTTGTTTCCAGGAAAAGTCACTCTGAGCCTTCGTAAAAATGATATTATGTGATGCAACTGAGTGGATTTACAGTAAATATAGCAACAAGCTGCTCCCACTTTTATTGTCATTGCTTTGGTTTGAAGAGGAAATAGAAACCAGGAGGTGTAGAGCAGCCTTAGCCTTTTTTAAAGCTAAGATGTGCAAACATCCCTCAGATCAGATCCTTTTATGTTTACCAGTTTAAAACAACAAAACTCACTCGCTCGATAGTCAATCTAAAAGTGTCAGTTGGTGAGTGTTGAAGTAAAATGACCTTTAAAGAGTTATTTTCAGGTGATGTGTGTGGGATGGCCTTTAAGTATCTTCTCTTGCTCTTTCTATCTTTGTGAGGGTGATAGAGAGGCGGAGCTCGGCCTTCCCTTCTCTCCACTGTGTGATCGGAAAAGTACACTAATAGCAGAGTCCCAGATCGGTATGTCTCACAATAACAGAAAATCTTTTTTTTTTTTTTTCTTTCATTCAGTTTTCCAGTGGTTTAAAAATGTTGATATTTTTTTTTTGTCTATAGTGGTTCTGTTAAAAAAACGAAAAGGAAAAAAAGAAGAAAAATCCTCATTATCTGCATCGCTATTTTTTTTACGATTATAGATATAATTAATCTTCATAGATTCATTTTCTTTTTTCATCTTCTCTCTTAATGCAGTAAAAATATAATTTATTTTTATTTTATTTTTGCAATTAAGTACAAAGTTTCCCCATGGCCTTTCTTCTTGCTTAAAAAAACCAAACACTAATCTACATGTGTTTATCTTGCTGATGCAAAAGAAAGAAAAAGAAATGATGACATCGAGATATTTGCTCTTGCAGGCTTCATAGATTTCATTGTGTATCCAACATTCTCTCTGCTGACGGACATGGCAGAAAAGATTGTTATTCCTTTGGTGGAGGAGAACCCAGGTCCTCCAGACCCCTGCAACAGACACAGGTAAATACTCACTAATAGGACCTCAGCACAACCATCAGAGTCATCATGACTGCAGCATTTATTTCAAGCTCTCTATCAAGAGTAAATCACATTGTCACGATCATTTCTTGGGAAGAAGTAAAAAAATATATAAAACTTATTCCAGCTTTGTGGGTGACAGTGTAACTGAATAACATCCGACTGAAACACAGAGCATTGTCCTAAACAGCATGCGGTTTTTAGGAAGACCAGTTTATTAACTGTTCCCTGACACCTGGAGGGTTAGAAATGAACTAACATTAGCATATATTACACACCACAATAAGAATGCATGACATGGGAAAATGATGGTTACTCACACAGAACAGATATTATGGAATTAAAGCAAAGCACACCTCAGGCTGTTTTGGAGGAAATAAAACTCTTATCTGACGTTGGCAATTTCTCAGAAGTGATTGAATCTCTTAAGTCGTGACGCTTTCCAAATGAAAGTCTGCACTGAATTTAATGCCAACCTATTAGAAGAAGAGGAAATAAAAGAAATTGCAGTGGCTATAAAACCACAGTGCCTGGAAGACCAGGGAAGACAAATAAAGCGGTTGACTTGGTAACATCTTTAGGCGAAGAAAGCATAAGTCTTTCTTATTGCAGCCTATGTCACGGTGAAAGGAACAAAGAATAGATGTTTTTTGTTTAAGGACAAAGAGATAATATCAAACGTAGGCAGAATTATAAAAACTATGTAATCAAGAACACACTTCTGAATCTACATTTAGTGGATATTAAAAAAAAAAAAAAAACTTTTGGATTGATGCTGAGTGGAATGTGGACATTTATTGTACAAACAGATGATTGATATTTGCCCACAGTAACCTTTGGAAGGAGAGCTCCAGAGGTCTGCAGTGGAGTCTTGCACACATCACAGCTGAGCTGGTGAGCTTCCGCTCCACTTGGACACGACACACTGAAGACAACAAGGTCAAGTGGAAAGACTGTACCTCGAATGGTATGTTCTGTATTTATTAGTTTATGTTATTACTAAGCTCTGTAAAATCTATTTTTCTATGAAAGAAAAAAAGCTAAATATAGACACAGTCCATCAATTATTGTCCTAATTTGAAGTGATTTAATTTTGTAAAACATTAAGTCATAAGTTTCTGGTGTCACTTTGCAACAGTTCATAGTTTAAGTTATAATAATACTTCTGCCAGAGTATCATGAAAAGATCCTCTCAAGATATGTCAAATGATTTGGCAACAAGAATGCTTTGCTCCATAAATATACTCAGTCATAATGATTTGATTTGTTATCTAAATTCATTCCAGAGTTATCTCATGTTGAGAGTGACACACAAACCTGCTGTTTTCTTTCAGCTTAACCACATTTTCCAGTGTCTTTTACAATCCTCTATATTCTCCAGGATTTTCAGATCCCTGCGTTACAAAAGAACAGAGATCAAGGCAAGAAGAGAAATCTCTGCGAGACTCCACTACAGATTCAAAGCAGTAAAGGGGACTTCTTTAGTAGCATGGGCTTTGTTTCATTGAACGTCTACACATGTTATAAGGTCAACAGTGATTTTCTTTCTGTAGCAAAACCCCAGAGCTTTTGTTAGCGGTTGAGGATGGAGAAGGAGGGAGGGGTGGTTAAAGAATTAAAATAATCTTCCCAAGGAAAGATGCAGTATTTACAGAAATACACACATGTCTTATTTTAAGAATACTATGCCACAATAATTTAAATGCAAAAGTGTACATGCTGGTCATGTGATACGGTTTAGTTCATATTAATTTAAGTCACCATCTAAACAAAACAGATTTTTTTTTCCCTCTGATTGTAGATTTAACTGCACCCAGACCTTTTAACCCTGTATTAAACTTAAAAAACTTAAAAATTATGCACGAGTTAGTGTTTTGTGTGTCATGTTCGTGTTATTCTAATGATGTGTGTAAAATGTAAAACAGAACGAAAAAAAGTACTTTTTTTGCAACATGTGATCCAGTTTCAGTTAGATAAGTTAGAGCACACGAGTTCGCCTTTTCTGTCAACTAAGCTCACTGTGGAACACAGAAAACAATGCACATTTGTTGTAAAAAGTCTAATCTTGGTATTAAATCCCTTTTTAACACCCCTTCTTGTAGCTTTTTAAATGCACAAGTTTAGAAATTCTGTTTGTTTTGATCTGGTCTGAGTAATTTCACATCAGAATGTTTCTGTTTCTGTAAATCCTACAGAAACAATTACTTGAAACAGAGAAATAAAAAAGAAAAAAAATCAAAAAATACAAATCCAATAAAATTCTGTATTTTAATTACTTCTTTTACTAAGTCTCTCTTATTGTATATTTGTGAAATTTAAATGACAGACAACTATAAACTAAACTCTAAAAAGCCAGTTGGCACTTACCATCCATGTTTTTCCACTTGTTTTGTGGGATTTGCATGAGACGAATGATTTTTTGTATTATTGCAAAAGATGCAAACAGCTGACCATTTAAAGGAAAACCAAAATAGTGTTTTAATACATTTTTTTTGTGCCACGACATGCCACCAAAACAATGTTGATGCTTCTTGGTATTCAGACTACAACTCTGAAGCTCTGCAGATGTCTTCAGTTGGTCTTCTGATACTGTGATAAGGAGCGCAGTCAAACACAATAACAAAAGGACATCTTTTATCACAGATTAAAAGAGATACTCGGGACAACTTTCTGGACCCAAAGTGCACATGTGGACTCGCATCAAACCAGCTCTGAATATGGTTTGAGTCGGAGGTCCAAGGTTCCTGGGTGTGTTTATACCTGTTTTAAGGCTGTTCCCTTGGGACTGGACCACTCAGGATGGATTTTAAAACCAGATGGGTCTAAAATATGGTGCCAGAACAGCTGCAGAGTCGCTGTAACCCATCAGCAGGATATGGTTCAAAATTTCCATCTGAAGATGAGGTCAACTTCACTCAGCACAATGATATGGCATAAGCTCTAAATCCATTCAAAAACAGTTATCCTGCTCTGTGATGCAAATTAATTACTTCACTTCTAAACCCTTTTTTTTATTTGAAAAACGGTGCAAGTTGTCATAATTTTTGCTATATTTACATTCCTGCTATGTCCAGTTGCGATAGTCATGTGTACCTTGTAAATATCAATTAAATATACATCGTCAACAACCATGTGGTACAGATCAAGGGCTTTTATGGGAGCCCATCCCAGATGCCTTGAGACAAGAGGCAGAGACACCCTGGACAGGTTGTCAGTCCATCATGGGGCTACACATGGACAAACAACCCCACATGCTCACACTTACTCCCACGCTCAGTTTAGTAACACCTATTAGTCTAACATGTATGTTTTTCGATTGTGGAGGAAACTGGACTATCGGGAAGAAACCCATATAAACACAGGAAGACCACGTAAACTCCACACAGAAAAACCTCAGCTGGGATTCAAACCGGTGACCTTCTAGCTGTTCAGCAACAAAGCTGAGCACCAGGCCGGCATGCTGCCCTCTCTGAAAACAATTCTTGTCGTTCTTTACTCCCCCAGTAGGAGGGGCCACAGAGCAATGACAGACTAGGCTAAAGAGATGACCAAAGGACACGGTTTCAGTTCCAGTTATTCAGAAACAAAGCAACAGCCATGTCAGCAGTTTCATATAACAAAAAAAGCCTTAAACGAAACTTGTGTTCTATATTTGAGTTAATGCAGAGACTGTAAATTAGATACAGATCTGTTACGTATCAGTAAAATGTCTATGATTTGATGCTGCCCTGCATCTTTGCAGATATTTGTTTTCTCACACTGCCATTGTGTGTGGAAAAGATGCAAAAGTTGGCGATGTAATCACTACGCAAAATTAAAAGAACATCAAATGACATCACAGCATATTTTATGTCTCTCATGCTTCATCAAAGCAGCTGTCATTGTCAGAGTTTCATTAATCATGACGTCTGAGACTTCAGCATCTGTAGTCATGAAGAATGAGGCAACAAATCTAACAACTTTAATCTTGAAAGCAAGCGTTTGTAAGAATAATACATATGACTTAAACTGCTGCAGTGATATAAAATGTATTTGTCAAATGCTGCCCTGTTTATGAAAAATGTATGTGTTTTTATGCTGTTACCTCTGCCTTCATTAAATTATTTAATACATAGGACCTATTTTAAGGGTAAAATCTAAATTTGCCTCAACTAGACCTTTTATCGTTGGTGCAGTGCTAAGTGTAACTTCACTTTCCACCAACATATTTATTTTATGGCATTTTAATAGGGGAGCACATCCTGGTTTCTGCTGCTTTGGACAATCCAAGTGTAACTTCATACTCACACTGATTGTCAAACAAGTTGTAAACCAGACAGGTGAAAAAAATTCAAATTTTTAAATGTTTCAGTTAAATTCAGATTACAGATATAATCATCTTTCGGTTCAAGCACAACTGGAACAAAATATCTCCAGAATTTATTCAAATAAAGTACACCATTACAATCAAAATACACAAGAAACAATATATGGCCCATGAATACACAGCAACAGAAAAAAATGTAGGAAAAAGTGAAAGAAAAAAAAAAAAAAGAAAAGAAAAGCTTGCACAGGACTGCTTTACTTTCTTTGTTTATTGTTGTAACTGGGAAATAAAATGTTCAGAAAGTGTCATAAATAAGATGGTTTTATGTTGATGCTTCAGTTTTGTTCATGAGTTTCTTTCAGATGTTACAGTTGTGATGTGAGGGGGATGGAAGGATTGTCAGATAATCTACATGTTTGTGCTGCTTCAGTGATACAAAGAACAGACGGATTAATGGGAAATATTTCAGGACTGGTGATTACTTTAGAGTTTCTTTCATACATACAAAACCAGAATAAAAAGAAAGTACAAGGGCAAAATGAAGAAGAAATCCCAAATGCTTAGTTTGACATTTTAAAAGCAGTAATTGAATACCTGTCTCAACTAAAAACATTTTCTATGTACATTCAGTGCCATGCAAGATGTTTTATGGCCAGGATTTAGATTTACAATTATTAATCATTAGTGGAATTCTTTATTTACTTTTTTTATTTTTTGTCCCACTAGAGATGGTTATCAATCTAATATGTGAATTCATCTGTAGACACAGTCCTCTGTAATGTCAACCTCACATTTACAACCATGTAGTTTGACTGCTAATAGTATTTCAGTGTATCCTACTACCATAAACAGACATACAGAAATTATCCACCTAATTATTGAATATCTCATAAAACTGTTGAAAGAGAATAAAGTAATAAGAAAAAATTAAGAGAAAAATAAAACTCCCACTAAATATTATTTAGTCTTTGTTTTTGACAGTTAACATTAGTTATATTTATTGCAATTAAAAAGGAACTAAAGAGGTCTTTTTGGAAATGTCAACAACGGTGCTGTTGATGCAGCCTCTCTGTTTGATTGACAGCAGCCTGAGCCTATAAAGCCTGGAATGAAAACTGGTTTAGCATTCAAAGGTGAACAGGTAGGATGTCTTGTTTATTATGGTGAGGAGGCTGTAGCTTCATGATAAGAAATTATTTTTGGAATGTTGGCTCCTGCTTTATTCTTACAGCCACTTGAGAAAATTATCAGCAAGGCTGCGCAACAGTTCTGTTTATCGAAACTGCTTAAAGGGGCCATTTATGCTTTTCTGTGTTTTCTGATTTATCTACAGTGTTATTCTGATTACTTATTATTTTCATAGGTATGACTGGAGGCTCAGAAAATAAGATAAATGTATGTTGGTTGTACTTCTTTAGCCAAAATCTCCTGACTTTGGGGCACAGAGGACACTTGTTTCTGCAGTTTATTTTCAACATCTGTTTGCTCATGACATCATAGAGTTTAATTTCTTGGTCATATTCTCTTGGCAGTGCACATCCAAAAGAGCAGGAGCTTCAGTGACCTTTAAAGAAAAAAAAAAAAACAAACAAAAAAAACAACAATATAATTTTACATCTGTGCAGCAGTCTATCCTGGTGGATCCGCTGGTACTTACTAACCATATTGCTTTTCTTTCCAAGACACCTCCTTAGAAATGTGTTTTGTTATGATGGAAAGTTGGTCCTCTATTGTTCCATGGACACAATGTGTGTTTCTGTGCCAGTAATGGTACAAATGTGTGTTTATTTGCAGCACTGTTTTATGAACCAGGTCCTGTACACCAGATTTTTGATTTAAGCTCACCATGGACATCAAACTGTCATTTTTATTAAGTGCTGTCTACTTCCATATTTGATTCTGATTTGAATATGTGGAAAGAAGAGGTGCTCAGTTCATTTGAAAGGAATGCTGAGAATATGTTGAAACTGTGTGTGTGACTGGCAACAGGAGGTGTTCTTAAACCATCTGCCCATCATCGAGGAATTCAACCAGTCAAAACACGTGAGCCAAATCTGCTTATTTTCAGGAAGAAACGCTCCTTTTGATTCTCATTCGTTGTTGTTTAGAAATAATTACAGGCTTTTGGCGTCATGTTGGGTGCAACACTACTCTAGAAAATGTCAGAGATGAAAATTTTGCATAATATGGCCACTTTAATGGATAAGGCTATTTGATTAGCTCTGTTGAAAAGGCTTCTTCTAGTTACATTAATAAACACAATCATAAGAAACTAAGCTTTCTTCTGGGATTTTTTTTTTTTAATCCTGCCTAATTATATTGATAAAACAAAAAAATGAAAAATTTGCTACTGTTTATCGCATAGAGTGAGTAACAGAGCTCAATCTAAGTTGGCCAAATCTGTACATATATTATGAATGCTGTTAAGACTGAAACTAAAGAATTTATAATTAGTTATTAACATGCATTGTTTTTTTCAATTCACTCATAAATAGTTTAAGTTGATAATTGTTAGACACTTGGTTTGAAGAAACCCTTTTTCAAATGTCTGTTCTGTCAAAAAAAAAATACACAAATTCAGTTAAGAATTGTAAAAGACAGAACTGTTTTTCCACAGAAGGTGTAACCGTCGAGTTCACAGCTCCTGTGCTCCATCCGTGCCACCTACGTAGGGGAAGTTCAGCCACAATAACATAACTGTAATTTATTCACATTTTGGACACATTCATGGTGGCGTGACGCAATCACTGCAGTTATGAAAGAGCGTGACAGTAGAGTGGAGGAATAAGCTTCACAGAAAGGGAAAAGCTGTTACACCTCCTGTGCAGACACCTGGTTTGATTAAAAAACCAACATCACAGTCATTTAAGATGTGTGTGACACAAGTAGGAAAGAAGTTATCAAAATAGTTGAAAATTCCTCAAATAATTAACACATTTTAAAAGCTCCATGAGCTGATGCTGTTTTTTTCATTTTAGTCGGACTGATAAAGGACTGTGTGTTTGTGTCCAGTACATGTTCTACAAATACCATATATACTATAAATAGCATTGTATGTAAGGTGCTGTTAGCCTTGTGCTGCCCACCTAATTAATTATTAAGCAACTAAATAGGGAACAGATAATGGCAACTGAGTTCAAATCAATATTTTTGACTCCAGTCTTTTATATTATATGAATAAACAGTTGAGATGGTTTGGTCTTGTCTGCACACCTTCTAGATGAGGCATTTCAGACATGTATCCATTAGAAGGAGGCCTTGAGGCAGACTCACTGGAAAGATTACATCTCAAAGTTGGCTTGGGAACTCCTCGGTGTCTCCCCAGTAGATCTGGAGTGAGTGACTGAGGATCTCGACTTATGCTCCCATGAACCAGTCCTGAATAAGAGGCGGAAAAGGGATGGATGGATGGATGGATGGATGGGTAAAACTATTGCTTTGAGATGGAACTAGAATTGCTAAAGTCATGGCACATGTTTAACAATAAAAGCTAAAACAGATTGTAAGCACTGTTGTATATTTTTTTTGCCTTTGATAACTAAAGGGGACATCACGTGTGTCAGTTGTAGAAGTGATATGAACCATGATAATAATTTAGTCTGACAAAGGAAAAGACTATTCCACGTTCACTCATACAGTAGGCTAGCTTTAGATCAGTGCAGGCAGAGCTATAACAAAAAAAAAAAGGTTAAATAATTGACCCTTTACAGAGAAATTTCTTCATAAAATATAATGTAGAAACATTTGTTCTTCAAAACCAAGGGAACTAAGGGTAACTAAGGCCTGACTGTAATAAGGAATATAGATGCCCTGATGTTTCTAAAAAGTGAATCTTCAGACACAATCTTTTGTCTCTGTGTTGGGCTGAGTGAGCAGACTGTACAGCTCTGCGCTGCGACTCAAGACTGCTCTATTTCTCTTTCTCCGGGCTGCATTTCTTTGTCTTCTCTGGTGGCTGATTTTCACTGGATGCTCCTGCTTTTGTGTCTGAAAACATAGACAAAGACATAAAATACTGAGGGAGAGCAGAAGAGAGGAAGCTGACTAGTAAATTTAAACAATCAATACTTGCTAACTTTTTTTTCTCTTTTTCTGTGCTGATCCAATCTGCTGGTTTGTCTGCTTTTCCATTAATACCTATTGTGACTTCATTCATCCCAATAATAATGACAGAGCAGTGCATGTTTGATATTTGCCACTGGTGCGAGATTAGACAGGAAAACAAAGATGTATACTGTATCACTAAATTAATTAATTACATTAATTACAACTTCTTCATTTTTTTGCATTAATTTTTGATGTTTTTGTCAGTTTTTTTTATCAACTACTGATAGATATTCTTGTGGATATTACTGTGGAGAGAAGAGTTTATTCAAGAGAAGACCTTCTTTCGTTGAAACGGAGCAAATCTGAAATATATCATCCTATTCCAGATGAGATTAAGTTTTTGTGGTTGCCGTATTGGTGCAAAGGTGAAGGCCAGGAAATAGAGGATACAAGCCCTTTTCTGGTGTCAGTCATCATGGGAAATGTCAACTCCCTGACCAACAAGAGTGATGAACTGGAGATACTGGTGAAGAGTCAGAAAGTGTACTGTGACTGCAGCCTCATGTGTTTTACTGAAACCTGGCTGAATCAAAACATCTCAGACTGGATCTACCTGGATCCACCCTCATACGGTCAGCCAGAGATGCTAAAGCTAGTAGCAAGAAGAAAGGAGGGGGACTGGCTTTATTAGTGAAGCAGAGATGGTGGAATCCTGCACATGGAACTGTCAAGGAGCAGATATGTCCTCCAGATATTGAATTATTGGCAGTTGGATTCCGACCCTATTATCTACCAAGAGAATTCAGTCATTTAATAACAGTACTTGTTTACACTCCACCCAGTGACACGGCTGCAGTTCATGTGACATACTACATGAATGTGTTGCTAGGATACAGACCAAACACCCAGATGCACTTATAATGATATCAGGTGACTTCAATCATGTCACTGTATCCTCCCACCTGACTGGATTTAAAGTTTGTTAATTGTGCTATGTCAAAGATTCATACAGAGCTACTCCCTCCCCACCACTTTTTTTTTAGATATATATTTGTGTTATTGATGAGCTGATGAGATTTTTAAATTTCTGCCTTGAGGGATGAATAAAGTACATCTAATCTAATCTAATCTCAGAATCATACTCCTCAGGGTTGGATAGAGCCACAGTAACAGCAAAGAGCTTATCAGCTCAAGGAGAAGCACTGGGCTGCTTATTCACACATGACAGCAACACGTTCAGTTGCCGACCATGTGGTGGGAAACAGGGCATGTCTGAACGAGGCCTTTAGAAAATGCTGCATCTTACCTGGTCAGACTTCCCCTATGTGACTAAAACACATACTGCAGCAGTCAAAGCACAAAGTACTAAATCAGAAAAAGAAAAAAAAAACATGCCATTTACCTGGAGTTTTTACAGATTACCTTTCAAAGTACAAACAAATCCACCTCCACACAGTTCCACACAACTCCTTGGGAAAGTGCATCACAGGGTTTTAAGTGAAAGTAGACTATTTAGACCAAGAATAAAGGACAGGAACAGAAAATGGGCACTCTAATTTGCAGGTGTTTTTGTGTAATTTTTAACATAAGGAGTCTCATCAACACCTCATGCCAAATTGTCCAGATTCTTTTGTGAGGATTACAGCTTTTTCATGAAAACCCCTGTTGATTCTTAGAACTTTAACAAAAACAAACAAAACATTGTGTAAAGCACAAGTTCATGACTTTAATCTCCCAGTTTGGGATCAATAAACTGCATCTATCTATCTATCAATCTGACAGACAGTAGATAAATGTTACATCTACTGCTGAATGTCTGATGTAAGACAAACAAAAGAAGAGCATCCTGCTTTTTATAAGTCTTCCACTCTGTTCTCATGTGCAGTTTGACATGAATTGGTCACAGTTTTATGGATGAAGGTTCTGGTTTTCTAGCTGGACCGTGGCACCAACTCCAACCTGAACTATGAAACATGCGGTAAAAATGCACAGCTTGCCTGGTGAACGGTAGATGAAGAGTCACCTGAGGGAAAAGCTTTCACAGAGGTGTGGGAGGGGGAGATTTCTGCATAATCAAGACTTTTATGTAGTCTTTTATAGACTTTTATGTACCTGGTTGTGTATTCCTTTGTTGTGATGAGGGATCTCCAACACTGGCAACGGTGGAGCAATCCTCGTTCTCCTTGGGGAGTGGGCACTCAAGTCCACCGGCAGCTTCCAACAGACTTTCCCTGGAAAACTCTGGAAGGGCCAGAGAGGCAAGTACAGACTTAGCTGGAGGTAAATACAAATAAAAACTACTTACCAAAGATGAAACAGGGCACTTTATCATACAGCACTGTTACAAAATGCTGATATGTTCACTTAAGTGAAGTTATTCTATGGAACTGCTCCAGCTCGTCTCATTAATCAATACCAGCTGCCATTTACAGTTGCAGGTTATTTACTCACTGGAGCAAATTTAAAAGGTTGATCTTTAAGCGAGGCCTTACTCAACAGGACTGGTGCTAATGCTCATTGATTTGTTTTCCCCAGCTTCATCTTTACTCATTTCATCTGTAAAGGGAACTTAATTTGCAGCTCCACTGGTGAACAACCCATAAAACCATGATCTTTTTGAAAAAAAAGAAAGAAAAAGATCTTGTCCACACATAATGCATTAGTCCTGACCTATTACTGAATGTGCTAGGCTTCACCAGTCATTACAGGGGATAATTTGACCAGAGATGAGCTGTTTTTTGTCAGTAGAGGTAAAGCATCTTTGTTCAGATGGGAGAGACATTTTGATCAGGTTGTTAGATTATTTTTGGGCAGCAAGCTTATTCATTTTCTTTCTGTGGGTTTGTCAACAAAAGCATTGTACACATTATTATTGACATCACTCCTTTCTAATTTTATGCTATGGTTTTTTTTTTCTCACATTCTTGACCCTTTTTACATGTTACAGTCTTCCTGCAACAATCTGCTCTCTTCTTATGGTAGCACACTATAAATTATTCACAAGCCAGGGAAATCAGTGACCTCCATAGCTGCTTCACATCCAGCATCACAGTAACACATGGCTTCTTTTTTTTTCTTTCGTCCCTTCTCCTTAAAACAAACAAACAAGCAAACAAAAAAACAATGTTATTTATATGTTACCTAATTCCAGCCAGGCTACACTGGTCAAAAGGCAAAAATGAAATTTATAGAGTAAAGAGCAATAAATAAATTGAATTGATATTGTCAAATAATAACACTTTTCTTTCAAAAAAATATTTTTTAAATCAATAACTTTATTTCAGGGTGCACTAGAAAGTAATAAGTTAATGGACCAGTATTTTTTATCTCGACTCCAGCTTAAGTCCAGCCCAAGTTTAATATCTTCATGGACAATCATGGAAAAGAGAAACAACTTTAAGGCCTCAGGGTTTTCACATTGCAAATGGACTGAATATTCAGTGAAAAATGTTATTTCTTGAAACTGACAGGAGCTTTTTCATTCCAGCCACACAAGCCACCATGAAATGTTAGTGGTATCTTGGCAGAATTGCTCCAACGTTATCAGTGAGGTCAGGCAAAGTCATCCTTTCGCTCTAATGGGTGATGAAACAAAATATGTCAGAAGGACAAAGCAAATTAATTTTGTTCTAAGATATTATTACAGAGAAGCTGTGAAGAGAATTTCTGGCACTTTGAAGTCACCGAGCACATTGCAACACTGCAGGTTTGTCACGCTAAATAATGTAAATCCTTCACAGATTTCCACTGGAACACTGAACTTTGCTGGACAATGCTTTGATGGAGCATCAGTAATGAGGGCAATAACTCTGCCTTTCAGGCTCTTGTTAAAGCAAATAAGGCCTTTTATGTTCACTGTAATACTGCCTAAATTTTCCTGCTGACACAGAATGATTATACTGAGTCAAAAACTATATATGCACATGCGGCACAACAGGGAAAAAAATATATATAATGGTGCAACAAGAGAACTGTAAAAGAGAAATGAGACAAGGGGTCCGTGTCCTTGAAGATAAAGAAAAGAGCAGTGATGGATCAGTTGAAGCACGAGTCTTGCTAGTGCAAGTACCATCAAACTTTAATTCAGGAGTGACTGTGGATTTAATTGCAGCTCTTGAGTTGAGAAGCTATGCAAACAAGTGGGGCATGTTGCTCAACAGTTACAGAGATCTTGCACGAAGATGAAAGAACACACGAAACAAAAGACCGTGGTGCGTCAGGTTGGTTGGCATCCCCAGAAGGAGCTTACTCTGGTTGATTTGTAGGCTCTCAGAGAAAACTGAGATACATTCAGAGAAGTGATGGTCTTCCAAACAAAAAACTGACTGATATTTAAACCTTAAACACCCGAAAGTGTGCCTCTCATGTAGAGACATATTTGGTTTCCTTTGCATCACAAAGCCCTAACGTTTAGCTTACAAAAATATATCACGGGGTGTTTTATGTCATCTTCTCTGAACACTAGCTGTCACCATGCCTGTGAGCACAGCTGCACATGAAAGAGGCTTTTCAGTTTTTAAACTTGTATAATTTCCTTCAGATCAATATATTATCAGAAATTGAGAATGTTTAGAAAATGTTACATAAAGTGTCACATAAACCTGTACTTTGACAAGTTTTTTTTTTTTGCTTGCGTGTACCAAAGTGACCAAAAAAAAAAAAAATCAATTATGTACTTTGTATCAAATTGGCACACAAGAAAAACAACACTGAGGCATCAGTTTTCTGAGCCACCCCTGAGAGAGTAATGGGCTCGCCCTGACCACCTCCATAAAAATGTTCTGGCTCTGCCGGTGCATGTCAAGGGTCCAACTAAATAAACATCGACTCAGCTGTAAACATGCTGCCAGTTTATATAATTCCGAGACAACTACTTTAACTCTGACGAACAGATCTTATTTGACCAAGGTCAGTGCCAGTCCTGTTTGTGTCTTAATATACTGTAGTTTTTCAAGTGGGTTTGAGTTTCTGAATAAAAGCCTGTAATATTTTTTCTCCCAGTCTCCAAACATACCCTCCATTTGGCAGCGTAGTTTCTCAAAGGCTTCTGCGGTGGCCTCGTCATCATGTGGGAGCTCATCTCCGGTGGGAACAGAGTCAGGGCTGGGCTTGTCTGACAAGCAGCTCTCTGAGGAGCATTCGTCCCCGCCGCCCTGCTGCTGCCTGTACAGGTGGTGCTCTACCAAGAACTGCAGCTCTGCAGGGACATGGAGGAGAGAGGCAAGGACAGGGAACGAATGAATGTCATTGATGGGAAAAATTAAGTTGTTAGCCTTCAAAGCAAAATGAAATCTATTATATAAAAATTACTTCAAGTTCAGCACATCTAAAAACTGGCAACATTTAATTAACTGCCTGCACTGTTTCCTTGAGGGGCAGGATAAGCAGCATGAGAGTTAAGAAATTATTCCATGAATCTCTGAAGTTTAACTTCCTTCATCTATATTTTTTAATAATTTTACTCTTCGTGTCCTGGAAAGCACACTGATTAACATCCCAGTTTCCTCTTAGAGTTTAAACATCACACTCAGACCAGTTTGGCTGTTAAATAAAAAAGAAAAACCAACAAAAAAAAACATCAAAGTATTCCACAAAACACTTTCTCAGGATTGCTCTCTTGTTTCAGTATCTTTATTGGAAATTATTCACAGTTTTACTGCATTACTTTTGCTTCAAACCATTTGCATCTCTTGGGATTGTTCACTTAAAATAGAATTTAAACTGCAGTGACCTCTATAACCGATATAAAACATACTGAAACAGGCTTTGAGGGCTTTTTCTTTTATTTGCTCCTCAGGCTGTCTTTGAGAGGTGCATAAGCACATGTGCTGAAAACTGAATTCATTTCTAAAGATAAAAACATAGAAACAGACACTTCTTACCATAGTTAGGGAGGTGATTCCTTGTGCATAAGAGGTTTAACACTGATAGGCTTAAGGTTTAAGACCAAACAATAAAGGCTGAAACTATCTGCATCATTAACTGAGCTATTTACTTCTGTCTGTTTCACTTTCTGTTTTGTTTTTTTTAGATAAGTTACTTGTTCTTATAGCAGTTTTGTTGTCATTATAACTGTTAAGACATACCTTATATATTTCTTTCATAAGTGACAGGAAACAACATTGTCATTCCTTTGGAAAAGGCATTAAAATTTCACCACAAAGTCTCAGCAGTCTGTTCTGGCCACAGTAGTGATTTATGGGGTTTTATTAACACATCAGGAAGGTTAATGTGGTAAACCCAAACAAACAAATGAGACAGTTTATACTTGGAAATGTTCTATTTTAATCAAAAGAAAATAAGTAGAAAAAGTAGTAAAAGTAACATCTTTTCAGTAGCTCCCTCAGGTTTCTCATCTATTTAAATAACAGTGATTAGAAAACCTGCCAATAACTCCACCTTTTCTAAGGCACTTTGGGTTTTAGAGCTTAATAGAGATCCTTAAGTGAAACCAGAACAAATCTTAGATCTTTCCAACTGAGATTTATTATTGTTGTTTATCAAAAACACATGGTGATACTTTTCTCAGCGACTGAACTTTTAAAGATGAAAATATTACCATTAAAATAACCGACCAACTTTCAGTCATTTGAACAAAACAGAATACTCCAGAACTGCTCGCCTCTTCTTTCTCTGCCAGCTGGCTGCTCCTGTCAACTCCAGCTCTGCTCCCGGCTGCTGCGTCAGCAGTGACCACTATTGATGTCATGGCATTTTTTTTTCAAAGGGATTTCAGTTTATTAATTTCTTGAGGTTTGCTTCTGTACTTTCCCCTTTTGCAGAGTGTTTCCACAATTTTATCATGGATAACTGCATCACATACTGATCCTGGATTTCAAAATATGAATGAGTGAGCTCTCTTATGGATTGTTCATTTACTTTACTGCAATATGTAGGCACAACCTGCTAAAACATCTGATTGGTTTCACACTCAAAACATTTTATTACATTATTATTCTTTGTCATACAAGGGGTGGGAGGAGGGGTAAGGGTGGGGGGCTGACAAGGTTGCAAGCCATGATAGATGGATGGACCACCTTAGCACGAAATTAATGGTTTCTGATGTCTGTCTTAAAAGGATATGCCTATATGACAATACACCAACAAAGTGTTTATTTTGCATAAAGAAAATGTGTAATTGTATCTTTCATAGAATGGTTTTTTTTTTTTTTCGTAGAAAAAAAGCACAGCTGCATGCAGAGGAGCAAAAAAAAAAAAAAAAGAGCACCTAAAATGTTAACATTCCTCATACTGGAGTCGCTGTGACCAAACTCATAACAGACTACCTTTCATTGTAGGTGTTCCTTTTTGCCCTTTTCGCCGTTGTCGAGGGGAGTTCAGCAGCGCTGCCTGGAAAACATCAACACTGCAAATGAGCTGCGCAAAAAGCCCAACAACAGAAATTGTTCTTTTCATACAGACAAAATTACATTTAAAAAGAAACATAATTATTATAACTGTATTTCTATAATCTTATTAAGTATGCATGAATTAGATTACCTTGTACAACTGGTTTGAGAGTCGATCTTCATCTATTTCTGTGACAAAGAAGACAAGCAATTTAGTGCTGGAAACAGTAATGCTGGAAAAAAATGATACAGTACTCACAAAAGTCTCATGTAATAGTCATATAGAGTAAAAAGACACACACACACACAAACATATACAGTGGAGGAAATAAGTATTTGATCCCCCACTGATTTTGGCAGTTGTCATACTAAGAAATAAATGAACAGTCTCAGATTTTTATGGCAGCTTTATTTTAACAATTATAGAAAGAATATTGAAAAAAAATTGAGAAAATTACACAAAATGAAAAATAAAAATTAATTTGCAAGTCATTGAGGGAAATAAGTATTTGATTCCCGACCAACGTTGACCAGTGCTGGTTCCCACAGACCACTGGCATACTCCTAATCTCATTGAAGTAATTACCTGCATGAGAGACACCTGTTCCAAATTGTCACCTGTATAAAAAGCCATCTGCCCACAGACTCAGTAATACTCCACCATCTCCACCATGGGCAAGACTAAAGAGCTGTCAAAAGATGTCAGGGACAAAGTTGTTGAACTCCACTAGGCTGGAATGGACTACAAAACCATAAGTAAGAAGCTGAATGAGTTCTGAACTGAAAAACTGAATTATTTGGAAGTGGAAGAAGTACAACATGACTGTTAATCTACCTAGGCTGGGGGCTCCATGGAAGATATCACCTCGTGGGGTCTCAATGATCATGAGAAAGGTTAGAGATCAGCTGAGAACTACACGGGAGGAGCTGGTTAATGATCTCAAGGCAGCTGGGACCACAGTCACCAAGAAAACTATTGGTAATACACTGAGACGCAATGGTTTAAAATCCTGCAGTGGTCCAAGGTCCCTCTGCTCAAGAAGGCTCACGTCCAGGCCCGACTCAGGTTTGCCAACGAACATATTAATGACTCCTGGGAGAAGGTGCTGTGGTCAGATGAGACCAAAATTGAGCTCTTTGGCCTCAACTCAACTCAACGTGTTTGGAGGAAGAGAAATGCTGAATATGACCCCAAAGACACCATCCCTACTGTCAAGCATGGCAGTGGAAGCGTTATGCTTTGGGGGTGTTTCTCTTCTAAGGGGGCAGGTCGACTTCACCGTATCGATGGGAAGATAAACGGGGTCATGTACCGCAAAATCTTATGACAACCTCCTTGCCTCCACAAGGACATTGAAAATGGGTCGTGGATGGATCTTCCAGCATGACAACGACCCAAAACATACAGCCAAGGAAACAAAGGAATGGATCCATAAGAAGCACATCAAGGTCATGGAATGGCCTAGCCAGTCTCCTGATCTTAATCCTATTAAAAATCTATGAAGAGAGCTGAAGCTGCGAGTTTCCAAGCGCAAGCCTCAAAACCTTCAGGATTTGGAGATGATCTGCAGAGAGGAGTGGACGAAAATTACTCCTGATGTGTTTAAACCTAGTACACAACTACAAGAAACGTCTGACAGCTGTACTTGCCAACAAGGGTTTTGCCACCAAGTATTAGATCATGTTTTGCTAGGGGATCAAATACTTATTTCCCTCAATGACTTGCAAATTAATTTTTATTTTTCATTTCATGTAATTTTCTCATTTTTTTTTCAATATTCTTTCTATAACTGTTAAAATAAAGCTGCCATAGAAGTCTGAGGCTGTTCATTTATTTCTTAGTATGACGACTGCCAAAATGAGCGGGGGATCAAATACTTATTTCCTCCACTGTATATACGCAGTCTTCAGTGTAGCTGGACCACTGCTGTGAGTCCAGATGCTGCAGCGCAGAATGAATGAAAGGTGACCTCTGGCCAGATGGTTATCTGACACCCCAATGCTTGTTCCACTTTGAACCAGCTTTGTGGATGGTATTGGTAATTCATATCCCCATGTTGCTGTATTCTTATAAAAACAATATAACCTACATAATAGTAAATGAAAAAAAAGATAAAATTATTACCAAATAAGAGTATGTAAATTGCTATACTGTATTAATTTGTCAAAAATGTTACCTAATCTTCGTCTTCATTTTGTCTTTTTTTGGACACATCCATTAAACTTTCACAGTGTTTGGAAAAAGTTAAGAGCTGGTCAAAGCTCTTTTGGCAACAGCGACTTGAAGCCAGTACTTCGGTTGCTCTGAATCAGACCTGCATAGTTTTCAAGAGAGTTTTTGTTGCCGTTCACCTTCACAGAACGGCTTCAGCTCAGACACATTAGTCAGATGTCTGGTGTGAACCAAGGCACAACATGCAGTTTTCAAAGCACAACCCATTACAGAAGTACAGAAAACTGCAGTTCATCAAATGAGCCAAATGAGGAGCAAAAGCAACACCACTGACCATCATGTTAAAATGTTCAACTTTGCAGAAGAAATAAACATATTTAAAGCCTGGTTCAAAAGAAAAAAGAAAAAAAAAATCCTACTAATCTCCATAGCAAGTTTTTACATCCAGGACAACTGTACAGGAGATTAATTCTTCTGTTACTCATCAGGTAAAATAATATAAAGTGACAAATTTATATATAGTTTAGGGCATGATTCTTTGAGTGACAGTTAACTGACATTTTACTGAAACAACTCGCCTTTTGATCTGTGAATAGAAACTTAACAGAGCATTATCATTTTCAATTTAAAGATAATATAGCTCGTTGTGCTATTAATTATACTAACAGAGTGCTCTGAGTGGTTACCCTCTCTAACCTGAAGCAGATCAGTTACTCTTGATTATATATAATGATTGACATCAACAGATGCTCCTGATCAACAGCAGCCTGGCAATGTTTGAATGTCTCTTGTCCAAGTAGCTTCAAACAACACCTCCAAAGTCATTTCATTATCAACTCCAGGTAAGCAGATGAAGTTAATTTGGGAAAAAAGAAAGTCTTTTTTTTTTTTATTATTATAACACAAGAAGGTTAAGTTGCCTTTTTTTTTTTAAAAAAATAAAATGTCTGTATGTTTTCTGTTTCTGTGTCAAGACTTCAAGTCAAAAGTGATATGATGATCCCAGATACCTTCTTGGGGGTTTTATCTGGTATTACTCTCTTTCTTTGCCTTTCTTTGCTCTGTAGCTAATTGGTTAGTGATATCTAGGCCACCTTTGGGCCCCAGTGTGTGTTGCAAGGTTTCTTAGATCCCGTCTCTGCCAGAACCAAAAAGCCATGTGCACGGCTTCACAGTCACACGCATTTTCACTTGGTTATCTTGTCTCAAATATCATGATGTGTTTGTGTGTCACAGTGTTCACAGTCTTCATGTACTAACACTCAAAACGTTTCTTTACATTTCACAGGCAACAAAAGGCTGGGGTTTGGTGGAGCTGAGCTCACAAATGTCACAAAAAATACATTTAGTCTCTAATCCCAACTATTGACATTTCAATCTTATTTTTAAAATGTGCTTTTTACGTTTCAGTTTGTTTCATTGTGCTTTCATTTTGTTGCTGTTTTACAGTTAGAACGGTTTGGTTAAGGTTTAAGCATTAACACCTCCACTACATGGGTAAGAGTTGGAAAACTGCCTTATATAACATGGAACAATACAACGATGTATCATCAGTTACTGGCTAAATCCATAAAATGTGTTGGACACAAGAAATAAATGGTGGAAATCTGTCACTCTTATAGGCAAAGACAGAAAAGTTACATGGTTAGATTTATAGATGAAAAATAAAACCTATGTTGGGGTTCTCTTTATATGGTGAATGATGCTTTTTAGAAAACAACAAGCAACATAAAGCATTGTGATTTTAAGCTTTCTGAGACTTTCTGGACTCACTAGACTCTGAACTGAGTCTGTTGAAGTGATTTTACCAAACAGAGTAATGGAAAAAATAACAGTTGGTCTCAAATGAGCACATCTGCTGCCAGACGAGAACATCTGCTGCTTAGTGAAAAAACCAAGCCATTAACTATTGTAGTTTCGTCACCAGGAAGCCAGATATAATATAGTCCCTTAATATATGAGGAGGAAATGTTTGTGTGTTGGAGGGAAATTATCATTACTTTCTTTTTATGAATCATTATTTAACAGAAGTAAATTAATTTAAAAAAAGCTGTTAAGTTTGTTAATCGGCGCAATAAAGGAAACAAGGAAATGAAGAGAGTTGAAGAGTTCAACATCATAGGAATCATGAAGCTTATATGAAAATCCCAATATGAATTCAAGCTCATTAGAAAAAAAAAAAAAATCAATACCTGAAATACGAGTCTACAGTTGAGACATTAAATGGCAAGAAAAAAACAAACTGTTGAGTTGGGTAGGGGAAACCATTAACTGTTATCAATACTGAACATCTTACATTTTCATCCAAATCTGTATGTTACAGTCTTGAAACTTTTTTCTAGGACACCACCTAGTTGCTAGGCAACCTATGCATCCCTAGGCAATAGAAATGCAGTGTGTGGTGTAAGTGAAGGTACGTGTGTGTGTCAACATGTGTATATAATATTCCGACGCATTATTCCAAAGTATACACTAGGCTGTTCCACGTGCCTGTGATGTGTTGGTCATTTTCTTTCTGCACCCATTAAAAAACCCAGAGGTGTTGTAAAGTCTCAGATTAAAGCCAACTTATTTTCATTTTGAGAAAGGTTCATCGTCAAAACGACTGTCAAACTCCTGTTTTAGTATCCACCAGAGAGTTACTAGTGTTTTGGATTTCATTACCTCCGCCAAGGAGGTTACGTTTTTGCCGGCGTTTATTTGTCCGTCTGTCTGTCTGTCTGCATTCAAGATAACTCAAAAAGTTATGGATGGATTTTGATTATATTTTCAGGAGTTGTCGGAAATGTGAAAAGGAAGAACTGATTTCAATCCTGGATTCTGGATCACTTTCAAATTTTCGCTAATTGTTGTGCTTGGTGGAGGTCTGCGCTCTCCGAGTGCTTTTCTAGTTTTAAAATCAATTCCAGGAAATGGACCAGCCATAAACTGAAAGTTTATAAAACTTTACAGATCTATTTTACATCTTTTCACTTGATGACATCCATGCTCAATGTCCTCAACGTCTTGTTATGTTTCGTTAAATGTGAGGATCATTCGGGGAAGATGTCAAAAATGAACATCATAATATGCAAATATATTTGGCATTTTTAAAGAGATTTTGAATTTTAAACTGAATTGTAATGAATAGGATCATTATTTGAATTATGATTTGAAAGTTTGTTGAATCATGAGTTGGATCATGAATAGGAATTAATTTGATTATGGATATTGCATGAATTACAGCAAATTGCACTGAATTGCAAATACAATTTCAACTAAAAAGGATTATATTTAAGTTTGTAAATGGTAAGTGAATTGGACTGAATTTCAAAGCAAACAAATATGGTAATTTTGTGTCTCTGTTGTATATATAAAAGTGGCTCTTGTTTCTTCATCCAACACACAAACCTGTTGTACATTGTATAATGGATTTGGTAAATGTTTTGTGCTTTGATATGAGCAAGATGTAACTATGGTTTAGAAGCCTTTTTGGTCAAGAAACATTAAATACTCCCCATCTGTGCTTCAGAATGAGGGAACGGGCCAATAAAAGATCCTTTTCAGCTGAGATGAGTCCATCAGCGTAATTCCCCACTGACTGACTGATATAAAGCCAGATGAGAATATAAGGGGTCATCTGACACAAAACCAAGGCACTTGGTTTCTTTTGTGTTTCTGTGAAGTGAAGCTGCAGGCTGAAAGTTATTCAACAGCATCGAGTGAAGTAAGGTGAGTAAGATAACCAAGGGTTGTTGTTAATAATGAAGTGTGTGTCAGTGTCTTTTCTATTTATTTCAAATGAAACATTATACCTCCCTCACTCCTCCCTTTTAAATCTGCATAGACAGAAGAGCCACTAAATGTGCTATTGATGCAGATATCCATTTCAACAGAAATGATGAAATCAGTGACAGTGAACATTTGGAAAAAAATACATAAATATACACGGCCTGTTTGGCATCACAGTGTAAAGATCAAAAATCGCAAATAAGACACTGCAGGCTGTAGAGGTAGATGTATATCATACGCTCTTTTGTTTGTAAACTGGCTATCAATGAAAATATTTTCCAATTGAGTGCATCCTGCCGGCCTGGCTCCGCCTAAAAAGATGATACTGAACACATTTTTTTGCGTGAGATTTAATGATCTCACCCTGAGGTTATAATGCCCCTGGGATTTTAAATGCTCCTGGTTCCAATCTGGCCTTTCTCCCCTTTCTCTCATTTCCTTTCAAGGCATTAGTCTTTACAAATAAAAGGACAAAAGTGCAACACAGAAACCTTTAAAAAGAAATAATGACCTTTTTGACAACAATTATAAACATTAAAAAGTAAATGCGTCTTAAATAAACATATCATATAGATGAAGCTTTTGCTTAAGTTCAGTGGGGGAGATCTGCCTTCATTCCAGCTCATTACCACTTATCTTATTCTCAATTTGTCATCATTTCACCAATTCAATACCTCCATGTTTTGCAAGATGCTAATCAATCCCTAATCCTTGATTAAGGATTAACCAATCCTTAATTAAGTTTTTGAAATTCATTACTATTCATTATGCCTTTCAGCCAGTGTTGTCCTACATAAATATTGGAGCACTACCACAGCAGTAGTGCTCCAATGTGTTCTCATGCACGTAAGTGTCAGATCGAAAAAAAAAAATGAAATGTAGTCAAATGCATTGAAGGGTGGAATTTAAGAAAAAAAAAGTTTTTTTTTTTTTTTGTTATAACACAAGAAGGTGGAATTACTATATACCTAATAATTACCAATAAACAACATGCTTATTTGTAAAATGAGTTTTGTGTGCAAGAAGATCTGCATACAGTACTTTAATTATTATCTGTAAATTACTCTACATAATCTAGTAGTCTTCCTTAATCTGAAGGCTTTATACTTTAAATCAGCTAAATCTGAACGCTAACAAAAATGCCAGAGAGGCACAAAGGGACTTGTAGGTACATGAACAGAAAGAGAAAACAGGCAAACTGGCAACTGAAAAGAGGAAAGATTGGACTGTAAATTCACAGAAGGTTCATGTTTTTCCTTGTGGAAATGATGCAATACCACATTCAGCACACATTACAAAGCATACAGAGAAATGGGATCCAGGCGCAGAACTGGCCTGCATGCAGTCCTAAAATGACAATGAACGTTGAAAGGAAAAATGCTTCAACATTGACCTGAAGTGTTGCACACCTTCAGGCATGCTTGTAGGAATCAGTTTCTGAAGTCCTCACGTTATAAAAAATTGATTTCTTGATCTTTTTTTATTTTGTTTATTTACCTACTATATATACGACTAATCATAGTAATTTGAGTTTGTCAATACCAGTTTACTCCCAGTCCTCTTTACTGATGAGATCCAAGCAGGAAATATGCCCACAAAACTCAAACAGCATTTTACATTTTTTTTAATTTAGCATCTACATAACATAGTACCATTTAATGGATAGCTCCATTACCACAATTTACAAACTTAAAAAGAGAATTAATAATATTTTTCTGAATTGTATGTATAATTTGAATGTTCAGCTGTCTTTAATCTCAGACATTTACATGTCTCCATCAATCAACATACAAATCTCCCCAAGCACCAGGCTCTTCCATATGGAAAAAATTCAAAATAGTCTCTGTCTTATAAAGATTCTTCCTCGTTATCTAGCCTGAAGCCTGCAGCTCAGTTGTCTTTGTTGCTCTGATGCGTTTTTGGGGTTCACAGTGCACAGGGCAGAGCAATCTGCAGCACATTTAATAATGCACAACTCTGTGTGATGTGGGGCACCATTACTGCACCAGTACAGCTCCTCTCCCTCATCACCATGTCTACTCCTCCCCATCCCCCACTTCTTTGGTACATTATCTGTCTTGCACGCATACTCACACACAGACACAAAAAAAAAAAAATGCACGTCGTCTCTGATCATTTCTCTGTGGCTGATTTGGTGTCTGTCTTTGCCTCCATTGTCTCAGTCCTCCGTTTTGTTCTGATATTTGTCCTTGTGTCATTCTGTCACTGAAATGGCTGTCTGAGATGAGTCTACCTGTGAAAGCACATAAACTCTTGGTGAGGAGAGTGCATAACTGTGTGAAATTGACTGCAAGTCCATCAATAGCTGAATTAAAAACAGTGTTTTTAAAATGTTTCTGTGCTAACTGTGGTCACCAGAGAGATGAAGGCAATATGGATTTGATAAATGTACTAATTACTAGGCCTAACTCATTTTGTCACATAGTAAAAATGTTTATGAAAATAGAATTGCTATAAATTATAGCATAAAGTGGTTTTAAGTTTTAAAAAATGTAAATAGATGGAATATAACAAATTAAAATTTAAAAAAAGAAAAACTTAAAACAAGCCAAAGCCCTAACAACATCCCTGAACAAGCCAAAGCATCTCATTTCAGGAATATTGCTGATCCACTGTGGTCCTCCTACCAGCCATACGGGCCAACATCTCACTGTCAGTTACCATGATAACAGACTCCGTGTATACCTCTCTCTTTGAAACGGACTTAACCGGAGCCTGTTGGTTGAGGTTAGGTTACCTCGCTTAGTGAAATGGAGAACTCAGGGTTTCTCTGACTTCAGGCTCAACACACTCAGAGTTTACACATAACCTAGTAAATCTTTCCTATCATTGAATATTAAAAAGACTGTCTGCATGATGTTTACTAAACAACCGGGGAAGATTGAACGCTCTGGTGTGTTTCTGAGAGGAGAGGAGTTCATGTTGGTCACTGAATTTAAATACCTGGGAGTCATCCTAGATCCAACGCTCTCCTTCAGGAAACACATCAAGAAAGTGTGTAACTGTTAAATATGGCTTGGCAAACTTCAGACAGATAAGAAACTCATTGACTGACGGTGCAGCTCTAATGTTCTTCCATTCAATGATCTATCATACATTGACTATTGCTTACCTAGCTGGTCATTAGCATGCTCCACAGCACTCAAATCGATTGAATCCCTTTATAAAAAAGGACTAAAAATTCTAGACAAAAAGCCGCATTCAGTCCATACTTGTAGCATTCTAAAAAAAACTAAAATTTTTAAGCTTTCAAAATTTCAAAACCTTAAGATATGCCTGCTTTGTGTACAAAACCCTCCATGGTCTTGCACCACCGCCACTGAAAGAGTTCTTCAGAAGGAGATCTGTGAGTAGTATGAACACTCGGGCGTGTGATAGAGGTGACAGAGAGATACCCCATAGGCGAACCTCCTTTGGGATGAATGTGGTATCTCTTGTGGATGAGGAAATCTGAAACAGCCTCTCTTATACAATACGGGATTGTCCCTCCTACTCTTCCTTTAATGGAAATCTCAAGAATTGGCTTAAAACATCTCAAATCTGGGATCATTAATTGTTGACTGTATTTTATTCTATTGTTCACCTGCTGAAAACAGACCCGGCCTGTGACCGAAGTGCGTACGTATACATTTATGTACTCTTTACACAATCTCGCTTACATGGGTTTAACCATGTATGCATACCTGCTAATGCCCTGTAAAACTCAGTACAACGTACTGATCTCAAATCTGGGATCATTAATTGTTGACTGTATTTTATTCTATTGTTCACCTGCTGAAAACAGACCCGGCCTGTGACCGAAGTGCGTACGTATACATTTATGTACTCTTTACACAATCTTGCTTACATGGGTTTAACCATGTATGCATACCTGCTAATGCCCTGTAAAACTCAGTACTATGCACCTTAAAAACCTGCGCAAAAGGGCAACGTGCAATAATTTGAGCATTTTACATCATATTGCTAAAAGCACTTTTGCACTTGCACTTTACCTTCTTATGAACATATGGTCCCTCCTCCGGTCTGCAATCAACAGAGCTGTCTTGTTTTTTCGTTCTTTCCATTCCGACTTTCTTCTGTTGTTACAAATGTGCAATCTTTGACTTTTCTATGTTTTGTATTATTGATACTGTGTGTCGTGTAATGTTGTATGTAGCTTTTTATTGAGTCCTACTGGGGGACTGCCAATGCAAATTAGCCTTCTGGCTATAATTGGGTATATTTACATTTGAAATGTTCATTAATATACAATGTCCCTCTACACTAAATAAAATGATTAAATTAAATTAAATTAAATTAAACCTGCTTTCTGAAACAGAGCTCAGGACATGCTGATGACAAGACGGTTACTGGAACAAAACACTCAATGAGCAGACCAAACACCAAACTTTTGGAATGCTTCTACTAGGGCTGGGCAAGACAACAGCTTATTATCACATTAACTCAATAATCTATTAACGCCTACATTTATTTTATCGCACATTAACACATGTTGCTCACATGCTTTTGTTTTAAAAAGTCTGTTACTGGCTGCTGCAAAACCGGAAGTGAATTTGCGGAAAACATGTGGGAGAGATAAAATATAGGATACATCATCATCAAACATCATATGAAAATGGGTATCCTAAATGGATAACTGCAGTGCATTTTAAAGCATTAATTTGATGGACTTGCTATTTCAAGTTATTATCAGAAGAAGCACACACAGTGCTTTTAGTAAAGATAGGCTGAACCTCTCTGCCCTTGTGGGAACATTATTTATAGTACTTACAGGAAAATCCTTGTATGACAAATATGTTACTAAAAAAGAAAGAAAAAAAGTGGTTTGTTAAAAACAGGTGAAACAAGGTTGTCACTGTTTACCTTCAGCTCTGTTTCATTCAAGGTGAAGGTTGGGCTTAGGGATAATGTCATGGAAAGCTTTAATGATCAAATGAATTTGATCTAAATCATAAAAGTAGACTTAAAATGAAAGAATATGGTCTTACACAGGTTTTGCAACTCATTGTGAAAAAGTATTAAAAAAATATTTTAGTGTTACACCTTAATATTTCAATAAAAAAGAAAGAAGCAACCTTTACGTGCTTCCTTTTTTTCCCCACATGCCCATTCTTCCCTTCAATCCAATGTTTACTCCAACTTCACACCATCTTAAGTTTCCTCTTTGTCTCATCATGTTTGTGATCAAGTGCAGAAAACAAGGAAGGTGTCCTATTTTCACTTGAATTCAGAGATCAAAGTAGATTCAGAGATCCTCCTCAAATGCTAATATGATAAAAATGCTGTGATATAAGCCAAAGTGGCTTTTTTTTTTTTACATCATTACAAATGTTCAGTAAGTTAATGCAAATCATATTCATTCATACTTAGTACAAAGAATACCAGCTTTTTTCTGCAGCAGCAGAAAATTATTCCTCCTCTTCCACAACCCCTGTTGATCATCTCTTAATTCTGCAGTGAGTCGCTCACAAACACTCAAATACAACAGAGACGGCTGCTGATGGATGACTCATACCGCAAGATAGCTCCTCAGAGGTCCGCTGTTGTGTTTGATCATTAAGATCCCGTGAGAGGAGGCTGCTGTTGCTCTAATGCAGCAGGAAGATTCGTTTGGTGTGTAATAGACCTGAATATCACAGCAGTCAAAATTCAGAGGTAAATGTCTTTTATCCTTTAAAACATACTGCAGTTGGGATGATTTCATTGTTGGTGAGCCTTTTGGCTTCAAGGAAAAGGGGCGTCGACACACATGCAGTCTCATGAAAACAAGCTAAAATTCACTTATTTAAGCATCTATATGAGTGTTAGGACTTGATTTTAGATCAAAGTAAGAATTCTGGGTTTGTCTGTGAGTTTGACATGCTGCAGTCCTCACATTTCTGGTAACCTTCAGTAATTATATTAGGACTGTGACATTTATGATGAAAACCAATAATACATGTAATCTATGATTTATTTATTTTAAACTGAGCGCTATTTTCTGTCTGGGTGCATGTTAATCTGAAAGAATGCTGTCTCACAGTTCCCAGAGGCACGTGCATCATTTCTCTAAAAGAGTGGACGTTTTATCGACTGACGGTGTCATGATCAGGGCTTTTCAGCTGGTCCTGCCGTCATGTGAGGAGTGTTGGTTCTTCTGCTTATTGACAGTATGCTTAGCCTTGATCTTTTGAGTGAAGCCTGTTTTTTTTTTTAGTTTAGTTTAGTTTAGTTTAATCTTAATTTCCTGCTTTACTTTGAAACCTTTGTGTTTGCATCCTTTGTTCTCTCCTGTCATGACCGTTCACACCTGTATATCATCAGAACCCAGAGATCTACTACATCGTCCTGTCTTTCCTCCTTCTTCTGCCAGTTTGTCTAGTTTGCTCCCTGTTGTTTCTCTCTGTTGTTTGCCTCTGCTATGCTTTATAGTTTTGCTTCCTTGTAGCTTTGATTCAGTGGGATGGTGCTTTTGGTTTTCATTAAAGAACTAACTCGTCTGCTTCCCAGCCTCCTGCATTTGGATCCTTAACTCCTCTACTCATAACAGATGGAAGTCAATATTTTACTCCAACTTGGAACGACTGTTCTGTCAGTTTCATCTTGGTCACCACCATTTCTAGTTTGTAAAGAAAGTATTTAAAAAATATATATATTATTTTGTCTAATCCCCCCCCCCCCCCACCCCAGCCCCCAAGACAACAGAAAACATGATCTAAAAGCCTTCCTGAATAAAAATGTTTCTTTTTTTTAAGCTTTCTCTGAAACTGTAAAACAAAGAGAGCGGTAGAGAGTTCCAGAGTCGAGGTACTGCTACGCCAAGAGTCCGATCAGCACGTGTTATAAATGAGAAGGAGGTGCCACCAGTAGCTTCTGCTCAGAGGAGCTCAGAGACCAACATGAAGGATACAGATGGAAGAGCTCAGAGATGTACTGAGACACCTTACCTTTGAGAGCTTTAAAAGTTAGAATGACAGTTTTAAAATTGAGTCTAAAACAACCAAACCAAACATAGCAGAGTGGCGCATTCAGAAAATGAGCACATAAAAATAAATGACAGAGAGAATAACTGAAAATGTGCATAGAGCCTAATATTTCAAAATGAACAGAAAGGCATTGAGAAGCATTGGGAATATTTGTATTGGTGTCTGAAAACTATTTAATGGCATGCACTTATATTGCTTTTTCAAACTTGTACTAGCTCCACAAACTGCTTGACAACATGTTTTTATTCACCCATTCAAACAGCACTTCCACACTGTATACAGCAGGCAGCGAGATGATTCCACAATCACAGTGGTTGACAAGGACACTGCAACACGTGGCACGTCAAGGGATCGATCCTCTATCTTCTAGATGGAGGACAACCGACTAAAACCCTATGATTGTTGAATCAGTGTTTTTGTAAAATTGTTAAATGGAAACACTTCACTATGGTAAGAACATGGTACGATGTAAGTTTATTTGTTCAGGGACAATGCACATTGATGAACATTTCTGTAAATGTGCCAGTTTATAGCTGATTAGCTAATTTGCAACTGTAGTCCCTGGGCAGGATGTTAATTGCCAGTGAAAGAAATTCCAAGTGAGAGGAATGATCAATTAACCTAACATACATGTCTTTTGGACTGTGGGAGGAAACCGGAGTACCCGGAGGAAACCCACGCAAGCACGGGGAGAACATGCAAACTCCACACAGAAAGGCCCCTGCTGAGGTTCGAACCAGGAACCTTCTAGCTGTGAGGCAACAGTGCTAACCACTACCGTGTGCTAACCACTAAGCCACCGTGCTGCCACACGGTGGCTTAGTGGTTAGCACTGTTGTCACCATGTCCTCACATCTCCAATCAGGAAACCCTGTATTATCTTTATGCAGTTTATAATGTGAGATCATGACGCCAAATTCAAGGGACTCAGAATGTCTGGCATGGTAGTGTTTGTACTTGAATGTCTTACCTGGTGACGACTGGTCACTGGATGCCACTAAAGTGGCAGGTGTGGGTCTACGTCTTCTGATCTGAAAAAGTAAAAGGGTTTCATTCTAAAGTGAATCTTTAATCATGATGGAAAAAAAATACAACTTGATCTTTAAATGGCAGTGAAGTTTATCGACACATTGTGAAATTAACCACTGTAGAAGAATTTTAAATGCTGTGAAATATTGACTGAGCATGACATTTATTTCCATTTTGCCTTTATTGTGTTACAGTCGCTGAGCCAGTTAAAATGTTCACATGCATAAAACCTCAATTTGTATATTCATTTTAATTAACCAATAGAAAGGAAGCGAAGACCTCTCCCCACACAAGCATTTATGAGGTCAATCCAGCCTCTATCATGTTGCTGTCCAACCAGAAGAATGCTTGTGTGATACAAGGTTTGGTAGACAGGATGCCTGAACTGGATAAGAGCAATGCTGGATCCTGCAGGGCTGAATAAGGATATCAGCAGGGAAACCTGCTACTTCTCACCCCGCTTGACTTGTGAGTCGTGGCAGCCAGGAGCAATTCTGAGACAATACATGAGACAATATGAACATTTGACTGAGCTGCACAAATTACTTGAACTGTTTGACAGCCCTGCTGGTGGATATAAATGCTTTTATAGTCATAAAAGCTATAAAAAAAAACTGCATTGTTGCTTTTGGCTGCAAGCCATTTTATCACAGCTAATAATGGCTTACAAACCAGGTGTTGACTGAGAATTTTCCCATATTTCAAATGGTAAAGTGGTATTATCTGAACATCTCAACAGAAGGTTGACTGTTGATGTTACTTTCTGACATATTTGTGAAGAAAACAGACATTATCAAGCTGACATTACATGAAAAAAAATTAAGGCATGAGTAAAAATAACATAAAACCAGATTACACCACATCGCTGGTATATACAGGAATGTTACCTTATATTCCATGAATATAATTTTCAATAAAAGCACAGTTGTTTATTTTCAGTATACTGCATTATTTCTAATCCAAAGTCTTTAAACCTTAAAAGAGCTGAATATTTACTGACTGTAATGGTTGCCTTTTCAATAAAAAAGAGGCTTGTTCATGAAAATGCACACATTGTCAAATCAATTTGATTTTGTTTTTTGTTAGTTTGCTGGATTGATGGCTGCAATCCACCCACAAATTCAAAGAAGTATCACAAACCACAATGTTTTTTTTTACTTGACAGCTGATGGATGGGTAACGCAGAGATGCAGCTGTAAAATAAAATCTCTGTTGACCCCTTTGTCTCCACAGATATTTAAATAGGTTTGATCATTTAGGCACCCTCTCCCCCACACCTCCAGACACACGAGCGGTAAACATTTTTACTGTAGCTGACAGGCTCGCTGACAACTGCAGAATGTCATGTCAGCTCCAGTCCTCCATGGAGTTTTTTTTTTCTTTTAAGTGCTTGTGCTCTTTAGAAACAGTGCAACCTCAGCCTAAACAGTGTAGCATCATTAACTTAAGATGGGTAAAAGGATTTTGATTTTGTCATGGTCTTTGGAGGGTGAAGGGGAACATTTTTATGGAAATGACAGAGGTATTGCCCTTCACAATCCCAGGGAGCTGGTTTGACTGTAGCTAAACAAAAATGTGAAAGATATTAAATAAAACAAAGTTGTAAGGAGCTGAAATAGTTAATTTTGATTTATGTGGATTATTTATTATGTGGATTATTGATGATGTTGTTATTACCCCTCAATTTTTACATTAGTTTTATGAAACTAATATGTTCCCGATCAAAGACATACAAACAAATTCTAATAAATTAGTTGTTGAACCTTTTTGGGCTTCCAGACCAGAGTCTGGACTGGATTCATTACACGCTACGATGACAATGAGTACAGAAATTATGTGCTGTAATGAAAAATAATTGGAGTCAGTGATATCTTAGTAGCACATCCTCCTTGGGTATTCAGATATGAAGAAACTTCATTCTCTTTGAAATCACAACCGTGGAGTGCAGAGGGGGTGTGGGAACAAGAACTGACACTGAGTGCCTTTCATTTCCTTTAGCAGACTAGCAGAGGTATGTGACTGCTGCCAGCAGTTCACTTCTAATAAAACTGTTGACTTAATGTCCTGAGACACTTGTCAGTTTTTCACCGCTGCCTCCCTGCGGCATTGCATCCTTCTCGCTGGGCCTCCATTACATTTACATGCAAATTGTAATAATTTGTCAGTTATGTTTTAAAATTGACAAAATGACAGTTAGAGGTGAGAGAGCCTGCTGTCAAAAGAAAAAAAAAAAAAAACTTTGCACACTGACAGTGTTTGGGAGCACAGGTCGAGTCAGTAAACTGCACCCACATCTGCATCATGGATTACAACATTGTCAACGTACAGATACGTTCACAAATGATTCCTCCAGTTAGGAAGCAACTTGTGTTGAAACAAAGGAATTATTTTCTTTATCTTATTCTTCATATGTATTTGCTAAATTGGAGGGATATATGAAGTAAGATCATACATTGGGAAAGCAAAATTCACATCCAAGTATTCCTAAATACAGACTTTGAAAGGAATATTCCAGTGTTAAATCATGGGTCTAGATGATAATGAGTGTCAACTTTCTTTAAGGACAAAAACAGCATGAATCAAAGTGGTTCTTAGTTAAAATGTTAATGTCATTGTTGATTCATCTCACCCGGCAGCACATGAACGCCCCGATATGTCCACTCACACAGACAGTAGTGCGTACTGGATCGGCCTTCACGCTTCAAACCACCATTCCTGCCTTTCAGCCCACAGTCTGTTTACAATGCACTTCTGTCATTTTACACAACAATCAACAACAGCCTTCAAAAGTGACGGGTGGGCGAGAAAAGCCAGACATTCTTGTTGTGTGGGACAAAATGTCTATGACTGGAAAATATGAATCAGGCTACAGGAACATGGAGTCCTGGTCCCTTTCATTCTCAAGGCCAACTGGTGTGAACTTGGCTTCTCATTATTGTTGATTTAGCCCCAAAAGAACTGTATCCACAAACAGAAAAAAAAAAAAACCTTTCCAACATTAATTATAATAATCAATTTTTGTTTTTGTTGTTTGTTTGTTTTGTTTCTGGCCTTGGTAATGTCTCATATATATTCAAAGAAAATCCCAGGTGAAGTAGAAGTGCTCTAAAAAAAACACTCTGAAAAATTCACTGAGGGTTCTCAACCAACTTAAATTGATTACTTCAATTTGTAACAGCAATCCAATTATGTTTATCAACCATGAGTTAACAAGTAAATATACTGCTGAGTGTCTAAACAGACTGTTTACACATAAACGGCATCTTCTTGTTTGCGAAAAAGTCTCTTCTGTGCTCTTCTGCAATGTGTTTGATTTAATTTCTTGTTAGACAAAATGTCCTGATAAAATAAAAAGAAGTATTTGCCTGGATATTTGTGAAGATCATACAGTGTAAAAGTCTTTTAACACCAATTTTATATGCAAAGTAAATGAAAATCCTTTGATCTAATGTGTGAGATAAAAGCTGGCGTTTCCATGACCTGAATACATATGTTCACTGCTGTGGGGATATAGAGGTCACAGTTAGAGGTTTCTCCCAAAATTAGGAAAAGTCATGAACTATCAGGATGATGAACATGGCATTGTTCAGGTGAGGATGTAGTATTTTGATGGGCTTTGTCTCTCCTTTGAATGTCCGTCTCAGTGGAGCTGAGCAGGAGGGCTGGAAGAGCTGCAGTTATTGTTCAGGTTTTATTGCTTCAAACAAAACTGACCTCGGTGGCTTTTTGGAACAATGAATAACCAAACAAAATGTATAAATAAGCATACTTTGGGAATTCTAAAAGTCCATCCTTTAACCTTGTTCATTAGACATTAGCCCATGTTTTTCAGTTTCTTTTCCATCAAAGATGTTTTGATTGTACAGAAGGTTTTCACATGAATGATAAAATAAAATGCTGCAGAAGGAAAACTTGAGAAACCTCTTCCAAGCGTTTGTTGTTGGGTGGGCCAAGGTAGAACGAAAGTCCAGTACAAAGCAAAGACCAAATGAGTCCAAGGGGATTAATGTGATTCCTCATCTTTCATTGTGTCATTTGAGATTGTGATCCTGGTATTTTTCAGTCAAGTGCTCATTTAATGTGAAATATTAAATGCTCTCCAAAAGTTGTCTTGTTTGGTTCTAAATCAGTGGAATTACTCTAGTTAGAAGACTTTGGGTAGAAATCCAAATCACTGACATCTGTTTCTTTTATCTGAGTTATTGCATTCCTCAGTTGCCCTCTCAGTTTGTATTAGTGCTTTGTAATCCACCCTTGGAGCCCCTTCATATCTTCTTTTCTCCTATTGATTCTTTCCCAAAGTCAGGACACAATCGAGAGAAGGGGGTTTGTGTATGAAACAACCTATAATTTACCCTCTGTAAATCCACAAAAATATGTTCCCAGCAGTTTATACAGACTGGGAGCCTGATGAGCGTGATGGGCATGAGTGATTGAGAGGAGCATGAAATTCCCCGTTCTCTAAACCATGTTTCCTTATTGTTAAACAGCACAACAACAGCAAAGGGTTTGCGATGTCAGATGGAGGTAGACAAAAATAACTGGGTCTTGAAAAAGTACTTACAGGCTGCATGATATCGGGCCAGAACACATGACATAACCTCCAGGACTGCTTGTATTTGATCAAATATAATTGGGCAATCACCAGCTCAGGGCATCGGTCGACCAGTTGCAACAAACGCACAAAAGGCAGAGAAAATGCTGTTTCTGATTCTAATGAGCAGTAATGGGAATATGCATATAAAGTTATATAGTTATATATTTCAGCCAAGGGGTTTTGCTTGTGTAATATGCTGGAGATACAATATGTCTGTGTGATAAGGATCATTTTCTCAGTGAAAAACACAGTCTGACATGTCAGTGTGGAGAATATATAGCCCTGAAATGTAAGTAAAGAGATTTATTTCAATACCTGGCCATCCAACAAGGAATATATTGCCTTTGTCCTTTTTCTAAAGTTTAACATAAACATTGTTGGGTAGGTTAATCAGTAATATTTTAACCCTTATCTTTGCTTTTCTTTGAACAACATTATCTCATCAACTATAGAAAGTAGAAATGAACGAATCCTGAAATGAAACTCTTCAAAACGATCATCTCTGTGGAAATGATCACATAGTTTACTGTATTTGCGGCAATTTTTTTGGAGGTCTTTTTTATGAGATTGGATATGGGTTTATAGTTAACATCCTGGATCAACATTTTTGTGTGTGTGTGTGTGTGTGTCAAATATTTATTTTGTTGTTGGTGTTTTTTGCAACAGACGTCTGTGTTTGAATTTGTTGCGTTTCTGCAGCATAGCCATATTTCTGCAGGTGTTGAGTGTCTCTGAGCAGAGGTGAGAATAGAAAGTTGGTTCCACCTTAGAAGCCAGTACCAGTTTCTAGACTTGATAATTCTGTTGTATATGCTGGTCGGTGTTGATATAAGACATTTATTTTGACATGCAGTGCTGCAGTTACAGACTCAGTTGAATGCATCCACATTGTGACTGAAGTAGAGATCCTACTGTGACCTGCAGAAGTGTTACGTTACTGACCCGCTGGCTCTGATCTGTTTGGAATTTGAGACGGTGAAGCAGTTGTCTCGTGGTTAAAAACGTGTGTAGACATACTTGTTTCCTCATTCCTAACTGATAATAGGATTGGTGTTGATAAAATCTTATCAGGTTCCCATCCTTATATTTGAAGTACAGGTGTAATACAGCTAGCTAAGAATATTTGGAGACAGAAAAAGGAGAAAAGGGTGTTTTCATAATTCCTTGCTAACTAACTGGCTTAGCTTTCCACTGAACATAGTTGCAAGGATTTATTGGTGTTAAAAAAAAAAAAAAGCTAATTTTTCATAAACTTAATTGTGGTAGCTTAGCAGCAGCTGGCTAAACCAGAATATAAAACATCTGAAACCAACAAAGCTAAAGGTTGCTTGGGTGATCATCAAAAATTTGCAGATTGCTGTAACAAGAGGAGGAAAGAGCAAATATCCAGACTTTGCTACATTACTGCTACTATATTTAGTTAAGATATTACAGCCTATTTTGTATTATTTTATTCATCTGCTAGATTTTAATGGTGGTTACTTTTGACAGCCAAAAGGCACGTATCTAATGACATAAATATCCAATTTATATTAAATTATTTATGGACGGAGCCGACATGCATGGGATCAGTTCACCTTATAAAACATTTTTGTTCATTGTTAGTCATTCTTTGTGCAAAAAATACCAACATTTCTCAAATTATTTTCCAAGATCCTGAATCAATGTGCAGACAAGATGACCATCAAATGAAATCTAGTTTGATAATGAGATCCAATACTATATGCAGACTCACGAATGAATATTTGCTGCAGAGCCAGTGGAAAGAGGCCAGTTTGTACAGTTTCATTTGTAACTTCTGCTTCAGCAAAATCTTCTTCCACCACCGACTAAGATTTAAAATTATGAGTCTGAGTTACACAGCAGGGAACTTTCAGTATCTGCTGATTCTCCAATAAACGGACCCTCAAGCTAAATAGAATTCATTTGTTCTCCACTTCAAGTTGAAATAGTAAATGGTCCACACTAAGACAGCACCTTTTTAACCTGTTCTTGGTTCGACAGAATGTTTTATAATGAATTTCTCATTCACCTTTGGCCTCTGTCAGCTATAGCCACTTTCTATTCATCTGTAAGGTTTTGTTTTCATAATACAATAGATTTCTTCTTTTCTTTCTGTTGGGGGCCAAGGGCTGCTCTGACTGACATGCAGTCCTTCACGCAGGCTGATTCCCAACCCTGAGTAGAGTCAACGTGCAGAGATTACTGAACCATGGCAGATGCACCCTGGTGTGACATTCCTAAGCACCATCTTTTTAAATTTACAGCTTTTCTATGTTTATTTTCTCTCTCTTTGTGCTTGAGTGCTCTGTCTCAGTCACACAGATTCACTATAAATATGAAAACACTTGAGTGCTGGCCTGGCGCATGGGCTCAGTGACCCCTCTTATTGATTGTAGAGCAAATTGAAAACATATTAAAAAAAAGGGCAAAGTCCCACTGGTGATCACACAAGCTTTGGTCATGTTTACTGGGGCTGTGAGCCAAGAACCCTCTTGGGTCTTGAAGAAAAGATTAAACTTGATTTTCCTTGTATACAGCTAAAAGGAGCAATGTCAACTAGTGAAGAGAAGCAGGTAAACACCATGCTAGAGACGTTATTAGGATCTCTCTCACTGAATGACTGCAGGCCGGGATTACCCATGTGTCTAAATAAATAAAGAGAGCGTCCACCAGCTCCCTGACACCCAGGACAAAGTGGGTGACATATGCAAAGTGAAGTACATCTTTAAGATTCACACTTCCATATCAAGCAGGAGATAAAGACAAGTTGCACAGAAAGATTTGAATCTTTAGATAAGCATTTCAAATAACTGTATTCATCTAACTTCTTCATCAGGTTTAATTCATTTCAGGGTCACAGGTGGACTGGAGCCTTTTTCAGCTGTCGTTGACTGAGAGGTGTGGCAGACCCACCTAAACAGGTCAGCAGTCCATCTCAGAAACACATATAGACAAATATTTATGCATGTTCACTCCAACGGACCGTTAGGATTACCAATGAGCCTAACATATGTATATTTAGACTATAAGAGGAAAGGAGTAAACCCACCAGTGCACGGCAGAAACGTACAGCGGGAATCCTGCTAACAACCGCAACACCATGCTGCCCCAAATACATTTAATAAAAAAAATATATATATATATATTTTTTGGTTATCGTTTACTCTTTCATAACGAGCTAGTACAGATACTGGTTTGCAAACCAGTACATAAACAGAGCAACACTTCCTGAGCAGCTGTTTTGTCTGAATCAGAACAGCAGCTGCTGCATCTCGCTCACCTGAAAAAAACATAAAGAAAAAGAAAACTTTCAGTTTTTTAATGAATAGGTCTGTGATTAAGCAGCCAGGAGAAGCTGACCTGATTTCACTCCATCAAAAGCAAGAAAGGAAAAAAAAAGCCAAACATGAATGTTTTATCTTCTCTTTGAGTTTCCTGCCAAACACACTCCTGTGACTAGGCTTCTTCACATCAAAAGCAACGATGAATGCTTTTGTGTAGAATTTGGATACGTTTATACAGATCTTATACAACTCATTTTGAAAATAAACTACAAAAGTGAGATTCCAACTTGTATTACTGTTACACTCCAGCTCGCCAAGTCAGCGCGAGCTGGAAGTGACCTGGACACATGGGGCCCGATCTTCGGCCAGATCTGCTATAACCACTATTTAGGGATGAAGAGTGTACGATCGGGGCCATGCTGTTTGGTTAGAAGACAAATCAGTTAAGACTTTATTTTCCTCAATAAATACATCATCTAAAATAACATATTTACATTGTTCTCTTGGTTATGAGCTACTTCGTTGTAACTGAGTAATTTATAGTGGTATATGTAAATTACTAATTTCAAACATATATGCCACATCAGAGTGAACATCTCTGCTGTTTAAAGTTTGTATGTCTTCAGGCAGTAAAATGACTGCATGCACCTGAGACAAAAACATTCAGCACCTGAGACAAGAATGGAAACAATGCAAGTGTGGTTTCAAATCAAAAAGCAGCCAATATGAGCCCCCCCACTTTCCAGCGTCCGTGTGGAGCTAATATGCTGACACATATTGGGAAAGACATGAAACCCCCCCATGGTTCAGAGGCTTGGCTTTATTAGGATGCTGAAAAAAATCAATGAAGTGTGAACCACCCAGCTACAGATATTTTTCATAGATGGCATTTACTGCTCTTTTCTCATTGTTTTTTAATTTTAAACAGTGATATTGTAGCCTTATCAGTGTTTTGTTGGTCTTGCATGTAAAGTCCTGGGGGGGGGGGAAATATAAGTTTTAAACTGGAGAAAGGTCATTTTCATTCATCATAAATTGCATCTGGGATAAATTAAAAATTAATGCTATGACATTTACACTTAAAAATAACATTTCTGAAATTGTCAAATGTAAATCAGAAGGGAATTAAGTTTATATCTCCTCCTTAACTTACAAAAAAGGCTCACTGTAAAGCTATCTGTGTGCTTGCTTTTGACAACAATACATTTCCTATCTGTCGCTTGTTGAATAGAATCACGTTCTTTGTAATCGTTCAAATGTCTTTATGGAGCAAACTTCTTTGAGATAACTTCAACAGTGAGGTAATTGTATTTATCTATAGTGACACTGCAGCCAAAGCAGATGTGATGAATATGCAACGACACGCACCTACTGTGTAATTGTGTTTTTACTGCACTAAAACAAAAGCCATCTCTGTTTAAAAAAACTGTCTCACTTCCAGCCACGTGTTTATCCTCTTAAAGGAAGGGATTATTTAATGATGGAACACAACAAAGTGGGAATTAGATGTGCTGTATGTGACATTAATTTTCAAGCACTTCAGGATTTCCATGTTATGCTGCTGTACATCTGCTTCAGCGCATTTCAGTGGAAAATATTGGGCTTCTCACATTTATGAAACATATTTGACTTCTCAGATTATTATACCTTAACTTGATGTTTACGAAGGAATGTGACTGGAGACTGAAAAAAAAAAAAAAAAAAGAAAAAACCAAGGTAAATGTATTTAAATACTCAGTTTTCGGGGTTTGATTGTTGGCAAGTGGAGCATTAAAAGAGGTTGGACAGCAGGATCATTAGCTTTTTCAGGGACGTTTTCTGACGATGTCCATATTTTACCTCACTTCACTTGTTAATACACCTATTAACAAAAGGCATGTACAGAAAAACACAGGTATAAATAGATGGTGTGTGACTGAAAGATGATACAATCTCTAATCCTATACATGTAATTTTCAAGTAATGATCTTAGCAATTATCAGTTGGATTTACCTAATTTTAAAAACATGCTGCGGAAAATGTGTTTACATGTTGGAAATGTATGTGTCTGACGGGCAATCAGGAGTTGTGCACATGAGCCATTAGCTCTGTCGAGCCTCCAGATATTCAACCAATCAAATGACACTTCTCATTTTCAGCCAAATGTACTTGTTTTTAGGAAGTGCCTCTCCTTTTAAAACATGATCTTTTACTGTCCAGAAATAGCTAGAGGCTTTGAGAGTCATGCTGAGTGCAAAGCCCACTGCAGAGATACCACAGACTAAAATTTGATGGCTGAAATTGTGTGTAATTTATCTGCTTTAAACTTACATACTCTTAGTTGCATGTAGATCAACAGTGAATGCAGTCACCTTACATTTGATTACTATAATCTAGCAGCACAGGGCATTATTTTGTGACAGATTCCCCCAACACACAATCACTCTCTGACAGCATGAACTGAATGGAATAAACACCTTCTTAAATGCATAAAAAATATTCAAAATGATGCTCCAGAACAGTACTTCACAGTATTAGTGGTGAAGTCTTTATACAGTGATAAATATTAATGAATAACACATGCAAAGACAGGGATGTCTCCAGATACCGTGTGTTTTATTTGCCCTTTATGACTCATATCCATTCACAAAAACTGCTTGAACAGGGAAATGAAGAGCAAATTAACCCTTACATTGAAATGCATCAACACATCAACACACATAACTCTCAAATACAGTCTATCATATTTGAGAGTTCTAATCTAATCTTTATAAACCTATAGCTAGCACTGTCAAGAAACTTAACCATACCATTAAATACAAGGAACTCATAACACACACACACACACACACACACACACACACACATAAAGCAGTCTCCAAGCATTCATGTCTCCCCTGAGTTTCTTGGTCATAGTGGGGAAAACAGTGAACAGCAAAGACAGGCAGAAAAAGAGAGGAGGAAAAACAGGACATGAGACAGGCCTGGTGTAGGCAGATTCCTTAATCCTTGTACTCAAGGCTTATTCATAATGAATGACTTGGCCTGTTCATGTTATATTTATAAAAATGCAAAAACTGAGCATGTCTTCACACCTATAGTTGCATGCAGTGGCCTTTTTCAGTCCCATAGCAAGAGACATTTGCTCTTATGTCATGCAGTGATGTTGAATTTAGTCGTGGCACTTATCCATGTTTTTAAAGTACTCAGGTGGAAGTTTGTATAAATTCTGCGGTTTGATCACCAGACAAGAAGAAACGGTGATGCTGACGATCGCAGTGTCTTTGATTTACAATACAAGAAATTATGCTCATTATTCCATAGCAGCTGAAAAACCAAAAACCATAAAGAATAAAAAAAATAAAATAAATTAAAAAATACCAATCTATCCCCTCAAAGAAAGAAATAATGAAAACAAACCTCTTTAACACTGATGGGATACACGCCTTTACAAATCTACTACACTGTGAGTAGAGGTGGAAAAAACTAAATTTACTATGACTACAAAAGTTCTGCATTCAGAAAATACCTTCTGCTGGGAGTAATAAGATGCTGGAATGATGCTTTCTGTAAAGATTTAACAACAGTATAACAGTATAACATAGCACACTGATTTGCTCTGTTATGACTGCACCTGCTTTCCTTTGAGTGGGATACGTCTTTAGCGGTCAAATTTTTCAGAGTCACAAGTGCTGACTTCTTTAATTAAATAGAGGTAGTACTTTCATCACCATCCCACTGTCGCTGACGCAGAAAGAAGCACAAAAAACGCTTCAAGGTCCCAAATTGCCACACTTCCCCTTTTGTTTCTCCCCTCTTCCCCTCCTCCTTACTTGTTCAGCAGCCTCTGGGTCCAGGTGGGTGTCCAGTAGGGGAACCGTGAACTGTATCTTCCTTGGGCTCCCGGTTTCCATGGTGGTAGTCGTAGTATCAGACGGAGAGGTGGGAAGAAAGAAGAGTGAAGGGAGGGAATGAACAAGAAAGGAGAATCCGTTCAAAAGAGACAGGAGGTGGTTGAAAAATTAAATAAGCAGGTTCCAACTATGTCCCAAAAAATTAGTAGAATCTTTGAATCTCTGTGTGGCTATATCCTCTTCCTTACTTCTGTCTTTGAGCACACTTTTCACCTTGCTTTTTTTGCACCCTATTTCAATTCTTTCTCTCCTCAGCACCTGCCGGTGTCTCTATTCCTGCTTCCCTCTCCTTCCTCTCTGCCTCCCCAAGCTCACAGAGCTGAGGCAAGGGCATTCTGATCCAGGGACTCCTCTCCTTCGCTCTCATTCGCTGTGCCAGACACCCTTTCAGACAAAGTCCCACCCTCTTTGTACATTTCTCTCCGTCTTTATTGGCTATCTGGGCTCAGGGGCTGTTCTGCAGCAGCGGCTGCACAGATGGCAGAGTGAGGATGTTACAGACGTACTCTCTCCATCCCTGTAGAAAACATGGAAAAGATACAATATATGATTCAGCCTCTGATTTTAGAGTATTTTTAAAATCACTGACACAAACAGGCCTAAAAATAAGTCTCATTCCCAGTAATCCTAGTATTCACTAAGTCTTTTCACATTCTGCTGGTGTATTTATCACACTGCTGATTAATTACTGATGCAAACACTTGACCCGTTTACACATATGATGACTTCTTGTATCAGTTTGATTAACTAGTCTGAGCCAAGACTGAAAATAAAGCTGTGAAGTGATTATTTGAGCCTTGTTCATTTCTGACTAAGCTTGTCCTCTCTGCAGCCTGGCCAGCATAGTCCTTATTGATCGCCTCTTAGCTCAAGTGTTCCTATATCACACGTCTGCTGGACCCTGATACTTGACACCAGCCAACAAGCACATGGTGCGACAGTTCTGCAGGACTTTGGGGGGGGATAAGTATTAAGCATAATTAGTTTTAGCTCAGTAGAAAGGGTCTTAGAAATGTCATTTGGTAAGAAAAATCAATTCTGTGTAAACCTTGCAAAGCAGTCCTGCCACATTTGACGGATGACTGATGTGATGGACATCTGCCACCAGTTCAGTCTGAGACTTGAGCTCACTAATTGGTGAAACAAGGCAGCTAAAGTTCTTTCACGCTGTTTGCAGCCTGAGATTATAACCAGATGCTTTCAAATTCACAGCGTTATTGATGTTCTCTGTAAGAACATTTAACAATTTTATTTGATAACACTTACCCTTATTTTTCCTCTTAGCTTGTCCCATGACACACCACGCCTTATATCCATTTGTTTGACTGGGATGTCCCATCAGTTCCAGTGCTGGTGCTGCACGCTGCCACCTAGTGTGCTCTGCTGCCTTAGAATGGTCATTTTTCAGTCAAAAGATTTCTGAAATAATCCTTTACTTCCCTACGTGCTAAAGAATCCTGCTGAACCCCATATTGCCCCCCAAAGTGTTAATTGACTTGTACATTTTGAGAATAAAAGTGTTAGCTGAAATTAATTTAGTTAAAATACTGGCTCTTATGATGTGATCCCTCCTCTAAAAGACACATCTCCAAAATCTGCCACATGGAACATGTTAACATCTTATTTTAAAAAAAAAACAGTTTGATTATTAATAGAATATAGGGATTTATAACGGGTCTAGAATCATCGCTGGTCCGATGCACTAGTTGTATAATAGATAACAATAACATTAGAAATCTTTATTCTCACTAATTATATTGGAACTGCACATCAGCTGCCCACACACAACAAAAAAACATTTTCCTTTTCTTTCCTTTTCTTTCTTTGTGTTAAAGAGTGAGGGACAGTAATGAAAAGCTAGCACAAGAACTGGAGCTTTTCCTGAAGTGGATCTTTTTCATCAAAGTGTAAAACTGAGTTTAAAAAAGGCCACATGCTCTGTGTGTGACAGCTGTCCACAGCTGGCTCCATACTCTGATACACTACTGAGAGAAAAAAAAAGCCATTTAAATTGTACATGTTATCTCCTAATATGAGCAGTGTTGGTGTATTTGGCCAAGAAAGCCTTCTGCTATCCTTAAAGTCTCTTTCTAACTGGTAAAGTTTCTCCTCTGTGCTAAAATACTGCTGCTAAATAATGCACCATTACTCCGCTAGTACTGAACGTCTTGCTGAATATTTTAAATCTTCTTGTAAGTTACATTAGGTTTATTTAGTAAAATCCTCAGGTCACACTAGGTCTGTCCTTGCCATTACCCTTCATACTTCAGCCCCTCTGTTGCGATCAAAGCTTGCGGGCTGTGACAAATTGTGCTGTGTCATGACTGTGGCCATTACCGACAGAGATCTCCATCTTTGCTGTTCATGATGGCTGCCCCCCCAACAGTGTGTCAATTATCGAAAGTGAGTGTGAGGAGGACCTTGGAATAAAGTCTTAGGGCCTGATTTACTAAGATCCTAAATAAAGAGTACTAAATTGCGTGTGCACTGAAAAAGTTTGCGCGTGCTGTTGTTGTGTGTTTAGCGGGTGATCAACTAAGAATGCTCGCGCAATTGATAACGGGTGCAAACCGCAGTATTTAAATGAGGTGTTGCGTGTCTTACGGTTTGCGCCATGGAGAGTCTGGATGGAAAGCAGGATAGACGCAAGCGCAAAATGAAATTTGACGAGTTGGAGTTAGAGATATTAGTGGAAGAGGCAAATAAACACATTCATGAACTACAGCAAAGAAATTTAAACATCACCAAAAGAAACGCAATATGGGAGAAAATCTGCGATAGAATAAATGCAGTTGGTAAAACAAAAAGAACGGCAGATGAGGTTAAAAGAAGGTGGCAAGATATAAGGCAAAGAACTAAAGAAAAAGTGGCCTTTAATAAAACTTCGGCAAACAAGACAGGTGGAGGGCCTGCGGAGGAGATGCCTCTAACCAGCATTGAGCAGCAGGTGCAGCTCACCTTCTGCGAGGAGAAGATAACTGGGATACTGGGGTATGATACGCTAGAGCCAACTGCAGAACAAGGTAGGCGCACAATAAGAAACACTTTTTTCTCCATGAAAACACGTGATTTATTTATTATCACAAATAAAAAAATGAATGTGCCTCCTGTGGTAACCTTTTGCTGAATAATACTCGATTTGACATTCAAATAAAATATTTCTCCTTTTGCATGTGCTTGTGACCGGCTCCAAATCAGCCCTTAAGTCAGGGTTTCCGTTGTCCAGTAATTGCCGGACTTTGTCTGGTAAAATATGCGGAAGTCCAGGATTTTATAATCTCTCCGGTCAAAATGTCCGGTGAAAATACTCCTCCCAAGCACAATTTCAGTTGTAATAAAATGGGTTATTTCCACATCATTTTATGAAAAACGCCTCGGGATTCTCCCAGAGGAGCTGGTGGAAGCGGCCGGGGGGAGGGAGGTCTGGATCTCTCTGCTGAAGCTGCTGCCCGTGCGACCCGACTTCGGGTCCATCCATCCATCCATTAGCGGAAGCTAAAATATATGGATGGATGGATGGATGGATGGATGGATAAAATCCATCCATCCATCCATTAGCGGAAGCTAAAATATATGGATGGATGGATGGATGGATGGATTTTATGAAAAAACATATACTTTTTTTACGAATGAGTAGTATGTGAGGACGAGTGGGCTCCAGCCACAGCTCCACTCATTGATGCCACAGGTGCGCGCAGAGACGCATCTCCGTAATGACAGCGCTCCGCGGTTATGGAGGCTTGAACTTCTCAACGGCCTGTGAAGTTCTCATCGGGGATTTCAGTGAAATCTACCCCGAGTGGGCTCAACTGGCCCAGATAGCCTGCTGATCCCTGTCTCCAGTGTGCCAGCAGAGAGAGGTTTCCCTCTGCAGAACCGCATTAAAACAGCGCAGCGGAGTCAGAAGAGCGCGAGCTTCTGCAATATTTATTTATTTATTTAAGTTACGCTCGTGAGTCAATTGACGGGACTTATTTTATTTGAAATAGCCTGTTTTTCAATAAAAACACTATTAAATGACATGCATTGATATCGTACTACTGCATATGATTTATTTTTAACCTCAGTAAATTCATATAGCCTATGTGACCGGAATTTCAAACATTTGTCCGGTAAATTGAAAACCTGCCGGTCACATTGTCCGGTGCCAATTTTTTCTAGTGGAAACACTGCCTCAAGTTTCAACTATCTGGTTTTCATTCATTCCAAACAAATTTACACAGTCCGAAAGACTCTCTCTCTGCGTATTCTTTGATTTTGGCGATGTCGCCTCCTTACCACAATCACAGCAGCCATCGGTGCGTAATGCTGGGCAGATTAGCACCTTCCTTTCGAACGTACTAAATACAGACGCAATCACAATCCCCGCAATTACTTTCAGGGTTGGTAAATCTCATTGCGCGTGGTAAATGAACCTATTTGCATTTTCCCCTCCCAGTATTTAGCGCTTTCTGGCGGGTACGCCCCATATTGATTATTCATCAGAGCAAAAGTACTAAATGAACAGCGTGTGCTATTTTGCTCATTTGAGAGGCGCAGTCCTCTTTGCACGCTGTTAGTAGATCAGCTTGTGCATTGGTTTGCGGGTGGTGTCAAGTTTGCACACGTTTTTACGCATGCAAACCTTTAGTAAATCAGGCCCTTAGATGGATATGAGAAGAGAGGTTTTGTTTTAAAGTTTCTCAGTGTTTTGTTTTGTTTTAACTGTTTCTTTGTTGTTGTTTTGTTTGTTATCTTTTTTTTTTTTTTAAGCCTGTCTCTAGGTCTGTCCTTTTGTGATAACTACTATACACTTTTTTTTTCTTCTGGGGCCCCCCTGCAGAGTCATGAAATTCAGATGAGTTGAGTCTTTCTTTGGCTCAGATGTGCTGATCAGAGGCTGCAGCTGTGCAGGCAACAGCGTTTACTCCTCACGTTTACTCCTCTTTCCTCATCGTCACTCACATTGGTATGGAAGACAATGTCCATCAAGTGGAAGTTAAACATGTCCAAACAATCCTGAGTGGAGCTAGGATGCTAGAGATCAAAATACAGCAAAAATAAATAAATAAATAATTACTGTGCCTGTCTTGGTATAATTTATATAGCCCTTAACAATGTAATCCCATTCAATTATGTGTTTATCACTACAAGTACCTGGTAGTTACTGCTCTGCTGAGACACAGATCCCTGAATATATTTTTGTTTTTATCTTTTCTATTTCCATTTTTTCCATTCTACGATTATCTGCAACACAAACTGGATCAGAAAGAAATAAAGGAAGCATAGCTTTTTTACCCTTTTACCCTTATTTAAAATGTTCAGAACAGGTTGTATTTTCTGTGTTGCTTTACATCAGTCGTCTGCTTTTTCGTAGCTCTTTTTGGTTGTTTGAACGTTCAGAACCATAGTACATATTCAGTAATCATTTTCTTTTCTTCTTTTTTTCATGCATCAAAACAATAGAACAATGTCAAAAGGAATACAGGGTTAATAAGATGCAGAAATTGTTGGTCTTATTTTGAATGTTTGGTTCCCGTATCACCAGCAGGTCATCAAACTGGATCATTAATATTCTACTGAAATATAACAGCAAATATAACTGACACTATAACAAAATTATCACCACTTGTTTTTTTCTGAGCACTGGTGATCTTATTTGAAAATGGAGGGAATCAGGAAAAAGAGAATCAGGAAAGAGAGCAGAGTCAAAGTGGTTGACCTGCGGAAAGAGGTCACAGGTCAAGCCTCAACCTGGACTGGTTGTGATAAGGACAGATGTCCAGCTGAGCTACTCAGTTCCTCATCCCCACTGTTCAGTTTTTTAGGGATTTTGTTGTTGCTTTTTGTTTTGTTTTTGTTTTTTGTTTCTTTTATCATACAAAAATGTAAGACTTTCTAGTCAAAGGTCATTAGGCTGTTAAAAAAAAAAAAAGCGTTAGTGCCCAAATCCTTTGCACAATATATACATATACTCTCCAGCCCTGCTGCTACACTGCAGCTATAAGCATTTTTCATGACAAAGTTCTAAAATCTGAAAGTCTTTTAATAATTACATTTTTTTTATTTATCTATTTATTTATTTTTATTTATTTATTTTCCCCTTCTGAGCTGACAAGGAGCCCAGAAAGTAATGAAGCTTATAAACCAGGAGGTCACATGAATAAAAGATTCAACCTGAGAAAGATTGACATGTTTTTCCTCCCAGTAATTGGCTGTTGTAACTGTTAACCCGTAGAGTAATTGCATGTTGCTGTTTTTTTAATTAGTGCTCAATCTCATTGCAAGCTGCCTCCTCAGGTGGCCTGTAAATCCAACACAGACATGAGCCAGTGGAAGGCTGTCGAAAAGAGTCACGTTAAACAATCTGACAGACATTTTACAGTGTAATCCATTAATGATATCATGTGAAACATATACTTATTGTTTTTAAACTGATACCTTTAATTCTTTAACATCTGTGCATATCAGTCATATTAAACACAAACACACAACTTTTCCAAGTTTAAAGCACTTTTATGTGGCTAGTTAACAAAAGAAAAAGAAAAACAGTAACAATCAGTTTGCAGCAAAAGCTTTGGGTCCCTCATCACAGATGCGACAAACTTATTTTTCCCAGAGAACCTTATAGGCACTGCTAACGTACTTTTCAGTGCTGGAAATCAGAAAAAGAAAAATAAACTGACTGAAAGCCAAATGTTAAGAGAAGCTAAATGTGCTGGAGCATTACTAAACAGTGGGGAAAATGCCAACACATTTCAGATTCATTCATTTAAATTTACTCTTTCCACATCTGTCCATTGCTTGGCCTTGTACCAGGACAGCGATAGTCCCGCCCGCCAAGTTATTTCTTGCCAAATCTCTGGGGTACGGCCATGCTCCAGATCTGACCAGGCGCAGCCTCCCAGTCACGGGAATGAATCTGATCGTCCACCACTACCTGCCCTCTGGAGCTGCGGCCAAACCTGCGAGCGACGAGTAAAGAGAGTGATGTCATTCAAAGTTCTACATGACTGAGGTCCAAGAGACTTTTTTTCAAAGAAGAACTTTTTACACACAGACCTGCATAGGTAAAAGACTCGTGTCTGTTTTGTGAATTTGGTGCCTTATTTGACGATCTAAAGATGGAAAATTGTACCTGCATCGAGTGATTTCAGTATTATGAAAACATCAACTTGAGAATACTATTAAAGATGAAAAACATCTGTCTATTTTTTGCAATAATAAGGTTATTTATCTCCTGAGTCAATTTTTCCAAATAGACCTGTCCATTTTATGTTTTAAAATGGTATGTGCTGCACTTTGAATCACTTTAAGATTCAGGTATGGAGAAAAGTTTCAAAAGGTTTTTATGGTGTTCTTTTCATGCCAAACTCATGACAGCAGGATCCTTTAAGGAAATAAAAAGGTAGCATATATATTGTATTTGTCCTTAAAAGCTTAATTTGACATGATATTAACTGTACAGCAAAAACAATGTAAGAAAGTTATTTTTAAATCTAAATATAAGTGAGCGTATGTCACATTTGATCACTTAAGAAAAATTGTGTTTTAGTTTTTTTTTTTTCTTTTTGTGCTGATAGGAAACTGTCATATGTTGAATAAATGTAGTGTTTCTGATAACTGATTTCCTGTTATGCGTCTGTGTTCTCTATAATAGATTTTTCTGACCTCTGTGGCTGATGGAGGACAGATTCCCTGGTATCTCTCTGGAATCCGAGCAGCATGGCTCTCAACACGGAGGGCAGCAGACGATCATCAATGCCTTTGTTGCTGGTTTCCCCCTCCTGAATACACACACATTTATATCCACACAAGCACACATCCACAAAGACCCAGAGCAGAGTATCAAAAAGCCTGTCTTCTGCATATCAATGAAAATCCCACAAACGAATTTGTTTCAGATTGCATCACGATCTCTTGGAGGTGGGAACTCCACCCAGTCTCTCTTGTTGTGATCTATGAACTCACAAAGGCCAGTAATTGTTTTCTCTGCTGTCCCAGAAATCCATTCGCCCCTATTTTTGTGGAATTCTGACCACAGATTTGCCTGTTCCTGCACACCAGAAAGAGAAAATCTTGTTTTCCTGAGTCACCATTTGAATCCCTGTCGTTTATGAGACCTGCTCTGACGTCTAATGATCTAAGAATATATACCAGTTTATTTTGTCCTGCTGCATAAAAGGGGTGCTCTCTAAATTTTAAATGGGCCATATGATTATCCTGTCTTAGTTGATAAAATGGTCAAATCCCATTTACAGGCTGCATCACATGGACTGACTGATTTGAAATTTTTGACATGGTTTCTGTTTGTGCACACAATCTTCCGTTTACTCGAAGATAATGGATCAGCCCACATTTAAATAAGATAGACAGAATATTTTCAACTTATATCCCTGTCTGCCAGATATTATTTTATTCCAGAATTGAATATGGGGATGCCAAAACCTTTTTGGAAATAATAGAAAATACATTGTGGAAAATGCACATAAATTTGACTGATAATAAATATTTTGATAGTGGAGCAGAATGGACAAGTCAAAGAGTTAATGTGCACTCCTTCAGGAACTGGAATAAAAAAAAAAAAATTGCATATCAAGTTTTTGAGTGTTGTCTCACCAGCAGGCGGTCAGCCATGTTCTCCTCTGAGCTGCCAGGAAGGATGTCATTTTTTTCCAGTCCGCCTTGGACATGAAGAGCCTGACTGACGCCAGCCATAACCATAATCAGAGCCAGAAGAGTCGCCGCGGCAGCTGTGTCCATGGTCTTAGGATACAGAAGAAGGCAGATTAATGTTGATGACAAGTGAAGACGAAGGAGAGGAAAACGCTGGCTGTCTAAGTAAACTTCTTAGCTTCACAGGTTTGGCTCCTGGACAACAGAAGAGGGGTTTGTCCCGATCAGAGTTGCGGTTCCTCTTTATATGGTGTCTTGGCTGATTTTATTGGAGACGGCATGCTTATTGAGTCTTATATAGATCCCACAGTCCCTGGTTGAAAATCCCAGGAGAGCAGGAGAAACATGCTATTGTACAACAGGGAATAGGGGACATGGTGGAGGAATAGCAAGCTCCTAATATGAGACTTAATCAGTTCCATTTAGCAGGATCAGAGTATTAGTGATGACTGAAAGCCAGAGTGCATTATTATTTGGCTCCTAATGTCGTGCATCACAACTTAGTCAGTTATTAAACAGATAAATCCTTGCAAATGGACCCTGACTGAGAAGTCCCTGTTGTCTACTAGTTCACAATGCATGAACAAACTTTATTCAAGTAATAAACCTGAAAGAGATTAGTCAGAACAACTTTAGTGAGCTTAAGCAACAGAGTATTGAGACAAGCAGCATGAACACAAAGTATCTCAAACACTGTGCAAATAAACAGCAGATGGAGGAAATGACAAAGGAGAGTGACAGCCCCTTTGCACATTAAATTTCATCTGACGTCTAAAACTAGATATAAAAATACAGATTAGGTCATCGCTGAGAGATGAATTGATGTTCTTTTCATTTAAAGCCTCTTTTTGTAACCATACCATAGAGCTGTTAAACACGATGCAAATTACAAGACGATGTGAATTCAGTGTTAAGGAGAACTTGGTTAATTTGAATCTTATTTCAGTAAATCCACTAATATTTATTAGGAAAGTATGGGCCCGATCTTCCGCCAGATCTCCTAAAGCCGCTATTAAGGGATAGCGGGTAGCGGGAGGAGCGTTTCCCCGCAAAGAACGCAATCTTCCACCTTCCTAAACCTGCTATCCCACCTGCGCTACCCGCTACATTATGCATAGGAGTGGTTAGGACGTTTCACCTGTTAAACCAATCAGTGTGTCAGTAGCCATACTGGAGGCTCCTAAACCCGCAATTTGCGAGTAGCGGCTAGTGGAAAGTGTACATCGGGGCCTATGTACCTCACACCCTCTATAAAAGTTTTAACCTAATATCAACATTACAATTATCAAAAACATTGCATATGCAGCTTTTTTTTTTACACCTGCTGATCTAAATACATTAGTTCCTCCCAGATAAAAATATGATGTAACGCTTCTTTTTAAAAAACTTTTAAATATCAGCTTTATTCAGTTTTCTCTTTCAAATAAAGACACCCTCTTCTCGAATAGTGAGGGCGACTTTTTCTTTTTTAGACGTGTATGTGTTTACTTAATCTCTTTGCCTCTTTGTGTGCGTAAGCAAGGGAGAGCGTGTGTCTGTGTGTAATAATTAGTCATTTCCCCAATACTGGATGAGACATCGACAGATTTGGCTCATCAAAGTACCTAATGAGTGACAATCCGCTTAAACACACACGCAGTCTGACTGCCTCTGTTTAATTGCCATGGCAACCAGGATGACATCTCAAGGATTCAGAGGGGAATTAATTGTCATTACTGGAATAAGAGCTGAAGAAAAGGAAAATCTTATTTGCAATCACTCTACATGTGAAAGCTTTCCGACATTCAGACAAAACGTAAAAGAAGTACATGATGCCAATAGTTTTTCATTTTATACCATCTTTTGCAGTTTGGTGTAACAGATGAAATAAAGAATAATGTGTAAATTAGCAACTGATTTATATAGTTTTATTTAAAAAGGTTTGATGGAAGAATATATAAGTTAAAAAAAAGCCTTATTACTTGATATCAGACTTGCTTAATAATGAATGCTTAATCATATCTTTAAAAAGTAGCAGAGCATGGTCTCTTAAACTATGTAATTTTCAAAAACATCCAGACAAGGAGAGAAATAATTACTTTAACAACTATATGACAAGTTCATTGACATTTTTAAAAGCAATTTTCCTTAAAGAAAAATTTGGGAGGGATTTGAGTTCTTCTCCTACTACAGTGCATGAATTCAAAATGATTCAAGATTATTCAAAGAATCAGCATTTTTCTTTTTGCATTCTTTATTTATCTCTGTTATTGTGCAAAGTCATACATCTAACACCCAAATGTTGCCTTTTTTTGTACTGTTACTGCTGCGACTTTGCCTCAGTCTTACAAAAAAAAAAAAAAAAAAATAACATAATGTGAGACCTTTTTGTCTCCCTCCAGGTAGACAGAACTGGAAATGAGCTCAAGATTTAACATTCAGGTCAGCCTGACCCTTAGCTGTACTGAGATGACTTGTTTTTATGACCCTGAGCTTGTAAGCTTTGATTCTCTGGACTGAAACTACTAAACTAAGTCAAAATCTTCCTCAAGGAGACTTATAAAGCAAAGACAAGCCGATATTTGTATGTTTCTCTATGAGGTGCAATATGGAAATCATGGTGACATTATAATGTCACTATGATGGCATGGACAATAATTACAGAAGAATTGGAAATTATATTCATTTAGTGTCTTATATTCTATCTTTGCTGTTCTTTTTTGCCATTTGCTAAATGATTAAAAACAATCATAATTTGACTATATCAGTTTGAGCATTAACAAGTAGTATCAGTTTTATTTTTTATATTATTTATTCCTTTTTTTTAAAAATGTGCCAAACTGTTATGTAAATATTCCTAATAGTACACATAAGGACAGTTTTGACTCAGTGTTTTCACACCACCAAATGGCACAACCGTGAACTGCAGTTTTCAGAAACCCGGCGTTGTGGGCCGGGCGCTGCTCTACAGTGTCTAAAAGTCTACAAATGACCCAGTCAAAGTTGTCTGACTCCTTTACTTTTATTTACAATGCTTAAACAGTCCAGCCAGAAAAAAAAAAAATGCAGAAATTAATAAATTAAAAACATGACCAGAAAAAGAAAAAAAATCTGGGAACATCAGATCAACAAAAGGACCTTCATGCGGCTATCAAATATGATTGTCCAGCAATACCTTAAAATCAAGCTTACTTGTCATGCTCTACAGCCACATCATTGACCTAAATGAAATCCAAAAATATTTTGTCTGCTTCCACTTTTTTCTACTCTTACAGAGATCATTTCTCTTTTTTTTTTCCAAGTGGTCTCTGGATAGAATGAGACATTACGAGTCCACCTGTGTCCAACAGATGTCTCGGGGCAGCATCATCTAATTATCAGAAGCCTTGTGTTGTAATCAGCAGCTCACCATCTGCCACTTTTACATTAAGGCACATTTACAAAAGTAGAAATGTCAGTACAGTAGTTCATGAACCAACTCACAATAAACCTGTATGAGTGAAGCACATTAGCATGAACATTTTGACAAGCAGACTACAACAGTACAATCCGACACTTTCAAAACTGCAATGTTAATACAGTAATAATTATTTTCTCCTGGTGGAATTTCAGCAAAAAATATAATGTAGATTCAGATAAAAACCTGATATTTCTGTCATTTCAGTGTTATATCACTCTACCCAATTTTCATTATGAGCATGGACTCTTCTATCACAAGGCAGCAGGTCCATCCAGAAACCAAAGATTAATTTATAAGTTTAAACTCCTAAACAACATATGGGCAGACCACATTTTTAAATATTGCTTTTCTTTTCACATTTGGTTTTCATGCAACAGCAATGCTATGGCCAAGGCATTACACAGTCGGTATTGTGGTTTCATGTTCTCAGCTGTGAAGCTGATACCTCTGGCAGTTGATTAGAGATGCAGAGCTGATTTGGCAATAACTGTCTAAAAAAAAAAAAAACTTACTGGAAAGGTTTTTTCTAGTCATTTCTTGTCTTTTTTTTTTTAAATTGATGTGATAAAAAAAACAGCTGAACTTGTTTAATTGTTTGAAACTGCCAAGAAAACAATACAATCGGTTTTATGTACTGACAGGTTCCCAGTCTTTACCAGTGCTAACTACAGGAAAACATTTAAATAAAAAAAAAGCACTCCTTCTTTGCCTTTAGAAGCCATCAGTCATCAAAATTTAAGGCAAAAAGTATTCGTAGTCTTTGTCACTTGGGTTCCAATCAAGAAATATGTCTGTGTGTATCTAATTTTAGTGTGTATCTTTGTGCATTCATGCATGTCTTTGATTTTCCAGTCCCCCTTTGTTCTCCCAGTCAAAACTGATGACAGACAGTGAAGCGTCACGCTCCCTGTGTCAGCTGTGAAACATACTGAGCAGCTAAACTGGTTCTAATATCATTGCTGGCTTTCAGCACAGTATTTAATGCAAAACTGTGAAGCACATTCGAGGCACAGTATGGCCACAGGCCACCAATATGCATGACATTGACATAGAAAGGTGTGCACAAGATTTTATAACCCCAGTCTTTGTGCACTTCTTTATTCAACTGGTTCCAATGCAAAGACAGAATCAGTGCCACAGATAGTGATTTGAATCGTTTTAGTCAGACAGTGCTCCAAAGGGATTTACAAGGTCCCGTCACTCCAGTGCGTGGCCCAGTCCTTTTTATGGACACCTCCAGACTTCTCAGTCTGGAACTGTGGTCGGTCCTCACGAGGAATCTTCACTGCATGGTGCTGAGGCAGTTTGTCTTTGTAGTGAGCACGTTGGAAGAAGCCACACTGTCAGCAGATGTTGTTGAACAAGTAGAGCCATAGACAGAGGAGGAAAAGGGGAGGGAGGTAGAGGAGCCAGAGAGAGATAGACAGAGAGAAAAGAAAGAGAATCAGGTGGTGTTATACACAATACACATGGAAGTGACTGCATTTGTTTTATGTCTAGTTTCATGCCTTAAAAGAAAAGAAAGCACACCATCTCATCTGTTGAGTTAAGATCACGTCTTCTGGTTATTCAGACACAAAGCAAAACTTTGAGAACCTTCCACAGCCAAGATAACTTTTTTTCTTTTTTCAAAAACACAACCAAAAACTCAACCATGCATGCATTAAGTGTCTGCAATTAACCTACTAACACATTTGAATGTTATTGGGAAAATATACACCAATTAAAATGAGCAAAAAAAACAAAACAACAACACTCATCTTTATAATGAGTTCATTCTGGCACCTGGCATCGGTCATGAGATGCAAATATGATTAAAGAGTTATGATGTGTACTTGATAATAAATAACTATCTTAACAGACTGATGCCAGAATGAAAAGGTGCAGATAGTTTAACGGTAGGAGGCACCACACACAGCAGGCGTGTTAAAGCCCTAAAGGGGAAACGGCTCGATGGTGTTCAACAGGCACCGGTTGGATAGCATTGTGAGGTCTTTAATCGGTATCAGTTCAGCCCTGTGGCCACCTACGCTGCTGCCTCAAAGGTGGATCAGGTTTCACCACCATATTCCACTTCATACCTTGCAAACAGAACAGCGATGTGTAACGGGCAGTGTGAAAAATATCATCCCTTTGACTGGTTCCAATAATGGTGCCATGCTGGGCGAATGGAAGGCTGACCGACTGGTCCTCAAGTTTCCATTAGATGTTCACATGTCTACAGAAGCGGAGCATACTTTTGGGACAGAGAAATGAGTCCTCTGTGACCAATTAAAGGAGCCTGCTAAACTGTAAAGGCCGGCTTTAAATTTGTGGCTGACAGTTTGAAGGTATAGTAACTGTAAGTTACTGTGTGGTAAGGTTTGCACCCCTTTCATGTAAAACAACAACGAATGTCATCAATAACAAATAATAGTAGATAGCTGTAATTTATTAAAATAAGCCAACAGTTTCATAAATACACACCCCATCGATTCTCACTGACATCATAAATTTAGCAGGTTGCCTGATTGATGAGAATTTCTGTTTTCACAGAGCTCCTTAAGTTTCATTTTGCTATCCCATGATTGCTGTCTGTATAAGCTGTAATATTACACGATACATTTTAATACTATCCAGTGTTGTACAATTAAATTTCAAAATAACATATCCATCCATCCATCTTTCTGCCCCTTTATCCACTCCAACTTGGTAAAGAAGTCATCTTTATCCTCCAACTGCAATGCTAAGGGCTGTTCAAGAAACAGAAAAACTGCTTAGCATAGCAACAGTAACCAACAGGGGCAGGCCTGAGCAAAACATCAATTACCCTCTAACTCATGCACTACTGCAATGTAATTTGTGCCAAAACTGTACTCATGTTTAATGCAACAATGAACACCACCGGCCTCAGAGTGGGTCGAGGAGCAAAGCAACTGTGCATGAGAATTTTTACCGCTTGGAGGGAGAGGAGGAGGGGAGAGCAGGCCAGATGGAAATAGTTTTGATTATCATAAGTCTGATGCCTGCTTCTCCACCTCCGAGGGTTGGACCCCCAAATGGGCACGGTAGTACTCCGTCTCATAGTGTCGACGCGGCTCGCTGCGTTTGAAGAACCCACACTGGGGCACGAGATCACCGCAGGGAGGTGGGGAAAGAAAGAGAGATGCAACACAGAGAGGATTGGGGGACAGACAGTCCCAGGATGGAGTAGAGAGAAGAGAGGGGGGAAAAATATAAAAGGGACAGAGGACAAACGAGTACAAAAGAGGGAGGAACATATGAGAGTGAGCTGGAAGGAATATTATAATTACAGGACAGATAAGAGTAAAGTAGAGAAATAACCAGACTGAAATGCTAGAGCAATGGCAGGTGCAGACAGAAATACCAGTGATCCCTTAGAAAACTCTGCCTACTGGCTGCTAAATAGTGGTGGAAAGTAATAATGTTCCTGCACTGGTTCTGTTCAAAGTACTGCCTACTTCATATTTCTGCCTCTTTAAAATTTCAAATAAACTACTGAACATTTTTACTTTGAACAAGACTCAGACTTTAAAATATATTTATAAGACAACCATTTTGTTTAACAATCTGGCGATCTCAATATATAAAAGAAATAAATCCACTTTTGCTGAGTAATACTAATTCACTTCTACATGAACATGATTTATCTATTATCTTTCTATTGCTCTCCCCTCAGCCAGTTCTGTATCCTGTTTTCCATTCATTAATAGTACGAGTAGTAGCGCGCTACTTTGTGTACTGTGAGTGACAAAGAAATGTAATTAACCTGAAACACTGAAGCAGAGGAGATTGTGAAGAGTAAAAAGGTGTATGCAGGACCCAAACGTTCAAAAAATGCATGAATAACAGGTATTCTGTGGCTTTACCTTCCAGAGAAGACAGACGAGGAGAGTCAGCAGAAATATGCCTGCCAGGATGGCTATGACGATGATCCACCAGGGAATCCAGTCCTGGTCAGCAAGACCAGGCTCCGGATAGATCATAACTGGTATCTGGTGATGAACAGAGGGCTGATGGTAAATAATGATCCCGGACGCAACAATCTGCTCACTGTGAGTTATTTACCATTTTGTTTCTTAGAAAAGACACAGTTGCACAGTTGAAAGAAGCGTGGCGTACCTGTGCAGTGGCATCCCTGAGGACCAGATGACTGAGGCTGGACTTCACAGTGATACTGGCTCTGACCAGCAGCTCCAGGGCACTAACTGCTGGGAACTCCTGGCAGACAGAGCCATAAACAAACATTGAAACGTCATATTTATTAATTAGTGACTGTGAAGATCTTCTGCGAGGCATGCTTCTATTGGCGTTCCTACGCTCTGGACTCAGACACATTCACATTTAAGCCAAGAAAATGTCATTTTGACTAATATTCATCACTTGAGTTATTGTCCCAAATTTTCATTAATCCTGTACTTACATTAATGAATCCAAGCTATATGAGAAACAGTCAGATTGAAGCTGAGAAGCAGAATAATGCACATAAAGGCAATGGCATTGCCTTTTTACCTCGATGAAACTGCTGTTCCACAGCCTGGCATGGATGCTGAGGACCACCTGGCTAGAGAAGTTGTGGAGAGGACACTGGAACTGCACACAACGTGCCGATCCCAGGAGGCAATCCTGGAGAACAAAATGGCGTCTGAGAGCTCTGCGGTGTGACATTCATTAAACAGCTATGGAAGGAACCTATATCCTTTTGCTTGTGCATTTACATGTTAAGGATGTTCAGTTACCTGCGTGCTTTTGCAAGATATCAGGACCCTGGATTTACATTATTTTTCAGCTATAATTGTTGTTCCTCTCACCAGTTTGAGTGACTTGCGTCTCTCTGAAGCTGCCACAGCTGGCGTGGTTCTTTCCATGCTACCTTTTGTCTTCACTTGACCTTCTTCTTCTGGATGGGAGCGGCGTATTCGAGAGTGATGCTCTGCTTGTGTGTGGTTTGTTCTTAGCTGTGGGGGTAGACATGGGACAGTGGTTCAGGGAATAGTGTCATTAATACAGGTCAATTTCTAATCAGTCTGTCCATCTTTAATAGCTGAGACCACAGAAAGATCAGTCTGTAATGTCTAGAATGTTTGATGATTGTTTACACCTGCTGGTCTACTCATGCTCTTAAAAACTAGCGAAAAAAAAAAAAGCTACATGTGCTGGCAGAGAGTCACTGTGGCAGGATCGTCACTGCGGAGAGCCTATATTCATGAACACTGGAGGATGTTTTTTTTTTTATGCCAATTGCACTGTCAGTGATTTTTGTAGCATTTAAAAGTGTAGAGGCAAGAAAGCAGGGCAGAGAGGGAAAGACAAAGCAAATCATATCATAAAGCAAAGGGTAACAGGCCAGGACTAGAACCTTGGCTGGCTGTACAAGGACTAAGCCTGGGTAAATAAACTTCCCAGTTCAGTTTAACTACCCCCCCATTACTAATTACTAATAAAAACTAAAACTAAAAATCTCTGTTCATTATAAACTGATGAGTAAAAACGTGACGAAAAAACTGACACTGGTCGCGCCATCCTGCAGTGTCCAACAAGGTAAATGTGCACGTGCAGTGAGTTTTAGGGTTAAACTGGATGTAGACCTAAGTAACTTTAACATTTAGCCAACGTTCAAACAAACTTGACATGCGGGTGTGCTTGGACTACATGAGAACATGCTAACAGTTACTTTGCATGCCAACGTTTACCTTTAGCTAACTTTAAGCATCACATCACGACAGGCTGTGATTTGTGCTCATATCACAGGTAAAGGGAGTTGTTTGGCCCGACGCGAAGCACCTTTCCGTTTTATAATAATGTTTTTAGCCCTTACATCTTGGTCAGAAAAAAAAAATATTGGGGCAGTATAAATGGAACAGCTATCTGATTATGTACTAAAGGTAGCCTAGCAACGTATCTCCAGAAGTAGAAAAAGTGAATCATTTGACATTTACAAGAAAAATGAATTGTTTTTACCACACTACTATGAAATTTGATGAATTAGAAGTATGAATCATGCAGTAGTGAAGAGTACAGGGTAAGGAGTAAAGAGGCAAAAACCTTTGATACTTAACTCGAGTACATTTTACCACCTGGTACTCTCAAAACTTAAGCACATTTAATGTGAGGTACTTTTAATACCTAAGTAATTTTTTGGGGGGGAGACTTTTACTTGAGTAACTTTCAAGTAAGGTATCTGTACTTTTACTCCAGTATGGTTTTCCAGTAATTTTTATAACACTGATTTTTTTTTTTTGACATCGTGCCAAATGTGTTATACTTGTTCTATATCTCTTTGGCCTGAGCTACTATATTCTCAGCTTCCCTAACACCAGTGTTATGTGCAAAATGTTAAAGGAGCAAAAAGCGAAATCATTTCACCGCTAGGTTTGCTGTTGAGCACTGCCTGTAGACCAAAACAAAGTGTGCCATTAGCCACACCTCCCTCTGCCTCTGCTCGCCACCAACCCCCCCCCCCTCCCCTCCACACACTCCCCCACTACACCCCCGCTCGCTTCGAAGATCTACCTACACCGAGCAAAACATCACCATGGCGAGTAACAAAGTCATTTATAACATTATAATGTTTATACTGGTTTGTCCGTAAATTAATCTTTATGTCACTAATTTAGTGAGTCACCATTAGCATCAAACGTTATCTATTCGCCGCTAATTGCGTTAGCAGACAGTTCAACGTTAGTAACAATATGACGGCAGTGAATAGCTTTCCTGTTTTGTTCCGCTGTCTGCCATTTCAGTTCGAAAATGCTGCCGCCGTCACTACTCACTGGCTGTCGCGTTTTATAGAGAAGGAGGGGGGAGGAGGGAGGAGGCGAAGTTTCACATGAACGCACATGAACGCGCGGCCGGACCGGCTTGTAAACTTGAGGCTGGAGATGTGTGACGTCATCCTATACTCCAGATGAAATTACACCTCTCGTTCTCCATGTAGCGATTTTTTAATTCCTTCAGTCTTAAATAATGGATTTCCACTTATTGCTCCTTTAAGGAACAGCCCCAGTTTGGTTGTAATCTCGGGATGACTATGTTCCTTCTATTGTAGACTACTGTGCTAAACTCATGTCCCTTTTTTCTGTCTCGGTACTTTTTATAGTTTATTGTTTTTTATTGGTCTATTTTTGAAGAAAGTTTTGGTGAATTGTGAAAATGGTTTTGAATTGATTTTCTTTTGACGTCTTAAGAGGATTAGAGCTTTAGCCTTGCAGGTAAATCATTTGTTGTACAAATATTCAGAAAATGAATGTGAAGTAATATGGCACACTCTTAGGGCCTGATTTACTAAAGGTTTGCGTGCGTAAAAACGTGTGCAAACTTGACACCACCTGCAAACCAATGTGCAAGCTGATTTACTAACAGCGTGCAAAGAGGACTGCGCCTCTCAAATGAGCAAAATAGCACACGCTGTTCATTTAGTACTTTTGCTCTGATGAATAATCAATATGGGGCGTACCCGCCAGAAAACGCTAAATACTGGGAGGGGAAAATGCAAATAGGTTCATTTACCACACGCAATGAGATTTACCAACCCTGAAAGAAATTGCGGGGATTGTGATTGCGTCTGTATTTAATACGTTCGAAAGGAAGGTGCTAATCTGCCCAGCATTACGCACCGATGGCTGCTGTTATTGTGGCAAGGAGGCGACATCGCCAAAATCAAAGAATACGCAGAGAGAGTCTTTCGGACTTGTGTAAATTTGTTTGGAATGAATGAAAACCAGATAGTTGAAACTTAAGGGCTGATTTGGAGCCGGTCACAAGCACATGCAAAAGGAGAAATATTTTATTTGAATGTTAAATCGAGTATTATTCAGCAAAAGGTTGCCACAGGAGGCACATTCATTTTTTTATTTGTGATAATAAATAAATCACGTGTTTTCATGGAGAAAAAAGTGTTTCTTATTGTGCGCCTACCTTGTTCTGCAGTTGGCTCTAGCGTGTCAGACCCCAGTATCCCAGTTATCTGCTCCTCCAGAAGGTGAGCTGCACCTGCTGGTTAGAGGCATCTCCTCCGCAGGCATCTCTTCCGCAGGCCCTCCACCTGTCTTGTTTGCCGAAGTTTTATTAAAGGCCACTTTTTCTTAGTAGTTCTTCGCCTATAATCTTGCCACCTTCTTTTAACCTCATCTGCCGTTCTTTTTGTTTTACCAACTGCATTTATTCTATCGCAGATTTTCTCCCATATTGCGTTTCTTTTGGTAATGTTAAATAAATTCTTTGCTGTAGTTCATGAATGTGTTTATTTGCCTCTTCCACTAATATCTCTAACTCCAACTCGTCAAATTTCATTTTGCGCTTGCGTCTATCCTGCTTTCCATCCAGACTCTCCATGACGCAAACCGTAAGACACGCAACACCTCATTTAAATACTGCGGTTTGCACCCGTTATCAATTGCGCGAGCATTCTTAGTTGATCACCCGCAAAACACACAACAGCACGCGCAAACTTTTTCAGTGCACACGCAATTTAGTACTCTTTATTTAGGATCTTAGTAAATCAGGCCCTTAGTTTAAATGACTAAACACAATTAAATGTATGCTAAAATGTAGTTTTTACTACCATGACAGGCATCCTTTTGCAAAATCTATTACAGTGTAGCAACTGTCAGATTTTGTCAAAAGACTAAATTGAGACTAAAACTAAAACTGATTTGGAGTGACTAAATTTTAACTGAAACACAGCAAAACAAAAAGACTAAAATGCGACTTTAACTAAATCAAGCCTTTGGTGAGTGACTAAGACTAAATTAAAAAGAAAAATTCTTGTCAAAATTAACACTGCTACCCTAAAGGTGATGAGGAAAGGGAAAACCAAAGCTGGTCTTTACCAACTCGACAGGTTTGAATGCGCAAAGCTGATGACTTCCCAAACTTGGGATTCAACTTCTCCACCGACCTCGTGATCAGGTGAGGCGTGCTGTAGCATCAGAGGGTTTAAGGCTTCTGTGGAAGTGCAGTCTATGTCTGGGTGGCCGTCAAGCTGCAGGCTGGCAGGGTACAGGAGCCACTTCTTATTTTCCAGCTCATAAGGCCACATGATGTTTAGAAAGGCAGAGCCAACCGTCTGGAGAGCTTTCCCAGAATTTGAAGCCTACAGAAGAAAATGTATACAACACACAATGTAAAGGTGTAATTATATGTTTTTCTTTATTGGGTGTCTTTTTATTTTTGTTAAAAAACACAATCAGTTTTGCTGTGAAAGTATTTTAACAACTCTACATTAAGATAATTTAAATGCTTTGCTTAATTGAGTTAGTTACTTAAAATATGTAAAATACTGTGCTCATCCCTCATACGTGTACTGTCCAGATACACAGAAAACCTTCTCTCACCACAAATTCAAAATCCACAGGGCTGCCAATGTCCTCTAGACTGGTCATGGCGCTCTCTCCCTTCACCGTGCCACTGAAGAACAGCTGGTGAGGACGAGCCAGTCTACGGTAAAATAAAAGATCAATGCACCAGTCACCTCCATGCACAGTCACACATCTTCATCTATTTAGGAGGCAGATCACAGCATGGCTCTAAAAACTGACATTAGCATCAAAAGCTGATTGAAAAAAACGCATTTCTAAAAGAAGATTTATCCACGTGAGATCTTGTGTGAAAATTAAAAAAAAAATCAGAGATTTAAATCTGTCAAGGCCTTGTCTAGAATATTTGCACAGGCCAAAATGGCCTAACCAAAACCTTAGTTCAAGTGAGAGGTTTGGTATCTTCTATGTCAAGGGTATACCTAAAAAAAATTAATGAAAAATTAAAAATACTTTATTAATCCCAGAAGGGAGATTATAAGCAGATTCACTGCCACTCACTTTTAACATAATCATGGAAAGATTTTAACTCACCCACTGACAGACAGAGGGAGCTCTATCACAACTTTAGCGTAGGCTAAGATGGGCCCCAAGTCAGGCTGCTCACTGATACTGAGGACAAAACAATCAGATGAACGATTTGATCAAAGAATTATTCATTTAAAGGAAGAAAAACATGCAATCTAATTAGAGCGTGACTGCCATCACGGTGACATTTTACTGGCGGAGGGCTTACGTCGACAGTTGGAGGTCTGCTGTCAGCTCAGTTGTCTCAGTGTTAATCTCAGAAGTGCTCAAGTTGATGTAGAATTTTAGCTGAGAGAAAAAGAAAGCAAAATACATAGGTATAGGTACAAGTTTTGTTGTATGTGACAGTGTCGTTCCATCAAATTCTTATCATTTTTTGAGTGAGTTAAATGTTTACAATAATGACGTATCCCCACATTTTAATCACAGAGGGCTTCAGCTTCTACATCGGAGGTATAGAAAACTGATTTTACCTTGGTGTTTCTTTTGACAGGGTTTCCCAGGTCACATTCAACTTGGGAGCCATTCTGGTTTGCTTGACATCTTATCTGCAGTTAGTCAGGATATTGAATACATCCAGTCAGGGGAAACGTAAAATTTTCTGTGTCAACACTCCTACCAAGGCAATCAAAACCAACCTGCGAAGGGACCCTGGAGCCAGAATATGACAGTGTGTTTGGGAGGGAAATCAGCAGCTGAGCAGCATGAGCATCATCCCCATCCTCCTCAGGATAAAGAGGATCTGAGGGGATGTTGGTGACAGATATCTCCAGCACCACCAACCGCTGGTCTGACAGAGAAAAGACCTGTACATGGTCCTCGTCCCTTCAAAAAGCCAAAGAAGACAGAAGTGGAAAATCACATTTACAGTGTGTTTGCCAGTAAATTGTTCATCAAAACCCAGCAAAAGTAAAACAACTGACCAATTCTTTTCTTTTATTTGTTAGATAAGTTATCACACACTGCTTCTATCTCCCAAAAGATATTTAATGTGTTTCCTGATCCAATAATATATGAAATATTCACCAAAACCTTTTCCTAATATGTAGTTATAAAAAATTTACACAAAGAAAGATGCTAAAAAATCCTTCACAACCAACTGAATAAATGATTAATTAAAGGTAATCAAGATGAAATGAAAGACACAAACTGTAAAAGCAAATTTGATTCTCAGAGAATAGACACATTTGTGTTTCAAGGCATTTAAGTTTCATAATCATAAGGAAATAGGACGGAGATGGTGACAGATTGTTTTGCAATACTAGGCAGAAAAAGAGGTAAAGCGGAGTGAAGGGAAAAAAAAGGCAGATTCCAAACAGAGCTTAGAATTCACACAGCTTAAACCTTTTTCGCTCAATTTGAAATGAATCAAGAATTTAAAAACTGAGTGACAATCAATTGTTAACTTAACTTTATCCTTTCCCTTTTTAAGCTTTTACAATAATTTCCTGGGATAGAAAATTAAATAGGCTTTTTTATTTTAGAGGAAAGACAGAGAAAATATGGAGATTTCATTTTCAATAGATCAATCCACAGGTGAATGATGAAGAGAAAAAAACAGCTAGTTGCATCTTTGCACTAAATAATACAAGTTTAACATGTTTATAAGATCCCTTTAGCAATAGTCATTGGCCTGTTCAAAATCAGAGGAGCCACAGTGCTTAGAAAACCATGCATACACCTAGAGAAGGTAAAAAGAATAAAATAACAGAAAAAAGTATTTCACCCGATTGCACTGAAATGGCACACCTGAACTTAAAGGATGTTTTTTGCAATTTTACTGGTTTCAGCTGAGATAAATGTGAAGCAACTATCTTTACCCAAACTAATCATAGGAATTACATTGGCTTTAACTGCTGAACTTTGACAGAAAATGTTTTTTACAGCAAGACATCATAAGACATACCTTGCTGGCTATAACTTGCATTTATGTGTTTAAATTCATGCAGAAGGACTGACTTGTTTATACACCGACAGCCCATAAAACTAAGCCCTGCCATAAAATACTTCCGTTTGATTTTTGTGACAGACCTCAAAGTTCAACGTATTCGAGGGGGAAATATTCAGTATGGGTGGCAGCCTCGCCAGTTTCTGGCCAGAGTGACTGTGTAGTGGCACAGGTTTGATTGTATGGGTGACCGCCAATGATATGGGACGCAGTTTGTCACGGATGTTCTCCTAGAGACAGAAAGTAAGAAAATTAAAAAAAAAAAAACAATAAAAAGTGTAAATGAGGAGCAGGTTATGTTCAGTTACTGACATGGAGTTGGAAGACAGCAGTGGTGCACACAGGGTGGTTCTGCCTGTGCAGCTCGATTTCTTCGGTCTGTGTGTACTCTGGCTCCAGTGAGCTGCGGCCCAGGAAGTTGACACGGTGCGGGAGCCCCAGCTTCCTGCGCTGGGTGTCGGCTTCAAAATGCACCACAAGGGCTTGAATGAAGCAAAACAGGGGGAACATGTGAGAAGGAGAGAGAAGGACGGCAATTAAGAGATCTCAGGGCACAAGCGAAGGGTACTTAAAGAGCCTACCAGGAGCAAAACATAGAAAAATTCTCATTCAAGGAATTTATTACTGTGTTACCAAATGCTTTAAATCATAATGGGGCTGTATGTTATCTCAAAGATAAGTTTACATGATAGTGTAAACACAAGTAACTCATGTCAATGTAAAGAGTGATATAACATCCAGCAGAAGAAGGAAAAAAAGCCATGAAAACTTCAGGTACAACTTACTAATGTGGGGTGAGTAGTGTTGTGGGTGGGCTGTGAAGGCGAAACAGGCTTTGACCTCCATACTAAAGAAGGAAGTTGGCAGAGAGTGAAATATTGACAAAGGCTTGTTGACTGTATACATTATTGAAATTGAAGCACCTATTACTAAAACCCCATGTGACTTATGGGGTTATGGTAATCGGTGCTTCAATTTAGGATTAAAGTGCCCAGGAAATTGGTCATATTATCATTTTGGTCACATTATCAGATCTTACCAGACTCCATCTCTGTCCTCGCAGTTGTGCTGCTCCAGATCAATGTACTGAGGGTCAACTGATATTTCTCTGGTCACATGAATGACTGGTTGAGTCCTTGATGACACAAGTGGCATGGAAATGTGAATCAGGGGAAGAAAAAGACAAACTGATCAAAGATGATAAAGATGTGATATCTATGACCACCCTCTTAGCAAGATATACAATAGATGCATGTATTCATTGGCAAGGTGAATATAATAATATGTGACTTTTATTTGTATCTGTAGCTTGATTTCAACCAAAAGAAAAAAAAATCAGACCTCTATGGGCTGTCAGGTATTTATGTCATCTATTGTCTTAACAAGACAATAGATGACATGTGATTATTGTCTCAGAGAAAATAAAACTGAATGTTTTATTTTTAACAAAAGTTAGATTCCAAACAAGCAGTAATGCGTTAATTTAATTTAATAAATCAGACCTCGATGGCCTATCAGGTAATATTATAAGAAATGTGAGTGTAGATCTGATTTGGATTATTTAAAAAGTTGTTTTTTTTCTTACCTGAAGAGAACCACTGAATCGTTAAGAGAGCCAACTGCCACATCTGGATAGTGATTGCGGTCAATATCCAGACCACCTGAGATGGAATATCCAAAACTTCTTACATCAAAATCACGGCCATCCAGAACCTAATGGGATAAAGTTTACATTCGCTCAGTTTCATATTTAGTTTTCTTTATTTATTTTAGCTATACCATTCTTTCCCTCCAAATGTAAATGTACAAACTTACCTGAGCTGGTTTAGTCTCTATTCCATTATCTGAACCTCTGTAGATGAAAACTTTTCCATCTCCATCAAATGGGGCTCCCACAGCAATATCTAGACAGATGCCAAATATGATTATTTACAACGCTCATGGTTCTCAAGCTCCAGTCTTACAAAGACAAGCATTCTGTTTGGAGTTGACTAGTTTTCTGAAAACATATGTCACAAAACATGATCTGGTCTTCATCCAAATCACAATAATAAACAAACATAATAGATTTAAGCTAATGGGGTTAAATGTATTTTGTCCTTGTTGAACACATTAAGCAAGTCTCATTATTTCATAGTGCTGGTGGGAAAAGGAAGTGAACCCACAGACTACATTAATGAAAGCTAATTTCTTTTTAAAACTGGACTTAAATCAATGAAATGACTTTGAAGGTGTGGTTTAGAGATACTTTGATGAAATAGAAAAATGTAAAAGTTCCTGTTCATAAGAAGTATGTGCTGATGTGAACTATGCCTTACTAAAGGATCTCTCATGACAAATGATCAAGTGTAGTTGAACTGCGTAAGCCTGGAAAGGAATACAAAGTCATTTTCAAGAGTTGCATCAGTCCACAACTTGACAAGGCATTTATAAAGTGAGACAGTACAGTGTCCGCTCTTCTTTGATTTGGGTGTCCAGCCAAAATGACTTCAAAGGCACAAATATGAAAGAAGAACAAATAAAACTCACAAATAACGCCTCAACACTTGAAAACATTCCTGGAACTGGCAAGCATCTCTGTTTATGAATCTACTATTTGTAAGTCATTGAGCAAGCAGGGTGTCTTTGGAACACAATGAAGCGGCTGGTCTCAGAAAAATGAAAAAAAAAAGCCTTGCTGTGTGCCAGGAGCACCTTGGCAATCTTCAAAGCTGTGGGAGAAATGTTTGTGGACTGAAACAAAAGCTAATTTGTTCAAGAAGAATGTTCAGCACAATGTACATATGGCTCAAAAAGTGCACAGCTTACCAACATTAAAACATTATCCCCGGTGAAAAAAGAAGTATGGTGGAGGGAGCATTATAATTTGGGCTTGCTTGACTGCCTCAGGGCCTGGACCTCTTGCCATAATCAAGGAGAAAGTAAATGTCCAAGTTCACAAAAATACCTACAGGATAACATCAGGGTGGCTGTTTTGCATTTTACAGAGCTAGGAATTTGTCACTGTGTCAGGTGTTCCTGAAGTCCACTATCATCTCCACTGTCTTGAGAGCATTGAGCTCCAGGTTGTCATGCACCATGACAGCAGACGGTCCATCTCACTTCTGCAGACTGACTCATCCCCATCAGAGATAAGGTCCAAGAGGGTGGTCCAGATGTGCAGCTGTTGTTGTACAGGGAGAAGAAGAGCAGAGAAAGGACACAGCCTTGAGAGGATCCAGTACTGATGGTCCAGGAATCAGAGACACAATCCCCCAGCTACACAAACTGCCGTCTATAAATCAGGAAGTCCGTGATCCACCGCCACATGGAGTTTGGTACATTCAGCTAAGAGAGCTTGTCTTGAAGCAGAGTTGGGATGATTGTGTTGAAAGCAGAGCTGAAGTCTAGAAATGGTTTCTTGGCATAGGATCTTGGGAAGTCCAGATGCTAAAGGATGAAGTGGAGGGTCATGTTTACAGAGTCATGTACAGATATGTTGGCTCTGTAGGTGAACTGCAGAGGAACTAGAAAGGGTCTGTGTTGTCCTTGAGGTGAATCAAGATGAAACGCTGAAAAGACTTCATGAGCACAGAAGTCAGGGTGATGGGTCTATAATCATTAAGTCCTGTGATCCTTGCCTTTTTGGAGACAGGGACAATGAAAAAAAAAAGAAAATCTGCCTTTTAGTGAGGCCCAGTCAGAGCCTAAACTCTAACACTATAGAGATATAGTAGAATTGTCATGAGAGCCACTCACATCCTAAAAATGTGTCTGAGCTGAAGCAGTTCTGTGAAGAAGAAAAAGTCCTCTTCAATGTTCTGATCCGGAGCTGATTGAAGTCATTGCTGCCAAAGTAGGTTGGACCAACTATTAGCTCCAAGGATTCACTTCAGTCCCTCTCTCAGTTTCTCTTCCATCATTACTTTCTTGAGTCTCTTAGTACACTCTGCCATGATGTCATCCATAGCTCTGTGAGCTGTTTTCATTGCTGTTATAGCATGATGTAGAACCAGAAAGTGATACGCAGTTGCTGTGAGATATGACCAGGACAGTAGAAGAAAGTTACTTTGTTATTTTTACCAATGGGAGACTGCAAGAGAATGACGAGACTTCCTAAAACTAATCAAATTTTCCTTCAGATCCAATTGAATATATTTTATAATAAAAGAAAAATCTTTTTTGCTGCTTCAGTGGATAAATTCAGTAAAGACAGAATAAAACACAATTGTTTAGATTAAGTGTGTTTGTCTAATAGGACTGAGATGAAGATCAGATCACATTTTATTTCAAATTAAATTCAACATGAGTTACGCCATTAAAGCCATTTAAATCTATGCTCCGTCAGATTCAAATCAAGATTTATGATTCACTCATAAACTCCGTAATAAAGTCAAAAAGTATTGCTCACACCTTCATATCCATCCTGGTCCAGATCTCCAATGTTGCTGACTGCCATCCCAAACATGGAGTCATATGTCCCATTGAGACGGATGGGTCGAGCCTGATCGTCCCAGTGACCAAAGGGGTTTAGATATATATAAACAGCTCCACCGATCTCTGCTTTGCGGTCAAAAAAGTTTGGAGCACCAACAATCAGGTCAGTCCAGCTAAGGAGTAATAAAAAAAAAGAAATATCACAATGTAGTACAACCCCAGAGCTTGAAGGATTTGTATAACAAGTCTTATCATTTATCAACCTCTCTGTATACCTTTGATACTCTTGTATACCTGTATTCAAATACAATTGTGAAGCACTTGTACATGTTGTTTTCAAAGTACCGTAATGCATTTCAGGTTTCTTACTTTTTTTTATTCTAAAGAGGTCTTTGGACTCAAAAAGGCCACAGGCCACATAAACTTAAGTACCTTTCTTCTCACGAAAAAGCTTCTGAACTGCCTTTATAACTTCAGGCAACCTGCTATTACTTATCTTTATCATCATCATCATTATTTGCATCATTGCTGGCAAAGTGGCAAAGAATGAAAAGCTGTTTTGCAATCCATATAGAAACCGTCTAATTAAATTGCATGACTAATGATGGAGAGTTGGACCACGAAAGATGGCAAAGAAAGCATCCAATCAGTTCTGGAGCACATCCAAATCATGTTCAACATGAGTTACGCCATGTTGAACATTGAACATTGCGAAATGTCATTGGTGAGGAATGTATTCTCCATGTGGCCCTCTTACTGCTGTTCTTGCCTTCGTTGGCTCGCGGTTGTGAGCCTTTTTGCTCCCTGTGAGGGTTAGTGGCATACTCTGTTGCTGTGGTTTAGCCATTTGGCAAAAAAAGGGAGGAGTGTTATGGTAAACTTGGCGTTTTGAGGTCTAGAGGTCACAGAGCAAACATGGACATCATTTCTGATATATCCTATCTAACTGGGTTTCACCTGTGTGACGCCATCATGGGCGCCGGGCAGGATTCCCATCTTTATGTTTGGTCTTGGACATTTCTGTTAAAGCTTACTGTCTTCTACTGTCAAACTGTCATTTCCTGCAACCGCCTGCTGAGGTGCAGATCTGGCCCCTTTTGCATGCAAATGGGGATTAATATATTGAAAATGCAGCCATCGCTAAGTGGTAAATGGACTGCACTTATATACTGCTTTATCCACACCAAGGTGCCCTCAAAGCAGGTTACAATGGCCTCTCATTCACCCATTCATGCACACGCTCATACACCAGTGGGCGGCTGCTGCCATGCAAGGTGCTGAGGGGAAATTAGGGTTCTGTGTCTTGCCCAAGGACACTTTGGCAGCTTTTTCTCACCGGTCATTGTTGAGATCCGCAGTGGCCACAGAGTACCCAAAGGAGGATGCCAGCTCCTCCCCCCAGAAAATGTGCTGTGGAACCAGCTGATACACATTGTCCTTCTTCAGCAACACCACAGCCCCCGTGTGATTGGCCCGAGGTGCTCCAGCCACAAAAGTCAGCTCCCCGGGGGTCATTATCCCCATGGCCGAGTCAACAGAAAACCCTGTTAGAAGAAGAAGGTTAGTATTGACCATGGGGTTAGAAGCTCATCTCCTCTCAGTGTGCAATGTTCTGCTCATCTTCTTACTAATGAAAAGTGTGCCTTAAGTGACTATTGATTTTATGCCAAGCTCATGATGGGTGTAAATGCTTCGTGTGTTGTGTTTACAAAGAGGTGGTGCGCCTGCTTCTAAAAGCAAACTGGCTGATCGTGACAGCTGCAGAGGTGCTTCTTCTAATGTTTCACGAGATTCGTGATGCTGCAGCTGCTAAGAATGTAAATATAGTAGAAATATACATTAATCAGGTTTATTACCAAAAGTCTCTTATTCTTTGTGTAGGCACGCTGTGAAAAACAACTGTACATCTGCGTTTGTGTCCACCATGTGTGAAGGAATGTGAGAATGTGCTCGTACATAAATCCAGTAAAGCAAGCAACTGAGTAGAATTAATGAGAAAGTGCAGAAATTTTCATATCAAGCTATGAAGAATAACAAAAATCATATCAAGCATTCCATCTTAACAAAAGCAACCACATGCATGTCCTAAATGTTGACAGAGGTTGTAAAAAGGGAGGATAATTAATGAGAACACAGAGGACATTTGTTAGTGCTAAGTAAACATGCAAACAGACACCAACAGTGAGCAGCTCCAGGACAGCAGGCCTGGAATGCAACATCACATCTCCTACAAAGCAAAAGGATGGAGACATAGTGCTACGTCTTCCACACAGGTGGCTTTTAATAAAAGCTACATAAGGAATAAAAGCTAAATGGAGCAAAAGGTTTTTAAGCGGGACCTAAAAAAAAAAAAAAACACAAAAAGCAGCATCACCAGCGGTAACTTTTATAAACTGTTTGGTTCCAGTTCATTAACTGTTTAAAAGCAAGATGACACTTCATGCCAATATGCTTGTTTATGCTTGCTTGTTTGTATTATTTTTCATGTCATATTTCTCTGTATTTTGATGTGTAGAATTCTGTTGTCAATATGATGGAGGCCAAACGTGACTGCGTTACAATAAATAACAGAAATTCTGTAACATTTAAAATGCAACAATGGTTAAAATGTCTCCAGTACTTTCTAGCATTTTGGTCAGCATGCATAGGTGTGGTATATGGTTAGGACTTATGGAAGCATGTGAGTTATAAATGAAGGCTAAAAGGTCATGTGGGAATTAGTGTAGTCAAGGAGATGGTTCGATATGGTGAGGGTAAGCAGGCTTGGAGGAATGTGAATAGAGATAGATCTGCACACTTAGTGCAGAATAATAGCTGTAATACAACAATAAAAATAAACAGTTCTAGTTTAGTAGAGACCGGTTTATTTATGACAGTTAATACCAGGAGATTTAAAAAAAATCTCATTGGTCAAAACAAAACATGAACCATATCTATTTGATATATCAGATTATAAGGCTGTAACTGCTAAAGTAACTGGTAAAGTCAGTCCACCAATTTTGGTGGACTGAGATTGTGATGAAATCACCAAAGATTATCTTTAGTTTATATGTACTTTTTCATATAATTCCAGTCACACCAAAAGCCCTCTCGGGGTACTCACCAGACAAAGGAAACAACTACTTTTCCTCTTTCTCCTCCATCACATTAGCGTTAAAGCTGGCTAACTTGTAAATGCATCCCTGTTACCCACAGACTGATTTGTGACAACTTTGGTTGTTTTCTTCTCTGACATGTTGAACCATAATTGTGTTGATATTTAATTTATAAAAACTTGATTTGTGAAATGTTTTGGCTTATAACCAAACAGAAAATGGTTATATTTCCATTGCTCTCCCTCATGATCATAAGCTGTCGAAAGGGTGAATGTACACTGTCCTGCACTGTCTGAAAAGTGAAGCCAACACAGAAACCTGAAAGTGCAATACGACAAACAACTATGGCTCCAAAACGTGTCAACCTCAGAAAGACTACCTTTCAAAAAGTGCCTCAGGAAATACTGAATCAATACTTTTTTTTTCCCCACAAGTCATTATGCTCTCATCAGTTCTCTTCAGTTTACTCGTAAATAGATATTAAGCAGGCTGTCTCCACTCCATGTATGTTGTCTAGATATTAATGCAATATAGAGGGAAATGGCATGTTTTAGAGCATCAGTCAAACTTCAGGAGAGGAAAATCAAACTAGTGATATTAACATATATATTAACATATATTAACATATTGGAACACCTGGATACAGACATCACAGTCGACAATGAGACTAACATGACAACATGCGCTCCTGGCTAAGTTTGTTAGCAGCCCTGAGTGTATTCAAGGGTCCTGCAGTTTCTTTTAGTCATCATTCATGTCCTGAACCTGTCTCAGTTATTCAGGACAGAAACTGAGTAAATCATAATAAAAAAACAATACATTATCACCTGCATGGCTCAATAAACAATAATAAATATGCAATAAGTCCTACAGAACTCATGTTAAACAATAACGTAAGCAAACCTTAATGTACAAAGCTTTTATTCTTGCTTGAATTGTTTTTCCACCAAATTTCCACCAATTTGCATATTCCCAAATTCAAGATGAGTCAAAAACAGGGCATGTTAGCATACTGACGTTAACATTCACCAGAGGATCAGCTGTTCTTATGGAGAGTCTCATACCGCTGCAGGAATTGCTGCACACTATTGGTCAAACCTCTTAAACATTTTACTCTCGTGAAACCGTCCTCGGGAAAACCACCACCAACATACCCTGGAAAGGTTCATCCATACAGAAACATGCAAACTTACAAATGAGCTCAACACACTAAAGATAACAGACTTTCTAAAGACACAAGAGACAAATGCCATCCTTTCATTGAAAGAGACGACCAACTTTTCAATTCAATTGCTGCTTAAATTAAATTAAATTAAATTAAATTAAATTAAATTAAATTAAATTAAATTAAATTAAATTAAATTAAATTAAATTAAATTAAATTAAAAACATTTTAATGAATTTTGTTTTTTTAATGGCCGTCTCTTTATGACAGGTAAGACACGTTCTGACTAAGTAAATAGATAACACAAAATCTACATGAGTTGGAATTAGCAGAAAGGATTAGGACAAAGACGAAGAAGGAACACGAACTACGTCCACTACAAACCCAGTCCAATCCAAACAACAACACTTCACGCCTACAAACCTAAGTAGCTAATATGAGCTACATCCTCAAACGGTGGAGGCCGCTTGGAGGGCTCCAGAGTTTTGTACAGCAGTGCATCTTCAACGGGGCTAGCCATGAACAAGAGCCCTATGGCCCAAAACAAGAAAAGAAGAACAAAAAGAGATAGAGGGAGGAGTGTGGGAGGGGAGTGAAGGGGTGATGAAATGGTGAGGGGAGAAAAAAGGGAGAAGGGGGGGGTGCAGGTGAGATCAGCTGTGATTGATTGGCTTGTTTTTGCGGTGCAACAGTGGTTTATCCTGTCAAACCACTGGGTACCTGGTTGAGAGATGACATTTCAGGCTCAGGCTGCACACTGGCCACTTAAAGTTTGAACATATTTAACTGTTTTCCAGTTTTCAGATAAGGGGTGGTGGCTGCAATGAGGATGACATCATTGTAGATGGGTGGGTACATGACAATATTTTTCCTTGTTCACCCAGGAAAATGAGCAATCACTGGCATTGTAGGAATTCATGTCAGGCCACAATTAGCTCGAGGCATTTTTGTCATGTCCACCCCCTGTGAGGAAGCATTCACATAATGAGCAGGAGTCAAATTCGGGATTTTATGAGTCATACACCGATATGCTCCTCCAGAAATAATCCCCAGGGAATTACAGGGACAGTAAAACAAGTCTTCCCTCCCCCAGTCAGGAGGGAAGTTGCTACTGTTCTTGTGACTTAGTTAGCCATGCCGGGGTGCAGTCTGAACCCTGGTGTCATCCTCCCCCGGCCCTCTCTTTCTCTCCTGTGCGCAGGCAGCAGTGAGCAGGGAGGGCAAATCCTACCCAAGTAACTGTGGTAAGGCACGGGGATGAGCTGGGCATTAAGTTGTTTCTGATCCGCCACTTCATAAGGTCCATCGTCATAGAGACCAAGGTCAAGCAGGGTCTGGTTAAAGAGCTGGACTCGCATCTCACCTGAAAAGGAAACGGGTGACGGCACAGCAAGGCAACAAGAAAACGTCTCTCACAACAGACACAAGGGCCGAGTTATACATACACAAACAGTTCATCAGAAATCAAAGAAGACACTAAAAATAATCTCTTTTGTATTTGTGTCTCTTAGATAAAGGTCACATGAACTAACAAACTACAGATTTATGTCTCTGTTCCTGTTTTTTTTTCTGGAAATTGTTTTTTACTACATTTCAGCATTTAAAATGTGAAATATATGTGGATAATTGTAACGCAGAAAGACACAGCTTTGATGACGGAGAGACTAAAATCAACATCTCCACTTATCTGCATCATGTAAATCTCAAAGTTTTCTTTAATTAAGTCCCTGCGATGATTTGCATCATTTCCATGTTCAAACAGTAAATATTAATATTTAATACATTCCATGCACTGTCCTATTAGTAGTCACTTTAAATAAGAAAAGGCAACAAGAGTTTTTCCTGATTTGTTTTTAGCTCATCTGTAAGTATTTATTTTTATTTTTTGTTATGGGGCAGCACTCATTTCTAGCCTGGCCAGCCATACACATTCACAGAGTAAAAGAATTAGGATTGTTCTCCAGGCTCATTATTTAGCCATTAGAGGGAAAATCAGTACAAATTGTCTACAGACAAAAATAATTTTGTGCCCCACTTTCATCAAAATTTTCTTTCTAACAAAGCTTCCTCCTTGTGTTCCTTTAGTTCCTCATCAGGTTCCTCATCTCATATAGTTTCAAATTGCCTCAGAGAAATTTTTAATCAGTAAAGTACACATCTGTTTTGTCTCAGTCAGACACATTACCTTTCCAGTTGTACGTTCCTGGAGCCCCAAACAGAATGAAGTTGTTGTCTGGAGTGAAACTGACGGATAGCCCCTGCTGACAGAAGCCAAACTGCTCGTGTCCCTGCGGCCGACCCTCGCAGAACTTCCATTCTCCTCCATCCAGGTCATCTTGCTCTGTCAGGTCTTCACTCAAGACGTAGCAGCGTCCGATGGGGTCACGAGTCTCTGAGGGTTGACTGACACGTTGTCTCAGCTCATACAGGTGAGCACAAACCTGGTGAGAAACAGGAAGTCACACATCGTGGACATCAGATGGTTGTTTATTTTGAAATCATACAGTATTTCATAACTCTGACTTGTTCAGAAAAGTGTTTCAGACAGAAACGCAGGGTAGCGTCCTGCACCGACATGTGATTCTCCCCACACTTACCACCACTTTTCCTCCAATCCCCTGACTCTTGACTGTAACTCCCAGCCACTGGTTATCCTTGCTCTCTCTATCCAGACTCACTGAGTGAAAACAGAATAAAACATATTGGTCTCCAGAAACTCAACAAACAGCAGTTATTATGAAATAAGTTATTAATTTTTTTTTCCCGGTAGTTAAATGAAAATACCACATTTGGATATATTTTAATGCAAATTTTAGTTTGAAGCTTTTGCATGTAAAGGTACACTAACTACAAGTCATCATTCATAATTTGCTCAGCACAAAAGTAAAGAAAATATAAGGGTTTTTTTGTTAAAAATTAAAAACCAAGAAAAAAATTCAATGTAGTGTGAATTAGTGATGATCTGAAAAAGTTAATGTTGCTGAAGACTGAAGGTTTTTTTCACAATGAATATGTGATTTGTTTGTTTGTTTGTTTAGATCAGGTTTCAGCTGAAACTCACCGTCTCCATCGATATCAACCCTTTGACAATCATACTCCTCCGGTGTGATCGGACACTTAAAAAGGGCTCCCGGCCGACTGCCCCTCAACAAGCCCTGTCCTGCTGCCTGTGGTGCCCCAACCAGGATCCTGAAAGAAATCCATCACATTTAATTGTGATATCTGTTATCAAAGACAAGTTAAAATGAATCCAAAATACGAGTTTCAGCTGATCATTAAGCCATCCTCACTGTAATCATCTAAAACAAAAAATCTTCCCAGATCATGTTCAGGGGAGTATGTTTTTATTCTGTTGGCATCCTTGACTGAGACCAGCTTTTGACACCTCTGATTGCTGTATCTTGTTAGCACTGAAACATTATTCATCCTGTACAATCAAGGGAAGGAAAAGTTTTATTCTCAGAGAGGTGGTTGCTGATATTTTAGGGCCAGTGTCACTGCCCCCTGCCATATTAGGAGTGGCTGATTCAGGGAGGGATGCTATTTAAAAACTGAGTGTTGAGCTACATTCCACCTGACACTGGCCATGGTATATGAATGGAAGCCAGATATACGGGAAACCTGCAAACTTGGAAACTCCGATCTGTTTTTGGTCTTCTACGTCTGCTGAAGCTGCATCCTTTCTAATTATGTTTCATCAGAACAGACAAGACAAGAAATAATCTTGAACAAAAATACCCAGCTTTCTCAGCTGCTGTTTATTTGTGACGTTACTGACTCTTTTCCCCCCTTTCAAGGGAAGAGTCTCACAATTGAACTAATAAACTGTATGTTATCTGCAGCTAACTCAGTGTTCACTGCAACTGACCAAAATGCTAACTCCAGGTTTCAAAGTTAGCCTGTTAGATATCAACATTGGCCCAATACCCCCTTTTGTGTTTGAATGAAGTTACAGTTTTAAAAGTAAAATTGTCTGTAGAGATGATGTTTTGCTCAGTTTGCTTGTAGTATGCTAAATGCGGAAACACAAGTAAGAAAATGGCATTCTGTCTAATATAGACATATGTAGAAATATTCCATTCAGGGTGACACAGGCTGTTATTAATGAAGCTTTATATTATTGGATAATATTTCTTAGCATCACAATTTGTCATGTGCAAGTTCTCAGAACTTTACACAAGTCTGGATCTCCAGGTGTTTAAGGTGCACAGTTACTGATACCACCCAGGATGAAGGACAGCTCAACTTTCTTTCTATTTTCTGCTTCCTAACAAATGTGTCTGTTGAGGTGCAGTCAAGTGTGCCTCAGGAATGATTCCTCAACTTAATGGGCATGGGACCAAAAACAGACTCCCACAGCAAAGCCATCACATGAGACATAGACTTCATAATTATACTACACATCACTGGTGGCCCACATGGATAAATAAATAAATAAATCACCTATTAATGGTACGCCAATACAGAAGCACGGTTCACAAAAATATATTGCTCAAAGCACTAATCCGTCCTCTCGATCAACATTCCAGGAGGCACTGTTTTCTGTTTTGGAGTAAAGGTGATTCCTCTTTCTCCTGTGTGTGCAGATATAGGGGTGTCTGGCTGGGTGGTCCAGTAGATCTGTCAAAGCACCATCATTCAGAGATGAGCCTGAGATGGCTCCCAACGTATCCACTTCACTTACTGTACGGACCCCAAATAATCCTTTCCAGAAAAAAAAACCCACTCCATGGGTAAAAAATACTCAGTCCTGCAAGAAGCCTTTTAGACTTAATTTAGCCTATTTTCTTAAAATTTAGGATCAAAAAAACATATGATTTGTTGTTGCATAAGTGGCTGAAATAAAAATATCTATAAAAATATCTATAACTTTGCATCATAAGAAAGGCCAAATAATTATTCTTCTATAAAAAAAATTAATCAAAAAATATAGATTTTTCTTTTAAATAAAATGCACATGGTCTATCATTCCTCAACAACTGCCACAATCCTGAATGTTATGAAAGAATCTGCAACACTGTTCACTTTAAGCCAGAAAGCCAAACATATCAAGTGCATACTTTGCATATACAGTTATAACAAGGAAAGGTAAAAAGAAAAAAAAGTGTCATTTTGAAAAAATGTAATCGAATTTATTTTAATCACATCCCTAAATCATTGTATTTGGTTGAATTTTTTTTTCCTCACAAAACCAAGATTATTTGTCCTTTATCTCTACCAATAACATATTTGGTACTGTTTTTTAAAGCATCATAAACAGGAGGCTCTTTAAAGCATACAAACAGTGTTTTAGGTCATAATAATTATTCCATGAAACTATCCCACAGGACTGTAAATGCTCAGCACAGACAGACAGGCACACCTGACGCAGATTTGACACAGATAAACATGTCTTTTGCCCTTTCCTATAGCATCTTAATCCATCTCATTGTTTAGGACTTATCAAACGATACCATCATGAGTGCCACCACCAAAGTCAACTTTCAGTAAATCTGCATTTGGCATGGAGTGAGTTGTGTGTATTTGTGGTGTGTAATGTGAGTGGGTATATTTTTGCGACTGCATGCTGTCTCTGGAGAAGATATCACGGTGTTGAGTGCGATGTTGACATTGTGTAGCGTAAAACCCGCATGAACCCAGATGCCACAGAGCCAGAACCAGCACCCTTGCATGTGTGTGTCGGGATCACATTGCCAGGATGAACACAGAGATTAGATAAAGCAACTGGAATCTGTCTGACTCAAGAGCCCCTCCATATCTGACCAAACTGATTAAAGAAAGTCTGGAGGCTCTTCTTAGACACAGCACTGGTATTAGCTATGCTAATCTCAGCATGATTACACAATTAAAATAGCAGTGTTAATATGCTGATGCTAAGTGGGTTATTTGTACATTCTTACCGTCTTGGTTATCTTGTCTTGTAATGTGTGGCTGGTAGGATTGGTAATAGCTATGCAGGGTTTTGGCCATGCATCAGAGAAACCTGGATGTCTGTGCAAAATCTCTTATTAAATATTAAAATTCCTTCATTGTTTTTCTGAGATGCTTTAGAGATAGAGCAAAGTGGTGGACCAACCAATAGACTGACAGACATCACAGCAACTGGAACCATAGCAGTAGTGTTAAAAATCTAGTCAAAAAGTGTAAACAAGAAACTAATGGTCTGACAGCAACAACAAAAGTAGCTTTTGTTTCGACTGCTCCCTGTTCAGGGTCGACACAGCAGAGCCAGCATATTTAATCAAGATGTTACACCGATCAAAAGAGAGAATATGCTTAAAATAAAGAAGAGGGACTTGAGTTTATGGGTTGTTTTAAAAAACAAATTTCTACCAACTTTATACGTGCACATGTGCATCAAAAGCCTTACTGCAAACATCCTCTGCTACCAAACAAAACAAAACAAAACAAAAATCATATTTAGTTACTTTGATTTGCAGTTTATAACCCCTACTCCATCTCCACTGCCATTCTCCCTGTTTTCCCAGTTGATCGTCACAAAACCAACAGAGACACTCATTACACAGCGCTGCTCACACACACACATGTTCACTGAGGGGAGCATGTGCAGTGACCCCAACTCTTCACAATTCTGTCCACCCCTCCCCCAGAAATCTATTCTGCCCCCCTCTGGGTGCAAATGCATACAGTGCCATCCAAATCTTAACCCCACACCCACCCCCCACCCCCCGTTTTCAGGAGCTGCATCCTTGCGACAGTCTTCCTGAGAGCAGAGAATGCAAAGGCGATTTTCTCCCTCATAACTGTGATGTGTTAGCAACATACAAATTTTTTTTTTTTTTTTTTTTCCTTTAAAGCAAACCCTTCTTTGGAATGTTCCAGCTCCTGGGTTTTTAAAAAACTATTAAGCTTGCGCGGAAGTGCAAAAGCTGGGTCACACACACCCTCAGCGTTTTCAATATTTAGTTTCATACTGATTACTGCTGCACCTTCTTAATGTGCTCACGCCCTTTAACATCTGCCCCTCTCACACAGCCGTGTGAGGCTGCTCCTCTGTGGACGGTGGCTCTACAGAATCTGCATGGGGCCAAGAGGCTCTCAAGGCCTTCTGTTGTTGTCCTGGAGCAACACTGTGACCTTTGACCTGAACATATACACACACACACACTCAAGGGCTACTTCGTGTGATCTGCCATTAATAGAAGCATGAGTATGCACATAGCTCAAATAATATTATTCACAAACTAACACGTGTTCAGATATTCAGCAGAGAAGAGGAAGCTGTGAAACAACTGTGTAAGCTAAAGTTAACGCTCTGCCCAACAATGTCAGCTGAGACAATCAGTGTGAGAAAGCTAAAGGGTGGGTTTCAGAAAATGCAGATTTCACAGTTGATACCATGTTTCTCTTTTTAGGTCTGCTTTCGAGAAAACAACAGCTGAGAGTGAAATGACTGAGCTGTGAATCGTCACATTTTTAACATCTCAAGTCTCTCCCACCCGGGACAGAAGACATGGCTGGGCACAATGAAGTGCAAAAAGAGAGACAGAAACAGCTGCCAGTTTGGGCAGAAACTCCTCTGGGACACTGAGCTTCGATGCTCACGGACATGACTCAACTTCCCGCTTATATCATTCGTTTATGAGATCATTGTGTCATATTGGTGGTCTGAAAACATAAAGACATTTTTCTCTGCTATGGTGAAAGTAGATTTGAGACAGAAGAAGGGCAAGAAGGCTGTAAGATCATGAGATACCCCATCTTCACTGCATGTGCATCTTTAAGAGCCCCAAAGATCACCACCTGCCCCACTGATCAATAACTCGATGGTCCATTTTCAGGCATAGATGGGGTAATGATTGCCCCTCAGATCTGTAGTGAAAACAGGACCCAGCCCCTACAGCACCCCTCCTTTAGTTGCTTTTATCTCCATCTTTTGTCTTCCCCTCATCCATCTATTGATCTGTCTCATTTGAGTGTCTCAAATTCCCTCTCTGTTTATGGGGTTTTCTGATTTCTCTTCTGGTTGTCTTTTTCCTTATCACAGTTTGTGAATAATTCAGGTTGTTTGCTGTCCGTCCAGTCTTCGTTCACTTTTCTTCAGAATTCAGTCGCTGAACAAGCCGTTCCTACTGAAAGACCCTGCACAGGTTTTGTGATTGTCACAAAGATCAAACCCTATCTACTATAGGGTCAGCTTTGAGCGTCATGGTCACGACTGTGTCTTATCCGGGAGAAAATCAATCAAGTGTACAATCTGTGAAATCAACATGAATACGAATGACTGGCTGCTAACTATTGCTTTGATATTCAAGTCATATCTGTCTCCACGACAATGATATAAAGGTCTTTTGTCTCATGCCAAGCAAAAAAGATAATAATTATGACAAGACTACAGTCATATTTGCCAGATGACAACCATTCTCCCTCTAGAGTACAATGGTACTTCTCATTGATATGCTTTATGAGCGTCCATACTGGTTTACTGAGGATGAGAAAGCTCTGGTAACAACTTTTTAGCCAAAAAAGAATGAACTTCAGAACCAAAAATGATTACATTTTCATCACAATAACAACTTATTTTTTAGACTGAACTATACATGTTTAATAAAATCCTCTAAAATTAGGGAATTTTGGGTCACTGATACTGTATCGGTTTGAAATCAGCAGAAACTATTTTAGTCATTGAACAGAAATAGAGACTGTTTGAAAGTAATAGTTTTCCTTGCCTGGACAGCCTCATAATCTCCCAGTTTCTGCTCATTCTCATTAATCATTTGAGCAGAGAAATCATTGATCTTAGTTGGCATTTTTTTTTCCCCATATTTTTTTTTCTCTACAATCATCTGCTTCAGTCATAAGCAACTATTTTATATGAGCGGATCATTTTTGAAACAATGATCAAATGCTTGTCTGTGGGAAGTGTGAAAAGGTTTTTTTTTGTATTCTTTTTTTAAAAAACAAAGTGAAAAGTAATGTGTGGATGGAAGATTGATCAAAACACAGCTCAGAGCTGCTGGAGGAAATTACAAAGCTTAAAAAAGATGCAAGTGATTATGATTGAGGAAGGAGCATCTGAAGGATTATTGCAACATTCACACATTGTGATTGTTTGTATCAATATACTATTGTGGAGAATGAAAGGCTAGATTCCTTTGATAAATACAAACAAAAAGCCTGCAGCTTGCTTGTAATTTCCTGTTCCCGTCTGGTTGTCTAAAATAATTTCAGTATCAGTTCCCAATAGAGCTGCCATCAGTTGATTGATTAAACTGCATCTATATCAGTGTCGACCCAACTCCCTCCACACACACATACAAGTATGCACAAGCATATTTAATCATAAGGGAATCCTGCAATGATTTATTCAGCCCGGCAGCCTCTATTCCCATAAGACCTGCTACACCTCCCCCACACGCAGATCATGCGATATTCATCCGACTGCTTGAGTGAACTCGAGATAATGCCGAGTATTTTACCACGTAACACAGAGAGCAAACCTTAACAGAGTCAAATAAGATTTGCTTCAACCACCAATCATAACTGTGTCAGCCATCACACTAACATGCCATAAATCTGGATGCAGAATAAGCTTCTGCTCTGCCACCACTCCCAAACTGATCCTTTCCTCTGCACCTCCATCACATCTCAGTTGTATGTTTCCTCCTGACTCTGCAGATTGTCCCTTGCTTTCAGTAAGCACATGGTCCGCAAAGTAATATTCTTGAAAGCTTTCACCCAGGCAGCCCTGCTTCCCACAGAGCTTTTATCCATGCAGGACCAAGCAACACTGTGGAAGAGTTGAAGAATGCTAAATAGACAGAGAGAAAGTGGGAGGTAGAAAAGGCATTTATCGTGTGTGTGTGCTTAGACGCCAGACTGTGAAGCCCATACGATATGCCCTCTGCTTATTCTGATCTCTCCAATAAATAACCAGTGCAACTACTTACAAGGCTTTCACATGAATGGTCTTTGGGAGATTTAGCAGGACAGTTACTGGGAGACAAACTAAAAGCAGAAGAAGTAGTGAACAGGATGAAAATCATGAATTGAATTAATGAAGGGAAACTAGGGGGGAAGGTTCATTCTAAACTCTTAAGCTGGGGGTGAAAAAGTAGCTTCTATCTGGCTATTGTAATGTAAATTAGCACCCAGAAATGTATCTTTGTGTTATGAATGTGTAAGGCAGTCCTGCCAGTCCCCATTTAAAAACATTTATGGGTTTGTACAAAAGAAAATGGAGAGTAAGAAATACTGTTTTTTACTGAACCACAAAAAAAAAAATCTGAAGTAAGCCTTCTGTCAATGTGCACAGTGTGACAGCGAAAGAAAAGGTTACCACAGCAAAAAGCATTTGTGCAAGGCTAAGCCACCAGAATGTACACTTTGAAAGTTCACTATTTAAGAAAGATGCAGGATCTGGGCATGAAATAATATCTCCTGTTATGCCATTAGAGTAAAGTTTCTGGTTTGTTTGTTTGTTTTTAGTGTCATATCTCACCTGGGCAAAAGGCAAACTAATTCTATCTCTTGCTGTTTTCATACAAGGCCCATTCAAATGCACACAAGACAGAAGAGCTTTGTCATTTAGAAAGTCCAAACTCTGCTCAAAGTTCAGTCCAGAAGACTTTCATCCTCACACACAGTGCCTCAGGGTGCAGAGAACGTGGGAAAATGCCTTCTGATCCAGGTTTATCCTTGTGCTAACTCAACAGCTGGATGTTGCACTACTGTGTGATAAGTGTGATTGTGCTCAGAAATGCATTTCGGTGAGCAAATATTTAGTGGGTCTCTTAACTGGTTTCCCTGCTAGTTAGAGAAGAAAATCCATTGGCTTAAGAGCTGACTTGGAAAATATTAGAACAAGTGGATTTTATTCATCAAAGTGATATCATCATTTATCCCAGGGCCTAAAGTTTGCAAGCAGAATATTAGATTTTCATGAGATGATAAATGTTATTCACTTCACTTGGAAGCAGTTGTAATGATGTGACTTACTTCTTTATGAGTGGCTTTTTCAGCTTTATTCTATTCAGGATCTTTTGCCATCTTTGGACGTCAACCACAATAAGTCTTGTTCTTAATGAAGCTGAAAGTTCAATGACAGGATTTGTTCAGCATCAGAAATCTTTGTTTTAGATTCTTACTCAGCCACTGACACTCAAATTCCAGACAAGATGTCGAGGACTATATTTGCTACCTGAGGCCATTCTGGCAGTGAGACAGAGTGTTCCTGCCTGCAAAGGCACCAAAGCATGTCCACACGTAAACATGACGCTCACTGCAATAAGAGACTATGGCCTATTCTCAGTCAACTGAGTCACCAGTCTGACAGTGGGATAAAACAGTACCGTCAATATGTACGCTAGACTGACAGGGATTTCTAGAAAAATAAATATATGAATTAAAACGCATTAAATTGTCAAGAAAAAGTATTAACACTATCATATTAATGATGAACGCAAACATATCAAGGCAACAAAAAGGATGAAAGAAGAAACCATTTTAGAAGAGATGTTCTAAAAAAAGAAAAAGAATACTGGTGATACTATTATAGATGTAGCTTAGTACCTGGAAGGCATGGACCCAATATGTGAGTTTCCCCTTGGGGCGTATTTAACTGAGCAAATGTAAGATGACTCACAGATCTTTGGGCCTGACATAGTTGGCATCATTGCCGAACAGAGTATTACAACAGGAGCTGCACAACACGGGAGGAGAGAAGGTGTGAAAGAAGTGACTCTCCCTTCATGTAAATGTATTTAGAAAGCCAGATGAAGATATCAGTAGATCACATCGAGTGCAGAGTCACATTATTCTTCAACTGGAGGGAATCTACGATGACTTGGAATCTATCTTGAAGGAGTCATTCATTATTTCTGCTCCATTAAAACTCCTGTTCAGTTCTTCGTGTCTTGGTCTTTGTGTAGTTTCTGTTTTTCAGTCCCGATGGACACAACATAACTTTATTTATGATGTCATTGTCCACATTTTAACTGCAGAGGAACGTAAGGCTGGAAAAATGACAGAAGCAGTGGTGACACCTAGCAGGTTTATGTTTGCATGCCTTCATTTTCTGGAAAAGGAAAATAGGATATCCCAGCAGTGGACAGCAGAGTGGAGTGATTGCTGCCAGTTAGTCCATAAGCCTTTCCTTGTTATTTTTATTTTTGGGGGGCTGCAATGCAATAATTAGTTGAAACAGTCTATTACATTGAATGAAAACTTTTTGATACAGAATTGTTAGTGTAAAACCATGTAAATGTCAATCAGGTTTTTCTAGATCAGTGTTAACTGCTCATTTGTGACGTACAATCAGGAAGTGCAAGGAAGCAGTATAGCTTCCACCGTCTGCTGCAACAACTGCATGTAGCCCACTAAGGAACCTGGAGGAATGTACAAGCAGCATCGCCAGATGGTAAATGCAGCATCCCATATACCAGCGGTGATGCTGGTGATGTGCCACTGGTTAGCCACCTGTGTGAGGTGCGATACACAGCTGTCATTTCACAGCAGCTCCACAGCGAGGCACATGGAGCACATGACAGAAATAATCATTATCTAATCTAGTAGTCGAAAAGAATATTCAACTGGTTAGTGAACTACCAAAATTATTGCTAACTGCAGTCCAGTTATTCTGGCTACATGCTAGGCTTTAATGGCACTTTTTTCAGGTCATGTGTCTCTTTAATGTTAGTACAATGTAGAAACATATGGGAGCCAATTTCATAACTGCGGTCAGTTCAGTGATTAAACTCTGGGGTTTCCCTGTCCTCCCCATACAGCAAACTATAAGCAGAAGCATTTCTCATGCAATTATAAATAGCAGACTAACACATAACTCAGACTTAAATACCATCTCATCTTATCCTCTGTCTAGCATCACCAGCAGCAGAAGAAAAAGTCACCGAAATTCAGCTTGGGGGCCTCTGCTTCATAACAACAATGAAAGAAAATGTTTTTATTTTACAGAAGTGCAGGATGACAGATGGAACCTCTTATCCTCCGGGAGGGTGTCATACTTTTACTTCCTCCAGACGTGACTCTAACCTGGGATCTCCTTACAGTCAATATGAGATCACTGTGTCACATTGGTTCTCCTTTACTTTAACTTTTGTTGCCATTCTTTATAAGGAGCCATCAAGTCTGGAGCAACCAAAGGGTGGTACTAAAGCGATACTGTAAAACTGAACAAAAAGATGGTGGCAGACAATGTGCGATAAAGCCTTTGAAAAAGCTGCACTCATCTTACTGATCTTCTCCAGTGCTTTAGAAACAGTTACTAGAGCGCTGCTTCCTTCTAAAGAAAAGTTATACAACTCCAACACCAGAGAAATTCTATGACAAAGGGAGGCTTGTATACTGGAAAACAAGAGTTACAGGATGAACATCATGTCATGTTTGTAAAGGAAATCTAAAGGGTTTTGAAGCAGAGCACCTTGAAATTTGTCATATTCAAGCCAAAGAAACTCTATGCTGACAGCATGACTTAGCTGATCTTTATCCGCCTTCATACATAGCAGGTGGCGTGACTCTATCATGAGTAAGCACAGGACAGATCATCAAAGCAGAAATATCATTTTCACCATTGAATCAAGTGACAAAAAGCATGCAATAAACATTAAACAGAACAGCCACGGGCAACTGCAACCCAAACCTTCATGATACAAAATGAGTCAAGCGCATCTAATCACTATAAGTTTCATGCAGATGGTTTCAAAACTGGGCAGCAGGACAGTAAAAGCAGCTAGTTACGTTACACAGCAGATAAACTGCAGCAACACAGAGAGCACTATCATAAAGCTTAATGGAAATGTATTATTCAGGCAGGAAGAAAATGTGCTACAGTCTGATTAATACAACTCTGCAATACCATCATCTGAAAAAAGTCATCACTCCTTCCAAGCAAATATCATGTTGATACATACATGGTTCTGGTGTTTTATGCTTGTCCTCCAGGACCCAGGAAGTAACACAATATGTTTCCTTTTAAGCAGCGAATCCAACAAAATAGGTGAAGATTGTTTCATACTGTTTCACAATTCCTATAAAACAGTCAGGCAGGTTTCACATGTATGTGTTTCAGGCTCAAAAGGTTTCACTCTTTGTTTGCAATTGTTCAAATGTGAAGAATGGAATGTTCAAAATATTGTTCAGAGTTATGAGTCAAGAAAACAAAAGACAGCTGTGTCAGATTCCATATTGGACCAGATCAATAACGATGAGGGTCCAAGTGAGGACATGGGAGTGTACCCAACTGGTGCTTTAGAGGACTGGGAGGGGTCATTCAACTGTGATCCTCAGCGTATTCTGTGGATGATAGTCCAGTATTGACCCAGTTTATGGGGCCAGTGTTTGGTCCACATTGTAATTAGTAGGGAAGATTTATTTGGGCGCGAGCTGGCATCCTCTTAGCCACGATATTCAGCTTTCACTGAAATGTTTTGGAGCACAGTGTCAGTATTTCAGATAGTTTTTTTTGGAAGAAATAGGAACCATGGGCCCCAGAGGGAAAGGACCACCGAGACTTTCATCAGTGACAAGTCTAAAAGCCAGGCTCTGTGATGCTGTGGGGTTAACTTGGCAAAGGTAACTAACACATTTACGACAGTAGCATAAATGCAGAAAAGCACTGAGATTTTAAAGCTACTCATCAAGACAATATCTTTCCCTGGGATATCGATATATTATTCAACAAGAGAATGTAACAACTACATTCTGCACACATCATTGCAGAAATGTTGAGAAAAAAAAAAGGGTATGGACTGGACTGGTCTGTCTGCAGTCCTGACCTGTCAGCAACAGGGAATGTGTGGAGAGTTTTGGAAAGAAAAATGCAACAGCGTCGACCCTCTACTGTTGAACAACTTAAGCCATGTTTGCAGGAAAATTTGTCATCTGAAGCGTTTTGTTCTATCATCAGTGCCAGAGTCCCTCTTAAGTGTTGAAAGAAAGAGTGGCAACATTACAAACTGGTAAAGGATTTACTATTCTACACACCACAGCATTAATTGATTTGGGATACTTGCTATGAATGCAGTGACCTTTGCTGCTGAGCTTAACTGTGGTTTCATTGCTTTAATTTGCTAGTTTTGCCAATGAAAGTCACAAAATGTTTTGCACCAGCAAGGCAGGCTACCGAGCTTATCAAATCATGTGACTGTCTCCTAACTCCCTCACATCAGGCATTTCCACCACTAAACACTTATACTTCTTAAGTTTCCTTAAGGGCTGTCTCAAAGCTCGCGGTATTTTTGTTACGCTAAAAATAAAAAGAAAATGTTTGTCGTATGAAGAACATGAGTTGGTGCATAAAAACACGGTGCAGTTGTAAAGAACATGCACGAACAACACGCTGTGAAATTTACTTGGAAGGACGTAGGTCAGGGCCCGTTAGAAGATTTTATGTTGATGCATGGATGCAGTGGAGAATGCAGTGGTGAAATTCAAATCTTATTTAAGATAAATAAAGTCTCTCTTTTTTTTATTAAACATTTCAAAGAGAAAAAGAAAATACATTTCGAGGAAACTGTATGGTCTTACTCTGTCTTCTGCATTTTCCTCTGTCAGCAACCAACTGCATATCCTCTTTTACCACTTTCAAACATCTTCTCTTTTGTCTTCCCCTTGTAGCTCCAGAAATGAACCAAATCAGTAAAAAAATTCCAAAGTTCGTTTTCAGTGTTTGGTCAAATGCATATTAGATTGAGGAGACTGGATTCACATGAGCTCAATGGCTCCAATAACAAAGTCATCTAATCAGACTCACATCACATCAGAAATGAAATCATCATAAGTAAGAGAAACACGGAGTTGATGTCACTGTGTGCTGGCAGCAGCATTATCGATGACACTCTCTTCCAGTAGCTGCTCATCCCATCAGCCTGAGACTTTTATTGACTGTCTTCTGGCACTTACGCTACTGATGCACAGTTTCTCTGGTGTCTCCCCGGTTGTTTATTGTACTCCACAGTAGTTAGGAATGCAATACGTTATTATAAATGTAAGTTTTTAAAATAAGTTACAAGAGTGTAACTTAGAGGGCTGACATGACTCTGCCTGATGTCATTGGCCTGATCTGACCAGGCGCCAGGACGACTGAAGCACGGGTAAACTGAGGAGCCACCGGTTAAATATGGAGATCCAAAATAGGAGCTTGTAGCATGTGAATTCTCTTTTTCTAAAACCTTGTTTTTTTTTAGTTTTTTGGTTGTTTTTTTTTTTTTTCTTTTTGGGTGGGGGGGTGTATCACTGTTGCATTTTGTCATGTGTCATTACATGCTACTTTAGACTCCACTACATTTGAGAAAGAAATGTATATTGCACTTTTAACTCAACAATTTTTGAGGGCTATAGTTAGTCTATAGATTGTTGTTATTAAAATTGGGTGCATTTTTGTAGATTGTACCATGCAATGATGTTTAAAAACTACAGAAGGACAATGCTAAGTGCATCAAATCCATGATCAGTGCAATAGTGCAACATATACACTAGTAATCTGCTGTATAATGCCAACATATGTCATTTTCTGAACAACAAAATTCTTTTGATACTTTGAGTGCTTTGTCACCATATCTTTGCACTTCGAAGCAACATCTTAAATTCCATATTTTAGCAATGTATAGTTTATGTTAGAGATACAGTCCAGTTCCATCAACCAATAAATCAGATGGGATATCTATATCCCTTCCAACAGTATTGATCGCAAAGCTTCAAGGGAGTTACTACTAATTTATAGCCCTGCAACAAACATTTCTAAAGATTTACAAGCAAACTTGTTACCGCTATTCAGTCAAGATTTCTGGGATGAAGAATGAAGTGGATGAGGCCTTCAGCCTTCCAGAAAAACACATCAAAACGATATAGAGGAAAAAAAATGTTGTCAAGAAATGACACATGCACAACTTATCCATGAACACGTACAAAAGCATAACATACAGGGGGACTTCAGTATCTCATCTCTCCTGAAAAAGACTGACAGGCCAAAATCTCCACCTATTCCAGGAGCATCACTTCTAAATCAATGTAAGTACATCAAACCCTTTCTCCTGATTCAGCTGACTCATTTTCCTCCACTCTCCATTTACTGCATTTTATTGTCTATCAGCTCAGTGCTCAGGCTGATCCCACTGCACATGCTGCTCATAAATGTGCTTGAAATCCTGCACTCAGTTCAGCTATGAACAGTGTTCTGTTGCAGCACAAAATCCTAACTGTAGATAGCACAGAACCCAATATTTAAGTCTAAAATGATAACTAATGGCAGCAGGCACTTTGTAAGAGGAACAGATGCAGATACAAGAAATCACACATTCAAACACTGAGTAAAAGCCACACAGGTGACAGAGGACAAGCTCAGCACTGCATTGATCCACTCACCAGCTCTGAGGCTCTGGACTGAGCTGTTGGTGAAGTGCGAGAGAGAAACCAAAAAAGGTGCTACGGTCCCCTAACTTGTGCAGTGTGTGAGTAGTATCCAGGTTAAAGCACCAGACTTGACTTAAGAGAGTTAACAGAGCCCAGAGGAAGGTAGTCCAACAGTAAGAGGAGGAGGATGAGGGGGAAACGGTGTCCCCATGTCCCACCAGGGCTGCCATAGCAGAATGCAGGTCCTGCAGCAGAGCAAGTTCAGTTCCAGAAGAATGGAGGGAAGAGATTCCTTTTATGGCCCCCAGAGAGCTAAAGGAGAGAAAAGGGGGCAAATCCTGTAAAAGTCTCCTCTCCTTTCCTCTCCTCTGCAGATGCCTCCCTTGTTTCCAGGCCTCTTTCTGTTGTGCTGGCTCTCCACTCCGTTTGCTGCTGTCAGTCTGAAGAGCGGGCTCTGAAAATGCGGCCGCTACTACTATGTGTGTGTGAGTGTGCAAGTGTGTTTCTCTCAATGCCTGTGCGCCTCCCCCTCCTCTGTGCTCAGAGGGAGACAGAGGACAAGTGCCTTGAATAGCCCGCTCACTCCTCCCCCTCCCCTCTCTTTTTCAGGCCCTCCACCCAGCCTCCCTCCCTGACTGCCCTCTCTCAGCTGACATCAACACTCAGGAGGCCTGTGCCAACATACCAGGCAAGGTTGTCAGGATACTTGAAGGCTGTTGAACAGAGCGAGAGAGCAAAAAGACAGTCGAATGTTTTATCTGCTGAGTTCACACGGTCCAAACTGCCTCCTTCTGTGGCCACTTACTGCTGCAGGTGCTTCCACAACTGGGTGGCATAAAGGGGGAAAAAATGAGGCACAATCTTGAAAGTTAAATAATGGAAGCAGTTAAAGGAAACAAAAGGCTTTTTTTCATACTGAACTTAACACCCTGACAACTCACTTCTGATGGCAGCAATCTGGAAAGAACTGAAGAGACAAAAAAGGGCAGAAATTTTATGACTGACCTTTAGCACCTCTGAAAAGCCAATGTGGAAGAATGTACAAGCTGTGACTGAGCAATGCTAACAGAGACACATCAGGAAAGACTGTTGGGTTACAACACAGCACATATTCTACTTATTCACAGTGCAATTGACCTCTACAAGTGACAAGAGAAAGTATTTCTTGCTCATCCCATCTCTGCTTTGTCTCTACAATGGGCACCCACAGCTTGCTTTGTTACAACTAGGACATTAAAGGAGACACGTGCCCTTTTTTCCCCACGCTGACACAACTTCCTGAGGCCTTAACGAAATGTCTGTGGCATGCGTTGGTCAAAGTTAGCATGAGAATGAAGAGCAACTGCTCCCTTTTCAGCCATGTCTTTACTGCTCCTTTCACAGCAGCTGGTTGTAGGAAGTGGAACGAGTCTCTCAACTCCACCCTCCACCCCCCCGCTTCCACAGGATGTACCTCTTGTGACATCTGTCCTACAGATTTGTGTGAAAATAAATGCGTATAGAAGAACAAGCAGCACTAAGCCCAAGAGCTTGCAGGAGCTCACACAGCAAACTGATTTTATTGCCTAACAGTTACGTAGATTTCCCTTTTATGGAGTTCAGCCATGATCCCTCTCGAGTCTTGTGAGTCATGTTTTGAACTACCCCAGACTCTTCAGAGACCACACTAAAAACAAAAAAGCGAAAGTAATGTAGTTGGTTAAATGAAATAAAAATCACAATCTTATTCTCCTGTCGCATAAATCCTTAAAGAGACATCCGAGCTTTTTTGAGGTCCACTCCTTTGTATTTTGCTTAAGTTTTAAAGGATATCTTTGTTTATGAGCAACATTTCACAGATTTTTTGTTTTTCCAATGGAATCTTGCCCTGCTACAATACTGATGCATGCAACAGCAAAAGACAATTTTAAGCCTAAAGTTACATGACAGAAGATAAAATTACAAATCTGAACAGCTTATTAAATGGAATATTTTCAGACCTAGGCTTCCCACAACTCAAGTGTATCATCTCAAGCATAGTTTTTTTCCCCTTTTTTTTCAGTACATGTCTGTGTTGCCTTATACGGAATAGGCCAAGACAAGCAGGATGGCTGTTGATTTTGGTTGTTGTTGTTGGGTTTTTTTTTTCCTTTATTTTTTTCAATGAAAATGTTAAGTGTGTAAATGTGCACAGCCAAAGATAAAACATCCATTCACTTTAAATCAAGTGTAGGTTACAAAAAAAAAAAAAAAAAAAAAAAAAAAGGAAAAGGGATAGGTATAAAAATTAACATGGGTTGTGGGAAAAGGTTATGGTCTTAGCGGGAAGTTTGGCTAAGAAGGGAGGCGAGGAACAATAAGGAGAACAGGACAGAACGAGAACCAGGGAGGAGAGCCAAGCCAGTGAGAAAAAAAACAGCAGGTCAGGATACACGGTCGACATGTCGTAGCCATGATAGCTTTAACCAGCTGACGTCAGCTTCTCCTGAGTCAGTCCTGTGTGCAGCTGTCAGCGTGTCACCTCAACTGTTCCACACAATAAACTTCACACAAACAGCTGCACACCAGTTACTCAAACAGGTGAGATGGTTGAAAAAGCCTGTCAGGGCCCCATTCTTGCACTTTGAATGGATTATAACTGATTTTGTTACCAAGGGAGGAGGCTTCATGTAGCCAGTGAGTCATGGATGGACTGGATATTCCTGCCTGTACTGCCGATAAAAAAAAAAAAAAAAAAAAAAAAAAAAACTTCTTTGCTTTGTGATAAAGGTTAGTAGTTGTAATAACAACCTTAAATGATATATCATATTAATCACTGAGACAGCGTATGTCACGCCCAGCTGAACGTAGTGCTTATCAGTTTTAAACCAGTGGAAGTGTAACCTATTCAAGGTGTACCCGCCCTTTACCTGAAGACAGCTGGGAAAGGCTCCAGCAGACCCCAGTGACCCTAAATAGGAAGAAGATGCAAGATGATGCAGGAACGAAAACAACACAATTAAAAAAGAAAAAAAAATACAGTTCAACCAATAAAAAAAAACATGTCCTTAATATCTGTTTTAATCCATCAGTAAATCAAAAGCAGCCAAATGTGTCCTGTGTATTTATAGATCTGTCCTTCACCTTTATATGTTTTTTGGGTGGAGTTATTTATTAAACCTATACCTCCCAGCTGCTTTCTGCTATCATTAACTCATCCACATAGTTTTATGATATAGAGCTGTCATTACATATTTTGAATTTTATGGATTTTTTTTTTTTATTTCTATATATACAGACTTAAAAGTGTCCAAACTCCACTTGTTGGTTTGAATTTAATCCTTGAATATTTACTAAAAAGTTTGCATGGTTAGAGTACCTTTGTCAAACTTACACATTAAGGTTTATTAGCTCATGGGCTTAAAATTAAACTGATATTGGTATTCCAGGCTAAAATCATCTGCCCACTAATTTCCTAAAGGATGAGGCTTAATTCCACTCATGTGATCTGGCCTGCATCAGTCTCTGACACATTCTGCCCCCTGCTGTTCTCAATGAGTATTTAAAGGAAGGAGCTTTCACTTCTGTCAGTGTAAATGTGTCTCTGAGGCTGCACTTACTGTCAGCTTGATCATGGTTGGCAGTTAAATCAGGTATAGCAGGAATATAAGACAAATAGGCAGCTACAACAACCTCAGTTTCTTTTCTTTGAAACAAAGGTTGACGGTTAATATGCAAACATTTGTTAAATATAAATTAGTCAACATGCAGAGATTGATGATTTTTAAAAGATTTTAAAGATTGTTTTGACATGTCTGGAATGAATAAATAAAATGAAATAAAAAATGAAATGAAATGAAATGAGATTTACTAATAATCACAAAATCCCTCAGATCAGTCCTTTTGGATATGCGCCTTAAGCACTAACAAATAAGATCATATATATGATATATATAAGATCATATAACCAGTGTAATACATTTGCTCAACTAAGAGTAGTGACTAATGAGCAGTTCTTTCATGTTTTGATTTCTACTTTGGTACCCAACCCACTCCAGAGCAGACTGGGTTTCCAGCATGCCAGGTTGACATGACATTGTACCCAGGTAAGAGGCAAACACACCTTTGTGATACTGAATACTTGAAGTTGCAAGCTTTTTTTTAATACTGTATATTGTTTATTCTTACAGTGGAATCGATTTGATACCTTTATCATGAGTTTCCTTCTCACACAATTCAAACTCAATCCAGAGGCACGCACACTTTATTACCTAAAATGTGTTCAAAAGGCTTTCTATGTGTATCTCCTGACTATTATCAGTGTGATGAGAACCTCCAGCTTAAGATGTAAAAAGCACAAAGACTCCACAGAGTAGAAAAAGAGGGAAACAAGAAGACAGGAATCCTGTGGGATGTCGAGCAAATGCTGAAAACATCTTAATGGTTGTTTGGGCAGAAGGCCAGCCAGAAACATGCCTTCAGACAGAGCAAAGCACAGTCTGAGGGAGGGATAGGAAAGAAAAAATTAGAAATAGACATAAAGATAGTGAGCTATAAAGATTATCTGCCACAGCGACATCCTATACAAGTCCTCGTTAGCAGTCTGAGCCACACTTCAAGGAAAAATCTTATTTTAGATAGCAGCAACATCAGCATGAACAGCCAGGGTCATTTTTCCCTTTTTAGACATCCATCCCCTCACCCTTTCACTTTGATAACTGAGATAGCTGCAGTCAGCACTATTTCTGTATTGATTAATGGACAGTGCTAAAGGAGGGAGTGGTGCTGGTTATTATGGGATTAAGTATGTCCACCTTTACTACTGACCACACATGATCCCATAGGAGGGACCTATGCAGCACAGCGGTTCCATCAAATTGGCAATAACATCTGGTGATGTCTTAATGGATTTAACCACAATGTAAAGTTGTAGAAAGACATATTATTAATCAAGCTTATAACTCTGTCGCTTTAATATAGTTAGAAGCCTTTCACTCACAGTGTAAATTAGCATAAAAGTCTAATTTCTTGAATTCAGTCTGCAGTTGTACCACTGCAAAAGATTTGCTCTGTGTGTTAGCTTCCTGTCAGAAAGGAAACCAGAAACTGTCATCATATTCGCAATCTGAGAACAGAGTAGGCAAATCAGTGGAGTAAAACTATCACCTACATTGTTATCATTTCTTTAAAATAAAATAATTAGCCAACAAAATGCAAATTAATCCTATGCTAAAAATTTGTGAGGCATGTCCAAATGTCGCTATCACCTCTTGAATGCTTTCTGATAAATACTCCGGGGGGGGACACACAGCCAAACAGATGTGTAAACTGGGCTGTGCACCTGAAGTCATAAACCCATTGGTTCGGAACAGAAAAGGATCTGGTCATTCCTTAAAATTTGTGAATATAATTAGCGTAGTTCAGGCTACAGAGACATCCAGAACTTTCAGTACCAGCCACTGTCTCGAAATACGCTACCTGTGCTTTGTAAAGCATATTTGCATAAATGGGCAATACAAGACAGTAGTGGATACGGCTGAATACAATGTAATAGTAGGAAGTGTCGGGTATTACATGAAACTATGTGGTCCAGCTATCAACATATGTGAAGAAAGCATTTATCATTTATCATTATATATAATCGTGACAACAAATATGAGAGGCCCGTGTGTACTCAGCAAGCAGTCCCAACAAAAGTATGCAGCAGCTTTTAACTGAATAAAGACATGCAGTGTCAGGAAAAGGAATGTAGTTTTATGTGAACTAGCTAGTGAACAAAAAGATTGCACAAAAAACTATACATTTCAATCTATTTAAGATTTGTAGTTTTACATGCTTTTTTAAACAGTGGTTCTTTTTATAAGCAACCATTAGTGAAATGTCATATAAATATAACCTTAAACTGAGTAAAACAATCAAGACTGAATGACACACCTTGGTTAAATTTTATATCTATTTATATTTTTCTTCCAAAACCAATGTAACAATCATGAATGAAGCTCTAATTCACAACAGGATAAAAAGAAAAAAAAAATGCCAAGGTACATTTATCTCTAATTTAAGACGATATTTACAGATGTAATGAAGGAGGACATGACGTTAGCTGGTGTGAGGGAAGTGGATGCAGAGGATCGGGTTAGATGGAGGCACATGATTTGCTGTGGCGACCCCTGAAGGGAACAGCCGAAAGGAAAAGAAGAAGCACATATTTCCCAGTGTGGTTATATAGGATTATCCAAGTTTTGCAATTCTTTGAGGATGGTGCAGCGATTCAGCCAAGACTTTAAAATAAAATGCAGCTTGATCAGGGAAGCAGTGCAGTTCAGGGGTTTGGCCTGTAAGAGGGGTTGTAGGGTGGTTGTACAAACTCGTCTGGGAGTGGCGGTGGTGCATAAGGGTGGCTGGGAGGATGGAAGGGGTACATTGGCTGCCCCTGTGCAAATGCATCTCTAGAATGAGCTGGGACAGCAGAGAAGACAAAGTACAATCATTTTGTTTGCTTTTACTGTGAAAAGGTTTCACATAATTGTTTAATTTAATGAATAAATTAGCAATTTGCATACCAAAGGAAAACAATAGATGCATTATCATTCTTAAGCTAAAAATGCAGATATAAAAGTTAAGTTACTGATTAGGAAATCTACTTCTGGAGCTTTTTGATCCTTTTTTTTTTAACTCATAGATTAGAATATGAACATAGAGCATGTACATCATCACTCTGGAGTGTTTTTCAAGCTCCATAATGTTTCTCAAGCTCATTATTTCTAGATGGATTGCACCATGAAAAATAGAGTTAGCATCCCAGAAATGATGGCTGGAGTCATTGGGATTTAGTGAGAAGGACTGAACCAGAGAGCTTTATCTTAATAACAAACTGTAGACAAAATGGCCTACAGGGGGCTAATTCTTTTAAAATATGTAGTTATTACTGCTTTTCTCATGAAGTCATACAACAAAAAGCTGATATAAAGCATTCTGTGTGGCATCAGCCTTTAACAATCACTATTAACATCAAAGGTTTAAATGATCAAAATCGAACATGTCATCAAACAACTTACTAGTCTTCGAAGTACGAGGGTGGCGGTGTCATGGCCATGGGTGGGCCCTCATAACCAGGCACAGACTGGTAGCCCGTGTGAGATGGCTGCTGTCCAGATGGCGGGTGTGATGGCTGGGTTACGTTGACTGCAGTGTGTACCACAGCTACAGAAAGTCATATATTTAATTTGTGAGGCGAAGCAAACAGTGAAGCAAGAAAAGCTTCTGTTTAACCAATCGGGATGCATTTGACAGTTCAGTTGGTGTGGAATAGTCTAATAAATGTGTCTTTTTTATAAATGACAAATTAAACTGTAGTCAAATTCGTGTCCTACTTATGTTCCTCTGGTTGCGTGGTTTTCTGCATTTTTTGTAGCACAAGCAGCAAGGAGCCAAACAGCAGATGATGAGAGTTAAACAGATGACGAAGGGAAACACAGACCCAATGATGCTTCCCACCACAATGGCAGTGTGTTTAGATTTACTCGTGTTCCTTACAAAAGAAGAAGAAGAAAACAACAGTTTTACAAGGCACCACAGTTACAATTATAACATTCCTTAAAACACCAATATTGCTTCTTTATACACTCACTGGACACTTGATCAGGTCCACCTTGGTAGAACCAGGTTGGACCCCTTTTCACCTCCAGAACTGCCTTAATTCTTCATGACATAGAGTAAGTTGTTGGAAACATTCCTTAGAGGTTTTGGTCCATATTGACATGACAGCATCACGCAGTCACTTTAGATTTGTCAGCAGCAGATTCATGATGTGACTCTCTCTCTCCACCATGTGTCATGTTCAAGAAACCAGTTTGAAATTATTTGAGCTTTGTGACATGGTGTATTATCCTGCTGGAAGTAGCCATCAGAAGATGGGTACACTGTGGTCATAAATTGATGGACATGGTCAGCAACAATACTCAGATGGGCTGTGATATTTAAACGATGCTCAGTTGGTACTAAGGGGCCCAAAGTGTGCCAAGAAAATATCATCAGCACCATTTCAACCAGCAGCAGCCTGAATCATTGATACAAGGCAGGATGGATCCATGATTTCACATTGTTCAACCCAACTTCAGACCCTATTATCTGAATGTCGCAGCTGAAACTGCAAATCATCAGACCAGACAACGTTTTTCCAATATTGGTCAACTGTGGTGAGCCTGTATTAATTGTAGCCTCGGTTTCCTGTTCATAGCTAACAGGAGTGGCACCTGGTGTGGTATTCTGCTTCTGCAGCCCATCTGCTTCAAGAGTCCATGTGTTGTGCATTCAGAGATGATAATTTTCCATACTTAGGATGTAACTAGTGACTATTTGAGTTCCTGTTGCTCTCCTGTCATCTTTAACCAGTTTGTCAATTTTCCTCTGACCTCAACAAGACATTTTCATCCACACAACTGTGATTCTCTGTAAAACCAAGAGATGGTTGTGGATTTATATCCACAACCATCAGAAGATCAGCAGTTTCTGAAATACTCAGTCTGCCACTAACAAGCATGTCACATTCAGTCACTTAAATCCCCTCTCGTTCCTATTCTGATTTGTGCTTTAAACTTCAGCAAGTCATCATCACCATGTCTACATGCCTATAAATGCACTGAATTGCTGCCATATGATTGGCTGATTAGTTATTTGCGTTAACAACCAATTAAACAGGTGTACCTAATAAATTGTGGTTGTGAGTGTAATTCATAAATTACAGGACTTTTTAAACAATTGAATTATGAAGAGAGGAAAAAAATAGGAGCACACCTTTTGGGGCAGCGTTCCTGTTTTTCTTGAGTTAGGCGGTCTTTCTCGTCATTGCAGCAGTATCTATTGCTGCAGCTTCCACAGCAGTACTGGTAACACATCTGAGCATCATGAAAGTCATTGTCCTCGTCCCAGTAGCTGCTGCAATATTCAGCTGTGAGACACATTGTTAAGATGTTTCAAATATTGGTCAGGCATAACATGTGTTTCTGAATTGAGCTGTACAAACTGAAGAAGAGTTCTTAGAGACAGGCAGCAGTCTGAAACTACAGTGCAACTTTGCATCAATCACTTACATAATATAAATGGCTGACTGACTGCTAAGAAGCCCTGAACTCACTGAAAGAATCCGCTGAAACAAATATGACAACAAAGACTCACCCCATACCACTGGAACCATGATCAAACATAAAACACACAAAAAACTGTATATGCCACCTGAGAACATGGCTGCGGTAATGTGGTGTAATGAGGAAGTGAGCCTTTGCAGTGAGACTAAAACCTGTGTGTCCGTCCCACCCTGTAAGTGAACCGTCAACATTCCTCACTAAATGTGAAACAATGTGCTCTGTATAATTAAACAGATTATTCCAGACTACTGTCTTTATCGACTTTAACTACTGGAAATCCTCCAAATGGCCATGTTTTCTTTGATAATGTATTAAGGTACATGTTCTAATTGATTTTCTTTTCAAATGCCTCACTACACCTAAAAAGCAGAAGTGAGACTGTTAAAGGAAAAAGCACAACTCAGGAAAAGAAAGACAGACTAAAGAGGCAATCATTGTAATATAAATGGAGCTAGTGGGTGATGGCAGTGATTCAAAGTAAAAGTACTGCTCTTGAGTCCAAATCTGGTTTATCTGGTTTTTATTTTCTGTTCTCCAACTCACTCTTTGCTCAAGGAGCAAAGATTGTACTTATTACCCCAGAATAAAGTCAGTGATGATAAAATATGAGACATTGCTACAGTGAAAACAACTTAACAGTTCAAACTGGCTGCAGCTTGATCAGCTAAAACAATTTAAAAAAAATTATGAAGTCATATTTTTCATAAAAGCCTTGCTTAAAAATGAGTGCCGCTCATCCATCTTTCATCATCTATGTCCACTGCATCCAAGACTATTTTTTTGCACTTACATTTTTTATTTGCTTTTACATACTGATATTTTCACTTGTTACTGAACATTATATTAAACATGAATAAAAAAGATTTTAATTCTTCCTCCTCCAGAGACAATAATGGAGATGTGTTGAAATTACATCAGTCCAAATGCAATAACTGACTCCACCCAAGTTTGCTCTGAACCAGTTCCTGTTCTTTGCCTCCACAGTGATCTGTCTAAATGCTCTTAATTCATTACTTTAGCATTTGAATTATTCATTGTCTAAACTTACTGGCCAGGTCTTGTTTCTCATCAAGTCAATGACACTGTTACTTTTTCTGTTTGCAAACATATGCACTTAACATGAATGCATTCCTTTCCTGGGGTGACTTGAGGAGGATAGATGTGTGTGTGTGTGAGAGAGAGAGATAAACATATTTACAAGGTAAGTGAGATGCATATTTTCATTTACTATTATCTTTGGTGGGAAAGTCAAATAGATCTAGTGGTGATCTCTGCAGGTATCCTTTCCACAGTGACATACAGAAGCAATACTCACACAAAAATAACACACAAAAATCTTGAGGAATCAACACTGGTCAAAGATGTATGGCTTTGAAAACGGAGGGGGGGAAAAAAGACAATCGGGGCAGAAGGCAAACTCAAACTATTTTATAAGGCATTGAGGTTGAAGATGCCAGATTTCTAACACAATTGCTCCAACAATGTTTGCTCCATCACAAACAAAGCTTTCCAGATTTAGCTGAGTCACATTTAAAAGGTCACTGCTAAAGACCAATTTGCAGTTATTTCAATAAGCACAAAGCAAACAATGATAGGTTTTAGCCATAATAAAAAAAAAAAACCTTTCACAGGTCAAAATACAAAAAGGTGAAGTTTAAAAAAAAAGTTTAAATATTCACATCAAGTCTGATTTGTAGGAAACTACAGCTCACAGGTAACAAATAACAAAAAAGAGCAATTTTCAAATTATCTCAGCATTAGCCTAAAAGACAGCAAAAGTGAGATTTTGTACGGCAGACAGATCAGAAATGTGTAAATAAATACAAAGCGCATTTTAAAGTGTCATTAAATAGCATGCATACTTTTTGATTTAAAAGAAAAGCAACCTGTCTGTGAAGGCACGATTTTTTTTCCGGCTTTGCTTAAGAGCTTTTTTTTTTTTTTTTTTTTCCCTTTTCCTTCCTTTAGCTTGACTGAAAATCTAGTTGAATAAGTTTGAATAAGGCAAGAATCTCCTTTGGTTAAGTTGTGTAAAGCTGTTGATGCATTTTAGCTCAGTTAGATACACAAATAGATGAAAACAATGAATGAAAAAAATCTTTATGAACAAACCTTTTTTTTTTCTGTTTAAAGTAAACCCCACTTACATGTTGCATTTGATCTGCTGCGTCAACAAGATCAAAATTCCCTTTTACTGTAACATTAAGAGAAACCATGCAAACTGAACACACACTATGAATCTTTAACATGTGAACATCAGTAGCCACCTGACAATGACATAAGTCTTTGCCATTATAAACACTTGACTTGTTCCAGGGTAACATGTGTAGGCCGTGTATTAAAAAATGGCACATTTTTGCAACATTAGACTGAAAGAACGAGTACACATGCATACACATTTTATGCATATACAATAAACTTTAAGCTAGATAAGGGATAAAGGCCGCTGAAACTAAAACACATTCAGAGTCTGCTCACTTAGGCAGGACTTGCTGAAGGTGGATGAAGAGCTCAGGTAGGTTCAACTTATGAACAGTAAAGGCAGGAAGGACGTTTTGAGGCAAAGGTGGAAATACGGCAATGTACTACATGATCTCAAACCTAACACGGAAACCTTATTCACACAGCCAGTTCATCACACCCCTGTAGCACCTTTATTCCACTTCCCTATACTGTATCAGAGGCAATATATGCAGAATATTTTGTTACTCCTCTTTTCCACCTTAAGAGGTAGGAATAGAGGCGAAACAAAGGGGAAAGGAACTTTGTGTGCCAGTGCGAGCTGGCATTGTGGAAAACGGCACTCTTAAGCATTGCTCCTGTTACTCAGAGGATTCCTCAATGGCAGCATGCTGTGTGCAATCACACACTGATATGGCGCCTGTTTGGTCCATGCGAATCACAAACAGAGAACAGCAGTGGTTTAACAAGGATGGCTCTTTTGCACGGGCATGATGTGATTGCTGTGTGAAAAAGGCAAGCGCTTTAATCCTGTATTTGCCTAGAAGACTAAAATTGAGAAATTAGGATATCATAAAAAAGAGACAATCTTACCACATGTATGTGTACTGCAAGTGTATACAATACAAGCCAAGAGGTTTCAACCTTTTCTCTAAGCAAAAGTTTAACAAATGTACTTCAACTGTCATTAAATTCCCATGTTTAACCATCCAACCACATGAATCAAGATGAAGAATTTCTCATCCTAATTCTGTGAAATCTCAGTTCTGCCAAGTCTGAACATGCTGCAGCATGTTTGTGGCTTAGAGTGCAGCACTGACGTCCACTACTTGTGTGGTGCTGCAACAAAATCCGGGTTGTACGCGGGCTGGGCAAAGTAATCCATCTGGGGAGCTGGAGCATTTGGCTGTAGATTTGAAGGAGGCTGCAGAGGGTACGCTGGCTGGCCGGGGGCGTACGCAGCCTGGCTGTAAGGCATCGGCTGGGGAGGATAGCCAGAACTGGCTGGAAATGGAAAGAAACAGGAAGTGAGCATAAAAGGTCTTAAAATATTTCAACCACAACTGCAGTTCTGAAAGATATACAGTAGTAACCATAAATGTTTCTTTTTTTTTCTGTACAAAGCCAAAGCATGACCCAGCTTTATATTAGCAAAGGTTAATCCACCTCCACTTCTGCTATTCTGAGACACCAAAATTACATGCAATTTAAAAATAAGTACATAAGGACAGATTTCCTATGTATTTTTACACTGTGATGTATAACTCTAAAAGAATTACATGCAAATGTTTGAGAATCCAGCCCTGTTTAAAAAAAAAAATTAGCTAAAAAGCAAACAGTGAACAATTGAGAAAAAAAAGGATGGTAAAATGAAGAGCTTTGGGATATATGCTTATTTCCAGCCAATGAATTACTTCTATTTTTGAATTTTGAAATTTTCTGAAAAGCAGTTTCTTTTAAACAAAGATATTTTTTTTTCCTGTCAGTAATATGGTTTAGTCAGCAAAAGCAGACACTTTAATATGCTATGCCAGTTTTCATCATTTTGGTCATGCCACATCACCGTCTTCATAAAAAAAATAAAAAAAAAATAAAAAAACTGGTAAAAGACAGTGATTGAACTACTGGCCTACTCTCCCTGCTGAGTATCAGCTGTCCCCATGTTATTTTGTGGGCCTTCATGTTTGTTTCCACTGTTTCACTTTTTAGTCCAAGAGTATCACGTTTGAAGTAAATATGTTAGATCACATCACAGATAAGAACAGGATCCTGTCTACAGATGATTTGGCACTTTCTGTTGGTAAAACAAAAATGACTGCAGTCATAGTCTACACTCACTGGCTTCCTGATAGGTTGGTGGTCCTGGCATGAACGACTGTCCGGGATGAGTTGATGTGGGCATGGGTGAAGCTCCGTAGCCAGGCTGCACTGGTAAGGAATGGTAACCTGGATACTGGGCACCCTGGTATAACTGAGGGGGTACAGGTGCTGCAGTTGGCTGCTGTGGGTAATGCTGAGGAGTGCCGGTAACCACCGTGGTGTGGGTGGTGGTAGCAATCACAGCTGGAAGCAAACACAATGCAGGTACAAATAAGAAATACAGCTCATTTATGCCAGACATGGTTCCCATCATTGAGATCAAGTAATGTACAATGCAAGTGTGGTACAAATTCCTACACAATTAAAAAGTTAAGAATTTACTAGCTTTAAATCAGGAAGGCTAAAGGCAAGGAAAAATGTGTTCTTATTCTGGTTGACTTGGCAGGCCTCTGCAAAACAGGCCCATCTTTTGTGTCACCTGTTTAACAAGGTTTAATTTTCCGAACATGACTTTTACCAAAGGTTGACTAAAAAGTTACTGGCATTTCTGGAAGCACAAACTATTACAACATTAACAAGACAGAAGTCATGCTTTGTTCCCCATTTCATTTTGGCCACCACTTCTGCTTTTATGCATAGGAAAACCCAGCTATTTTCATACAGTTGTTGAAAAAGTGAGGATCCTCTGCTCGTGATCGTTGCCCCTCAAACACTGAGCTCTTCATCGATACACTGCTTTTGTAAAAAAAAATCCCTTTTGCAATAACCTGTTTGAAACAGCATCACATTACTTATTTGATTACTAGCTCAGAATTTCCCTTGATGCTTTTTTTTTTCTTTAATGGATATGTAATAAAATTAAATGAAGTTGATGAGACAAAGCATGAATTATTTTAGGTTCATCCTGTCTCCAACCAAATAAGACAACAGAAATGTAAGACCAGCTTTTTTTTTTTTTCTTTGTTTTACCATATTATGCCATTTTTTTCCTCATTTGGAATTACATTTATACCTAATTGCACTGCTGAATAGGAGGAGGTGCTCCATCACATCTTCAAGCTCAGCCTGCTGGGGCAAACTGTCTGCCATCATGAAAGATGTCAGTCATTATCTCAACACTGTCATCAATGCACAGAGAAGCCGGATCAGCAACAGGCTGCTCCTCCCCAGGACCAGAACCAGCAGAGCTCAAAGCTTGTTTGTCCCTCAAGCAATTAAACTATACAACTCTGCGCTTGAGGTGGAAAGAAGCAGGAGGTGTGGGGAGGTGGGTGACAATGGGGTGGAGAATAGAAACAGGAGTGGGAGTGTTGAGCTCAGGGTGGGGTGTGCAATTTGTGTGACTGTAGTGTGATTTTTGAATCTACTTTTATTCTTCTTTTTACTTTTATCCAATTATTGTTACATATTTTTTCACTGTGCTGTCGCTGCTGGAGCCCTAATTTCCCAAAGAGAACTTAACCAAGGGATTAATCAAGGTTTGTCTAGCTTTCTAATGTTAAGTGTGTAAAAAATGAGGACTCTACACCCCTGATTTAAAGTGTAAAGAAGTCTTAAGATATCACGGGATGAGTTCTGTTAAAGTGAAAGAAACCATTGTTTAAAAAAAAAGCTTTGTCGAAAGAAGGTGTATGCATGTGTGCATGCATGTCACTACTCCTCCACCTCCCCACCCCAGACCACTTCCTGTATATGACGTGGGACAGCCTAGAACATTCCCCTCGTGGTTGTTGTGGAAACCATGACTCACAGTCTGGCATTCCTGGATATGATCCATATATATAACACTACGAGTCAAGGAAGCCACATTGTGTTGCTTACTTTTTCTTTTTTTAGTTTCTCTTTTATCAAAAAACTTTTCAGTTTTTTTTTTTTTTTTTTAAAGGAGGACTAAGCTTAAAGGCAATGCAAGACTGTACAGTGAAAAGATTGAATGAAAACAAAAACATGCACCTGTCATTATCCACAAGTGTGGATAAACTTTAAAGGGATTACTTTGGGGCAGCAAATCAAACAATGAGTACAAACTTTTGTAATACCTAGTTTAAGAACTGTAAGAGGATGACGACAGTCACAGCAGATACGATTTATGTGCAGTGATTGCACTAAACTCATAAAATAAAAGAAATTTTTCTTTATATATTTTTCACATTTACTCCAAGCAGTTTGATATTCCAGGGCTTCAGACTGTAACCAATTAGTTGTGTTTTGAAACTATTTTTTGAAGAAGTTAAATCTTTTAAAATCATTACCATACACTATAAACCCATGGGAAGACAACAGTTAAGAGTATGCATGCGTGTGACCATGATGTTGTAACACCATGTGAGAACAACCACGTGCAGTCATGTCATGTGCACTCTGTCACTCACTGAAAACATTTTTACCGATTCTGTTTTCAAAAGAAAAGATAATTCACACCTTCCAGTAATACTATAGCCCTAAAATCCTTATGAAGTAAAGGTGTAGAATTAGGGATGCACGATAACTGTTTTTTAAAACCGATACCGATAACCGATAACTTTTAGCTCCTAAAGGCTGATACCGATAACTGATAACCTGATAACACACACATATACCTAAGATCATTACATCAATACTATAAACAAAAAGCAGTTTTGACTCTTTAAATGAACAGATATTTATTTTTTCCAATGAAAAACTATTGGTCAGCCTCTCAAACATTTTCGTAAAGCTATCAAACAAACCTATTTGATATCTCACATTAACTTAAATAAGGTGCATTACTGACTGATATAAAAAAAAATAAAGGCTCCTTGAACTGATGGAAATACATGCATCAGAATTACAAACTGAAAAAAATGCTATTTTTCCCTCCTTCGCTTGGAGCATTTAGTCACAAATAACCAACGAACTATCTTCCTCTGAAACTTTAACAAAGTTCCATACAATCGCCACCATGTCTTTTTTTTTTTTTAACAGCGCACAATGCTGCATTCAAGGTGTAACGTAAATTCCTCCGTTCCCTCGTTTGCTAGTTGTTCTTTTGGCCTTATTTATTTTTTCTATTTTGTATGTGTGACTATGTGGGAAAATACTGCGAATATCAATTAAAGTCAGCAACAACCAAACATTATGACCGAGTTAACAAGTTGTTTTCTGGCATGGGGGGGTATTCTTGATTTTCCTTACTGAGAAATCGTTTTTCTGATTATACCAACGTCATTTGAACATAACATTCACTGCCAGTCATTCAAGGCTCAGAGGGAGCAAGGCACTGTTTTGTTGACAAAAACATATATATGTTATCGGGGCTATTCGTCATGATATCGGACTTATTGGGATGACGTCATAATTTCCTGTTATCGGCCCGATAGGTTATCGGATCGATAATTATCGTGCACCCCTATGTAGAATTCATCTAATAATTCCTGATACCCGTGTTCAGTTTTTAATGCAATCAGATATCCACACTACATGTGTTTTACAATGGAGAAATACATTTCCTTTTGGATGAATAAAAACATCAAAGTATTTGCAGACTTTTCTGAATGTTCATGAGGACAATGAGTGATATCGTAATACTTTGTCCAATTAAGAGTCCGCTCTGTCTAATAACTTAAATATTTTTGCATGAAAATTGCAATGTCAATTATGAAAGACAAAAACTTGGTTGCAAACTCTGCAAGTCAAGCTGAACGAAGAACAACTAAGCATGTACCCATACTGAGAGGGAGAGCTTTGTGCAAGAATGTTGACAGAATTTGACTTTCATGTCTTGTCTAAAGTGGTGCACAAGAACTCTAGAAATGCAAGAGTGGTTACAGAGAAGCAACAACAGCGGTTAAACCTACAATCTACACCTTGAAGAGGAAAATCTGTAGATCTGCAACAAAATGGGTGCTTACCACACTTCTGTCGCAGAAGCAGAAGCAGAAACAGAAGCACAGCCATATGTTTGCTCAGTTTAATTCTGAATTTAAAAAGCTGATTTTAGGTCAGTGTTGAGTGTTGTGGATGAATACTATAAATGCCATAAACAGAGCTCTACTACAGAGTACATCCAAGAAAATGAATATGGATGGCAACTTAAAAGCATATGCATTTTTGTTATTGTCCAGAATTCTTAAGCAGAATAAAACCAATATTGTTTTTAAGTTATTTCTCCTGTCCTCAGTATTCAACAGGTTAATCTCTAAATACAAATGTTTGATAAATGCCTTTATTTTTAAAAGCAGCAAACTAGCTGTGCTTTAACAAACATTGCTTAGACAAGGGGGGGGGGGATTAACTTGATTATTTTGATGGCATTTTAAAATTTTTGCCTCAATTCATAGCAGTGAAAGGGAGCAGCTTCAAAAGTCAAGTAAAGACATCTCTGCAGTGAAAAATGAACAGCGGCATCAAAGTTTCCCTTAAACTCCAAACAATAATAATCTCTGATTACTACGTGTGCACCATCAACCTGTAGGATTTACTACAATTTCTAAAAAGCAAAAATTTGCACCACATTGCCAAACAAACACATGCCATATGAGGAATTTCTACTGATTTCAGAACATTAGATCAGTCAAAGCCGATTTTATCAGCAAGACAAAACCACTTCTGTAATCATGTGGTGGTGGACCAACAGTGTGCAAATGAGTCTCCTGATGTTTCATTTCAAAACTAGACAGAAAATACTCTAACACACAGGAAACTTGTGTCACTTTGTTTTTTGTTTTTTTTAACAAAGCAAGGATCAGATATATTAGTGCAAAGATCAGTGCATAGCTACACTGGCTGAGAAACCCCTACACAGTCAGCAACTCAAATGCGTTATTTTGGTTATGTGCAGGAAGCCCACACATGTGCAGCAGCAACACAGTGCAGACCCAGAGGCATACACTTACTAGTTGCCAATACAATAACATGCAGTATGATCCAAGACACTTAATGTTTTGATATGCTGATCATTTACTATTACACTACTGAAATGAAATGACAACTCACTTATACGTGGCCACTATTTAAGATTTGTGGTTATTTCAAGATTTAAAAAAAAAAACAGCATAAGGGATACACAAAACAGCAAAATTAACACTGGGTGATCTTAAGGCTGACTACAAAAACAAAAGTTCCACTATGATGGCCAACTGTGTTAACACAGGCTACAAGCAGTGCATATCTGCCTTGATCTATTTTGTCCAAAGCTCTTGCTTTGACATTCCAAGGCAATGGTGAGTAGATTCATGTGCTTGTATCAGATTCTAGCCTTTTAAACAAGTTTCATTTATAAGGCTAGCACTTGGCATGTAAAGAAAGAAGATACCAACATATAATGTGACATACAGTGATCCCTTAGTTTTCGTGGTTAATGGGGACCGGCACCCCCCTCCCAACAATCAAAATCCGCGAACTGGAGACGGAGACGGAGCCCCCCCCCCCCTGGGCCGTCTGCGTTTCTCGTGTTGCTTACAGGAGGCTGTGAGTCATTGTTTGATATTTCGCTGGAAGCTGCGGCCTCTCGTCTCCTGTGGGGTGGATTTTTGCAGAATTTCAGCGATTATTTCTTGATTTTTTTATTATAACGTATTTCTGAAAAAAATCCGCGAAGCACCAAAACCACGGTACTCAAACCGCGAAGTGGCAAGGAATCACTCTATACAGATAGCATCCAGAAATCTGACATCACAAACCAAAGATTCTGGACTTCCAGTCAGCACATAAACATAAACATTACATAACATAGGGTAGTAAAATCAAGTTCCATGAATATAATGTGAGGGATGGGTAACTCTTCTACTTCATTTGACAACAATGTCATTGTATCTGTGGGACTTGAAAATCTGATTATCAGTAGCACTGATAACCACTTCAATCTGAATGTGCCATCCTTTGAAGCCTTGATAAGACAATCTCAACTACTGTGTGTGTGTGTGTGTGTGTGCGTGTGTATGTGTGTTTATTTTTAAATAAAGCCAGCAGTAGTACAGTTGTATGGTGGTCAACACATCTCAGACAACTGCAAAAGTTGACTGTAAAAGTCACAACACGACAAAAAAAAGCCACAACAGAAGTTGAAAAGAAAAAAAAGAGAAGGTGGACAAAAACAGAAGTTGATGTGGCTTTCAAACGTCTTTGCCATTGTATTCAATACACAACACAATCTATTTCACACAGTAATCAGAAAACATTATCTAGCGCAAATATCACATAGCTTTCAAGAAGGCAAGAAGCCAAAGATGTTTGAAAGTGACACCAACTTCCACTTTCATCCACTTCTGGCTTCTACAACATAACAGAAAAAGCCACAACAGAAGTTTAGGGAAAAAAAAAAAAAAAACAAAGATGGTGAACCACTATTAACCAAAGGTGCCTTAAGTTCATTTACTTGACGGCGCCTGCTCATTTAAATCAATCACACCAATAAATTAAAGTACAGTTACTTCTGAGTTCCTGAAACATAATTATTAAGGCTTATAACAGGATGTACCTAATATGAAAGAAAGCATCAGGTTTTGGTTGATGACAACTTACGCCGTGGTTTGCGACACATCTTGTACAGGCAGCAGCAAGGACAGACACAGCAGCAGATGAAGATGAGGAAACAGACAATGAGGCCCACAATACCAATAATCATAGGCACTGGTGAGGGAGACAGGAAATCCATGTCGTCGCTGAAAAATAAAGAAAAACAAATGATGAAAAGTGCTATCCATGCTTGTATGATCTTACAGGTACAAAACAATACAAAGAGACATTTATGACCTACATAAAATGCACTTTTATGGGTGGTTTTACAATCATGTCAGAAATTCTATGGTAGAAAACTAAGAGACAAGATGGCTCTCATTTTCATATTTCTATTATTAAGTAATGCCTTTACAGTAATTCCAAATGATGAGCCTCCTGTAGGTGACATTATACTGCGTGTCTTTTTGTACTAACTGAAGTTTTCAACTCACACAAGCCATATATTGGCAATTAATTTATCAGTTACATAGTGAGACAATGTGATACCATAATTCTTGTTGCGCTTCAGACATCCGATAAACACTGTTCTGACAGCAGTATCTGTTGGTGCAGGTACCGCAACAATATCCAATGAAGCATTTCTGTGAGAAGTGGTACGTGTTGGATTCATCTCTGTAGCCCTCACAGTCCCGGCTCCCAGCTGTAACAGAGCAGAATCAATTAGTTTTACAATCACCGATGACAGAGTTATGATAATTTAACTGGCATAGCGTGAGATGGTTACTGTAACAGACACATGTCATCAACTCACTTAAAAAAGGCATTACATATGTCTTCAGGGTCAAATTAGGTAACTTTCTTTTGGAAACAGTTGCTTAGGTCTTCAGCCCAATTGTAAATAGTAATAATAATAATAATTGATTAATTAATGAAACACTAAGGGCAAAATTACTCAGAAATGGATTCAATACATTTAATTATAGTTCAGGGATTTTTTTTTAAATCAGTACTTACACTTAGATGTAAAAGCATTCCTATTATAAATCCGCCATCAAGTTTATACTGTTCATATTTTCTCTGGACAAGATTGACTGATGAACTGATTATATTTACTTCATTCACAGTGATATTACCTTTACATCATGTAATAACAATAATAATCATACAAAAATAAAAAAATGTTGAGGTAGTGGAAGGAGTACAAATACTTTGGGGTTCACTGGATCAGTCCAAACATGTGCAAGCTGTAAATAAAAGGGGCCAGAGCTGTCTCTATATTCTGGAAATGGCTGAGGTTCTTCAACATCCCCTGGACGATGCTGCAGGTTGTCTATGAGTGTGTGGTGGTCAGTGCCATCCTGTCAGCTGCTATCTGCTGCGCCAGCAGCCTCCTGGGGCGAAGGCCACTCACAGCAACAACAAGATTATCAGGAAGGCCAGCCATGTAGCTGGAGGGAAATTGGACTCTGACAACAGTACAGGAGAGGAGAATGCTGCCCAAAATAAAGACTATTTTGGACTTTCCCTAACACCCGCTCCATAATGTGGTGACCAGCCACAGGAGCTCTTTCAGAAACAGACTGATTCATCCTCGCTGCACCACAGAGAGGAACAAAAAAATCATTCCTGTCTGTCGCCATCAAATTATTTAACACTGAGATGTGAGTCACCTGGACATTATATACTGTGTATACTCACTTATTCAACATATACATTTTTTTCTTATAATACCCATCGACTGTACAGATAATATCATGTGCATCGTTTACATAAGCAAATGTATTTACTTTTACTGGGGGTCTTGATACATTCAACTCTGAGAGACATGTATTTTATTTGGATAATCTCGCTATTCAGACTTTCATTTTTTGTTTTCTATTGGGAAGCTAAAGATAGCAATTTCCCTTAATTAATAGCAATTAATTCTACAATTCTGACAGTGACAGGAAATGACATCAGCCTGTTGCTCAGGGCTTGGATTCTATCCAATCACAAACGAGAAAAACTGACCCTACCTTTTCAGTACAACTAAAAGTTGAGCAAAAATATACATTTAGAATAGTAATTTTGATCATGTTCATTGCTGTACGTCACAATAATTAATGATGGGCAAATGACAATGACGTTTTCAGACTTGATTTCTAATTAAAATAAGCTAAGAAGAAATTAGAAATAAACTGAGAAAACGTTCGTTCAGTAGTGAGTAATATAGTGAGTAAAGGGTGAAAGTTAACCGCCTAATGGGTTCATTCCGTTAACTGTATTTTTTTCTAGCAATGCTGACCTTTATGAAAAAAAAAAAAAAACTAAAAACATTAGCTAGCTGAGAAAAACCAACGTTATATTGTTGAGATACGGGAAAATAAGGCTTTCGCGATAACTTAAGTCTCGGTTACAAAGCTAACGTGTCCGACGTCGCCCTGACATGTAGTGGTTGAGCCCCGGCTGGAGGCGAAGGTCTCTGGCTTCGTGTCGGCCCGAGTTTACCATGCAGTCGATGAAACGAAACCAGCTGGCAGACAAGAAGTAGAGCTCAACAAAAAGTCACACTTACCGGAGATACAAGGGGCCAAGGTCGCATAGAGTACCAACATGAACGCGCTACACAGAGCTAACGCCATGGCTGCTTCAAGATTCCCGGAATCAACGAAAACAACAAAAAAAAACAGGCAAGCAGGGAGTCTCCCCGGTCAGACTGGAGACGGAGGTCTGCCGCTAACCATCGTCAGGAAGCCTCTTCACCGAGTCACCCGCCCGAAGCTCCGCCCACCTGCACTGTTAGCTTAGTATCTGTAAAGCATACTGTTAATACAATTACAATAACTTCAAATGTCAGAACACACCTCTCTAACTCTCAGACCCGTTGATTCCAATGATCTGTTTTCATATACTGAGCTAAGAGAGTTGGATCTTATCCCAAAAATAATGGTCATAATTCATTTTCCATAAAGACACACAAAATAATCAGAAGAATCAGAACCATGCAATGATAGGAAGAGTCGACATTAAAGGATCAAAAATGGACGCCGCTACAACCATGCACCAGACATGAAGACAGGCAAATAATTGTTGCCGTAATTGTCATTATGTAAGTCTGTCCAAAGAGTCATTGTAGATGGTTATAGCTGTGGAAGGAAGGATTTCCTGAAGTGGTCTGTGTTGCAGCAGATCTGGAGAAGCCTCTGACTGAAAAACATTTAATTATTATTGTGAAGAGGATGCCTAGAGTTGTCCAATATGTTTTTTATTTCATGAACCATCCTTCTCTGCACAATGAGCTCTAGAGGCCCCTGAACAGTCCCCAGAATAGAGCCAGCCTTCTTTATCAGTTTGTACAGTTTTTTTTTCTTTAAGTCATTGGCTCTGGTGCTGCTGCTCCAGCAGAAAACTACAGTTAAGACTGCACCCTTCACAGCAGGCTTATAGAAGACTTGTAAGAACTTGCCTCAAACACTGAATGACCTTTACTTTCTCAAGAAGTAAAGTGTGCTCTGTTTCTTCTTGTACACAACATCAGTGTTGCATCTTTCCAAAGTACAGTTCTGTGAAAAAGGTTTAGAAGCTCCTACTGCTGTTGTTTTGTCAACGTTTTAATGACATCCTTACTTTATTACAGTTTAATTTAATATAGTGGAAAATACAGGAATCTGGTTCCCTTAAACCGTAAATAGACTGGAATGTTAATAAATATGTCAAACACCCATATGGGACTGTCACCTTAAAAGGGTTAAATCTGTGCTTGGTTCTGACTTTGGCTTGTAGAGTAGTTTTGTTCCTAACAAAACTTAATTCTTTTTTTTTTTCTCCTGTTTCTTCTTAAAAGAAAGTGTTTGCCCTGTGGGTACAATAACAAATTTTACTGCGCAATGTACAAAGTATAATTGTGTATGTAACAAATAAAGATCTTGAATCTTGAATCTTGAATCTTGATATTATTTTGATGTCAACTGATAGGTGGTTTTCTATGGCTCCTGTTGATTATTATGAAAATGGCCAGTAACTGACAATCCAATTAATTTGTGTATCTCTAATATTATATTATCATTTAGTTTTCTCTTTGTATCTTAATGAAGAGACTGAAAATTTTTTCATTCATGCTTTGTTAAAACAAAGCTTTGGCTTGGCTAATTGGTATGATGTGGAAGGTTTGCCTGATCGAAGACAAAGAGTCTTTTTTCTTTATCAAACACCCCAGAATCTCCCACTCTTCTGTGCAATGTATAAAGCTATTTTCATATTGGAAATCATAAACGTGTTCCAGCTGCTTTCATTCACATGTTTTTTTATGGATTATACAGTATGAAACTACATGCCCCATGACCCTGCAGAGGATTAAGGCAGGTATAGATAATGGGAGGATGAATGAAACTACATGCTTCCCACGTTAAGCAGCATTTACTGTCAATTCAATTCAATTTTATTTGTATAGCATCTGTTACAATGCAAGTTGCCTCTCAGCATTTTACAGAGACCCAGAGCATGACCCCCAAGCATTTTTCATTTACTAAATTATAATATTAAATCCTAATTTTTAAAAAAAAAATGGCAAGAAAAAAACCTCCCCGAGCAGTAGGAAAAAAAAAACCTTTAAGCCAAACAGTGGCAAGGAAAAACTCCACTTTAGGAAGAAGAAGCCTCAAGCAGGACCTGGATCATAAGGGGGGGACCCATCTTGCCGAAGGCCAGCCAGGTGAAGAAAGGAAAAGAGGAGGGAGATGGGACAGAAAGAGGATGGAAGACAGAGAGAGGAGCGCACACACATCCTGGCAATACTATATAGGACAAAATGTATAAATAATAATTATCCATTAGCTGGAGAACTAGGAATTCCATGCACTTATATTCTGACTGGTACATTGTTAGTACATGAACTACAGAGATGACTACATAAACAGATTTGGCAGCAATACTGAGGTGTTTAGAGGATCAGACTGCAGGTCAGCATGTCAGTTGATATCCCAGAGACATCTAGACACGTGGAGGTAAGACGCTGGGATGGTCAGAAGATGGAACTGCTGTTTAGTATGTAGCTCTGGAGACTCTGGCCTGCAAATCATATACAGAAAGAAAAAGAAAAAAGGGGGGCAGAAAAGTACAAAAAAAAAACTACAGGAACAATGGAGCACAGTTACACTGATGAGGTGCTCCTAATTAACTATGGATTGAACTGAGGGAAGAAGAGGAAAGGAGGGGAGAGAAGAGGGGTGGAGACACCACTCACCAGATCATGTTGGTGTCCCCCTGCAGTGTAGACCTGTAGCAGCAGAGCTATGACAACACTATGTTTAAGACGAGCCTGCTCTAGTCTTGTCCTCAGCCATTCCTATAACTGCAACTATGACTATTGGCCCTAACACACTATTGTTTAGACTAACTATAGGCTTTACTAAAAAAATTTTTTTTAATTTAGTTTTAAAGATGGAGGATATTCTAGGAATGACGAACCTGCACTCTGAGAGCAGAGAGCTCTATTAGGAGCATAAGGCATTATCAGGTCTTGTAAATAACGGGGAGCTAGGCCATTAAGGACCTTATATGGGAGAAGCAGAATTTTGAATTGAATTCGAAATTTCAGGGGAAGCCAACGGAAGGAGGCTTAACACAGGAGAGATGTGATCTCTCTTGGGGATTCCTGTCAGCATTCTCGCTGCTGCATTTTGGATCAATTGAAGGCTATTCAGCGAATTTCTCGGACATCCTGCTAATAACACATTACAATAATCCAGTCTAGAACTGACAAATGTGTGGATTAGTTTTTCAGCTTCACCCTGTGAGAGGATGCTCCTAATCTTGGTGATATTATGGAGGTGAAAAAAGGCTGTTTTACAAACCTGATTAATATGCTTCTTAAATTACATACCCTGATCAAAAATGACTGGGAGGTGTCTCACAATCTGTTCGTAAACAATCTGTTTAAGAAGATATCAATAATAAGGCATTTACCTGTAGACTGACTAATTGATTTAATATGAAAAGAGACATTTTAAATGGCCAGCTACTATGGTTATTAGATCAAACAGCCCTTCCAGCATAATTACATTGTCACTGTTAACATTATTGTCACATGGCTGTACCAAATTCTCTTTATTGAGGGTTTTTTTTTTTTTTAACAACAACCGAATTCTGGAAAAGTTACATTGCTTTTTAAATTTGAATAAAATAAAAACTTTCAAATGACTTGAGCCAATATTTTATTCACAACAGAACATAGATAACATAACAACATATTTAAACTGGAAGATTTCACACTTTAATGCCTGCTACAGGTCTCAAAAAAGTTGGCACGGAGGCAACAAATGGCTGAAAAAGCAAGAAATTTTAAAAAGATTTAGCTGGTAGAACATCTAGAAACTAAAGTTAATTGATATCAGGTTTGTAACATGATCAGCTATAGAAGGGATTTCTTTGAGAAGCAGAGTTTCTCAGAAGTAAAGATGGACAGAGGTGCTCCAATCTGTGATTGGAGGTTGTGGAGTTACTTTAAAACAATATTCCTCAACGTCAGATTGCAAAGCCTTTGAAAATTTCATCATCTGCAATGCATAATATCATCAAAAGATTCAGAAAAACTGGAGACATCTCCGTGTCAGGGACAAGGCTGAAGACCTTCATTGGATGCCAATAGTCTTCCAATCAACAACACTGCATCACTCACCGCCATGATTGTGTCAATGGCATTACTAATTGAGCCCAGGAATACTTCCAGAAACCACTGTCAGTGAAAACAATCTGCCGTCCCATCTGAAGATGCCAACTAAAGCTCTATCATGCAAAAAGGAAGTCATATTTGAACATGACCCAGAAGCACCGTTGTGTCCTGTGGTTCAAGACTCATTTAAATGGACTCTTTCAAAGGGGAAAGAGTTCTCTGGTCAGACGAGTCCAAATTTGACATTCTTGTTGGTAATCTCGAACTCTGTATCCTCCAGGGTAAAGAGGAGGGAGACCCTCCAGTGTGTTATCATTCTTCAGTTCAAAAGCCAGGATCTCTGATGGTTGGGGGTGTATAAGTGCATACGGTATTGGTAGCTTGCATGTTTTTGAAGAAACTATAAATGATGAGAGGTATATAAAGGTTTTACAGCAACATATGCTCCCCTGCAGACAACGTCGCTTTTATTTTTAATTGCAATGCCATGTATCCGACGTAAAAGCCAGCTGCGATCAGTAGAGGGCAGCAAATGTACCATGGCTGCCAATATAGAGGGTAAGATTTACTGTAAAGACAGATGTAATACTCAAAGAGTTCCAAAAACATAAATTAATCTTAGCTATTATTTACTAATATTACTTGATTAATTTTAACACTTGATCTTGAGAGAGTATTCAGATCCATAAAATTCCAAATTACACATTTTTGTTTTCAGAGGTCATTCACAGAATCTTTATACTGGGAATAGTAAACAAGACCCAGGCCAACTTCTTTTTTTTTTTTTTTTAACACTTGTACATGTGTCATAAGCGCTATAAGTGTGCTTAATACCTAAATGTTGTCATACACATAGACTGAACATCCTCTGATAGCAGTAAAAACCTGATTTGTACATACACAAAGTCTATTTATCAACCTACAACATCCAGTATGGTAATTTTGGAGGCTACTTTTCAGTTTGAATTTTCAGTGTTCTGCCCCCATTTTATATCACGTTTTATTAACAAATAAAACATGAACTAAATAAGCTTCCCTGTGCAGGACTGTTGTGTTGCAAGGAATCATTAGATATGCAACTGAGTAAGATTACAACGACTGTAACGATTGTACAACGTACAACGAGTCCTTAAACAACAGTTTAAGAACTAATTCAGGCTCAGGGTCACATTAGGCCTACAGAGCTACAGCAGATTAACCAGTCTTTCAAGACTTAAGGTGGTGTTACAGTAAAAGCTCTGAATGTAAATACCTTCATCAATTCAAAGAATCTTGAAGGAATAACTTGAGGTGTCACAGCTGGCATATATACATGTTCATGTTAAGTACTATCTCTCTTTTTTTTTTTTTAATCTTAATTTAACCTGGAAAGTCATTTAGAGAAAATTCTTATTTTTCAGCAGCGGCCTGTCAAAGTGCAAAATCTCTTTCGGACTCAGGAGGAGCTCTAAAATATCAACAGTTAAAAAGATAGCAATGCATAACCCTTTCAAAGCAGCATTACTTACTATCACAACAAGAATAGCATATAGAGAACAACCGATGCATGACATGCAGTCTAAAACACAAAGATTTGGGAGGCAACTAATAGATATCTGAATCAGAAAATGCAGCTGAATGGACAATAGGACAAACAAGTGGGCATATTTTTAAAACATCAATTACATACATAAAACACAATGATATGCATGCAATACAAAAAGGTTAACTTATCAAGTATACGTCTACATCGAAACACATATCAATAAAAGATAACACCACATTTTAAGCAAGAGTAGGTAAAACTGTTTGATGACTTACAAAGCAGACACGTGAGGTGACAAACTGAAATGACCTTTGATGCAAAGCCTTATGGTGTCTTAATGCCTGTCTTAAACTGCATGGTACAAGCACAAGCTCAGACTTTTCAAGCTTCTTCCTGTGCTATTACCAGCATTAACATTTGTGTTCCTATCTTAAAAAAAAAAATCCTTGACATTCTCTTTAAACATGAAATTATGTTTCACCAATGTTGCTTTTTTACTGGAATGATGAAGAGGAAAATCGTAAACTGATAACTTCTTTATATGTACTGTGATAATTAGGGTTAAGGAGAAGATTAATTTGCATAGAGTGATAGAAAAAAAAAACTTTTATTTTAAGTGGAGTGGCCCAGTTCGTCAACTACTACTACAAAATCCAATCATGATTTGCATACGTTTAACATGATGACTGACACAAAGAATAACCCCTTTCCTGAAATAGTATATTGTTTGGCCTTCTATTTTCAGGGAAACTGATTTATTTATTTATTTACTTATTTATTCGTTTGTTTATTTTGTCCAAACGAATATATCTGATCTCTGCCAGGCCTGATCTTCTTTGATATACATCAATATCACTGTCATAAACTATTGCTAGTAATTTGACAAACAAAATCACACACTATATTAACTGACTACGAAGAAAAGCCATAAAATCTTGCATTCCTCTTTCATGTGCGTATTTCCAAGAAGATTCATAATAAAGTCGTCTGGTTATCAGTAATCCTTGTTTGCGGTTTGGTGATTAAACAAGTTACGCAATATTAAAATCTCGCGAGACTATGATGCGACGTGATTCTTGGAGCAATCTTTTATAAGCTGAGGTCCGTCCTCGTCCTCTCCGTTCGTCCTCAGTGCAGGATAACGCGACGTGTTGTTCTGTCTTTTTCTCACAAAACGAGTAATATTTACCGGGTATTACGTTGTTTCAGTGTTCTTTCTGGCATCGTGTTCACCACAGAAGCTATAAAGAGTCCGCTACCCCGTGTTGACTGTTAAAAGGTAGGTGTCTTATTTAATGTCCTGACTTTAGGGAGCTCTTTAGCTGATGTTAGCAATCAAGCTAACTGTAAGCTGTGGCGACCGGCAAAGATCACGAGAGCTGTCTGTTAGTATCATTTCCCAAAAGTCGTCTCTTAAAATTCACGGATTTTCACATCAGGTACACTACACATGCTTTCCTATTGTGGACTAACTGCTAAGGTGCCTTGCTGGGTAATGTATAGCGAATACTGACTTCATAAAACGACCAGATTAGCTTTTAATGACATTAATGATGAGCTTTTAGCTATTTGATATGGGTGGTTTTCGTTTAGAAACGAAATCGCAAGGATTCATATAATAATACTATACCATTTCATGAAATATTTGAATCAGACGGGTTACAGTTTTCAGGTAAAAACAAATACATTTGATACGTTTTCAGAGACAGCCAAAGACTAAATGGCATGTGTTTGGTGTGGTGTGTGTGTGTGTGTGTGTATATATGTGTGTATATATATATATATATATATATATATATATATATATATATATATATATATATATATACACACACGCACAAATATGAATGTTTTGTCAAATTGAGTGGGTTTTATCTTCTTTCTAATTTTTTATTTATTTATTTACTTTGTCTGATGCATTTATTTGGCTTAAAAAAACCTTGGTTTTGAGTATTATCTAGGAATGTAAGCCTGTAAGTCCAGCTGGACGAAATGTCTGACACAGTGACAGGGAATGGAGATGGAATTTTCGGTTTTGCGCAACAACTGTTTTTGTTTGTTAATCCCAATGTTGTTTAAACACTTGTCAAGAGCTATGTGTCAGTGTAGTTACAGGTTACAATGACGTGTTAAGTTTCTTTTGGAAAAGGGCTAAACATGAGAGTTTTTAGATTTCAGTAGGAAGATCTATCAAATGCTTTAACAGGAATGCCTATAGGCTGCAGGTATGCAGCCAGACCCCTTTTGTAGGTTCTGACGAAACATTTCATGTCAAAGATCCTTGACTGACCCTAACAATATTTTGTTAGAAACGCCTTAGCCTTAAGATCACTAATGAGATCTTTTCCATCAGTTTTATACACATATTTTGACCCACACGAGTAAACAAGCAAACTATTCTTACCCGTAGTCTAAATGCAAATTTTGTTGTCTTATGTTAGAGATGTTTTACCTTAAATAATATTTGCTCACTTCATGGAACTGTGTCTCTTTACTGTGTCTAATATCTTCTGTATTGGGCAAAATTATTTAAAGAGTATGGCTCAGTTAAGTATCATCTCCCTTCTTTAGATCTCTTGACAATCATTATCACCACTGCTGATTATGGATGTAATTGTGCGCCGCTGCCCGTTCTTGGCCAGTATGCCCCAGGCCTTCTTTCAACAGTCCAAAAAGTCCCTGGTCACTTATGCTCAGCGATGCCCAATCATGATGGAGCTGGCTGCAAAACCTATGGCTCTTTCAATGGCACGGGCTCTCTGCTCCTCATCCTCCCATCAGAAGACTGACTCCAAGACTGCTAGTGATTGTAAGAATGATGATGATAAATTAATTTTCCAATTAAAATTGTAGCCTAAGTTTATTAAATTAAATGTTACAGTTTTTGTAAAGACTGATTGATTCACTACTTGGTATGAAATTGGTTTTTATGGATGTACCTGAATGATTTCTTATTTATTTCTTTTTTTTTCCTCCCTCCCATTACAGCTCCTAAACAGGAAGTGAAGTCCAAACTGCCTGCTGGTCATCCCATGCCACCTCCAGGTCAGTCAGTGGGTTCCAAATGCCCTTTCTTGGCTGCTGAAATGAACCAGAAGAACAGCGGGGTGGTCCGACAGGTTGCCATGGAATTTCAAGAGGATGTGCAGGAAATACGCACTGTTCAGAGAGGTGAGGTTTGTTACATATTGATCAAGTTTAGCTTGCTGTTCTGTACTTAACTTGATACTATTTACTTTTTGTCCTTTCAACCTATTTTAGAAGTCTCACCTGCCCAGTTGAAGCAGCCATCCTTGGCCAGTACCATTAAAGAGGGAGAACAAAGTAATTTAATGAAGGCCCTCATGAAGCAGCGTCCTAAGAGGGTCAGCCACCTGCTTAAGGACAACTTGCCTGGCAGAAGTAGGCTATTTTTGTTTTATTTTTCTTTTGACAAAACTCATCCATGTACCACTCTCATTATTGTTTTATTATTTAGTTACTCACCACTATCATTTTTGTCAGTTTGTCTCATTGTTCTTTTAATTTTATTATAATTAAACAACTTTAGTTTTGTTTCATGTTTAAGTTACTCCACCCATCTCTCTGTTCTGGCAACACTGATCCACTACCATGAGTAACAACTTAAAACAATTTTTTTTTTTCTTTTTCTTCTTAGTGTCACGCTTTCAATATGATGACTTTTTTGAGAAGAAGATAGAAGAGAAGAAGAGTGATCACACATACCGAGTGTTTAAGACAGTGAATCGCCGAGCCACTGAGTTCCCAATGGCTGATGATTTCACAGACTCTCTTGATGACAAGAGGGAGGTGTCCGTTTGGTGTAGCAATGATTACCTGGGCATGAGTCGACACCCTCGAGTAGTGCAGTCAATCATGTGAGTAATGGAAAATTAGTTGCCATGAATAGAGACCCAAGAGACCAGGTCAAATGTTGCTGAGGCTACTCGGCAACATTTGACCTGGTCTCTTGGGTCAAGGTCTGTTATGTAATAAAGCAAATTTTTTTTTTCATTCCGGTCTACTCCTGATTTTGTTGTACCTTTTGTCCCACTGTGAGAATGGAGATTAGAGAAAACAAGAAATGCTGAGTCACAGTACCTAACCATTGAATGCATCATGATACCTAGGGTTGAATTAGGTATTGTGTATGTTTAGGGTGTAACTAGCCTCAGTTCTGCTGATGTGTTGCAGTAAAGGTGATTTTTTTTTTTTTTCTCTTCAAAATTGTTGTAGCTCACCCAAATGTCTATTTCATATTCAACAGAAAGACCTTAAACCAAAATTGTCATTTACTACTATACAACTGTCATGTTTTTAATTCATTTTATTTTAGTTTTAGTCCATTGCAATAGTGCAGCTACAGAAAAAAACCAGACAAGATTTGAATAAACCTTTGGTTGTATGCATGTTTTCTGTTTCCAGGGATACTTTACAAAAGCATGGTTCAGGGGCAGGAGGTACCAGGAATATTTCTGGAACCAGTAAATTCCATGTGGAACTGGAACAAGAACTGGCCGATCTACACAAAAAGGACGCCGCACTTCTCTTCACCTCCTGCTTTGTCGCCAATGACTCTACTCTTTTCACTCTTGCTAAGATGCTGCCTGGTGAGCAAAACAAAAAAAAAAAGTCTAGCTTCTCTCCCTCTTCGTCTATATGCACACTTGTCATATTCTTACCTGACATCTCTCCTTAATAATAACAGGTTGTGAGATCTATTCGGACGCAGGCAACCATGCCTCAATGATCATGGGCATTAGGAACAGTGGTGCTAAGAAATTTATTTTCCGACACAATGATGTGGCTCATCTACGAGAGATGCTACAGAAGGGAGACCCCACCAAACCAAAGATAGTGGCCTTTGAGACTGTCCACTCCATGGATGGTTAGTTATAGTAATTTTCTATTGTTTACACCTTGATCTTGCATTCCTGGCACCATCTTTCTATCACAAAGAAGCTTAATTTGATCAGAAAAATGTATTTGAAAATGTATGCTTCCTATGACCTTTGTTGTGCTTGTATCTCTCTGTGACATAGGTGCTGTGTGTCCACTGGAGGAGATGTGTGACCTTGCCCATGAGTTTGGTGCCATCACCTTTGTAGATGAGGTTCATGCTGTGGGCCTGTATGGTGCCAGAGGAGGAGGCATTGGAGACAGGGACGGCATCATGCACAAGATGGATATCATTTCAGGGACTTTAGGTCAGCATCTTATATCTGCTAAAACAAATGAATGCTGATGTTTTCCAGAGCATTTGGACTTTAGTCGCGACAAAATCTTCTTGAGTTGCTTGTAATCCAGATAAATGGCTAGACGTGTCAATATACTTCTTTTTTTAAATGCTTTTATGTTGCTTAGTTTTTCTGTTTTTCCTCTTTTTTTTTTATGAATAACAACAGCTAATTCCACATAGTGTGACTCTTCCAGCTCTGGGTTACACCAAGGATTAAGTCTCAGTTGTGTCACCCAATATGCCAGAGAGCTTAAAGAAGCTGAAGCAGCTCTGTTGTTGCTAGGAAACTGTGGGCTCTCACTGCACTCTTATTGAATTACTGTGTTGCTGTCAAGCTGAGTGGAACAATTGTCTGACCCAGTAGCTCTACTTATGTACAGCTGCCATTTCAGGAAGATTTTCAGTTTGAGACCAGTAAGGCCAGAGCGTCTTGTCTTTAAACTTTTTTTTTTTTTTTTTTTTTTTTTTACTCAGTCAATCAGGAGTCCCAAACTGATTATCTGAAGATATAGCACAAAAAAAACAAAAATCAAAGATGAGTCACCTATGTCATTTTCTGTTTTAGGCAAAGCTTTTGGCTGTGTGGGTGGCTACATTGCTAGTACCTCTGCCCTTGTGGACACTGTGCGTTCCTACGCTGCTGGTTTCATTTTCACCACCTCTCTGCCACCAATGCTGTTGGCTGGAGCCAAGCAGTCCATCCAGGTTCTTAAAGGGGAAGAAGGCCGTACTCTTAGACGTAAACACCAGCGCAACGTGAAACTACTCAGACAAATGCTGATGGACTCTGGGCTGCCTGTTGTGCACTGTCCCAGCCATATCATCCCTGTCCGGGTAATTTAATTAATGCCTTAATCTTATCAAATTTTAATCACTGGTAGTACACACAGCCATTGTCACAAGATGCCCCCAATATCTCTTCCTCTAACCATCTTCCTCTCTTTTTAGGTTTCCAATGCGGAGAAAAACACGGAGGTGTGTGACATCATGATGAATCGCCACAACATCTACGTGCAGGCCATCAACTATCCCACTGTTGCCAGGGGAGAGGAACTTCTCCGGATTGCCCCAACCCCACACCACACCCCTGAGATGATGAAATACTTCGTTGGTAAGATAATTACATAGCCCTGGTGACATATTTAGATTTAAAAGAGGAAAAAAAAGGATGTCGTGGAGCATATACCCCTTTTTTGCAAAAATACCTCAAATGGAGGACGACTTTTAGATGTTAAACGGTCTCGATTATAATGAGATGTTTTCAATATTGAATGATCCACTGAATGACCTCTCCAACTGTATCGTTTTCTCACTTAAATTGAACTGACTTTTATTTGTTTTTTTTCCTCTCTCTCCAGAGAGGCTGGTGCACACATGGAAGGAGGCGGGCCTGGAGCTGAGGCCCCACTCATCAGCCGAGTGCACGTTCTGCCAGCAGCCGCTGCACTTTGAGCTGATGAGCGAACGGGAGAAGTCTTACTTTAGTGGCCTCAGCCACCCGATCTCTGCCTGCGCCTAACACTACTCACCACTGCTGGCTCCGAGCGGCACATACACATTCATTCCTCTATCACTGTCATAGAATGTATTAATTATTATTAAGTCTATTCCATGTATTTTAAATATTTTATGTTTTAGATGTTCTATAAGCTTAAAATAAAATATGAGATCATACATATGTCTACTTTATTTTTTCTGTTTTTAAACTGAAAAATCCTTAAGACAGAGAGATGATTATAAAGCTTGGGGAAAAGAATTGTCTCTTGCATACATAAAAACATATTCACTACCATTTGTTTTGGGGGGCATTTTATTTTTTTCTGCATAACTCTGTCACTTTGTGGCCGCATAGATTTGAAATAAGTTATTCAGTCAGCCATCAACATTTTCCACTGTGTATAATTAAAACACCTTTCCCATCTATCTTCATTTCACACTGCATTTCCTCTGTGTACCTTGGAAATGTGTTAAACTAAAACCTTTTACGATCAATTTTCCAAGAGGCCAATTGCAGGAAAGAGTATTTAAAATATGAAGATCTCCAGATGATGCTGGCATGTTTTCTGAAAGAAAACTAATGATATAACCGGGCCTGTTCACTGAATAAACCAGTAAATAAAACCACATTTTTAAGATAACATACATTACATTTCCAGAGTTGTAAAGTTAGAAAAGTGGGTCAGAATAGCAGGTCTGGCTTAGCACATGAAAAATGTTCAACTGGTGACAGAGGAACATGATTATTTTGGTGTGGTAGTGTATTTGTGAAACTGGGACATGATGAAATGTTTTTCTTGTTCCTGTACAAAATGACACCCAGCAGACAATGCTAACATACATTAATTGCCATTACACACTGTTATCCCATGGTCAACATTAACTGTATTTCTGCGTTGGATACTCTAATTTGATAGACAGAGCCCACCAACGTTCAAAATTGTTCCTACCTATTTTATTCTCGCAAATACCCAGGGTCATTTTATCAGGCGAAATCTTGCACTGTGTAACGGGGGACCTACTAACCCACTATCCGTTAAAGTCAGGTGGATATGACATAAAAGCAGTTGTTAGAGCCAGACTAAAAGTCACCATGGTGATGACTACACACAAGCACACACACGTCTTCTTTAAGGCACACAAAAGCCATGGACCATCACACCTGCCACAGACTGACACAAAACCGGCCTCATTGTCACACATAGTCTAGTGTATTTACACATGCTTTTATCTCATCAACCCAGCCTAAATGTATCTGTTTATGCAGGTTTAATGTTACCCTGCATAGACCGATCACCAATTTTACACTTTCCCAACTTGTCAGGTGGTGCAAACGCAGCAGATGTCCATTAAAACTGAGAATTACTCTAAAAACGGAAGTGATTTCAAACTGTTGCAAAGGACAGATGTTGCCATTGTTTTGGTTAAATACTTCCACTTCTGAGTTCTTAGTCGAGCTCTTTAACATCCATGTATGAGCAGCTGGTCACATCACAGACATCACAAACCTTCCAAAGATACAAATTCATCCATATATCTCTGCCCAAGAACAAATAAGATTGCTTTTTAACCTGCTTATTACTAATACACATTTATTATTTTGATTTTTAAGAGTTTTTTTAATTAGTCTGACCTTTGCAGAGACCCTAAACAGTTCTATCAGTTGAATTTGTCAATATTTTAATGATACAGAGGATTTCAAGAACTTTCTTCAAAAGACTGATTTTATGTCATTAAATGTACCCAAATGTGAGCAGAAGTTGCAGTATTTGACAAAGAGTTAAATCATAACTTCGTTATGACGAAAGATAAAGAAATAAACATGTTAAAATAACCCATAATTTTGTTTCTGTGAGTGGTCATATGGTAAGTCCAGAGTAAGATGAAGGTGTTAAGAGAACACTGGAGGTCTCTAGCTGGACAGTTATGTACACTTATACACTATTATAAGACCAGTAGGGATGATCTGAATAACTTCCAAATGTAACTCAAGGCTGTAATAGCATACATGTTGCACACGCTTTCTGTAAGCTAAGTGCAGTATTGGAAGTTTCAGAATGTTAAAGTGAAACTTATCTGTAGAGCACATTAAAAAACAAAGTTGGCCAAAGATCTTTAAAGCCAATTCCCCACTCACTCCCCTCACACAGCGAACCATGGCAGCAAACTGGTTTCTGGTCAGTTCCCTCAGACTCAGTCAGCAGTGAGCAACATTGAGAGAGTGAAGGGTTGTATCCTATGATTAATGTACTGGTACTCCTTTTCTATTTTTACACTCTCAACTTGTTAGTTATACCCCTCTCCCCCGGCTCTGACTACACACACACAGACACACACACAGACACACACACAGGTATATATAAAACACATAACTCTGTACCTCTTATGCAATCAGGAATACATTACGCCAATTTTAAAGTTGCTGCATTGGCTCCCCGTCCGCTTCAGGATCGATTTTAAGATACTTTTACTTGTTTTGGACCCTCTTATCTATCTGACCTGCTTTTACCATATCAACCCTTCGCGGACCCTGAGGTCCTCCGGCACTGGCCTTTTACATAACCATCCACAAGTTAGATTAAAAACACACGGGGAAGCAGCTTTTAGTTACTATGGTCCCCAACTGTCGTACCAGCCTGCCGCAGGACCTCAGGGCCGCAGAGAATGTTGGTGCTTTTAAAAAGCGGCTCAAGACCCACCTATTTAGTCTGGCTTTTAATTGATTAATCTCTTAGTATTTTAAGTGTGTATTTTAGCTTCCTCTACTTTAATCTGTTTTTATCCTATTTATTGAGTCACCTTTTTCAATTTGGCTTTTGCCTAAAAAAGATTTCCTTTAATTTAACCCTAGAATTTTTTAACTATTTACTTTGTGCTGTGAGGGTGCGTGTGTGTGCTTTGTGCGTGAGCGTGAGAGGGACGGGTCTTTTTTTGTTGTGTTCCCGTTTTATGTTTGATTTTATTCTGTAAAGCACTTTGTGTTGCATTTGTATGTATGAAAAGTGCATATAAAAAAGTTTGATTGATTTGATTTGATTTGATTTGATTTGATTTGATTTTGATTTGATTTGAATACATTACAGTGAGCAAAACAAACTTGTGTATTTTGTTTTGCTCACTGCATTTTGTTCAGTTCTTCATCAGTATAGAGCTTGTCATGGTTTTCCTTTAACGATAATGTCTTGTTGAATTTGACTATTTTATATTGCGTTATTAAGAATTGATTATATTTTTGTGTCAATGCTTCATTTAAACAAAAGACATTTTTGTTCATTTATGGGAAAGTCTTCTGCATGTCAAAGGAGAAGACAGCCATTTGTTTACTTAGGCTTGGGTCTGATGTCACTGACTGGATTTTCCACGGTTAATCATCACCAGCATGGCTGCCAACTCTCATTGTCCAGACAAAAGCAAGAAACAGTGAAACAGTAAGTTTAAACAGGAAGTTTTTTTTTTAAACAACTGTCTGCATATACAGTATTTTGATGCTTCAGTGCCCGAATCTGGCAAAACCTAGATATACAATTTAATCTTGCAGCAGGTGTCAGTTTTCTTGTGCGTCTAAGTGTGAGAGATAGTGAGTGTGTCCTTCACCAGTCCTCTTCGACAGTTGAATCCAACATGCTTTATTAACTCCTAAAACCTTGATTCCGTCAGAGGACTTAAATGACCCGACTGTGGAGTACAAAAGGACAGATAAGAACAGATAAAGACACTAAACAAGAAGACAGAAGACAGTGTGTGTAATGTGTGGTGTAGTATGTGTGAGTTTGTGTGGTGTGGTGCATAAAGATGAATGTGTGGTGGTTTGAGTTATGATAGTGTTTGTGATAGTGTTTGTCTCCAGTATCTTCCCGAGAGATAAAGCAGTCCAGCAGCCTGACACAGCACCGTGAGCAGTGATGCCTCCAACGCCTCCTTCAGCACCAACCAGAGACCACAACCACATCTAAAGGCTGGACCACAGTATCATGCAGCAGACCACCTCCAGTGCACTGGATTTCCCTCCCATGCCTAACAAGAACCAATCCAGCCCAGTCTGCACCCCACAGACCGCCCAGCCATGGGGGTTACCACCTCTTATGGGGATCCAGGTGGAAAGAAATACCATAGCGGGCCAGATGTAGAAGGAACCGTGGGGCTGGAGTGCCCCAGTGTGTGCCCTCGTCTATGCCCCTGCCACGGCAAGCCAAAAAGTAATGCTTTGCTGTGTTTACCCTCATATTAACTAAGAAACATTTTCTGGTGCTGCCTGATGTGGTACTGGTTTACAGAGTTTGAATCAAGAGACACTGCATTTTTACATCATGTGTACTTTAATGGCAGTTAATACTTCTCATACTAATGGCTCAACAGAACCAGTGAGAGCAAAGGCAAAGTCGAAGCTCAGAGAGGTCAAGATCAAAGTTCCTGGAAAACCAAAAATGGCTTCTTTAAAGACCGTCTTTGAGTATCCCAGTTGTTTTTCAATGTTGCAGAAATCCTCAGCCCCCATGACTTGCACCACAGAGCTCGACTGATTAAAGGCTGACATCTGATTATCTTCCACAGAAGTTCATCTCTTCATTACACAGAAAAGAAGGAGGTGTGTACAGATGTTCTGCAGAAGGGTTTTTAAAGCATAAACCCACTTCACCACACAATAACATATTTTGTTCTCATTAAATTTTGTCAACAGCCATGTCATCATGTGTCTCTGTGGCTGTCTGGGAACCATAAGAAGTTGGTTGAAACTGCATAAAGTTACAAAGTTTTCAGCATTCCACGGACTTTTCAGGGAATGGTCCTTGTTGCACCTGGATTTTGAAAACAATACACCCCTTATTGGGAATGCCTGATGTGGGTAGACTGGCTCTCTTTGAAATGTAACATGAGATCCTTTAATCCCTTTATGCTCGCCTAACTTCACAAAAAGAGAAGAGATGAGGTGTTTTTGTGTTGGCAATATTTCAAAATGTGCTCTTCTTATAGAAGTCGACCGTAGGAAGAAATGTCAAGCTCGAATAAAAAGAGCCATGTAAGAAAATCTAGTCAAAATTTCTTTGGATGTCTGACTGCCTTATCTGTCTCACAACTGCCATCAGGGTCAAGATATCTGAAGGTTCTCGAGCTTCCTTGAATGTTACTATGTGGCAGCCTCACTGCCTCAGAGACACAGAGACCACATTTTTGCATGTATTCGTGTATATATATATATATATATATATATATATATATATATATATATATATATATATATATATATATATATATATATATATATATATATATATATATATATATATATATATATATAAAAGCTCTGTAGCTTTTTTTACTCTAACATGGGATGAACACTGAAAACGTCCATGGTTCATTTCTGTGTAAATGCGCTGAAATTACTCAACGACAAGCGGTTGTTGCACTGGCTATTACACAACTACCCTCGCTGTTGTTAAACAAAGAATTTCGACAAGAGAGATAACAGCTCTTTCTACACATACAGCAGCAGAAAGACCAAAATCCCTGGGAACCATGATTAAGGTCTGTTGTGTGAGTTAAAGTAACCAGATTGGCCAGGTTACTGCTCTTTCACGTCAGACTAGGCTCAGTGGGCTGTACTTAATTATTCATACACTATTTATGAATACACATTGTGACCAGACTGGTTTTATGGTAATCAGAGGCAACATGTTCTAAAAGCCTCCATGAGTTACTTTTTATGTCATTCTCTTTAAATATTTAGCATTAGTTTTTAAGTGTGCTACATATGAATTTTATTATTGTAGTTTAATCAACCAAAACCAAGATTTTTTAAAGCACATGTAGCCCTTCTCACCTTGGATTCTTCATTTTGTGTCAACTATTTACTTGCTGATTACCCTCTATCAAGGAAATGCCACCGGCATCCACACTGACAAGCTTTGTTGATGTGCCGTAAGTCTTTTAATGACTGCAGAATTTCCTCTTTGACTTATTGGAGCCGGAGATTACAGGAATAAAACTCTGATTAACTGCAAAATTATCAACCCTTGCTGGAGGAATGAGAAACCTTCTAAGCCTAAGGCACAATGAATTGGTTTTCTTGGAAGTACTATGGGAGGAGCAACTCAGTGTGATATTACTAGGGAGTATTATTAGTTTTGTTGTTGTTGTTCTTAAAAAATCTTAATAAATACTCCCCAATTGTGTAGTCATTGTGTGGAAAATAAATTCTGAATTTAATGCTTCCATTCTATCAAATTTTTCATTACTGTTCAGTTCTTTGTTATTTGTGATTAGTCTCCCACTAACTGTAAATCTCAATTAGTGGGAAAGGTGCACTGTTTCCATCGACAAGCTGAGCTAAAGTCACACTTCTTGTAAACTTTTCAGAAATCATTGGGGAAATCATCCCACTGACCCTTAAAATAATCATTTATCATGGCAATTAAGCCTGATGGATGAGGATTGAAGGAGCAAAGGGAACAGTCTGGATCGCTGTTATGTTAACGCATGAGGATGGATATAGACTGGCCAGTATCCAGGCTCCCCAGCTGGACATTCCTACCCCTCTGTGGCCTTTCAGATCCTCTGTCCTTCATTAGAAACTCCTCTCCAGACAGACAAGGCCAAAGACGCAGGCAAAACAGAGTCATCACAGAAGATCTTCTTTCTTGTAATGGAAATAATCTCTTCTCATATAATCTACCTTTGTTAGCAGAATAATGGCAAAAAGAAAAAAAAATAAAGCCTTGATTATGTCCTGTTTTTTTGTTGTTTTTTTTTTGCTCTGTCCTTGCTATCAGTCCTAACAGTGGCAATGGGAGTACTCTGAAAAATGTTTTCCCGCCCACATTTGTTGAAAAAGGCCCTGCTTGTTGCAATCTTTCTGTGTAAAACGTGACTCATAGTTTACTGCCTGAACCCAAACAAGGAACAAGGATGTGAAAAGCTGCACACCACCAATAAAGGTTACTCCTTCCTTCACGGAAAGGGAAGGTGAATGCAGTGGAGTTTTTTTTTTCTCAGACTTCACCTCTTTATTTTCAAACTCATTGTAATATGAGAAAAACAATTTGAAACCTAAATTTTAATAGCTGCATCTGTTCATCTGTTCCATATAATATTTAAAGCAGTAAAGTATTCTGTATGCAGTTGCATGTTTATGTTTTTTTTTTTTACTTTTTTTTTAGGGGGAGAGAGAGAGAGGGCGAGCATTATTATATTTGCAGTACATACTGTACGTGTGTGCGTGAGACCACAGGCTGACGAACAGATAACCAGCCACTCTTGGATGATGTTAAACAGTCCTTTTCGTCTCTCTGCGGGCCAACCAATACACTGCTCTTCCTTTTTGATTGCAGGCGGCGTGACAAAAAGCACTTCCATTAAACTAATGTCTCACACTTCTATTACCATTGCAGCAGGAAAGTGTTGTTTATTAAGTCATTTTTAACAACTAATAAAGTTCTGTTAGATAAATTAATTTATGGATAAACTGCAATACATGACTTATGTCACATGTTCATTTGCATGGACACAATGATACTGTGGGTGAGAGAGCAATGCAGGCTATTAAGGTATCATAAATTGCACTTTGCTACTGTGACTGTGTCTACTAGATTTTTCTACTCCATGTAGGTAAAAGGTTTCAGTTAATTGACAGAAGGACCGTGAACTTTAACCCTCATTCACAAGGCTAACAAAGGGACTTTGTTCATGGCTTTCTTGTTTTGCTGTAATGATTTGCATTCATGTCATTGTGAATAATTTACTGAATGAGAACCTTATCTGCTTTGCCATTGTAGTATATTGCTCACTTGATGAGGCATAGTTGTTCAGGCACAACAACAAAGGTGCCTGACATTTAGCCTACATATTTTTTCAATTCCCTCACAGAAGTCTTCACTAAGACAAGAATTTTATTAATCCTGCACCACAAAGTCCTGTCGAGGCACCTCTCAAAGAGAGAAAATCAACTATTCCTATGATGGGAGTGGAAGGAAAAAAGCCTCAGGAAGGTCAGACATCTGCCTCCGCCACTTGGGATGATGAGATAACAAAACAAAGAGGTCAGGAAAACAGAGATACAACAAGAACAAACAAATACTAGACCCGTTGTTCAGGCGTGTGACAAGTAGCTACAGAGCAGATAGATCTGGTACCAGAGACACCTGAAAATATCTGACAGAAGAGTTTAAGAGAACAGACTATTCAGGGGAGATATCTAAAGTCCATGTCTTGTTATAACTGAATGAATGCACAGATACTGAGATAGAGGAAAGTAGAGGTGCACTGGTGCTCAGTGTTATCATGGGAGGCCCTTCAGCAGCCAAGGCCTATGGCAGTTTAACCGAGGAATGGATCACGGCCACCTGAGCTACAGCTACCCATCAACTTTGTCAAAAAGGAAAGTTTTTAGTCTAAACTGAAAGATCAAGAAGGTCGCCCCTGAACTCAAACAGTGAGCTGATTCCACAAGACAGAAGCCTGAAAACTAAATCTAGCATCTCCAATTCTACGTTTAGAAACTCAGGCAAACACAAGTGAGACTGCAGTTTGAGAGTGAAGTGCTCTGTTGGAAATGATGGTATTGTGTGGATTTTAAGACACAGGGGAGCTTGGTAATCTAAAGGTGTTACATGAGGAGGAAGATGATAAAAACAATATGATCTCTGTCTTCAGATCCTGTCGTAGCACTCAAAGTAACATCTTGAATCAGCCAGGGGTTTAGAGATTTCCACAGATTGTAACAGATCAACTTCAGTTGTTTGTAACATGTGTGATCAAACTTCTGCAGTGCTTGCACACTGACTTCCCAAATGTAAGAGTAAATTTTGAATGGACCTCATAAAGCCTTAATTCACAGCCCAGTCAACTTTGAAAGTCCCTATTTAGTATGATGCTGTTGCTAACACACTTAAGAGAATATAATCCATTGTCACGGCTCTTGGATGTGGTTTCTTTCTCAATATAGGTCAGTGTTTTGAGTTGTAAAATGTGGAGATGAGTCTGCACTTTCCTCTCATGGGATCTCATGTGAGATTAGCAAGGTTCGTTGTGTTTTCAGCTGTGTCCCAATTCAGGGGCTGCATCCTTCGAACGACTGCATTTGAAGTTTGACTGAACATTTTGCAGTCTACAAATGTGCCCTCCTTTTCTTAGGCAGGGTGAGCCTGCATTTGGTGGGACCTTTGTGACCGAGCATATCTGCAGATTTATCGTGCAGCTGGTGGTTGGCTGACTGTTGGCAGGAAGGCTGCCAAGGTATTGTGGTCCTCTCTCAACCTGAGACAATTCAAATGCTGGCATGAATGGCAAAGTGTCTCCATTTCGTATTAAATATATACTATAAAAGCCAGTGAAATAAAACTTACAAGCTTCATATTACAAGACACTGCTGGGTGACACAAACAGCACACCTCTGTGGTCCTGGTAGATGGTATCCTCCAAAAGATTTAGTGCCTGCATTTGGATAAAGCTCATTTAAATGGGTTTTATTTATTACATATGAATATATAAATAATATACATGACATACAAGATCATTGAAGCAGAGATCATTTTGCCACCTTTTTCAAAATTCAGCATAAAAACATGAAAGAGTCAATTTCAAATGTTAAAGTCAAATTCATTAACATAGCACCTTTACAAACAATCAATGTTGACCAAAGTGCAAATAAAGTGAAATAAAGAAACAATAAAATATAAGAAAAAACATAACATTTAATAAATAAAATAGAATATCAATGAAATTAAAAATATTACAGCCCACTGTGAATTATCTATAAAGTGCCATACTCTACTTGACTCAAAATTCAAGGAAAAAGCTCCAAAGAAATGAATAGAGCCATGCATAGGAGAGGAGTTGTAATATGAATCACACTGTTTTGTGCATGTTAACATGTCAGATTTCCTTTGACCATCAGCATCAGTGCTGATACAACAGTGTAAGTTAGGGCACTTGACACAGCATGGGCATTTTAAAAGAAAAAGCATGCTCCAGCCTGATTTTCATGCAGAATAAACCCTATCTTTTTTTTTTTTTTTTTTTTTAATTTTTTTTTTTTTTTTTTTTTTTTTTTTTACAGAAGTTGGTCAAAGTTTAATGCCTTAATGCATTTTCCCCACTGGACTGCAAAGTCAAAGCATGTAGCAACAGAAAACAATGCAGTGCTTTAGATCTTGCACGCAATCGTGACAAGCTCAATGACCTTTACGTTTCCTCATTCTGGCACAGTTGTATTGGGTGGGTCTCTAAAAATAAACCTAAACTCCAGTGCAGCATTGTTGTGACTTTCGTATTCATGCCTTAAAGCTGTGTAACAATGAATAAAACTTCCCTGCTTAAGGAAGTTTGACAATGATGGAGTTGACAGAGTTAACGTGTGCCTTTTAAAAACTAAGGTAAAAAAAAATCAATACTGTGACAAGTTTCTCTGAAGCATCCAATGTAGTGTATGAAAGTCCTTTTTAAGGGACAAAACAGAAAAACAGTGAAACGTGGTGAATCATCTAACTCAAAGAGAAATGAATATGTTTTTAAAGTCCAGGGGTTTCGTATCACAAACACCTGTGTGACTCAGATCTTGTCACTTGAAACCGTTTCACTTCAAACATTTTATACCATCAGTATATATTCACACATGAAACAAGACAACACGCTAATCATCTCGAAGTGACACAGGTGCTGTTATGGACTCACTTGCTATTATGAGTCAAAAACATGATCTCAGTCTCACAGGGATTTATTAAACGCAGCCATGGAGACATTTTCTAAAACCTGTACAACAAAATATGGAGGAGCTTGTTAATGAAATAGCACCTGCTTTTACAAACAAATCACAAATTCCTTTAACTCACGCTGTCTTCAAAATCCCTCACTTGTTCCGTACTGACCACTTAGGGAGTCGTATGATTGGTAAACAACTACAAAGTGGGCTCATTCCAATGAGATGATGTTTTCAGACACTAAACTACAGATTTTCTCATTCTCATTTTTGTTCCTGGTGATTTTCTTATCACCTTTCTATCAGGTGCATGATCATTTGTATATATGTATTTCTAAACTGCTACAGCACACTACCTTTGTGTATCCACACCTCCAACCTCTCTGTTACGTTATTTTAATAATTTTTTTTTACATAGCCGTTGTCTTGGTTAAGGGACCGAATATGTCATTGTAAACCATGGTTCACATGATCTGATATGAGAATAGGCAGCAGGCCTAAAAGTGTGGCACCAGTGGAGCTTGAGCTTTGAGTGGGATGCAGCAGTCACTTAGCTGGAGTGGGTGCTCTAATCTGTTCACGCAGGAGCACAAGTGAAAGTCATGACTTTCCTCATCCGAAACATACATAGATAAAAGCTTTCAACACCTTAAGGCCACCTCAGTTAACCAAAGTGGTTTGACTTTTATTTCAAAATGGTAGCAGAACCTTTAAATATGGAGCTAGCCTTTAGCGGTTAAGACGCTCCAAACTGGGTCCAAACTGTTGAACTGTTTAAAAAAACATTAAAAACTGTTTTGGAAATGGGGAAATTGCTTATCTGCAGAGAGCATTAAAAATGATGAATGTTGATTTTATTTTTTATTTTCACTATATTGAGCCTTATCTAACTTGGCCTAGCCATAGCGCAAAGAACTGCAGCACATATAAATCTACCTGCAGCCAAAATGTTAACATTCAGGAAACTGTAGTTCTTGAAGCTACAGTCAAAGGTAATTCCAATAAATCAGCTGTATCACCTGCACAAAAATGATTTTATGGAGTCATCTTTTATCTGGATTACTAGCCAGCATGTTTTAACATTTGTCCAGCTCAATTTTGTGACCTAACTTGTCAAAAGTGTATAACTTCTCACAGGTGATATGTATCACTGTTTTTCTCTCTCCTTTATGGCATGCAACTTAAAATGTGTAAAGTATTTGGGGAGCTGTGGAAACTTTGCCTTTGCGAAGCATTTCCCTGTTCTAGCTCCACTGAACTAAAAGACTTTCTGCTGAGAGATAAAATGAGGTGAGTGATTTGACGAATACAATAGTTAAAGGAAATAGACATGCCGTTTTTAAAAGGACTCTCTGTGCTGTATGACAGATAGAAGAAGCGAGCAAGGACAGCTCACAGATGTATAAGGACAGTTCATGGATTCAAAAAGAATATTTTATTTGAAGATAAGATTAGAGACTTTTGCAAGTTCAAGGAGCAGTCATTAGGAAGTCAAGAACTCTAAAAAAAAAATTCTTACTGGAAAGGAAATGTGTCTGTGCACCAAGCCCAGATTATTTTCAATGTACTTTGCCCTTCTTCCCTTGAATACTGAGCAATATTTACTTTTTGCCATATAAGTTGAAGAGCTGATTAGGCTCTGTGCATTGAAAGAAAGATACTTTACTATTTATCTGTTACTGTGCACGTGTGTGTGTATGCATGTGTGTAGATGACTGAAGATTAACACCCTTTTACAGTCTCTGAATAAGGAAGAATTTGAGTTTCTGCTTCTTCCGACTTCCTTCTCAATGAGTTTCATATTTTCTGAGAAATGATCCTACTAATGGAGTTAACATTTAACTACTAAATATTAAACCTGTGGGTATGTCTCATAAAGATTAATATTTAGTAGTTAAATGTTAAATCCATAGTAGTCATTTCCCAAAAGTCTGTCAAACCACTTATTTCCTTTACACTGGGAATTTCTTGATAAATAAGAAATGTGATCCATTATACTTAAACTTCAATGTACGTTAAAGAATAGGAGAACATAAAAAGTATATGTTGAAACTTCTTGTAGCATTTTTAACAAAATACAATATTTTTGATCCTCTCTTTCTGCTATCCTGCATTTGAGTCCTACCCCTAACACAGTGATGCTGCCTGTTTTTGTGATTACATTGTAAAAATAGACATATGACTTCATAAAAGGTTAATAACATGAAACCATCATAATTACAGTTGGTAATGCCACACAAATATGGTGTAAATAGGATGAATCATGTGACAATTTGTGGTCTGACTTGTTGGTTGTGTGACAACCAACAAGTCACACACACAACAGGTTACAACTAAAAAAAGTCCCCAGGGGGATTAAGGTAAAGCATAAGTTTGCCCTATAAAAGGTTATTTTTCTTTTATTTGTTAAAATTGTATTGTCATGTCACACTCCAATACCAAAATTTTACTTCATTCAAAATCCCCTAGCCTTATGCCAGTTTAACTTATTTTTAGTGGTCAGTCATGGTGGACAAACTGTTGCAAAACATTTTATATTTCAGGTGACCTATATTTGGTCATGTAACCTTTGTTTTTACCATGGCAACGACATACTCTAGATTTTCTTTATTGATACCGACATCTGGATTACCAACCAGACACTACAGCTCAGTGTCTTAGAATTCATGAACTACATACGTTTTAAGATTTTTTGCTGCTTTGTGCATATTGAAATGTGAAAGGATGCACCATCATGCTTTGTTACCTCACCTTGAGGACCTGTCTTAAAGATGGGAGCATATATTATAACTGATATCCAAGCCTTAGTTACTTCCATTGTTGACATGTTACATAAGCATGAATGTGTGTGTACTGATGTCACAGTGGGAATAGTATAACTGTAAATCTAGTTAATTAAATTAATCCTTGCTCAAAAACCCAAGAAGCAAAAACGTTACTTGGAGACATTTAGCTGAATAGATGAAACATAGTTGCGCATAAAAGAAATACGCCATTATAACAGGCAACAAGTGTCTGATGTTGAAGAGTTCTGAAGTAAAAAGCACTTAGTTTACGCCATCCTCACACTTTTCTACATGGGAGGTCAGCTCTGTTTATTGTTAAAGCAATGTTTATCGATTAAAGCTACAGAAAACGACACATTTAAAGTCCTAATGGACACGATCAATTCAGCATAAAACCTCAGTGCAGCACCACTGACACCTGGTGGCTTCGCCTCGTCACTGCACTTTCAGACGGCTCGATAATAAAATCTTTCTTCAATATGAACACGAATTCATATCACAAGGAAATAAATGTTTGTAGTTTAAATTATTTGTGGGTTCGTATGTAACATTACATGCCAATATTATTTATGGTTTTGCCTGCCGACAAGCTGTTTACACGAACGTCCCCTTTAAGAACTCTTAGCAACTGCTCAGCGCCCAATCGCGGCGCGTAAACTTAACTTCTGTTGTCATCGGATACAACCAGCTAGCTGTAGGCTAGCGGTAGCAAACTGTTGAACTAATGCAACGTTATTTATATATCCACTCGTGCTAACAACACAGCAAACCTTGGCTTTTTTTCGGTCATAACAGCAACAAGTCACTCCCAGTGGGTGTTTGTCTCAGATATCAGGAAAAATGTCTTCTGCACTGGTGAGTTTAGCTCCAGCTGCCTGGCACTTCTGCTTCAGCAGCAACTGAGATGAACTGAACACATTATTTGTAGCGTCACACCGGCTTTATACAGCTAAACGAACTGATTCATTACTTGTTTTGTTGCTTTTTCCCCCCCCGTTTTTTGTTTGTTTATGGGACATGGATGCATCGTTCTGAATACAGTGAATCCTGTCTCATTTGAATAAGTAATGAGGTCACTTTTACACCTGTCATCGTAAAAATATTTGATGTTTCTTGAGTCAATGTAGTGATGTAAAGTTTCAAAATAAGAGTAATTCTACTATGCATATTTACACCACTTGGCATCAGTGGCACCCTAAAACAGTAATGTTTGTAATTTCTCTTGCATTAAATCAATGGCCGTGGTTTTTTCGTGAAATAGAATAGGTTGTCCCCACAAAAACTCACGTACTTTAGCATGTTGTTGGACCATCTTTAGCTGTGGCATCATTGCAATGAAATGATGTAGCGAGACAACATCTATTTAAGTCTAGAGTTGCTCCTTTTTATTTTTTCATGAGATCTTATTTTGTTGATAGGAAATTTGCACCACTGTGTTAAGTCTTCTTGAACACCCCAAAGATTGTCAGTGAGGTTTAAATCTAAAGTCTGCATTGGCCAAACACTTCTGTGAAAATAATATTCCATACTCTACTATGAGACATTACAGTGTTCTGTGATGCCTGGAATGATCACACTTTTTAGAACTATTTGTCAGCAACAGTTTATCAAGTACTGTATTGGTAAAATACAAAAAAAAAAAAAAGTTTGGATGCTGTGTAAAACATAAATAATGCAATGATTTGCACATCTCAGAAACCCACATTGCATTCCTAAGAGAAAATAAAGAACATGTCAGATGTTGAAGCTGAGACATTGAATCATTTCATGAAAAATATTCACTCATTTTGACTTTCATGGCAGCAGCACATCTCAGAAACGTTGGGACAGGGGCAACAGAGGCTGGAAAAGTAACTGGTGCAAATCAAAAACAAATGGAGGAGTATTTGCCAACCAAATGGGTTAATTGGCAACAGGTCAGTAACATAACTAAGGGAGCCTTTCAGATGGGCAAAGGATCATCAATCTACAGCAAACTGTGTCTAAATATTGTGGAAAAATTTTAGAAAAAATGTCCTCAATGTAAAATTGCAAAGACTTTAAAGATCCCACCATCTACATTAGATAATATCATCAAAAGATTCAGACAATCAGGAAGAGTGTCTGTGTGCGAGGAACAAGGCCAAAAGTCAAGACTTGGTGCAATCTTCAGGCCTTCAGGTGGCACTGCTTTAAAAACAGGTATGATTCTCTAATGGACGTCTTTGCATGAGCTCAGGAACACTTCCGGAAATCACTGTCTGCAAACGCAGTTCACCGTGCAATCCACAAATGCAAGTTAAAGCTTTATCATGAAAGGAAGAAGCCATATGCGAACTTGATCCTGAAATGCTGCTGCTTTCTCTGGTTCAGGCTCATCTGATGTGGTCTGATGCAATGTAGTCAGATGAATCAAAATTTTTAATTCTTTTTGGAAACTGTGGGTGTTGTTTCCTGCAGACAAGAGAAGAGAGGGGCCATCCAGCTTGTTATCAGTGGACAGTTCAAAAGCCTGTGTCTCTGATGGTATGGGGTTGCATTAGGGCCTATGGCTTTGCAGAAGAAGAGTCCAGATGCTGAACTGGCCTGCCTCCAGTCCTTTCACCAACATTAAACATTTGTTGTATGATAAAACAGAAAATCTGGAGACAAAGGCCCAAGACAGTTGAGCAGCAAGAATCCTCCATCAGACAAAAATGGGACAAAATTCCTCTCCTAAACTCGAGCAATTGGTCTCCTCACTTCCCAGACGGTAGACAGTTGTTAAACATCGCCCGGGTTCCAACTTTGATGAGATGTGTTGCTGCCATCAACGTTTAAATGAAATATTTTCCATGAAATGGTCAAATGTCTCAGCTTCAACATCCTAATCTGTTCTTTATCTTTAATTATAATAAAATATGGCTTTATGAGATCTGCTAATCATTGCGTTCTGCTGTTATTTACATTTTACACAGTGTGCCAACGTTTTGGGAATTGGGTTTGTATTATACTATTTAATTTTCTTTTATGTATTTCTGGGAAGCCCAAAGCAAAAAGCCAAAAATATCTGTACAGTCTTGCATACTGTTGCGAATATTTATGGTGTAAATTTTCTCTTTATTAAGTATATATTCATTAGTTTGATTTGGATTTTTTATTTTAAGTTGTAATGGATATCATAACAAAAAGCTATTCTGCTGTTTTTTGTCCTGATCTTTATAAATGTATTTTGGCATAGGATGAGAAACGTGAACTACAACAGTACTTACAGCCTTAACAACCAACCTAAAATGACATGTTAACTTCTCTTATAAGCATAAGTTACAAACTTAACACTTAATTCTGTGTAGAAACTGAATTTGACCCTTTTTTTTCTCCTTCAGTTTACAGCTCCTAAAGTTCAAATTAAAAGATTGATTACTAATGTAAATACACATGTATATATGTATGTGTATATATAAATGCACATTGCATATTAAATATACATTGCGTGCTGTAAAGTGCACAGATTCTCAGTAAAATAAGGTCAGAGCAATATTGCATTGTAATTACATAAACATATTTTGCATTAAGTGTGAGACGTCTTTTTAGGATTAATTTTGTTTTACAAAGATGTATTTCAAGTGTAAAAACCCAAATACAATTTGGAAAAAATGTACAAAACTTTATTGAAGATGAGTTAAGGTAAACACCGGGCCTCTGTATGAACAACGCAAACCCAAGACACGTTTAATGCTGTCCCCCTCATTCTTCTCAGCTCTCGACGCCATATTTGTCGAAGTATCTCGTTATGACTCCGAGCTCCAGCTCCACAGTACCCATGGCTTCGGTTTGCAGTCTGTATCTGTCCGCTCCGCTGTATATCAGGTCCGGGCTGCGGAGCTGGGGACCTCCGCCGACAAACATTTGAGCAAGTTGTTCCTGCCAGGAGCCAAGTGGTCTCCAGGTCGCACAGTTTATCCGGTGGTGTCCGGGACTTGAGGGGACGTGACAATACCCGTATCCGCTCAGCTGGCAGCGTCCAAAAGAGTCCTGGTGCCACACTTGGAGGTGAAGCTTCGGCCAGCCTTGGAGTCCTTTGGTTGTGTAGTGCAGATCGATTGGGTGACTCCAGTACGCCATGTCTCCCGTCTGGGGGATGTCCACCTGAGTCTGGCCCTCCTTCAGTCCCGACAGAAGACGCCATGCCCCTCCAGTATGAACTCCCCACTTACAAAATAGACTGTTTTGCGGAAAGCCGCTTGCCCCGACGATTTGTCCAATTATGTAAAGTTCCGCCATTTCACAACCGTTCTCCTCAACCAAAACATCCGGTACTCAGAAGTTTTATTTGATCCCTCCGAGTTTGACGGCTAGCAACGACTAGCAACCTCTATTCCAGCCACACAGCCTACGTCTCCTTGGTAACGTAGCTCTTCCTGCTTTATGTGCTGTTTTAAACCCCGAGTACGGTCTATCAGGCAAAACGTCCTGTCAACTTTTCAATCAAATTCTTATATTGGATAACATATTAAAACTATTTTTTTCTAATTAATTGACTGAACTAAAGCTAATTTGACTGGGGATTAACAGAATCGGTTACATAAGTGAGAAATTTTGAAATTGTTTGCTAAACTTAATTTGGGGGATGCTGCTGTGGCTGACTATAAAATACGTAATTCCTATATATAAATTCCACATATTCGGCCTTCAAAATGATTTATTGATTTGCTGCTTAAGGTAAGCTTTGGAGCCAAATAACAGATACAAACACTCAAACAGCGTCTTTTAGTGGCCCTAGTCAGTGCTGCACGACTCTCACCTTGGATGGATGCTTTCTATGTCTGTCTTCAGGATTATAATGAAACCTTGTTTTGTATGTGGGAAGCAAAAGTCTATATATTTCTGGTTTGAATCTGAATTATGGACTGTACTGTTCCCTCATCCTCCCATACATCACATACTGATTGGAGATATGGGAAAACACAAAAAAGACTAAAACTCAACAAGTTACAAAAGAAAGCTATAAAAATTGCAAATCGATCAAATCATTATGAACCAACCAGTCTACTGTTCATTAACCTACATGCTTTAAAATTTTATGATTTGCTTGATTCTAAAACTGTTCCAATAATGTAGAAAGTACACAATGGTTTGCTCCACATTGTATTCAAAAGCTATTTGAAGTCAGAGAGTTGACATGAACTCAGGGACACAGAATTGTTAACAAAAAGTTCCAAAGCAAGAACAAACACAAAGAACAGATTTATGTCTATTAAAGGAGTGAATTATGAATTTGTAGTTCACTTCTTTCATAAAAAAAAGTTTTAAAAAATTACATTAATTGAATATAGACTCAGCTATGAGCAGAAATATCATTTATAGTATGTTACAGTGTGGTATCAGTACAGCTCTTCTACATGAGTAGCAGCTTTTCATACATTTTCTTGCATGGGTTGTAATTTATTCTGTGACACCTTTTAGAATTTTTTTTTACCTGATGAGAAATTTCTCTTATAATACAATTCAAAAATGATTTTTCCTCACAACTTCATTGTAATAAATACAAACAGTGATTTGTTTTCAGATTTGTGTCTTTTGTTATTGGTTATTTGGTTATTACAATTAAATGATATTAAGTTGGTGTCTCTTTGTCCACACAGACTGATCCAACCCTTGAGAGACACTTCAAGGGACACAGGGACACAGTGACAAGTGTGGACTTCAGCAGCAACACAAAACACATTGGTAACTTTTTGTTGTCTTTCACTGTTTTGTTTAGTTTACTGTGATCACATACAATCATCTTTGCTTCCCTCCTTTCCCAGCCACAGGCTCTATGGATACCTGTGTAATGATATGGAACATGAAGCCTCAGGTGCGAGCTTATCGCTTTGATGGGCACAAAGAAGCTGTCATTTCTGTACAATTTTCTCCATCTGGCCACCTGGTGGCTTCCGCCTCCAGAGACAAGACTGTTCGTCTTTGGGTTCCTAGCATGTAGGTTTTCAAGAAGAATAATTCTGTTTTCTGCTACTTTATTTTATTTCATTTTTTTAATTAATGTTTACTTTACCACAAAATTACCACAGAGGATAATGCCTCTGACTCATAAATGCAGCAATCAAAAACTATTTAATACTGCACATCTTCTATCAACAAAGAAGAATGTGTACAACCTTGAACACCCACTGGGTCTTTGTTAGTTTTACATTTTTGTGTTGTCTTGTGTTTATACAGGAAGGCCAATTCAACAGTATTCAGGGCACACACTGCTACTGTGTGTTCTGTTAACTTTTCCTGGTGATGGACAGACTCTGGTTACAGCTTCTAACGACAAGACCATCAAAGTGTGGACTGTCCACAGGCAGAAGTTCCTCTTCTCTCTCAACGAGCATATGAACTGGGTCCGCTGTGCAAAGTATGAACACACATCTGATGCATTTACTACCAAATATATGAGTATATAATACTCATATACAATATAATTGTTGTATATAAATATAATGTGCTATATAGATATTTTGTATAGTTTTTTTTTTAAAGGCTAGTAAACCAGCTTATAATGTTTTACAAATCAGGACACAATACAAAATATTCTGGTACTTATGAGGCCTTATTATTTGTTAAATATAACCTTATATCTGGTGTTCATTACATGTGACGAATCGCTTCGCATGGACACCATTTATATTCTATGGAAAGGGAGCAGGCATGTTCATCGCATATGTAAGGGATCTTGGGGAGGCAGGGCTTCTGGGCAGCATGTCAAAAAATTTGAGCTTTGCTCAACTTTATGTAGATGAGGGCGTCCAGTGTGAGGCCATTATACAATTACAGTAGACTTTGTTCTCTTCTGTGCTGCATTTCCAAAATTTCTCCTTATGTCTGTTGCATTAGTGGTAGTATCCAAATGGAGAACGTGAAGACATCCTTGTTAAAAACTGTAGAGGTAGAAGCTGATGGAGGCTGTTGCAGGTTTCTTACTTATTTACAATCTGTGGCTGCCTACCTATGTGGATAGCAGGTGGAGGAAATAAGCTGGTATGCAGATGGAGAAGGTTGAGAGCAAGGACTGCTGTCATTTTCTGAGATTTTCTGGTTGTTGTCTATAATTGTGCTTTATAACAAAATAGCAAGGTTTAAGTAAACTTCAGATGTGGCTGTAATGTACATGCCTTCACTTGATTAAATAAGATAAGATAAGATGCACTTTATTGATCCCCCAAGGGGAAATTCAGGTTTCAGTACATCCGTCCAAGAAAACAAACAAACAAACAAGCCAACATAAATCAAGGGTTCAACGGTGTACTAGCGGAGCTGCTGGTGTCCCAGCGCGCCTTTTCATAGATTAGAAAAACGTTTTCCCAGGAAAATAGGGGGAGTGATGCGACTACACGTGTCCGGTAGACATGCAGCCTTTGATTAACATGAACACTTGACATATTACATCTTGTCATTATTTAATGAATAAAAACTTGATCCAAAAGTGGAATCAGTGTCTCAGGGAGAAAGAGAAAAAACAAACTAAGTGCATCCTATGTTTTAATAGCTGGCAGATCCAACTCACCATCGATAACTTTAAGTAATTTAAGTAATTATTTTCTTTATGATGCTATCAGTCTCTCGTGTTATTGTTCAGATATTTTAGCTCACTTGTTTTAACAATGTTGCTTCAGTTCATTGATTTTTGTTTATGCACAGCTCTCTTAAGGCCCCACCACAACATTTTAATCAGCTTGTGGTCTGGTCTTTGACTGGGCCTTTACGGCATCTTGATTCTTGTCTTTTTCAGCACTTCTGCAGATTTGCCGATGTGCTTGGGATCATTGGTTTATTCTCTAGAATCTTTACTGAAGTCTTTTCTTCTTGGCATTGACTCATCAGATTCTTCAGACTTGTAAACTCCCTAAAACATCTGCTTTTATAAAAGTGCTTACACTTTGCTGATGCTCTATTAACCAAGTGCATTTGATTAGCAGCACCTGCTTGGCACCTAAATTTCATTGGAAGAAGTAAGAGTGTTGTTGTTTTTTCCCACACACTGCTCCTGGATTTAGTTTTTATTTCCTGTCTCAAAAAATCTTGGATCTCAAAGAAGGGTATTTTTTCTTTTTCATGACTGTTTGTGTGACATTGTTTTTTTTTCCCAGAACTTTTTTTTTTTTTTTTACTTCGACCCAGTGTATAATTTTCAGTGCATTTGTTGCAGGTTTTCTCCAGATGATCGTTTGATTGTGTCATCCAGTGATGATAAAACTATAAAACTGTGGGACAAGAACAACAGAGAATGTATTCATTCTTATTTTGAATATGCAGGGTGAGTACTGGGAACCAGAATAATGAATTGCAAATATGTCGGATAGTCTTGTATTGGTCAGGCATTTTTTTCATGTTCTTGTAAGAACTGTAAAGACACATGGGAACTAATGTAAAATAAATTGAAACTGAAAATACTTTGATACTTACGTTTGTGTTAAAGCAACACTATGTTGTTGTTTTTTTTTTTAAACCATAAAATTACTTTTTAACAGCCAGTCAAATAGTGTCTGAAAGCTTAATGAGGCAAATGGGGACTCTTCTGCAGCCTGAACGGATCCACTTGGCCAGCGCTAGAACTACCCAGTACACTACCACACAGCTCCCTCACACCTCTTACTAATTTGGATACTGCGTTCAGCGTCACAGCAATGCATTGCTACTTGTGATGATCCTAACCAGTCGAATATATAATGATGCAGTTTACCTTGGTATTGTTAGAATCAAAATCAAGGCATAAACAGCACAAAAAATTGGAGGAAAGGAAGCGACAGCATGACAGAATTTCATCAATATTAGAATGTCTTGGCTTACATTGTTATCTTTTTGTTTCTTCCAAGTTATGCAAACTCTGTGGACTTTCATCCGAGTGGAACATGCATTGCTGCAGCTTGTACTGACAACTCTGTAAAGGTGTGGGACATCAGATCTCATAAGATGCTTCAGCACTACCAAGGTAACGAGACTTCTTCAGCGTATTTTCTGAAGGAGCAATTTTATAATTTTAATTTTATATTTGGTCACTGTATGCTCTCCCTATTAAAGCAAGGTGTTTACTTGCATTTCTAATGTAATCTTAAAGACTTGGTTTAACATTTGTAGCTTAACTTGATGGTTTTAGACTTTCAGTTTATTCTCTCATAATGCCTACCCTTCAATTTACCAGTAAAGATTGTACTTAAATATATAGTCCATCTTAAGTAACAGTTTTTCCTAAAATGTGGGTTGGGTTTATGACAAAAAGAATGAAATAACACTGAAATGAAACTGCGATTTAAATGTCTTAATTTTAGTGGTTATCAAAACGAACAATCGTACATATTCAGTAAATGAAATGTTGATACATTTTTCTCTGTGTGCCACTCAGGTTTATTGTTGTAATCAGTTCCCCCAAGTAAATTTCATTTGTGGGATCTAATAAGAAATAATCACATCTGCCTGAGGATTTGAAGCATGAAGATTAAAGCTCCTCATCATCATCTTCGCTATCACTTAGCTTCCTTTTACATGTATTTACCAGTTTAGCCAGCTTAAAGTGACAAATAGTGGCGAACCTATTGAAAGGTTACTAATTGGATTCTTGGGAATTGTTAACTACGTAATTATAAATGCTGGTAGGTTAATGTACAGAAACAAATAACTACAATGGTAGTATGGCATTCTTTTTTGGGGTATTTTATGTTTAATGTTAAGGCAGTTAAATTTACTGGTTTTGCATTTATGGATTTGTTAAATGTATTCTCTGTTCCTGCACTATCATGGGCTATCTAAGAATGAATGAATGAATGAGTAAATACACACACCTTCTCTGTTCTTGCTGGAGTAATTTTTAGCTATTTTAGCATCATTTTGTTAGAGGCATCAGTACTCGCCCGCATTAAATAAGCCACCAGGTGGGGCTGTTGCTTCTAAAATATTGCCATCCTGATTTTGTGTTGATTCATTCACCATATGGCAGAGAAATCAGCGTAAACTCTGATTAGTTGCTTGAGTTTGTTATACTTGATTTAACACTGTGTGTTATTACAAACAATATGTTAAATTATTGTTATTAAACACTGAGTGGTCAGTGTGATGTACTGCCTTTGTTCACTGCAGAGGCAAACATCTGCCCTGCTGAAGCAAGACGATGAACAATGGAGCCTGAGCCGGAGCCATTGTAAAATAACTGATTCTGTATGCCCTACTAAAGTCAAAAATTGGGATTTAGGATGGCCGGTCATATGCATTTTGCTGTGATATATGGGGGCTGTGACCCCCGCGCAAATGGTGAAAACCACGATGTGGATGTACATGTACATGTATATGTACATACAGTATACATGTACACGCGTACGCAAAATCTACGGAATGTACACTCACTTTGACGATCTCTCTTCTGTGCGTAGCTGATGAGAGCAAGAGATGGGAGATGCGGGGACGCATGTCAGCCAATCAGCGTACAGACAACCGACGGCACAGTAATGCCTGTCATAGCAGCCAGTCACAGGCCTCGATATTCGTTCATGGGGCCTCCCCTCTTGTTGCTTCCCGAGACTCGTTCTTGAGGCTTCAGCCTCGCGCGGTTCATTTAAATTTTTTTCTATTTTTTTTTTTTCGAATATTTTTTTTCTGATAAATATTCTTGAAACTTCCACGATGTACTGAGACCGCGATTGCTGAGACCGCGAAGTGTAGGGGATATATATATATATATATATATATATATATATATATATATATATATGTGTGTGTGTGTGTGTGTGTGTGTGTGTGTGTGTGTATACAGTGCCTTGCGAAAGTATTCGGCCCCCTTGAACTTTTCAACCTTTTGGCACATTTCAGGCTTCAGACATAGAGATATAAAATTTCAATTTTTTGTCAAGAATCAACAACAAGTGGGACACAATCGAGAAGTGGAATGAAATTTATTTGATATTTTAAACTTTTTTTAACAAATAAAAAACTGAAAAGTGGGTCGTGCAATATTATTTGGCCCCCTTGCGTTAATACTTTGTAGCGCCACCTTTTGCTGCAATTACAACTGCAAGTCCCTTGGGGTACGTCTCTATCAGTTTTGCACAGAGAGACTGAAATTCTTGCCCATTCTTCCTTGCAAAACAGCTCGAGCTCAGTAAGGTTGGTTGGAGAGCATTTAAGAACTAGAAGTCTTCAGCTCTTTCCACAGATTCTCGATTGGATTCAGGTCTGGACTTTGACTTGGCCATTCAAACCCATGGATATGTTTATTTGTGAACCATTAGAGGGGGCTGAATAGACCACCATTTTTTCTTCAGTTTCTTGTTCATTTTAATACCTGGTACCACTAAACGTCATCATGTGACTAAAACAGACAGAAAAGAAAACACTGAATGCATAAAAGCAGTGTTTTTGGCAGTACAACGCCATAGCTATTGATGTAAAAACTTCAGTGATTTAGGTTATAATCAAGAAAACCATGGAAAATGGTAAGATATCAGCTCTTAAATAAAACTCTTATGAGCAATCTTTGTGGTTATCGTTATGTTTGTCCAAACAAATGTACCTTTAGTTGTACCAGGCATTAAAATGAACAAGAAACTGAAGAAAACAAGGGTGGTCTAATAATTTTTTCCATGACTGTATAGTACCAATTATTTAATGAGTTCAGGTTCTTAGATATGTGATCTTGCTCTTATGTTTCAGTTAAAATGATTTTCTCACAATGTGTTTTTGCTGTCCAAGATAGTTATTCTCAGTGTCTGAAGGTCCACACTGTTTTGATGTTGTGCAAACATGCAATCTGACAAGAACCAGTCATTTATCTACATGCTTCTCTTCTGCCAGTCAGAAGGTTTGATTAGAAATGGTGATCCACCTTTAGTAAAAGTAGATCACTATTTTAACTTTTTTTGCCATCATTTTTCTGCGTTTGGGACATCAAACTTTAAGTCTGTTTTGCAAACTAAGAATTGACATTTGGAGAGATAAAGTAATGACAAGCACTTGGGGGAGGGGCTCAGAAAATGTTTTTCCAGGCTGAATATATGTTTTTGTATGATTTCTGTTGGGTTATTGGTGGGTTGGAAAGACTGAGTTGGAATCTAGATTGTTGACCACAGAAGTTACTTAATCACAGTCTTCCCATTTTGTTTGGGGTTGTCTTTTTTCTTGTTATTCAACAGGCAGATAAGGTGAACAAGAGCATTTAATACTGCAAGCACAAGTGTCTGTACACTTACTGTGGGATAGAAAACACTCTGCTCATAGCCTTGACAGGTTTTGTCCTAAATTGAAGGATTTCAGTTTGAAATAAAACAAACAAAATGTCATCTCAGCTTATGGTACATATGCTGTGTTTGCTTGTGTTTTCCAGTTCACAGTGGTGTGGTGAACAGTTTGTCATTCCATCCTGCTGGTAATTTCCTAATCACAGCATCCAACGATTCCACAATGAAAATACTGGACCTGTTGGAGGGAAAGTTACTGTATACACTCCATGGACACCAGGTAGACACACTGACACATGACTCTCACCCTGTTTCCAATGAGTGTCCCCATGCCTGGGGCACCTGACGCAGACACCATTCAAGACTAGTTTTAGTCATACAAACCATGAGATAAAAAAAACACAGACAGCACGCCACCAGATGGCAGAAAGCTGGGCTTTAAGTCTTTAAAGACCATTTCCAGCTAAACGGCACACAAGTCAAAAACCAAGTTGCTAAATGAACACATCTTTAAAAAAAAAAAATGAAAAAACTTACCTAGTTGGGTTAGGGTTAGGGTCATCTTGGAAAACAAGACAGTCTTTTCTTCATTCTGATTGGATAACGCCTGAATCGACATGGTTTTCTGAACTGTCTGTCAGTTCTGTTGGCTGTGAAGATTCCATGGAGGTATCAGTCACCCAAATCCTTTTGGTGGTACTTGAGATATGGCCTTGAGCATACACCCACAGCTTAGCGCCTGTTCCACAGGAGGGGAACAGAATACACGTACTGAAGAGGGTAACTGATACAAACAAACTCAAAACTGTTATATTCAAAATGAATCAATACAGTTAGTGGCATATTTATCAAATAAGACAAGGTATGTCATTTGGTCCCAGAAAAAAAACTCGGTGGCACAGATTTTGCCAAAATGGCCATTTTCTAAACATACCCCTTGAAAAAGCTCTCTGAAAACTCTGTTACATTATAGAAAAAGTAAATTCAGTCTTTGTACAATAAATCATGAGATGCTATAAAATCGATTTTTAGTGTCAATGTTTTTACTGCGTGAATCCAAATAGATGTGGCCTGATAACATGAATACTTTATTTTACCCTTTTTTTTTTTTTTTTTTAATTTTTTTTTGACACTAGTGGCCTTTATTGACAGTGAAGGAGGACAGGAAAGGGGGGAGAGAGAGAACGGGGAGGAACATGCAGCAAAGAGTCGCACAGACCGGGAGTCAAACCCGCGCCCGCTGCATTGAGGGCTGTAGCCTCTGTAACCTGCCTCAGTGGTTAGGCCGCCTGCCCTAACCACTGCCCCACCAGGCGGCTCTTTCTGTATTCATTTTAAACTAAAAATTTTAAATTAGAAATATGTCACCTTTAAGTAGCCATCTCAAAAATAGGCCTCCCTAGGAAGTATGTAAATAGTATTTTGATACCTACAACTCTTGTTCAATTTACCTGATCATGACCAGGATAAGTCAGGACTTCCTTGTGTGTGTGTCTGTGTGTGTCATTGTGCGTGTGAGAAAGAGAGAGAGTGAGAGAGAACAGGGAGAGTTTGAGTTAATCTCTAGTGTGTGTGTGCAAGTATGTGCGTATGATGCCTTTTTTTTGTAAGTGGTGTATTTTAATACTTGCCTGGTGAGCGGGCAGCCCACTCAAGATGACTCATCCCAGGGTTGTTGGAAGGATACAGAACTGTGTTTCTGCCCCCGTTCCACTGGATCCTGTTTCTTCTCCTGGTTCCGTCTGGTTTAGTGTTTTCAGTTTTGTCAGACCCCAGAAAACCTCTTGCCTAGCCTCCTCTTTCCTTCTTGTATTTGATCCATCCTCCTCTCGTCCCACATCTGACGTACTCACATTTTGGATGGCTGGACAAGCTGGCTGGACAAGCTGGCCGAACAGTGATCTGACTGTGTCCGTTTGTTTGAACAGCTGATGGACTGGCTTGTTGTGGGAACCGGTGGCTTGGCCAGTACCACATGTGTCCTATCTGTTGATCTGTCCACACTTGTTCCCTGTCACTGGTGCTGTATTTTTTTTTGCCTTTCTCACCTGTGTCTCTCCAGCTGCTAGCAAGAATTTGTCTTTTTTTTTTTAAAATAAAGTTGAAAAAGCATATTTCCCTCTTATATACCACTTCCACAGTTGCCAGTATCCAAGCTTTGTCTTCAATTTCTGGTTTTTTGGTGTGCTAATTGTCTCTCTTGTCTCCTGTCTCATGTCTAGGTAATAAAGAGATCCCCATCTGTTTGATGTGGGTGTATAGGTTAAAGTGTTTATACATTTATACTTCCATGTTTTGTGTGTATGTGCAGACAAATGTGCGGGTACGTTATATGAAAACACCATATTTGACAGTTGGATCTCATAAATGTGTTGTTTACCCGGCCTCAGGAGAATATTACCTTGCTTGGGTTGAATTGTGCTAATTTAAGTTACTTCATCTGATTTTTCACATTGTTTTCTGAAATTTTAACAAAAAGCAAGACATCATAAACAAGATTAGATGCCATTCATTCTATATAGATTATTTCTATCCTTTCTGAAATTAAGAATAGACCTGAACATAATGTGGCCCAATTTCATGTCCACAGTGTAAAATGTTGGAGAGTCAGAATATAAACACAAAAATTGCACAGTGAATATGATTTTCTTACTCATTTACCCACAGAGATGCAGCCAAAGTCTTGCTACATAATAATGTGGGCGTTCAATGTCTGCCTATGCTATTTCCATCACAAAATATAAGTTTGACTCCTCACTATGTGATGATGCACACATTTCACACTGTTGATTTGGCTACAAAGGCAAAGAAAGGAGGAAGTCAGGTGGCTGAAGGCGTTAGTTTGCAAACTCCCATTCTGGAAAGAACAATTCAAGGCCCATCCCAGACAACATTTTCTATTTTTACTATTTGTGGGTTCCATGTCACATAGACGTTGCCCTAAAAAGAACAACATGAAAGAAATACATTGCCATCTCACAATTTTTCACCATGTGCTGTTACAATACCACGTTTCAGACATGATAATAAACATTACCATTTTTATGAAGAAGAGCGTTCGTTTTATTTTTCTTACGATTACATTGTTTTACTTAAGGTGTCAGGTGCTGTTTTGTATTTTGCATTTGAGTCAGCACACACAGAAGTTGATGCAATCTTTTTTTTCATCTGATACGCAAGCGTGTTGCTCTTCCCTGTGCTAGTTATAGAGAAGTTGTTTCACAGGCTTGAACCTGCACTGTGACCCGTAATGTCATGGGGATCCAGGTTTATACAGAATCAAAGAGTCCAACATTTAAAGCTGTCTAGAAGACACAGACTCAGTTGGTACCAGTTTCACAGCTGGATGTCAAACTGGTGCAGTTGAATGTGAAGTGATGCTTTCACTGCTATAGGTTTTTTGGTTTGTGCTCTTTGTTATTTTCTAGATAAATGTCTCCATATTTTATTTTTTTTTTATCTAAAGATTATGCTTAAACCCATTTATATACTTGTGAAATGTTAAATTAGCTCCTTAAATTGTTTTGCATTATAAGACACTTAAATTGCAAAGTATGTTATGAATTTTGTCACTTATTCTGAGATGGGGTTTATGTGATTTCTGAAATCCCTTTTCATTTGTCGGAAAACAAATTGTGCCAGTTAGGCTCATTGCTCTGTCAGAGTGGTGTGTGTGTGTGTGTGTGTGTGTGTGTGTGTGTGTGTGTGTGTGTACGTGTGGGGCCGTGGCAAGTGCCAGCCTGGCAGCAGGCATTAGTCAGAGCAGAGACAGAACATGCTGTCTGTCAGGCTGTCGCGTTGCCATAGTGACTCTGTCTGCTTCTCTCAGGTGCTTCTGGGAAACCATTCCTCACCCAAACCAGCCTGTCTGGGTGCCAACCACAGGATACAGCTCCCCTTTTTTTCCCTCTCAGCAGCCTCCCTGTTCATTTCTTTTCCATTCTTTGTTTGTTCTTTTCCTTCATCTTGTCTTTGAACACAGTCAGAGGGTTGTGATGTGGAAAGAGAAGAGAGAGCGTGATTACTGAGTTTTAGGACTGCTTTCCAGGTTTAAATGCATTACATGCACGTGCACGCACACTCACACACACAAACACACAGAGCCTCTCAAAGTCCTGACATACCCAGGTGATCCTTTTTTTCTTTTCTTTTTTTTTTTGGCTCTGACCAACCTGAATTTCTGTCTTTTGTTAGCGGTTGCTCTGCTGCAGATGTAAACACGCACAAATTCAAACTCTTAACTATCTCCAGTCTTTTTTGTCCTGCCAATGAATGTTTTATAAATCTCAACCATGATGTGTGTTAGGAAAATCTCTGTATTTTATTTTATTATGTAATTATGCTGTTTTTCTGTCCTTTTGTTTACATTAACACCTACACACGGCACTTCTTGGCAGAATTGATGTATTTGATTATTCAAATATTCAAATTAACTTTGGGAATTGAATGAAAGTAACAGGTTAAAAGGATTTTTTTTTCATTGTGTAAATTCTTTCTATTATTACAGTGATTAAATGTTTATCATAATTTTTTAAAGATTGCATAAAGTATTTAATTTACATGTTCTGAATGAACAAAAACTCATTGGGTGCATTAGTTCATCATAACATAAATATAAGCACAGATTCATGCTATTCAGTACTTCAGCTTTGTTATTTGAGCTTTAAAAAAGGTTAATCAGGCAGTTATCAAATCTTTTGACTGACTAATGAATAACTTCAGCTTCATTGATAGACTTGAAACTGAACTGGTCATGCTTTTTCTTTTTCTTTTACTTCCTGAAGTACCTGTCTTTTGATACATTTCTTCATTGCAGTCCTCAACTTTTGTAAAGGTTCATAGCTAATAGCTTGAGGATTATTTTTTTTGTTAGAAAGATGAAGAAACTATAGATGAGACAAAATTAGGATCTGGTTTTATCGCGTTACTACTTTTATTCACCATCTCTTTGTTTCACGTTCCTTCTCTCCAGGGTCCAGTCACTTGTGTGGCTTTCTCTAGGACCGGGGAGTACTTTTCCTCCGGGGGCTCTGATGAACAGGTGATGATGGCTGGCTTTTCTAACTCATTCTAAGCCTTAAATTCAATATAATCTGATGAATGGGCTTGCTTGGTTTGTAAGATAAAGTTCCATTGTGTGTTTTCTGTAGTGTTTATGAGACACTTTGTCTTTGGTGATATTTCAGAATAAATTAATATTACTCTTCCCAGGTGATGGTGTGGAAGAGTAACTTTGACTCCACTGAATGCAGTGATGGTGCCAGACTGCAACATAAAACCACAAACAGCTCATGGACACCACCAACCAGCTCCACTGCTCACCTTCCCCTTAACTCACAACCATCTGTGCTCCACTATAAGGTAAGTTCAGACAGCAAGGGATACCAGGTTTGGACATTATTCAGCCAGCATGTTACAAAAAGGAGGTGGGAAAAGTTGGCAGGAGATGACAGCCAGCCAGAAATCCAACTGTGTCTAAACTCTCTGGGTCTCTGTAAAGCGCCTAGAGAGAATTGACATTTTAACAGTTGCTATGCAAATAAAATTGAATTGAATTGAATTGAACTCTTGAGAGTTAAGACCCAGTTCTAGATAACTTTAGATACTGGACAAACCCTCTGTGTTTGTGACCCATAGGTTTGTATAGAGTGCTTTTAAAGCTCTTTTTGCTTGAACTGCCTGGTGCCATGTTGCAAGAGATGGAACCAGCAGTGCTGAGAGGCCTGCTGGAACACACCTACCAGTTAGCTGTTTTAGCCTGGCTGGCTTAGCTTCTGCTAACCCTGGGTAATTATTCACATTACTTTATTTTCTTTTTTTTTTTTTCTTTATTTTGTCCGATCATTCTTATTTCAAGTGTTGGTTCCGGAACGAAACAAGTGCTGCTGGGAGGTCCCGTGGCAGAGCTCTGTGGCTGAGCTCAGGGTGACGGGAGGTCCAGCTTGAGGTGTGGCAGCAGCCACTGCAGAGACCAAGGTCCACTGTGGAGCTCTGCCATGGCGTGGACGGCTGGGATGATTGACTGCAAGCCTGGCGGACAAGCAGCATGGCTTAGTTTTTTTAGACGAGCCCTTTACGGAGAATCATTTCAGGACTCTTCCAAGCAGAATTATGCTGGGACCTGCAGTCAATCACCCTGGCTGTCAGCCTTTGCAGCAGTGTCCCAAACATAAAATTCTCTCTGGGCTGCAGCTTTGTAGATGCCACCAGCCAATGAGACCTCAGTAGAGGCAGAAAAATGCAATGACTAGTTGAAGTCTCATTGGATGTCTATTTCATGTACCAATGATTTGTGAAATATTTATCATAAGTTACCGTGGTGACATTGCTAAGTTAAGAGAGTCAGCTTGATGATATCGAGAACTCAGATATACTTGGGTTTTCCTTTAATTTTCTTTCACAGTGCAAACATTGAGGTGTTTGTTGAAAAGGTAATTTAGGCTGTTACTATTGCAGTTGAGGAAATTAAAAATTAATGACGGATATAAAATAGCTTATTGAAACCATTGTATAGACATTATTAAAGTCGCCAAACCTGCAAAGAATAACTGTATGCAAATGTAGCTTTTGTTTAACTTGTGGTAAACTACGAACAAATGCAAGAAAAACATCTGTGTTCCTGAAAGGATCAAATCAAAATAAAGATTTTTAGCCAAAAGATAGATGAGAATCAAACACAGGGTAGTTTGGCCATTAGTGATGTTTAAATATTAAAGACCTGGATGAAACACACCTAAGCTTGCACAGCCAGTTCTCTATAGGACATTGTGCTGACTTCCATTCATTCATGTTTATCTCTAACTTTAGTCTAACCTCAACTCAAACCTTAGCTCTTTACCATTCCAGGACACCAGAAATTATGTTTTGAATTATTAGCATGCAGCTATACTCTCTACAACACTGGTGATTATATCAGTAAAGGTCCCAAAGATCTATTAAAAAAAAACAGGCACACACACACAAAGAAGACAAGGCATCACTGACTGACAGTGGAACCACTGGGAATGGTTCAGATTTCAATCCTTTTGACTCTTAGTTTGACTTACAGGAAGAAGGGTGCAGCCAAGGTCTTTAAGGTCTTTTCTCTCAAACTTTCTCACAGACTTTTCTCCTCCCAACTCCACGTGTGCACACACACACACATAGGAAACCTTTATGTCTTTCGTTTCTCTTAAACAGATGTTATATTAAAACATGCAAACATTTTGGCTTATAAATCCCATTGGAAAGCATTTCTTTGGCATTCAGCCCCACTTAAATAGTACACTAATTGTGAGAATTTTTGGGTGTCAGGCAAAGCAGGTGCTCTTCTTTTCTCATGAAGTGTATCACCAAGTAGTGTATCACCAAGTAGTGTATCACAACTGCGTATAACTGATGGCATTCAATTCAATATTCAAATATACTTTATATTGCATGTAAAGCATCTTAGTTGGACCGTCACACCTCCTTAGCTAGTTTACCTGAACCACCAGATCAGGTAAACCAAAGTGAGTATATTGAAGCATGTGTTTTAAGATTCATCAACTTTTTTGAAGGTGATTAAGTTTAACACTGATATAAAACTGATTTAAACCAGTATAAGTACAGAGCATTTATTATACTTTTAAACATTTGATTTCTTAAGGCGACCTGTATAACTCTCAAGACTCCTTTTATTCTTTCCTCTCTATCTGTCTCTTGTCTGTTTCTCTTTGTGCTGTCGGAACAGGATTATAATGGATTTTAATATCTCCTTAACTTGACAGATATTATTGCAAACGAGTCTGCAAAGATTATTGGAATATGGGTAGCTGGACAAAATGAATTAAGATCATTTGTCAAACGTATGAAACATTTTATCTTCTTAGAATTCATATTCTTGTATAACCCCGTTGAACCCTTTTACTGGAAATGTCTTTAACATAATTATGCTATTGTAAGCCTCAGCACTAATGGAACACCAATGTACCACATCTGCTTGATTATGAAATGATAGCAGCCTGTGCTGGCTACCGTATTTAAAAAAAAAACAAAAACATATTTTTACAAGACATATGTTTAAATGATTGTAGCTGTTATGTATTCAATCAACCAAACAATCTCAGTCTGAGCAGCTGAAAGTTGGTTCTTTGAGTGACCGTGAGAGACATGGTGAAACCCTGACCCTTGGTAGGGTTCTCTGACCACACTTGTGTCTTGATTGTAGAAGCCCTTTCTTTCACCATGTCAGCTGTTTTTATGAGGAGTCAAGTGTACCTGTGTAATTAGTTCCATGTCATTGGCTTCAACACAAGCCCAAAGGACTATTGATTTACCGCTGTGCTTTAACACTGAGGAATAATTTATTGGCATTAAAATATGCACCTTTCCTCCCATTGAATTTATTTTTTTCTCACTGCAAATAAAAATCTGGTAAAATATTAAAACTTATTATTAATTTAATTATTATTCAAATGGATTGAAACTTGTGACATTAACTTGTTTTCCTACAGTTCTTTCTTAGGGATTTTCATCCCTAAAAGTCTGCAGTGTAACTGACTGCATTTTCTCTTTTACATGTATCTGTACACAGTTTTAGAAACAGTGAATATGAAAAACTTTTTTTTCACGATTACATGATCTTACAATGCAATTCAATTCAATTCAATTCAATTTTATTTGTATAGCGTCTGTTACAATGACAATTGTCTCTAGGCGCTTTACAGAGACCCAGAGCATGACCCCCGAGCAAATATCATTAACTAAGATTATAATATTAAATCCAATCAGTGATAATGGCAGGTAAAAAACTCCCACGTAGGGAGAAAAAAAACCTTAATGCCAAACAATGGCAAGGAAAAACTCCACTTTAAGAGGAAGAAACCTTGAGCAGGACCTGGCTCATATGGGGGGACCCTCCTGCCGAAGGCCAGCCGGGTAGAGAAAGAAAAGAGGGGAGACAGGACAGAGAGAGGATGGAGGATGGAGAGAAGATGGAGGACAGAAAGAGGAGAGCACACAAATGACTAAATACAATGGCCATATAAACATAAAAATGGCAAAACAAATATAGCCGTAGCTACTTTTCTGTGGTGTTTCTGGTTCTTATAAACTGTCTGCTTTCAAATCAGATTTGACTGAAAAGAGACATGTCTGAAAGAAGTCCTAGTAGAGAAGAATCTTTTTTTTAATCTGTTTGTGTGTTTATGTGTGCTGACATTCACACATTAAAGAAACTGTTCCATTAAATGCCTTACTTTGTAGCTTCTTACAGATCTAAATGAAGCAACAGTTCATTAAAAGTGATGTTTCTTGTTTATTGATTCTCATCTGGCAGTTCTTTCATCTAAACTATGGTGGGAAGCTGTACCTGGAAGTACAAGCTTCCTAGATTTTCCTTTTCATGTATAATTTAGCCATTTATAATTTATTATTAATACTATCCCTTTTATCTCAAATACTGCTGCAAGTGTCACTCGTGTGTCGCCTGAGAGGAAGTAGAGAAGACGAAAATGTCATCTTCTTTCCTAAATAGGATCATTTGCTTCTCTGGAAATGGAATTCAAAGCTTTATGATTTCAGATAAAAAAATAGAGAATTATTCTATTATAGGAAAGGCAGATCCATTGTCTTTTAGAAATTAACTTATTTTCAAGGAAGCAAAATATAGTAAATAGGATGGTTTCTGACTGAAAGCAGCTGAGGCAAAATTTGAGGAATAATGCTGCTATTTATGCATTAAAATATTCAACTGCAGCCTAAATGTAGAAATGTTTAAAATGTTAGTGTTTTGACCCTACTTACAAATGACAATTTACTGCGATTAAAGAGCTAATGTTATCAGTGTTTCCGCTATATGAAGATATGCGGACAATTTTTCCACAGTGAGAAACATTTTTATGATATTGGCAAATCATTTAGATTTTTGATAGATGCAGACATCCTGCTGCAGGGTGTCAGAACATCCACCAATGATGCTATAATTCATCTTGAAAGTGAGCTGAATTTTAGCTGTCCTAAAATTAGAAAGACTGTTTCTATTTAATCAAATGTGCTTAAATATTATAAGGAGGAGATGATGAAAAAAAAAACTTGCCTCAAAGTAATCAATGGAGCAGACAATACAAAAGTAAGAATTATTTGCACGTATTGTATATTGTCTACATTAGTAGAGGTATATTACAACCTGAATTCTGAAAAAGTTGAGATATTTTTAAAATTTGAATAAAATGAAAAATAAGACTTTCAAATCACGCGAGCCAATATTTTATTCACAACAGAGCAGAGATAACAGAACAAATGTTTACACTGAGAAATTCTACAAAATGAGCTCATTTCAAATGTGATGCCTGCTACAGGTCTCAAAAAAGTTGGGACAGGGGCATGTTTATCATGGTGTAGGATCTCCTCTTCTTTTTAAATCAGTTTGTAGACGTCTGGGCATCGAGGTTATGAGTTTCTAGAGTGCTGGAATTTGCTACAATTCTTGCCTGATATGGGTCTCCAGCTGCTGAAGAGTTTGTGGTCATCTTTGATGTATTTTTTGTTTAATGATGCTCCAAATGTTCTCTAAAGGTTGAAGATCTGGACTGTGGGCAGGATAATTCAGCACCTGGACTCTTCTCTGATGAAGCCATGCTGTTGTAACACCTGCAGTATGTGGTTTTACATTGTCCTGTTGAAATACACAAGGGGTTACCTAGAAAAAGATGTCATCTGGAGGGGAGCATGTGTTACCTGTATATACCTTTCAACATTCACAATTTCCTGTGAATGCTGTGAGTACTGTATACATTTATACACCTCCGTATCATCAGAGATGCTTCTTTTGAACTGAACACTGATAACACACTGGGATGTCTCCCTCCTCTTTAGCCCAGAGGACAGAGTCCGAGATTACCAACAAGAATGTCAAATTTGGACTAGTCCGACCATAGAACTCTTTCCCACTTTGAAACTGTCCATTTAAATGAGTCTTGGACCACAGGACACAACGGTGCTTCTGGGCCATGTTCAAATATGACTTCCATTTTGCTTGATAGAGCTTTGGTTGGTATCTGCAGATGGGACGGTGGATTTGTTTTCACTGACAGTGGTTTCTGGAAGTATTCTTGAGCTCATTTAGTAATGTCATTGACACAACCATGGTGGTGAGTGTCGTCTGAGGACCTGAAGACCACGGACATCTAATAAAGATGTCCGTCTTCAGTCTTGTCCTTGACACACAGAGATGCCTCCAGTTTTTCTTAATCTTTGATGATGTCCTGCATGTAGATAATGAGATTTGCCAAAGCTTTGCAATTTGACGTTGAGGAACATTGTTTTTAGAGTATTCCACCATCTTTTTGGCACTCTTTCACAGATTGGAGAGCCTCTGCCCATCTTTACCTCTAAGAAACTCTGCTTCTCAAAGACATCCCTTTTATAGCTGATCATGTTACGGACCTGAATTTCTTGCTTTGTCATCCATTTGCAAGTGAAAAAGAACGCACAAATCAAGAGAAACAATGTGGAGCAGTAAATAAATGAGAAGATTAGCTGCTACATTCACACAGTTCTCTTAGATCTTCCAGGGATTCTGCTTGGAATTGGGCTGGAAAATCTTTACATTTGTTAAGCATTCAGCTTGAGATTCAGTCAAAAATCAGAATGACATTTTTAAAAAGGCAGATCAAAGTTTTTCCTTTCACTAAGATAATGATAGTCTGTGTTTAAATTGTTGAACTTCATATAGGATGATAAAATCCCTGTTCTGCTGAACATTCAGTATAACAATCTTTGGCAGCAATTCATTTTTGTTAAGAAGAAATTGACTAATGAGACAATCACACTGTGTCAGTTCATACAGAGGCAAAGCCTACTCATGTCTGCTACTCTTTTAAAATCAAATATGTGGAGATTACAAAAGTTACAAGTTAAACATAATTTTCTTATGGGCATTTTACCAGGAAAGGGTTATTTGTTAAACATAATAAATCTCTGAAATGAAGTCAAACCAGCTAAAAATGAATCGTTTGGCCCAGTCAGGTTGCCCATCTTCTCACCACAGCTGAACAAATCTTAATGTGCTGCTTCTGTGCCATGTGTGCATGGACGCATCGATGTGTGTGTATATGTGAGTGAGTGCCAGCCATTGCTGACAGGCAGATCAGCACCCTCTGATCACATCCGCTCTAACCCCCCCCCATCACCATCTCTCTTGCTCTAGCTTCACATCTGGGTCTTTCTCTCACTCACGTGTGCAGACAGACGAGCCTGCACTCTCGTAGCAGGCTTCTCTTCACAGCTCAACACACACACAAACCAATTGCACTGCTCAGCTCAGCTTTAGGATCTGGAGCGGAGAGAGTGGGGAGGGGTTTCATAGACTGCAGTAACTGTAGAAACTTTCATCTCCTTCATTGTTATTTTTCTCTTTTTTTCTCTTAAAAAATCATAGGCAGTGTAACTAGGACAAATTCAACAATAATGCTGATACATTGTGTGTGCATGGAAAGCCGGTTGTGCTGTTGTTCTAACAACAGTTAAATGCACTTGACAGCAGGGGGTAAGAGAGAAAACAAGGGGTGTGACAGGGGAGTGATGAAGACATCAGAGCAGTGGAGTTAAAGAGAACCTCACGGTCTAGTGGAGCGAATGAGTGTCAGCATGGAGCAGGGAGAAGATGAGTGAAAGGAAGTGGAAGTGGGAAAATGGGGTGAGCACGTGAACAGGATGGATAACACTAGATCCTCAACATAATAAGATGATTCAAAAAGAAAGGAGGGCTCTTAAGAGATGTGTTTATGCTAGTTAGATGACAAAAAGACTAAAAGAAATGGTGATCAAGACAGTTGGGAAGAGGTAGGGTAGAAAAAGTAAGCAGACTATTGGTGAAATGGGGAAAAAAATATAGGGAGAGTGAGAGCAGCAGTGAGAGAAATGGAAAAGTCCAGAAGCATTAGTCAAATCACAACCTTTACTCAACCAAAAGTATTACAAGGAATTAGGAGTATTGCTTTGTGATAAAATGTTTGTTCCACCATAATTAACTGACATGTGAGGAACTACTGAAAATGTTTGTCTATGTTATATCATGAAACGCACACACCAGCCTTCCAGCCTTCCATTAACCCATGATGACCTAATGCAGCATATGTGTGCTTGAATCTTTAAAGCCTGTCAGGCCATGTGACTTGCTCTGCCATCTGTATTCAGTTTAATGCTAAGGAGAAAGTCTTAATGGATGATCACTTTTTTTTTTTTTTTTTTTTTTTTTGAAAGGACATGCATACAGTGTTTTTAATAGAAATGTAACACCAGTCGTCAGTTCAGGTCACTAGTGCATGTTCATCCTGTGCAGTCGGGAAATAAGATTTTTCTCCAACAGATCAACTAATTTATTTTCTCTTTGGCTAAAAATCCTGTATGGATATTTTGGGGCCACGTTCATTTCAGACATATTATTTCATTTCATTTCATACTTGTAGATCCACGTAAGCATAAACACCCAATCCTGCAGTATTATAGATGTGCTCCTGTAGTGAGCCATGACTATTCCATCAGCACTCAGCATAGTATGCTCATATATCATACTTATTGTTTTTCTTCAATATATACTGGAGATAGCGAGAACAGGATTTTTGTTTCTCTCTGGCCCACGCTACGATGAGCACAGCTGTGCCAAGCTCCTTCACTTTGTAGCGTCGTCTGAGTTTTATTGTTCCCATTTCAGGCAAAGAGTGAGTTCTGTTGTTAGGTGGATCCTGCACTTTACATGTGTCTCATGACATAATGGGGTGCTATGAAAAATATATAAATAAATAAAAATAAAACATTCTAATAATTTTGGTGAATTAAATATGGTGTTTGATTTAGGGGTAGTTCGGATTGTCTTGTAACTATAAGAACCAGCTGCTGTTGTGACGAAGATGCTTGGGGTTTACACTTCACCACAGCAGTTAGTGTATTTACCTTCTGTGCGAATGTGTCTGTGATGAATGGTTTTATATCCAGCTTGCAAGGTGTACTGATGGCTGATCCCGCCAGTTTAATTCCGACCTCTGGAAATTTTCCACTGTTTGTTTTTCCACTTCAGGTGATTCATTAAAAGGGAGGTTACTGTGTTTGCTTTCTCGTTTTTCCCCGTGTGTGTGTGTGTGTGTGTGTGTGTGTGTGTGTGTACACTTCTGTGTAACAGGATTTTCCCTGGATTCACACTGCAGTGGTGCAGCACATGCTGAGCTTGCAGACCAGTTTATCAGCCTCAACATTGCTATGTACACATCCTATACCTCCATTAGCTTACTATACAGTACAAGCTAGACAGTTTCTTCTGTGTCAGAAATAACCCTGTATTTGTTAGAAAAGTATGGTGATTGTTGTTTATCCACCTTAATTTGTTTTGAACTCCTTTTGTAAATGGAAACATGCCACATGTATGTGAAATTAGACTGTATAGATAAAAAGGACTTGACTAAGCTGTCATTTGATGGTAATAGGCATTAGCAACAGTTCATTGAAACTAATTCAGCCAATTAAAGCAACAGAAAGTAACTTTTGCAATGTTTAGCTCAGACGGGTCCCCTTTAAGTGTGGAGGTTAAGTAATTTTTACAATGCCATCTGACATTTATTCTCTTCAGGTCTCTTGTTCAGTCACGTTCATTTTCTCTTGCTTGCTTCTGTCATCATTGGGTCTTGGGTCTCTTCATCACCTTCACCTTCACTTGGGTCTCTTCATTGGCTCTGCCATGACGTCCACTCTAACTCTGTGAGCTCTGTGTGCCCTTGGCGACCCAGGTCTCCCCTGTAAAAGAGATATTGATGTCACTGGGACAAACCTAGTTAAATGAAGGCTTTAAAAAAAAACTTCATCTTACAGCCATCAGTGGCCATTGTTGTTGATGTGGGATAGAGTGCTGTGAAGCAGTACACAGTCCTACCAACGGATGGCCATGATGGTAGTCAGAGTTACTTTAGGTGGTTTATGCTGATAGTAGGAATGGGAGACCGTGAGAGCCAGACAGTTGTTCCTAAAAAAAAAAATAATCAGATATTTGCTTCAAACTGAATAGAAACTGATATTTTAACATTATATTACTCCTTGGTATTCGCTTGAACACATCAGTGTAAAATGAGTTTTGTTTGTCTCATCCTGTGTGTGTTATGTGATATCAGTATTCCCACATTAGATTGCCATTCAGAGCCAGTCCTCTATTTATTTATTCATTTATTTATTTCAACATTGTTTTATCCCTTGTGTCTTTCCTGTATTTTGCAGAGACTCCAGTTTCAAATATGGTATTAGTCATGTCAACTCACTTTGTGTCACTGTCATCTTTTATAGCATGATACAGAGGTTTTCTGTTTTTAGAGGTTTTAAGACATCTGGGCTTAAGTTTCAGAATAAGACATTATGAGATGTAATTTCAAAGACTATATGTTGACTCCTTAGGTGTCCTCATTTTCTTGTTGTGAAAGATATTAATGGTGTCTATGGCAGACTTGATTAGCAGGGCTTCATTTAGGAGCAACAGTGACATGGTGTTTAACGGAGTCTGACTAGGTTTCCTGATACATAGAGATGAGTAAAACAGTTCTGTTCTCCTTTGCTGAGAAGGAGCAGAGCTGCTACATACATATGCACGAGTTAAAAAGCACTTATAGCTCAGCAAAGACAAACAGAAGATGAAGGAACCTATAGATGTCTGCACAGTTTTAGTCACAGACACATGAAGAGATGTGATCACTGACCTTCATGTGTTTATGCCTCATTGAATTAATCACAACACAAGCTGACTGACTTGGTGTGTGAGTGTGGTGCGTGGGTGTGTGTGTGTGCTGAAACATAAGGCAGTAGTTTCCTCCTTTATGAATCAGCTGCATTTACAAGTTCATTTTGAAGTTCTTACCTTCTGTGCAATAATATTTTTCATAAAGCTTTTATGATTTGAGTGATCCTTCAGTACTGTCCATATCTGTTTCAGTAAAAGTTGCATTTGTCAGTTGAAAACCTGTTTATACTAAATTTGGATTGAATCTTTTTACTTGCATTAAAACACTTTAAGTAATTAAACCTTGCAATGACTTTAACATTTTAGAAGATGCATCAATCTGAACAGGCATTTCGTTTTTCCTTTACATTTTGATTGTAAATCCCAAAGCAGGATATGGTCATATGATCAAAATAAACACTTCTATAATTTGAAAATCATGAGTAGATTGGAAAACATGAGAAACTTAATGTCTGTGGTTAAAAACTGAAGCAGTCATGTTTTTTTTTTAAGTCTTCAGTTTGAAGCATTACTGGAGTGTGGGAAAATTGTGGGACACTGTTCAACAAACAACAATGCTTTTCCATCATTTAACCATTTTCTTTTGCTCGCTAGCAGAAACCTTTTAAAGACACAGCAGACATCATCCTATTGTCTCTGTAGTGTATACTGCCTTGTACAGTAGAGTGCTTTTCTTTGTTATGACCTAAGGATATTAGAAATATCTGAGTTTCTAACAGCTCTTCACCTCCGTCCTCTCTATTTACAGACATCTGAACCAGCAGAGCATCTTCACAGACAGGAATCCCAAACTGCTGCCCACACGCACAGCTACAGCCGGAATGACGGCCACGGTGGAGCAACTCCTCCCCAGGCCCGCAGAGGCCCCAGCACCATGTCCTCCTCCACCCAACAGACTCAGAGCCAGAGTTTACAGCAGCCTTCACAGCAGGATGGAGCGCAGTCCCATGCTTCAGATGGGAGGGTTTCCTCTAGTCTAGCTAACACCCTGGAACACATCATAGGTCAACTGGATATTCTCACTCAGGTAAGCAGAAGATGTGCTGATCCAGAATGACAAACGGCATGTGCCGTACTGTGGCTGTGCATCCCACCCACTCCACAACCTCCTGATCAGAGGTGTTTTAGCAACACAGACGCCGGAGTATTAAAACATATGTGTGACAGGTTTATTTTTATTGCTTATAATTACATTTCATTTTCATAAGCAACATTTTAATCACATATAAAAAGCCGTACTGAGTAACATGCTTACAAACAGATCTATGCTTTTAAAGTGTCATTTTATTGCTAAATGCACCACGAAAGGAATTCTCTTGATCCTGATGATTTTAAGAAAATCGTGGCTTAAAAAAAAAAAAAGAAAATATTTGCAGGGCTAAACTTTGAAAATAATAAAAATAAGTTTGTCACATGGGCATCATTTAATGTTCATTGTCCACAATCATCCGTATACATACTATTCCTAAGCTGATGTTGGAGGTCGTTTGCAGTATTTTGGTGATTGCCAATTCATTTATTGCATAGAAATCTTTTTTTTTTTTCTTTCTTTTTTTTCATAAACATGCCATGCTGCTTTATTTACCTACTGGTGTATCTACGCTCAGTATGTGTGTGTCTCATGAAGGCCAGGCACAGTTTGAAGCCAGACCAAACCAGAGCCTGCTGGACTAAAAATAGATCCTTGAACAAAAGCAGAAAAGGACAGCAACCACTCTAAACCATAAAAGCTCTGCCTCTTGTCAATTTATGTCTTTTTTACATGATGTGGTTTTTGGTAAATCCATTAATGCTTTTATTGATGGACATTTAGGAGCCAGTGGAATAAATGGTATTGAACATTTTTGCTCCAAAATCTGAGGGCACATACAACCTTGGCTTTTTATAGACTTTTTATGACTGCACCTGTTTGACTTGTGTGGAGAGCATTGCAATTTTTTTTTTCTTTTTAACTACCTTTCTGCAACAGGTAATGCATCTTTGCAAGATCGTTTAAGTTTTCTAATTCTGATAATAATAATAATGATAATAATATTAATTATTAATATTATTGATATTGTGATGAGCAATTTCTTTTTTCAAGAGATTTTTTTCAAGATTCAAAAGATCTCAAAGAGTGTGTTTTCCACCAAAGGCACCCCAAACCTCAAGAAAGGATAATCTTGTTATCAAATGGAAAAAGGACAACAACTGCATGAGATACAGCACAAACCAGTAATCTTTTCTGAGCCAGTTATGTTAATCCTGTGCACCATTGTCTGTTTATACGAGTTTACTTTACAATATCAGCCCACAAAGCAATCTGACAGTGCTCCCCACATCAGTAGAGTTGGAGGATTTCCATAGAAGTGTTCTGGACTCCAAGGTGTACTGGAAGTCTATGTAGAGTGTAAATAGAATTGGTAGTCCCGGTGCTGCTGACCAGCGTCTCAGGTACACACCCTTTAAGGGGAGGTATTTACCCATGTTTTCCGCAGCTTCTCACATAATGCAGGCTGAATTGTGTCAAACACACCGGAGAAATCAAAGAACGTGATCCTCACAGTTCTGCCTGTGAACTGGAAACTGCAGAAGGCCTAAAGAGGTGCTTGGTCACCTGCTTAAGTGGGTCAATTATAGTGTCTCTAAGACTTTCTGGCAACTGGTCTACAGATATTGAAGTAAGGTGGGTGTCTTTGTATTTAATGCACCTTCTCCTGCCTCACTGATTAATGAGGTGTTGTAGAATCTCATAGAGCTTGGCTGCTCTGGAGTTGAAGTTATCTAGACCTGTCGTCTTGTTCTCCCTCAGTCCGTTTCAGAAAGCAGATTATGTTCAAATCCCAAGGATGTTGAACATGAACTCAGGGAAACAGTTTTCTGTTTCAAAAAGTGAGGCAACTTTATCAGCAAGAGGGTTCAGTTGAGCCCATTTCAGAGACCGAGGAAACTTACACTCAGTTTGTTACCGTGGTAACTGACACTGTGAACTAAACCTTTTCTTAAAACTAAATTAGGTTCAATTTCGTCTGACAATCAGACATTACACTCATTCTGGTGACATCTGAATGATAACATGACACATTTGTATCAGGAAAGTATACTTGCATTTGTGTTATGCTGATAGATTTTTTTTTTAAAGAGGATTAGGGCAATTTTTTTCTGCAGTTACAGAACTTATATGCATGATCTTTATTAGATAGTATAATAAAGGTATGACTGAAAACATCAGCAAAGGGAGGCCATATCAGTTACAATTTGTGAAAATATTTAAATGAGCTGCACATCTACACATGCCGTCTAGTTAAGGTAGCCATTTAACATGTTTTAAGTTTTTTCTTCATGAAACCTTTTTATTTCTGGATCATATACTGTTGTACAGATGTCATGTAGTGCATGCCATATAATAATGTTTCAAATTCAAAATCAAATTGAATTTCATGGAGGACCGATAAGTCTGATTGAACTATAGCATAAAAAAACTGTGTAGAGGAAAAGCTAAAGTTAATGACATTTTTTTTGATCAAGTGTATATATTTAAGTATTTTAAACGTCAAAATCAAAAGCTCCTACATAGCACAATCCTGATACTTGATTCTGAATTTCTGACTTATCCAACGTTTTCATCTTTTCCTTCACCCAACTGCACATCGTGCAGCATTCAGTGTTCTTCTGAAGGGAACGCTGGCAGATTTCAGAAGAAGCAGATAAGAGGGAAGGGGTCAGGTGACTTCACAGCCAATAACCAGCCTCTATGAATAAGGAGTCAAACCATGTTGAAAAGAGAGCCGTTACTGCATTGCTTTGCTGTTTTGACCAAAGCATTTCAGATATTTCATTAATTCCTCAAACATTGTATCATTTTCTGGGTGAAAAAAATGCAAAATATGTCTCCTTTAAAGTGGAATCTGGTTTGTTATCTCAGTTAGGTTTTTCTTATTAATCACTGTTTGTCATCCATTCTTAGTTTTTATTTGGCATTATTTATAGCTGTAGTATATTCCTACTTCCTTTTTTTCACTAGAATAGCTTTGCACCATTATATCTTTCAGTAACTGCTATAGTTTAGGAGAGAGATGATAATGAATTATTCAGCATTAAGCTGATGTTTTTAAGCCTCTGTTTGCTGTGGTAGCTGCTTGTCTCTTGTCTACACTGTCCCAGTTCTCAGCCTCCATAACCCTCTGTCTCTTATGTCATTTATTTTGTTTTGAAATTATGATCGTTGTGGAAATCAGGCCCTACTCATATAATATATTTTTCTCTCCGTGTTAAACACGTGCCTTGAATTACAGAAAAGACTAAACAAAATTACAGGGCCATTCAGAGAGTGCATTTTTCTGACAAGGCCTGTGTCTGTACTTAACTCCTCCTAACTCTTATCTTGCTCAAGTCCTTGAGCCATTGGTTAATAATCAGCTCAAATTATTCCTTTCGAGTGATTCTGTCTTCAGTTCTCTTTAGTCTGGTTTTAGGCCTTAAAAGTATATTTGCTGTTGTTACCTTGGTTACAAATGATACTGTCTGCTGTTGATAATGGAAGATATTATGCCACCATCTTTGACTTGATGAAAGCTTTGATACTGCTGGTCGTGCTGCTTCTACAGCAGCTCTGTGATGATTGCTTTTGGTTTTTAACTCCAGTAACTGCCTCCACCGCTACTTTTTCCATGGCCAGCAATGTGTTATACTGGGAAATCAACGCCTCATAACTTTACCACAAAAAAAATTGAGTTTCCACAAGAACTTGTTTTATTCATCACTAATATTAAAGGTTTTTTTTTTCTTTTTCATTTTTAATTTTTTTCCAAAGTGGAGTTCATATTTCTGAGTAATTGCACAGTGATCGGTGAGGTTTATAGAGCAGTGGGTTCTCACCGTCTAAAAACCTTAAACTTCATGAATTTTATAGCAGTTAGATTAAATAAAACCAAGAATTGTAGCTCAACTTTTAGGTAAGATTTAATCTTTTAAGAAAGCACTGTGCGATGCAAGTCCCATATGTCTGAATTTTTATACAGCAAAATCTTATTTTGAATAAGATTGAAGTAACTTGAGCTGTCTGAGCATTTACCAGAAATATTAATGTCTGCTTTAGAAATGTATTCTATAGTAGCATGGTCTTATTTTCCACTTTTTTTCTTCGTCTTTTTATATTCTTGTTCTTTTTCTGGTTGCATGTTAAATAACTCGGCTCGTCATTCAAAGGAACACTTTGTACTTTCCTGATGTATCGCCATCAATTACCTTCTTGTTTAGTTGATGACTTGTAGTTTTTTTTTCTCTTTCTTTTTTTATTTTTATTTTTCGGATTTATTGTCGAATGGATCATTATTAAGTTATGTGACTTTATAACGGAGGGCAGTGCTGCTTAGGGCAATGGAGAGTATAATGTGTTCTGGAGAGAAAAGAAAAATGTCTTGCTCTATTTTTAGGAGCATAAAGATACAGTTTCCACTTCAGATGAAAACCATAAGCCTGTATAATGTTGCTGCTGCCTGGGGGACACGTGCAGAATCACACACACAGACACCAATTGCTGGCTGTGTGGAATCGGTAGCTGTATCAGGTTGGTTAGATAAACGGGGTAGTATTGATCTGGAAAATGGAGACAGGCAGAGGGGGAGAGAGCGCCGAAATACAAGTACTCACATTATGTGTGAAATAGCAGAAGATTTTATCTTGTTTGACGACGAATAAGAAAATGCCACTTGCCATCATGTTGAACCCATTGTCCTGTTGACTATTAGGTTATGTTGTGGATTAAATAAAATAGTAGAATAATATATATATGCACAAATATTGTATTTAATCCAACACATTAGGTGGTATTTAATAAAGAAGAATATGGTGAAAAGACTTCAGATCATGAAGCATACATCTTAGAGAGACTAAGGGAAAGGTGATAGTCTAATGTAAAACAAAACTTACAGTTCCTTGCAATTTCTCATTAGTATATTATTTTATCACAGATTTGATTTCTTATTTTAATTGTGGGTGTTATAGATATAATATAACATCAAAGCATCTGTTAGCTATGGTCCATAGGGTGACTGTTCTGACATTGTTGGAAAATATTTTGTATTTAGAGGTTGTTTTCATTTTCTGGCACCAAGTAATAGTTGACTCATTCACCCTTTTTAGCTTCAAAGAAGAGCTCTTAACTGGGTCCACAATTATGACATTGCTGTCTTTGTGTCAACTGATCTGCTTTTTGCTTCTCTGTAATCTCACCGCTTCTTTTTTACTTTAGCCAATGTTCTTTGCTCTGGAATTATGACCCTCCTCCCCATCCCACCTTAAAAAAATTGAAGTAGGGTTATTAAAAATATCAAGCTAATCAGACTTTGAAACATTAATCCACAAACCAGTAGATGACGTTACAGTGGTTAATCTTATAATCTTTTTTAGCCTATAGTCTTGAACCCCAGAGTGAAGTGTAATGGAAGCCAGGATGGAGAAGACATCCTGATATAATCTAAATCTATCATTTTAAATATACCCAGAAATGAAATGTGTCTAAAAGGAAGTATTTTATAATTCAAACACCTTAAAATAGTTATAATAAATACAGTATATAGATGCTGGATTTTGACTCATTAAATGTAAAATAATGGTTATGAAACACCATTTGTTTTTTGTTTTAGTTAGGTTTTTTTTGTTTTTTTTCTTCATTTGATAAATGCTCAGGGAGTAAGTCATCTCTCTGCTGCTTTCTAGCAATGTCAAAGTTATACTTGCTGGAACACATTTACAGGATATGACATGCCAGGATACTAACATGCTTTTACACGTCCAAACCTGGAAAAACTTCATCCTTCGGGGAATCTTGTGTTTACTGACCTATTGTTCCTGCGTTTAATCAGCTTTTTGTATTTTAGCAGTGCCACCCACATAGTAGCTAGTAGCATAGTAGCTATCTACAAAGTAGCTGGACCAAAATGATCAACTTGAGACACAGTCGCCCCATTGTTAGCGCAGTTACAGCTGATTCAAAAAGGAAAATAAAAGGAAGAGGTTATAATGAAATAATCCCAGTATATGAGAAAAAAAAAAAACAGTTTCAAGTAAAGTTGGTCAACAACAACACTAGAAAGCATTTCTAATGATTAATTTGCTTCTGTCATAAATGCAGTTTAACCATTTGTTATTTTTCACATTCTTCTCTTGATTAATCTTCGCCTGATTTTCTTGCCATCATTAGCATCTGACCTTGGGACTAAATGTCGTACAATTAATAAATGGACTTGTATCATGATGTTTTGATCAAATCATTGATATTGCACTGAAACGTCAAATTTATTTTATGGGTGGCTTCTATGGAAATTAAGAACATTGATTTGGGTCATTATCTTTGTCAACATTGTATACTCCACCTGTCAAACACTCTACAATCAGCTGTCCTCTTCTGATTTTCCACAGTGCTTCATTTACATTTAAAAATATTTTGCTGATGAGCTGAACTGCAGTGTGCCTCTTTAGCTTGTAAAAAAATAAATAATTTAGGTTCATAATGTGATTCAGTTCCATTTCTGTAATTTTATCAGTTTAAAATGTCAGAGTAGTGCATATAAGCAGCGTTCAGGTTTATGTCTTTGTTTCAGTAAGTATGACATTCTCCAATATGCGAATGCATAGGTGCTTAACATCTCCTAATCCTAGGAGGGGGGGCGGGGGGGGGGGGGGGGGGGTGCGGTGCGTGTGTGTGTGTGTTTGACAGATTGAACCTGCTTCATTTTCAGTTTTTCAGCCGCTTGTATCCACAACCTCATTCTTTCAGTCATTATCCACAATTCATGACCATGAGTGAGGACCGGAACATAAATCCACCAGTAAACATAGAGTCTTGCCTTTTGCTCAGCTCTCTTTACCACAACAGACTGGTACAGAGTCTGCATTATGGCAAACGCTGCACTGATCCGCCTGTTGATCTCCAGCTCCATTCTTCCCTCACATGTGAACAAGACTTTGAGATACTTAAACTTCTCCACTTGGGGCAACACCTCATCCCAAACCTGAAAAAGGGCACTCTACCCTTTTCTGACTGAGAACCATGGTCTTGGATTTCGAGATTCTGATTCTCATCCCTTTTGCTTCACATTCTGCTGCCAACCGCTTAAGTGAGAGCTTAAGGTCACAGTTCGATGAAGCCAACTGGACCACATCATCCACAAAGAGCAGAGAGGCAATCCTGACATCACCAAACTGGAGCCCCTCCACTCCCTGACTGCACCTAGAAATTCAGTTGAAAACCTTCTCCAAGTCCACAAAGCACATGTGCACCTGTGGCAAACTCCCATGCTCCCCCCAGGACCCTAGCATGGATATATAGGGGGGCAAACCCATATATGCTATTCTGTCTTTGCCTGGCCACCAGTCACTCTTGAATGATACCTAGATGCATCTGATAAACAGGCTTAGATGATGGGACTCAAATTCAGAAGCATAAATGCATAACAGATCCTGACACTGATTGAGGATGCTGAGAGGAAACGTATGTTACCCTGTAATCTCACTACCCACACATGTCGATCCTGATTTGGAAAGTGACTGCCTTATATATTTTTGTGTTTGTAAGCGTGTGATTGTGCAACTGTGATGGAAAAAAAGAAGAGTGATTGCCAGACATAGACTCGAGTATTCTCAGCTCCAGAAGCAGATTTCCCCACAATAATCAGCTGGATTGTCTTGTAGGCACATCTGTGTCAAACATATGCATGCTGAACTGTCATTGTTGTCATGCTGCTTCTGCCCAACCCCTTCTAACATTCTTTCTTTCTTATTCTTCTCATTTCTTCCATTCTTCTTTCCATGTCCTGTTCCTCTGTACCCTCTCCTCTCCTCTCCCATCCTGTCTTCCTCCATCCAGACTGTTTCAATCTTAGAGCAGCGACTGACACTGACAGAGGATAAGCTCAAGGAGTGTTTGGAGAACCAAATGCAGATTGGACTGCATCTCCAGAGAAGAGAGGAGGCCGAATGATGAGAGAGAAGCGCATTAAAAAATGTGAGGTCTTGTAGATACAGTATTTACATATACAATAGGGGGAAACCTAAGTACCACAAAAATGGTATCCACTGGGTGGCAGCACCAGTCGAAACTGGTCATTACCGCAGCATTTGGGGCTTTTGCATTTTATGCAAACTTTCTTTTTTGAAGTGACTATGCGACACTCACTGACTTGGGAAGAAGAAGATAAACTAAACTCCCAGATAATCACTGATTTAGCATGAGAGTAAGAACAAAATGGGGAAGAATATTGACAGGCTGAACCTCACATGAAATTCTAGGCCATGTTCCTATCAATTCGGCAAGAAACAGATCAACACTGACTGCAAGACAAGTGATGATCCTGCCTTCCTTGACTGGGATAACTAGAGGACGCCATATGCGAGAAAGTTGCATGTCCGCAAAGCCCCAGATGAGTGAGTCCTGCCCCCTTACATGTGATTTTCCGTGGTAGTTAGATTGCCCCTATTGCATCAAGCACCTTGAGACTTGGTGTAGATGCTCTATTTTGATATTTTTCACACAGGTAGTAGACATGAAGGAGCTGAATATTAGAGAAGTTCTTCTCGAAGCAGTGCTGAGTGTGCAGTCTCTTTTCTGCTGACAAAGGACTAATCAGTAAGCATGTGAGCAAAAAAAGCTGCGGGGCTGAGTGCTTACCATGCACTGTTCATGTTTATATGTTCTAACCAGTTCATCATACATGGGAGTCAAAAACACTGCTTTCATTTCCAAATATGCTTAAAACAAATAAATAATTAATTGGTAGTCACCATTGTAGTTGTCAGTTTTAAAAGAGAAATTGGTTTTTTGGTGTTTTGTTTTGTTTTTTAACTGTCTTGACTTTATTTAGAAAATCAGCTCCCCACAAATTAGCTAATTTTTGTGCACATCCCATCATTGTTTCTTGTATCTCTTGATTTAAATCAACAAAAGTAGCAGCCATTTCAAAGCCAGTACAGTGCCTTTCTTTGCTTTCTTTGCTCTTTGTCCCAACATTGTATGTTGGGGCAAAAACCTGATTTCCAAACCTAGTTTTAATAGGTTTTGTGAATGTATGGCTCCTCTCCCAGTTTATCATTTACGCGCAAAAATGTTGTTTGGACAACAATTTGAAAAAAAAAAAACACACAAAAAGGCAAAGAAGCATAATTTTATTGAATTAGAAACTGAATAAAAAATATAAATAGTCTGAACTTTTGCTGTAAATGGATTCCATAAAAAAATCAAAATGCACCAAGTACTGATGATAATTCTTCACTCAGTGATATAGATGGACGCTTTCCTGTTCAAAAACTATTGAAAAACACAATGATAAATGACCCAAATTGCAAATCTCACACACTCTGAGTTGCTACTGTTCATGGTATTTGTTTTTCTGTAATTCCACCAAAACTCTTGTTTACTTACTGTTATATGTCTTTACACTGAGCTTCTGGCTCACTGCTCCAAACAAAGTTGGAGAAGTTTAAAAATAAATAAATAAACTAACCTTTTAATTTTCAAGGAAATCTTTTGGGAAGAACAAAGCTTTAAAGTGATGCCTTCTTCAGATTTTACCATAGAACAGTGGCGTATTTTGCTTTGGTTTATATTTTTATTTACTTTACAAACATTCAGTGGTTGTAATACATCACTTTATGGCCTGTGTCTAAAATGTTTATGTACTGAAGTAAGTTATTTTGTACATTCTTAATAAATGTTTTATGCTTTATGAAATTGGCTGATAAAAGACTTCTGGGTTTGAGTTCATAACAATGAGAACTGTTTGTGTATCAGAGTTTGTTTTTACAAGCCTTGCCAAAGCGATGATGTCACAGGTCACTTTTATACTGTGATCCACAGAGCTTCATCAGTTACTGGAGAAATAATGACTTTCCTGTCTTTATTGTCCTCTGCAGAGATGTTTTGATCATGAGCTGTGAGCTGTTTCATCTGTTGCTCACAGCGAGTAATTTCAACCTTTCCTTTGTCAGATTTAGTGTGACGATTTATTTCAAAGGCAAGGGTTGAAGTTAAATACCCATGTGCTGTTTGTGTCCAAAATCTTTCTTTCACCCTATGTAGCCTTACCACTGATGCTGGATCAGTGCAGTTTATCTTTAGATCTTAGTTTATCTTTATCTGCAGTGATAAGGAGACAGGCTGTGCTTTGAGACTTCCTGTAATTTTTCATAAAACTCTTTCAGCTAAGCCATAAGCAGTCATCTTATTTGTTATTTGTTTTTATGTTTTCCAATAAATGGTGATATGAATTTTTTAAATCTTTTTTTTTTTTTTTTTTTATTGCAGTGGTGATTCATACTTCTTAGTTGCTTCGAGAAAGCCGAGTCGTGCCTTTAAGAGGGAAAAATATTGATGGCCGTTTCTTTAAGACCCGATTCTACCTCCGCACTGATGGAAAAAGAAGAAAAACAAAACCAGAATTCTGGAGCTGTGCTGGCAGGCCCATTCTCTTCCTTCCTGTCTGGGGCCTGTGGACACACACACACACACATGCACGCACGCACACAAACACGCAGACACACAGACACTCCAGCCAGAGAAAACAGCTCCCTTTACTATGGGCCTCAACCAGATAGCCTGCCAGCAGCTCTAGTAGAGGAGGGGGGGGGCTGAAAGAGTTGCTCAGTAGTGTGTGTGCGTGTGTGTGTGCGCACACGGTCTTGTACGCATGCTTATGTTAGAACCAGGTTTCATGGAACATAGGAGTTAAGTTTTTGTAATAAATTGAGAAACATTTTCACTGGTTGTGATTTACACTAGACTGCCATGTAGCTTGATAGCCACTCAGATATGGTTTAAAGTTAAAGTTGCTGAGATGTAGGATCCGCTTAGTGGTGAACCCATCAGTAGATTTATCTCTTACTTGGGTGACATAAGTGCGTTTCACCTAGCGGGGTTCCCGGGTAGCTTTACAGGACCTAAAGTGTTGATGTGTCTCCATTACCAGGACCAGACCAGTTTTTTTTTTTTTGTTGTTTTTTTTCTCAAATGCTTGCAACTCCCATGGGGCCAAAACATGTACCTGTGGTAGGATAGGTACTCAGATGAGAACTTATCCTGGATATTTAGCTCACATTTTCAATAGTTAAAGTAATTGGTCAATTACCTGATAGTGAAAATAATCAGTTAGTTATCCTTTTACAGTTTGCCTTTAATTTTACTGTGGTCACTCTGAAATAGCAGGGAATCTGGTAAAGACCTTTCCCACAATGGAGCATGACAGCAATCACAATGTTGTAGTGGTCAGTCACATGAAACTGTTGATTCCAGATACATTACAATGTAAAAGCGTTGTTTTTCATGTGTACTGAGATCATGAGTATAAAATAATGCTTGTTCTAATAACTTCTGAGGTGCAGATAAATCATCAAACCTTTGAATGTTGCTCTTTTTAAAAAACATTTTTCCTCTAATTTTACCTGAAGCCTCACACGCTAACCATGAACTGGATGTAGTTGTTTCTGTTGTTGCTATCATCTCCATGGAGGTACTGTGTCAGAGAAAGTCTCCATGAGTATAGCTGTTTAATTCTCTGTGTGTGTGCGTGTGTGTCTATTTGTGTGTATGAAAAAGGAGGGAAAAGAAAAGCTGAGGAGTAGGCCGCTGTAATATGTAGCCCATGTGTGGCCGCATTTGTGTGTGTGTGTGTGTGTGTGCAGGAGGGGGCTGGTGATCCAAGGAGCAGAACATCTGGATATGTTTTTCCTGGTGTGCTGTGGTTGGCGCTGCTGTTTGCCTGTGTGTGTTTTAGTGCCTTACCAGTTCACTGTGTCAGGGCTGTGTGCTCTCTAACTCTTTTTTTGTACTGTATTTCCCCAAACATTGTTATATTCTGACAGATTTTTACAATGGAAATGATACTCACTTTGACCATTAAACTAATTTCTTGGCATGGAGCAGGAGCTAAGTGTTGGTGCCCAGAGGGTTTTTTTTTAAACTACAACTTGTAGCTGAGTACTTGTCATGAAGTGCCTTTTCTGCCTGAGACACCAAAAACGTTCATCAGCGTGTTAGTCCCTGGTTGATAACGAAAAACTTCTTGTTTTTATAGGACAAAGAAATAAATAAAGGATCCGATGCAAAATCTACAGGATACAGTTCAGAGAAACTTGAGTAAAATCACATAAAATAACCCACAGTCCTGGAAATCATAGTTTATAATGTCCACAAGTCTAAAGTCATGTTCATAAACACACACACGCACTTAGGACCTATTTAAAAAAAAAAAAAAAAAAACAGTTGCAAACCAGTTATATCCTCAACATGGCAACGTCTTTCCCCATTAGAGCCGCCTCCCTCAGCAGGTCAGCAGTGGATCCCTCAACAAATGATTTTTAGAAAGTACTCAAAAAAACACAGCAAAGAATCCAAGTGTTCATTTGCTCTTCAGACTCCACAGACAGCAATCTAATGGCATCTGTGGGATCAGTCCAATTCAACAGAGACCCCACTCCACAGCCCACAGGGTCCAACAGATCTATTGATAACATCCCAGTATCAGACTCTCCATCAGATGTTCTTTGTCCAGACCCTGACTGGTCAGAGCTCTTTTGAGAGCACAAGGAGAACTTGCTCATTAGTAGGTGGGTAGTCATAATGTTACGCTGTAAGGTCATGTTAAGTACATGTAAAATACTGATATGAGACTATAACTAACAAAGACAAGAAAAAGACAAAACTCAAGAAATTATATCAGATCAAGAGAGTTGTGTGGAATATCAGCCAGTTAGAAAAATCGAATAATTTCTCACATGAGTGATCTGTTCCTCACAACAGTTTGTACACTGAAAGGCGATCTTCTAGAAGAAGGAGCAAAGTAATTTCAAACACACCAAACTTAACACATCTAATGACTGTGGTCTTGTTTAAGCAAGAGAATTTCCAGTGTCTTTGCACCACAGATTTTGGGTTTTTTTTATTGTTTTTTTTTTTGACAGTAGTTATTTATAATAGTAAAACTTTCATAGTTTTGTGCAACAGAAAGAACACTCTTTTGAAAGTAGAAAATGATGTAAAGTGAAACCTGTATCACTTGTTTTGGCTTGTTGGCTTCTTTACCAGAAGTGCTTGTGTCTGCAAAAAAAAAAAAAAACCCCAATAAATAAAGAATAGTATTATTCCGTGGTACTCTGGTAGCCTCCATCATCATCAGCAGGTGTGACCTCCTCTGTAAAAGCGGATGGTTTTCTAGTTTTACTGGTCTGGACCATTCAGACGTGTTTTAGCACAATGTCAGGGGGGAAAGACATCAGCAGTGATTTGAAAAAAGCAATTATTGTTATCCCACTCCCTGGGAAGGGTTGTAAAGCCTCGATAAATGAAGAAAGTAAGACAGAAAAAACCAGTATAGCATTATAGGAAAAGCATTGTAACAGGTGTACAAATTCACAAAAACTCAAACAGTGAGCCTTCATCCTGCTGGCCACTTCTGGATTTTGGCACAATTGCCCCGTGCCTCATTTCCCGCTTCATCCCTCCTTGGTCACCCCCGCCTTTACTCTCCTCACCACCTCCTACGTCTCCTCCCTCTGAGACTGAGCCTTGCTTGAAGGTAGTGACTGAGGCTTGGCGCTCCTGCTCATTTAGCCCACGCTTCGGCGCCTGTTCCAAAACCATCTTTCCATTCAGTCCCAAAGGGGGTAAAGAGATCTTTTTTTCCCTTCTTGTTCTGTACAGCAAAAAAGTTTTTAAATTTTCTTGACCAACCAGTATGTTAGGGAATCTGACAAAGGACAAAATGCCATCTAAACTGCATTTACTAAATATCTAATTGCTTTTTCATTTTGGAGAAATGGCTTTCTACTCCAACATGACACTTGGGTGTATATAACAGTACAGTCACCTAAATGCTCCAAGCCTGGCCATGACCTGCTCTACTACTGCAGAAGCAACTCAAATGAAACCAGTTTACACATGCTTTAAGGTGTGTAAATGTGTGTTGAGAGTTTGAAATAATGACCTACTTTACAGCAGGCCAGCCCATAAAGCAAACCTGGTGATAACTTGGAGAACACCCACCCACTTCTCAAAGCCTGGCCTCACTTGAACCTCACCTGAGTCTTTCAGTTTCTGAAGCGCACCCATAATTTAAGGCAGTCCGTTAATAAACTGTTTGCCTCATTTTTTTAGTTGAAATTTCAGTGAAAGGTTTTATAAGGTGTGCACAGTGTAACTAACATGACTGTGAATCAAGTTACAACTGGGACTGCCAGGACTTAAATAATACTAAAATTATAAATTCAAATCCATTATGAAACCACATTCCATCAGGGTTTTTGCACTAAGTATATACATGTATGTGTGTGTGTGTGTGCGTGGGTGTGTGTGTGTGTGTGTGTGTGTGTGTATATATATATATATATATATATATATATATATATATATATATATATATATATATATATATGTATACTATATATATATGTGTATTGTATATATATGTGTATATATATCTCTATATGTGTATGTCTCTATCTCTCTATCTCTAGTGTCTATGTCTCTATCTGTGTGTGTGTGTGTGTGTCTATATCTCTATATATCTATGTATAGTCTTGTGTGTGTGTATATATATATATATACAGTCATGGAAAAAATTATTAGACCACCATTTTGTCTTCACTTTCTTGTTCATTTTAGTACCTAGTACCACTAAACGTCATCATGTGACTAAAACAGACAGAAAAGAAAACACTGAATGCATAAAAGCAGTGTTTTTGGCAGTACAACGCCATAACTATTGATGTAAAAACTTAAGTGATTTAGGTTATAATCAAGAAAACCATGGAAAATGGTAAGATATCAGCTCTTAAATAAAACTCTTATGAGCAATCTTTGTGGTTATTGTTATGTTTGTCCAAACAAATGTACCTTTATTGGTACCAGGCATTAAAATGAACAAGAAACTGAAGAAAACAAGGGTGGTCTAATAATTTTTTCCATGACTGTATATGTACATGAACCTCATCCAAGCAGCAGTTCCTCAAGTGGCCAGTGGGGCTAAGAAAAAAAAACGACCTTTCACACAGGATGAAACATGTTTAGTCTGGATTAAAATCAATAAATTACCCTCATCTCCTTACCTTACATGACCCTTCATGACACTGTAGCATAAGGATTTTTATATAAGGCACAAAGTTGATTAATATTAAGACCTGGTGTGTGATTCAGAGTGAGGCAGGTTAGTCCAGGATCTCTTTTAAATCCATCTGCTCCCTTCTGCCTCCAAAAATCCAAAAAGGCAATAGTCAAATTAAAAACATAAGGCTTCAAAACAATTCACCACAAACCAAAGAGATGTGATTGTGGTCATGTCAGATTTTTTTGTATCTATGACCTCACTTTCAAAGGAACTACAAAAATGAATATCTATGTTAGCAATAGCCACGATACACCGCTTCACTCTGCTGCTAGCAAATGCTAGCAATAGCATGTTGCGTGATTTCAATTTAAACACTGGAGTTTGTTGTGCAAAGATTAACAAGATTCTAGAAAGTTCTCCTGGGAATCTTGCGTTTGCTTCTGTGACAATGCTGGTCTGATGATACTGGAAAAAAAATTAAAAAATAAAAAAAAATGACTATATCCAATCATATCCATACTCAGTTCCATCCTTACTGCTAATGTGACGTCAGTGAAAACACTGCATTGACAGCGACTGAGCTGTTAACTATGCTGGCCACCAGACACAGACATACATGTAACAGTGTTTTTTCACTTTTTTTTTAGTGAGTCTTTTCTCCAGATCTCGGCATGTTTTTAAGTGGCTCGGCTTTCAGGTTCCTTTCATTCACAAGGCCCGCAGAACTTTATCCTCATTTGTTGTTAACATAAAGCTTTAATCATGAACAATATCTCATCCAAAATTACTAACGGGTTTTCCACATCCACTAATGAATTCCCTTTTTTTTTTATGTGACAAGTGGAGTTATGAAGCCATCTGTGTTTGTCAAAGATCACTCAAATGTTTATCCGTTAGACAGCACTTCATGGTCGAGAACAAGCCACTCTGAAATGGAAAGGAGGAAGGTGAAACGGAGAGAGAACAGATTGTTCGTGTTATTTGGCCACCTTTGACCACCTGTCTTTATGGCCCTGCCTCTGAGCTGTCACAGTGATATAATAGGGTCGGGTTGGAAGTGTGTGTGTGTGTATGAGAGACAGAGAGAGAGAAAGAAAGAAAAGAAAAACATGGGGGGTGATGACTGAATGAGCACACAATGACTCACCTTGGTGCTTTTACAGTGTTGCTCGTGTAGGTACAGTGTGTTTGCTCTGCATGTCAGACACAGTAGGCAGCGTTGCGGGTACTTTAAAAACAAAAGATTTGAATGTTCATATAAGGAAAATCATTGTTCTGGTTTTTAGGATTCGGTTGGCTAACTCGATTTTAGGGTGGATCTCCACTTTTAACTCTTTGATTCGACAAATTGATGAAGCACAGCTGCAGTCCTGCTGAGATGTTTTTTAGTAAGACGTTTTTATGTCACTGGTGTAGTTCCAAGCTCTGGTCTCTAACCCTTCTTTGATAACTCCTACAACTATATTTTGCACAGAACAAATATGAAGAACCAACCTGTTAAATATATTAGTTACTGAAGCTAAAGATTAGGGACAAGCTTTACCTCACACAAGCAGCACTTCATCAGCTATACGATGGCTTAGTAAAGCTGAAAGCTCATGTGTTACCTTAATGTTTCTAAAACAGTCTAGAGACTGGAGTATAAAGTTTGAATTTTATATTAATGAGGAGCCTGTTCTTTCTTCCCAACTTCTCACAATTTACTAGTTGGTCAGATTTCTTTGGTGATAAAAAAAAAACCCTCCAACCCTTGAATTTCTCATGAACCTAACCAAATAGTTTTGGTCCCTTAAGTTACTCAGTTTTATTGCCAAAACCAAACAAAATAGTGAGTGAAACTGAAAGAAGAGACTCAGAAGTCTCAAGAGTCCAAAGAGTTGCATATCATGTAAAAGCTTAAAAGGAAAAATGCCATAAAATAGAGTTATGGCAAAAATTTGTGACAAAGGTCCACAAATCTTCCAACTAACATGTTCAAGTAGACCAAATGCTTCAGTGATTTATATCACCTCTAGTGAGACAAAGTGGTATTACAACAGAACATAGCGTCAAAAAAAAAAAAAAAAAAAAAAAACAATAACGTAGACAGACACGATTCTTTGATCCTTTTTCCAGGCCTCTTTTTTTATGATTTAGCAGGCTGTGTGTTTAAGGGCAAAGGAAACAGCAGAGGAAATGCCAGTGTTGGTGTGGGAGAGGGGTGGTCTCTTCACAGCATCACTGAGGTGAGTGGGTTTAAACCACAGTCTGCTGCTTTAAACACATCTAAGGCAGAAACAAAGATGCAGAGGGGGTTCCTTCCTTGATTTCTTTAGGAAGAAAGATGTACAGTACATGCACCTCTAGGCAAGAGACTAAAAGTTGTTTTTTTTTGTTTGTTTGTTTTTTTTCATTCCTAGGATCATTTTATTTGGGGCAAAGCACTGCTAATTATGTATAATAAAGAAATCAAACCTCCATCTGTTTTCAATGAACAAGTACAGGGCAGTCTTGAGGGCATAAAGTTTAAATCTGTGGGCAGTTCATCTGAATACTGTCTTCAACCCAGTGAGGTGTTCGCAGATTTGATTTTTCTATTTAGAAATCAGTAACAGTTCTAAAGAGTAAGAATGCCAGTCAGTCACAAAGATCCAAAGATCCTCTCTACTCAATCAAACTTTTTTCCCAAATGTAATCAAAATGTTTTTGTTTTTTTTTATATTTCAAGCAATTTGCAACTTTTCATCTCGAGGCTCTTTACATAGAAAATAAATAAGTAAATACAAGTCTAATTCATTAAAATCCAGTTGTAATCCAATTAAAACTAATCCAGTCATGGACCTTGACTGGCTGGTGGGTGAGTGAACAGGACAGATGCCAACTACCACCATAATAACACGAGTCCAGGGGCAGCGAAAACAAAAACAAAACAAAGTTAATGGGATGTGCATGTAAAATACAGGCAGCAGACTGAAGAGGTGCACCGTGTCTATGGCATCATAGCAAATGACTGTCACCTTGATTATTTAAATGTGGCTGCAGGCTTTGTGAAAAACATTGGCTGTAATGAAATTTCCTCTTCGATACTTTGCGGTCATTAATGCTGGGGAAAAAAATGTTATTAGAAAATGATCAGATGAGACAGTGTTATGAGGAAACACTTTCAGATGTTCACTCTCTGAGTCAGAACAAGATCAAGGATATGAGAGTAGTACAGCTCTTTAAAAAAACACTACATAGTTTAATATAGAGTGAAAGATTATATTTAGACTATTATTTTCAACCTCACTAGAGCCACCTAACAATAACCCTATCTGCACTTAGTACTGAGATTTATAAAAATTTTAAAAAAAATCCAAGAATTCCCAGAGTAGACAGGTGTTTATAAAAACTTTGGTTGCAACCAAAATTGTGGTATTATGACATCTCTGGTATGGAAATTTAAAGGACAACACTGTGGTGTCCTTTAAAAAAAATAAAATAAAAAAAGGTTTCCAAAAAAAAAAAAGTTCCTGATTCCAGTTTTTACAGATAATTTGTAAAGGTGTATATGCGTATGCAGCCTTTTCTTCCTGCTGCTCATTGTCCGCTTTGTTTCATACAATCCGAGATAAGAAAATATTTTACCTCCCTAAAATTTGTCACACACAGTAGGAAGATTTATCTTTGTCCTTGTGTTTCTGGTCTTGCAGTGTTTTGAATAAGAACCTTGGTGTGTGGTTTTCGTTTAGAGAAACTGCACTTCATCTCACAGAAAAATTTAGTTGAAGGCTTGAATTTTGGATTCTGCCCTCATCTGAACACTGTACCTTAAAGAAAATGACATATAATGACAAATGACAAGGGTTTTTTTTTTATATATATATCAGTAAAGAATGATTCGACATTAGAGAGACTAGATTCAGAATGCACATACTTTTTTGTTGGAAATGTTAAACTGGTTATAACAGTTATGTTCCAGTATTTCATGTTTCATTTCCATTTTTAAAATAATTGAAGTGAGACACTTGTGTGTGAACAAAGGCAGCTTTCCAAAAACCTGATGACACAGACAGGTATTGCGAAACAGGAAATGTGCTTTCAAAAATAGCTGTTGACGCATGTTTAAGCGAGCAATTTCACAATCAAGTTTAAAGCTTCCAACGCGTCTGTGCAGAGAGACGTCCAACTCTTTGTATGAATTTACGTGTTGTAATCTGTAGCTCATCCTGTTTGGTAATCGCGCCGCTTAAAAGAATTACAAGTTAAAAGCCCTGAAATCTCTCATGCTGAGATTTTGGCATTTAATTACTCACTTGAAGGGCTGTAGTTGAAAAAGAATACATTATACACTTGTGTTGTTTATGTTCCCCCAAACCAGTGGAGGGACGTGTGTAATCTCTCTGTGAAGCAGATTTGATGACTTTTTGAGTGTTTATGAGTTTTAAGGAAAATTGCAATAGTTTTTGTCTCTTATGTCCTACACATCTGCTCTTATTCATCACTTTTTCTATGTTTTATCCATCCATCCATCTTCTGTACCAGCTTCATCCTATCCAGAGTCACGGGGGAGCTGGAGTCTGTCTCAGCCGCCATCATCGAGCAAAATGGGCACTTTCACATGAAACTCTAGTGTCTTACCTTTAAGTCACTGATAAACCAGATCAGTCTTGGTATACTGCATGATGTACCAGTTTTATACAATATAATTGTGCTGACGTTCTCACACTGGGACACCAGTAGCCATGAGTTTTCCCTAAACTAAGTACTGAGTGTTGTGCCAGAGCTGCAGAGGGGAGAAACCATGGCAGCGGAGATGGAGTGGGTGACAGAAAAAGGGGGACCTCCAAAAAATCTGACAAGCATTCAACAATGAATAGAAAAAAAAAAAACTTGTCAGAAATTAATTTAGGTGTAAAAAAAATAGTTAAAGATCTTCAAAAACATTAAATATCTAATGTAAACATTTTTTTAAAAGGCTGCTACGTAACTTCAAGATGTGTTTAAGTATTTTCTATTCAGCATATTAAACTAATTAATTTTAATCTCATCAAAACTTTTCTCAAGGTGCGACGCAGTTAAATAAGATTGGTTCTTTTGATCTTATTCTGTAGGAATATTCCAACAAACTGCAAATTCTTGACCAAAAATAATGTCTCAGTTTAAATTATTACTTTTCGTAATATTTTGAGATAATTCTCATCGTAAATCGTAATGGAGGGCAGCTGTAAACAAACAAACACACACGCACACTCTCTCAGAGACCCTGTTGTTGTTCATGAAGGGACTGGAAACACAAGAGCCCTAAAGTTCAAGTGTGTGTTTGCGTGTATGCATGCGTTTGTGTTTTGTTTGTGAGTGAGCGTGTGTGCGTGTGTAAGTCACTGGGGGGGATAAAGAGCCATTGTTTGCAGCTGGTGCATTCACCACTCCTCCTCTCTGCAGCTGTGAGGAAATCAAACGCTCCTCTCTTCCTCCTCTCTGCCTCTGTCACAACCTGCTGATGCCTTATTAGGTCATTCATTGTAAAAATGTGGTGGCCTTGTTTAGTGTAGTAGGTATACCCTCAAGCTGGAGGAATATCCCACATTACTACTAATGTGAGGGGTGAAAGGACAACATACATGATTAGTAGTGATTGATGCGACTGATTATGTAGACTTTATGCCTGCTTAGTGATTTAACAAACAAAAAACTGAAAAGTGGGGCGTGCAATATTATCTGGCCCCTTTACTTTCAGTGTAGCAAACTCACTCCAGAAGTTCAGTGAGGATCTCTGAATGATCCAATGTTGTCCTGAATGACTGATCACGATAAATAGAATGCATTAATGCGATAATAACACACACGTATAATGTATATATATGTATATGTGTGTATATGTATAAAGAAAGGAGTTTGCTTGTTTTCTTTGTTTTTAGATGTTTGCACAATATTATATATATATATATATATATATATATATATATATATATATATATATATATATATATATATATATATATATATATATATATATATGTTGCCAGCAAGATGGCCAAACAAACATGAACTAAATAGTCCTTTATCACAGATATCTTGTGAAATATTTACCAGACCTCTACAGCTATGTAATTAGGACACAACAACAGAAGGTTCCAAACCTTCAGTTCTTACAAATGATAGGTGAAGACTTTGGGAATGAAGAGCTTTGACATAATACTGTTTTTCTTCAAGCATGGTCTTTTTGCTGTGGACCTATTGTGAACCCCTTTTTTTTTTTTGCCTGATTTTATATTTGTCAAAAGCGCTCTTAAATGGAATATTTTGCATTACTATTGCAAACTTTTCATTTCGAAACATTCCTTCGCATCTGCAAAACTTCATGATATATGCTGTAATATAAAAATCGTGATATCAAAACATAAACTGTTTTTGGCTGATGTGTCCTAAATCTCTGAGGACACATTTGAAAATATGCAATTAAAAAAAAAAGCTCTAGTTTTAATAAATGATCTCAGTGTAATGGACATAAGCCAGATCTCAGTTGGAGATGTTTCCAGTTTGCTTGTGAGCGCAGCGTGTGGAGGTGTATGTAGGTGGGTGGACTGAAGGTGTTGAAGGCTAAAGAATAGCTGACTATGGGGTCAGAATCACTGCATGTTCATGAGTTTCACGATTCTCTCTCTGTGATTTAATAAAGCATGCACTATATTGTGAATATAAAATGTGAAATGAGTATATTAGGTACACCATAATCCACATCTGTGCATTTCTGGATAGACAGTGAGGTACACAAGGATAGCAATATTTCCGATGCACCATAAAATCAAAAGGAAACATGATCATGCAAAGATGTCCGAAAATCTTAAATCCTATATCTGATGTTGAAAGTGAGAAATTTTATAATTTTTGGAAATACGCATCATCATGATGTATTTGATATCAACACCATATTTCAGGGGCAACAGAAGACTGGAAAAGTTGTGTAATTCGAAGGGAAAGATGAACTGATAGGACATCTCACGTCTAATGATGTTTAATGGCCAACAGTTGAGCGACATATTTACATACAATCATGTGACAGTGCACCCTCTCACAGTTGTAAAATAAATGGGCCATGGCAACACCTTGTATGTGATCTGATTGACTTGCATGACTTGCACATCTGTAAAGGTAAAATTATTGTTAATGCTGAATCATAAATTGAGATTTTAGAGCAATATGGTCCACTGTTAATAGTGTCTTCTTTTTTTGTTTGTTTTTTTTATTTTCCTCAGGAAAAGCCTTTGTTGAACCACATTCGTTACGTATTACAACACACCGTGGCTGTGTAGTAAAGATTAGGGCTAAACTGCCCTAGTGATGAGTTATAATCTGATGAAACATCTGGTATTACAAACATACAACAAAGGAAGAAAGTAGATGTGATGCAACATGCACATGTCCCTTTTCTAACATTTAATGCCCAAACATGTCCCCCCTGGGACATTTTTATTGGACTGAAGTCTTAATAATCTGTCTACAGCATCCTAAATTTTGTCAAGAATACAGTTGTATGAGAGAGCAATGAATTTTGTACAGTTTTTAGAGGTGTGGTGTGCACTGCAAACGCACAAAGATCACCGCCACATGTCAGCGGAGGTGAAGCACATCCATGATGCATCCTAATCTGTGGATTCAAGCTTTATCTCAACTGCTGATAACAGTCAGCAGTTAACACCTGTACGATCTAATGCAATCCAAAACAACAGACCTGCTGCAGTAGGTGTCTTCACAAGCTCTTTTTTCTGTCCTTGTAGTGAAGTATATATTCAAATAGAAGAATTTGAGAAGGGTGATAAAAAAAATTACAGTATATTAGCTGAACAATGTAGTGCTAAAACATTAACACCTTCATGACAGTGTCATTTCATACTAAATTTTCCAGCTATCATAAAAGTGGACTTTATGACAAGACTGCTGGTGTAAGGTACTAAGCTTTCTGCAATAATTCTAATCACTTTTTTCATTTTAGTGTCATTTGATTAAATGTTGAGAGTAGTGCTGGGCGATATGGAAAAAATCATATATCACGATATGGACTATTTTATATCACGATAACGATAATATCACGATATACCATAATAAAGTATGTTTTCAGTTATTCTCTGAAAAGTTTGACAAAAATTTCATTGCTTACTTTTCAACTTTATTTTGAAAAGACATTTAGCTGAACTGTCACAAACATACATTTTAGTGCAGCAAAAACAGGTAGGTACAGAGGTACAGTAGCTTTCACATTTTTTTTTAAAGTGCACAACAGTTTCTAAGAAAAAAAACACATTTTTGCACTGAAGTTCAGCTATAAAAATAAACACAAATTATTTTTCAACTTTCTGAAATCTGTAACCTTGTAGTGCAAAGTTTGCAAACCAATATAAAGTGTCTAAAATAAACATCAGGGTTGAAGAGAACTCTGTTTAAGGCATTAACCATGAATAAAAGTGCAAACATAAAAGGCTACTTTGTAGAAGTAGATATGATTCTATCAAATTTATCATTGCAGGTTATTTAATTACATATTTGCTGTAATAATTGATAAAATTAGTTTAGAAACGATAGAAGAGAAATGGCACGATACACACTTTTCTATCGTCCCCACGATATGTATCGTCATATTGCCCAGCACTAGTTGAGAGTAACCCTTTATTACTGAGCCTTATGCAGTGAAATAATCCACCACAGGTCATATTAGGTCAAATAAATAAATAACTCGGTTATTTAAGTTTTTTTTTTTTTTTTTTAAATCTGAGATCAAAAAAGTAAAGAGGTAAAAAAAATTATTTGATTTTGAATGTAGTCAAAATGAACAGAAATAAGATGGAGTGACATCACGTGCGTCTATGTAAGAAAATAATCAGTATTTAAAGTTAGACTCGACGGTCCAGTCTCTGAATGAATGGATACATGAAAGCAGCGCGAGCTCGTGTGAATCCTCAGCAGCTCTGCACCTTTAAATGTGTCTGCTCCTCCTCCCTTCAGTGACAAACCCGCAGAGCCTCTTTAATGCATCCAGTGGAGATGACAGAGCAGAGGCGCTCCGCGGGCCAGCCTGTCCAATAACAGCAGCCATGGGCTCCAACACCGGCCGCTTATCTGAAACCCGCATCCGAAGGCGCTGACCGGGGATCTGCGGGCCGCTGCTCCGGGTCTGCGGATGCCTCAAAGTTGGAGGACGTCGATGGACCGGATTGAAACGTCCACTTTTACCGGACTGAGAGAGGGAGCAGAAGAAACCTCCGCATGTTCAAGTTTCCTGCGTGTGTGTCTGTTGGATGTGCGTGCGGCGCGTGCTTGTGGAGGTGTGTGTTGGGTGCTCTGCGCCCCGCTGGTGTAGGAGCGGCGGCGGCGGCGGCCGCGGGAAACCAAGTTTAGCGCCGTGATTTGTCTCGTTTTCCCTTCCGTCGTGTACTGTACCGTTCTCGTGTCACAACCGGGAACGGGCGGATTAACGTTTCCCTGATGAAAATTAACCAACTGCGCGGAGGCTCCGTGATCGTGACGATGATGATGTCGGGTAAGAGCGTGGAGTGGCTGCAGGACGAGCTGGAGTCCGGGTCCGGGTCCGGCTCCCTGCTGCTGCTGGACTGCAGACCCCACGAGCTGTTCGAGTCCTCCCACATCGAGTCGGCCATCAACCTGGCCATCCCGGGCCTCATGCTCCGGAGGCTCAAGAAGGGCAACCTCCCCATCCGCTCCATCATCCCCAACAACGAGGACAAGGAGAAATTCGTCAAGCGGTGCAAGACGGACGTGGTGGTTCTGTACGACGAGGCGACGGCGGAGCGGCCGGAGTCCGGGCTGGGGGGCTCCGTGATGGGGCTGCTGCTGCAGAAGCTGCGGGACGACGGCTGCGAGGCTTTCTACCTGGAGGGTAAGCTCCCCCAATGTCTTTAAGAAAGACGAGAAAGCTTTCCTCCCGAACCGGACTGAAGTGAAATGTTTAATTTCGCCCGTTTGATTAACTCCAGGTGGCTTTAATGAAAATGTTACTTCGGTTCGTCACGTATGACAAATCTCTCCTGTTTATGAACCATAACATTGCTGTAATTCCTGTTGCATTATCAGTTTTACCGTGAAGTTAAGTCCGTTATTTATAAATGAGGACATTTCCTGCACGTTCACTTTAAACCGTTAAACAGTTTGAACCAAACTGTAAGAAGTGTTTCAACTTTGATGTCGACAGATGTTCGCCGCTGCTGAGTTTTCGTATTTCCCCTCCCTCCCTCTTTTTCTTCACGACACACTCTTATCAGAATTTATTGTATGAGCACACTCTGAATTAGAAACTGTTTCCTTCGCCTCTTTGTAGCTGGGTCAAGTACAGCACGTTTTAACTCAAATACTGCAAAAATGGCTCCGCCATGTTGTGCTCCTTCAGGAAAAGACGACCGTTTTTTGTTTTTTTTTTCATGAATGAACCGAGAAATGAGGACAGTGCGATACGTTTTTTTCTTTCTTTAATTACACGTTTATGACTAAAACAAAACGCTTTAAAATTGGACTGAAGTGACATTAAATGTGGTCCTGGCAGCACATGTGAGCGTGTTTGACCCGTGCGTGTTAAAGGCGCTCGACGGGAGTCAGAAGCCGAGCTGCCATTCACAAAAAGTAGGCTGAGCTGCGGAGAGTTACTGCCCTGATTTTCTCAATGGAGCCCGTGTGTCCAGCACGTTTTCATGTTCATACAAACGTAAATGTCACGGTGTGTTATCAGCCTTGTGGATGTATAATGAGGGAGCAGCATTTGAATAGAATAACAAGTGTTCTTTTTTTCACTGCAAACATGTCATGACAGAAACTACTCAAATCTGATTTAAATGAAAAGTGATTTCATTTGGATACTTTCTAACTCTTCCTGGTTAATGTTTACCATAAAGCTCATTTAAAAAAATCGATTTATTGTTTTTATTTTTTTTATTAATTATTAAAGAATTTTTAAATATTTTTTTTCCTTTTCTAATGTACATAATTACTAAATAATTACCACAAAATGTTAATTTCTTGTCATCTAGGATCTGTTTCTTCAGTGTTTTGTGTCCTGCAGGGTAGTGCTGGGCGATATAGAAAAAAATCATATATCACGATATGGACTATTTTATCATGATAACGATATATATCACGATATACCATAATAAAGTATGTTTTCAGTTATTCTCTGAAAAGTTTGACAAAAATTTCATTGCTTAGTTTTTCAACTTTATTTTGAAAGGACATTTAGCTGAACTGTCACAAACATACATTTTAGTGCAGCAAAAACAGGTAGGTACAGAGGTACAGTAGCTTTCACATTTTTTTTAAAGTGCACAACAGTTTCTGGGAGGAAAAACACATTTTTGCACAGAAGTTCAGCTATAAAAAATAAAAACAAATTATTTTTCAACTTTCTGAAATCTGTAACCTTGTAGTGCAAAGTTTGCAAACCAATATAAAGTGTCTAAAGTAAACATCAGGGTTGAAGAGAACTCTGTTTAAGGCATTAACCATGAATAAAAGTGCAAACATAAAAGGCTACTTTGTTGAAGTAGATATGATTCTATCAAATTTATCGTTGCAGGTTATTTAATTACATATTTGCTGTAATAATTGATAAAATTAGGTTAGAAACGATTGAAGAGAAATGGCACGATACACACTTTTTATCGTCCCCACGATATGTATCGTCATATTGCCCGAGCACTACTGCAGGGTGCAGAATTCAACTGTTATGTTAGTAAAGGGAATATAATAACCACCCATCCTTTGAATAATCTTTATTATGTTTTTTTATATGTGTGTGTGTGTCCTCCAGGGGGCTTCAACAAGTTCCAGTCAGAGTACCCTGAACACTGCGAGACCAATCTGGACTGCTCGTGTCCCAGCAGCTCCCCACCAGCTTCCGTCCTCGGTTTGGGGGGGCTTCGCATCAGCTCTGACTGCTCGGATGGGGAGTCCGACCGCGAGCCGGGCAGCGCCACGGAGTCGGAGGGCAGCCCACTACCCAACAACCAGCCAGCTTTCCCCGTCCAAATCTTGCCGTACCTTTATCTGGGCTGTGCCAAAGATTCCACAAACCTGGACGTGCTCGGCAAATACAACATCAAATACATCCTCAACGTGACGCCCAACCTGCCCAACATGTTTGAGCACGAGGGAGACTTCAAGTACAAACAGATCCCCATCTCTGATCACTGGAGCCAAAATCTCTCACAGTTTTTCCCGGAGGCCATTTCATTTATTGGTAAGTGGAGGTGCTGTGCTGTTCTCTCACCCACAGTTCAGTATACAGCTGTAGATTAAAAAAAAAAAAAAGTCAGACACAAGTATTCATTTATATCCCTTCATTTAAATGTATGCAAACATTTCACTTGCACTCTACATCAAGTTTTCAGATAAACATCAACAGTTTGGATGAAAGCAAGGTAACGGTGATGACTATTTCCATTGAGAAATCAGCTTTCTGATTAAACCTTTGATGAAGCCCAAGGTCTCATTTTTACATGGCTAATTTTTCTAAAACTTACAAACAGTAAAAATATTCAAGCAGTTCATGTTAGTTTCTTCAATTTCAACAATGTTTATAGCACCAACTAGATAATTTGACTCTATTCGATCCGAAGATGTTAAACTTTTTTTTTATCAGAAAATCAAGAAAAATAGCTTATATGATAAAAAAAAAACAATCTTTGTTTTATTGAAATAGTTTTTGAGATGCATAATGGGAATGTATATGAAGCCACACTCAGGCTTCCATTTAAAACCAGAAAAGCTTTGAATCAATGTGGAAATGGTTTCTTTGAAAACAGGGTTACACTGATGATTTTAGACTTTTTTTTTTTTATTATTAATATTCTCAGTCTTTCCCATCGTTTCCATCATTCCCTCAGGCTAAATTCCCAGAGAATGAATGAAGTCCCTCTCTGATGACTCAGTGTCAGAGGTCTTGTCTTAGATTGTCCAGACCAGCTTTTTTGGAGTTCTGATTCTGCTTAGTTAGGAGGAAGTGTGACATATGGCAGAGCACGGGACTGTGGCAGATTTAGGCCACGCTGATGTTAAACTTGAGCTGCCTGGCTGGCTGTAATATTTAGAATTTACATCAAATCTTTTTGGGTTTTCAACAAGCCAATTATGGATAAAGGAGACAAAGATGTGCTAAAAGCTGAAAATTAATTGAACATCAAAAAAATTTGCTGTTTAAATACATTTCATGTGCAAAAATTGTAGAGACAGAAAGATTTTTTTTTCCTTTCCTGGCTTTTCACCAGCTTTATAAATGAAAGAGTCTGGGGTTAATGTGTAATTAAAGCACAAGTATAATGATATGTATGTATAGTGATGCTGTTCGGCGTACAGATCAGTTCAAGGTTACCTGGCAGGTAGCTACTTGTTTGACTTCTGAGCCTTGTAGAGATTTGTTAGCTTCTCCTCACAAGGATTTTTGGCCTTTTTTTTTTTTTTTTTTTTTTTTTTTTTACTGTGGAAAGTGAGCACATTTCCCATATAAATTTAATTTGGTATCGGCTTGGCAGCCTGTGAGCCAACTGACCTCAATCCTACAACAAGAGATGGAGACAGAGAGAGTAAGGAGAGGATGAAAGAGAGAAGAAAGGGAGGAAAGAAGCATTTAACTCTCGCTCTAATGGCCTGTGGAGATGGAGGCGCAAGGACTCAAAACTGATAGGTAGACAGATGCAGCTACATAGTAATGTAAGCCTCTTTTTTATTCAATTTTTCTATGGACAGAGAGGTATAAAAGCAAAATGAATTAAGGCTGCTGCTGCCATTGACAAAAGCAGTGCTGAGTTGAAAATGAGAGCATGATATAGACATAATATGCATCTAATAATATGTTTTTTGGAAAGAAGTTCTTCATTCTTTGCTCATATTTTTAGCCAATGCTTAATTCTGTTGTGTTTATCAAAGGAGTAATGTACCTGTCACACATTCAAGGCACATGTAATTATTATTATCAGTTAATCTTCAAATGTAGTGAATGATGTAATGATCTACAGTGAGTCACAGTTCGTGGAATATGAATAGTTTTCTGTGTCATTTCACCAGAGCTGTCCAAAGTAGATTTACTGTTACAAAATAGGAGAAAAACCACTTTCAGACCAAACAAAAAACAAAACCACTTACACCAGCACTTGACTTTGGTCTTCGCTGATAAATGGTACAACAAGCATCTGTCGGTGTTTTCATGGGTGTCCGTTTAGATGGGCATTGATTGAATACATGACACCCATGTTCACCTTTTTTACAGCATCAAGGCAGTAAAAGCTTATTGTGTCTATGATTGTTTCCAGCTTCAGTTACAGACGCCTCCTGTCTCTTTGAAGGCAGCATTTGCACATTGTTTAAGCAGGTTTTACTTTAGGGAGATTGACGTTAATGATGTAAAAATAACCATCGTAACAACCACTGGCTATGCTGCTTCTGCCCTTTGCTAACATGTCCATGAGTTTATAATGTCAAATATGTCACCAGATTAGTCAGTTATCTTATGGGTTTACTCATGTTCACCTGCTTGAGTAGGCTAAGCCCACCTCTCTGCTTTTACAGACCTCAGCGCACTACAGAAATACAAGAAAGTGTTTCATTAGAGGTTAAAATTAGTGCTTACCTTGACTGCAGGATGACTCATCAGTATATTTTTATTGTTTTCAAGAGAATACTCGAATATACCATTAAAAGAACCAACAAAAAGCTTTATGAATGTTTGGACAATATCCAGGTATCAGTGTTATGTAGCATAAAGTTTCAATATAAAACTCATAGATTTATGACGAACCCAGACTCTGTTCTGTGTCAGACTCGTCTTACTAGAGTAGTTTGTTGTTTAGTTTTTTGTTTGTTTGTTTGTTTTTTAATGAATTCACTTATAAATGTGGTCACGAGCCACTGCCCGTAGTGTGAGTACGGGTATCATGGATAAGAGCAATAACATACTAATATTAATTGTCACTGTCTGACTTTTTTTGGTTACAAATCTGTGATTTTAAAAGGAAGAGCTCTTGAATACTGCTTCTGATTTTGATGCCAAGTGGCAACAGTCAAAGCATCTGAGTCAGCTTTTCATTTGCCATGTGTTGAGTTGATATATATATATAAGTATTCTGATTAATTTTAATGTGAGTAATTTAAATCCTTATACTCACACTTTATAATACAGGGTAATCTAATAATTTGTTTTATCGATGTTTGTAAATAATCCTTCTTTCAAAATAATTGAAATCCCCAGGTTTGTGAGTGAAACTGTGAATTTAATAGTAATCTAATCTTTTATCTTTTCCTCTCTTATCTTGTCATTCGCCCCTTGTATCCTCCGACTCAGACGAGGCTCGTTCCAAAAAGTGTGGCATCCTGGTCCACTGTCTGGCAGGGATCAGCCGCTCGGTCACCGTCACCGTCGCCTACCTGATGCAGAAGCTCAATCTGTCGCTCAATGACGCCTACGACTTTGTCAAGCGGAAAAAGTCAAACATTTCCCCAAACTTCAACTTCATGGGCCAGCTGCTGGACTTTGAACGGACACTGGGCCTCAACAGTCCCTGCGACAACCATTCGACCTCCCCGCCACACGAGCAGCTCTTCTTCACCACCCCAACCAATCACAATGTGTTTCAGCTGGACACGCTGGAGTCCACATGAAAATACGACTCAAGACTGTGCCCTCTTTAGAGAAGAGCAAGGAGTCAAGGTGGAGTTGTTACCACGGTAACGAGCAGCTGCACTGGAGCAGAGCAGCCAGTTTTCATGAATGTTTTAGCCTCCCGAGGCTCTTGTCTTAGAGTCTCGCCACAGAGCGGCTCTGAAGTGACAGGAGGGGTCACGAATGCCAGGTTTAAGGAGACGTAAGGGGAGTTTCTTTAACTCAGAGAGAGGGGAACACTGGGTTTACAATGAAGTTGTCCTCTGCGTTGTTTGAAATCGAGGATCCAACATCCCTGATCAACTTGTCTTGATACGAAGAACAAGGTGACTTACTTAACTGAGTGGAAAAACTGAATGGCCACAGCAGGACAGACAGCTTCATACAAAGATAAAGAACGTAGAAAATCTGCAGCACTCGATTTAAGAGATGACAGCATCCTCTCTGTTTTTCCGTCTCAGCTCACACGCTGAGCTGACTGGTGCCAAGTGGAGAATCTGGGATTTACTCAAAATCTCACTCTACTGAATGTAGAGGTTTTTGGGGTTTTTTTTAAACCAAGGAATTAAGAGACTCTCTCTGTCTCTCTCTCTCACACACCCACACACACACACACACACACACACACATAAACCAAGTATGTATGTTTTTACTGTGTGTATGTTAACGTACGTAGCAGAAAATGTATGAGCAGTCCTTAACAAATTCAGTATGTCTACATGCATTTTTGTATATTTTTATGTACATTTACGCACAGATCTATACCTTATATAAATATATACGCATAGAAAATTTGTCTTTGTTAAAAAAAACAAAGTAATTCAATCCACTAATGGCTTAAGAGATTGTAAAACTAAAAAAAGAAGGGAATGGGTGTTGAGTTGGTTTTTTTTTGTTTGTTTATTTGTTTGTTAGTTTGTTTTTTAATGACCTAATGCAGTTTGCACAGTGGCATAGCCATTGACTTGCTGGCACTTGAAGCCGGCGCTGGAAGCAGGCAGATAAAGAGACATTCAGAGAGGGTGGAGTGGACAGAGGAGAGGCCAGTCCCAGGCTGCGACAAGTCCAAACAGCTGCACAGTGGGATGGGGAGGGAGCAGGAACTGGGTCTATGAGCAGAGGGTCAGGTTGAGCACTGGGTTAAAACGGCAAGGAGGAGCAGGACCTGGAAATAGGAACCAGCTGAATTGTGGTTGGGCATCTGTGATAAAATGACTGTAGGCTTGGTTGACTGTTTTTAAATGTAGTTCCCAGTTCCTCCTTTCTTCACCGTATAAGTGTTTATTCAGCCACCTAAGAAGAAGTACCGATGTTTCCACCAGCTCTTCTAAGTATTTGAGTCATTTGTTTCATTTCAGTTAGAAACTAAACCCTGGACTTCCGTAATTATGTCATCACAGCAGTTATCTTGCAAGTATGTTGGCCCAAAACTGGTTTCTACCAGCTCTGACTTTTGGTTTTTGGAAAGACTCCTGAGAGACTTCGAGGTTGAGGATAGCAGGCCTGAAACCAGTGTTAATGTCCAAGAGTAACCTTTTGGGCACCGTATTTTCAAAGACATCGAGAGAGGAGCAACTCAGACTTCTCACAGACGTGACACAGATTTGCCAAAAATGGATCATAAGTGATCATAACTTGTTTGTGTTGGGGTTCTGGTCTTGTGAATTGGGACTGGCCTCCACTACAGACTGCACTTACTTTTTCTTAGTAGGAATCGCCCATTTCATCAAAGAAAGTTTTGTTTGGGTTGATTCACCCTTAAGCCTTGGCTATATTATATGAAAGAATAATAAACACATGGATATGAAATTGATATATAATAGAGCTAATATTACACAAATGGATATTATTTTGTATACCTGAGCACGTTGTGGTGCTGTATGCTCTCAAACAGTAGATGGAACCATGGGTTGGATGATGCTTTATCAGGTGGAAAGACCAACAATGAGGCCTGTTTTTTTAAATGCTGTTGCTGCTAATCACAGCCGCGCACAGCATGTGGTCAAGGTGTTTTCTGAGACAACGTCCACATCCGCAGCACTCAAAGAAAAAGGCTACACGATGTTTGAAATTTCATGTGGAAAACCATGAGGAATAATGGCGCTTTTAGTCTGACAAAGGTTCCTAAAATGTGTTGATCTTCTGCAGCTGTTTTAGCACCAACCTAATTGAACGTAGGGGAACATGTGTAGGCCCTTTGGGGCTTGCAATTGAAACTTAATTGCGACTTAATTCATGCAAAATGTTGCGGTAAGTCGCTGAGTTGAAAGAGGAAGTCAGATTGCCAAATAAAGCAGCCTTTTCCACTCCAGGTTTCATACACTCAAATGTCACACTGCGAAACTTTTAAGTCTCACTTCCGGTAATGGCAAATTCAAGCGTAACAACTTGTGTCAACGAAAGAAGTTGCATTATGAGACTTGCATGACTAATAGCCTTCTTTTATGGTCAGCCATGCAGTGATGGACCTGACAGAATAAAGCTAGATGCCAAAAGAATAGTCTTGCAGTCCTTGAGGTTCAAAGACAAGGCAGGGAGACTTAACTTCATGTTCCTGCTTGAGTTCAAATCCAGGTGTAACAGCGGAGATTTAGTCTGACAGCTGATGGTTGGAAATGCTGCTAAATATTTCCATAAGTTAGTCGCATGCAGCAAACAGAATAATCATGTCATGTTGATTGTTATTCATTTTAGTTTGGATATGATCTCCAAGTTCATAAAACTATTCTTCAGGGTTCTGCTGCCTGTGAATAAATACATGCGACAGGTGTGGAGGATAAATGTCCTACTCTTTAAGGTTGCAATGACAAACCTAAACTGGATTTCAAGGTGCAGATGTGGACGAGGTCTAAACAGAAAAAAGAACTGGGTTTCAGGGGGCACAGCAGTTGAATCTGTTGGTTGGTTTTAGATGGCCTTATCTTATCCTTCTAACTTGTTTCTAATGCTGACTGTTCAATACTCTTTGTATCTCACTTGAGAAAAAAAAAAAAAAACATTGTGTGGGAAAAAAAAATGTTTCTGTGTTATTTGAATAAGAACGCGGTAATATTAGACGGCGGTCTGTCGTCTCACCGTAACGGGTCACACGAGGTCCTCTTTGTTACTCTGCAATATATCAGAACACCTTTTTTTGCAGTATTTTGTACATCTAAGACCTCAACGTTTTTAAATTCATCTTCTTTTGTACAAAATCTACTCATAATTATACAAGATCCAGCTTAGTTATGGCTTGTGTACTGAAATAATATTTCACCTGGGGTGTCCAAAATGTAGGACCTGTTCGTCCAACCTTAAAAAGGCCCTTGCAAGCATACGGTCATGCACACACCACAGTCACGCACACACAGCCAGAGCTGTGCATGTCAGTTTTTGTCACAATAGACAATTATACCACCCGGCTTACGTAATTACACAGTGTTTTTCCAAAATGATTTGATAAAATGTGCTTGATGCTATTCCTGTGGCCTTTTGATATGAGTATACTGTAAATCTCAGTATAGATATATGTATGTTATGAATTTATATGCAAAGATCCTCATGTATGATAGCATCAGAAATGAAATTAATACTACCATGCTTGAATGGACTTTCCTTTATTTTTGGAATCGTATTCCACTTATAGTAAAACAACAAATATGGACTTGATCACTTGCACCCTAGGATTGAAAAAATATTTCAGGATGGAGTTTTTCTATTTACAAAGAATATGGTTGATTTCTAGCTGCTTTCTTGTGTTTTTGTGTCTCTATAACAATGAAAGAGAAACCAAGTCTTTTTCTCTGTAATTTTTCTAGATCACGGGAACGGGTGTTTTCCGTGTCCTTAAACCTGTAGCTACAGTACATCTTGGTAAGAATGTGCTCGCGGGAGAAAGATGTAAATGAATGAGAGCAGAGGACAGACGTGGTGGTGTGAGAAACAAAGTGAACGTGAATGATTTATAAATGTTACCTCAGTGAGGAATTTTTCAGGGATTTTTTTTTCCTTTTTTTTTTTTGGACAATGCATCTTGCATCGTGTTACAGCTTCACAGTCACGTTGAATAGCTGTTTTGTATTGTGCTGTAAACAGTTTTTTTTTTCTTTAAAAAAAGATGCAATCTGTATGTGAATAAAAACAGGGGGCATGTTGACCGGGGCATTTTCACCTTTCTGTCTACTGAAAGAAATAAGATTGACCCGATGTATTGTACAGTGTATGGAAACAACACAAGACATGTTTATACTGCAAATAAATATTGAAGTATTTTTTTTCTTTAACATGTTTCCTTCTTATTTTTGACATTTAAATGAAGAAGGAGAATGATATGGTTTTAGTTGGTGGTTCCCATGTTGAGACATAAAAAGGGTTACATTTTTCTCTAATTTCTTGCCTTTTTCCTCAATCACTGAATCATTTGACAGGATACGCTCCCTGATACAAGCAGTTACACAATAGTTTTTACTCGAACTGGTCATAAATGATTTGAAAAGGTGTAACACTTGTGTGTCATAAGGATACTTGTGACCAGGACGTTTAAAAACACCATGACAAGGGTTGCACAGTTGGACAAACTGCTCTGATATGGGAGTACACACTAAGGCTGTTTTCACACATGTTGGTGCGCACCAGATTACATTTGATCATTTTTCAGTTAGTCCACATAGTTTTGTTTTCACTCGAGCCCACCACATCATGTGATGATGCTGTCAGTGCCGTCATTGGTCAATTGCAGTCTTGGCAGAGCGTTATGTTTCCATGACGAAGAGTTGAAAAGCATGGCAGCACAACAACTACACGTTGATGACCCTGGAAGTCGTCAGTCCGCTAGCATTACTTTCTTTGGTCATGTTTACGTTCTCCTTCAGAACCGACAGTGTGCTGTCCAGCGAACTAAGGAAGCGTCTTTCGCTCAAAGATGTGCTGTACAGCCTGCAGTTAAGCTTTCTCAACACAAACAAACCTCACTAGAGTTCGCTGACAGTGGTACCGAGGCCTCCTCCAGGAAACTCTCGATACCGCCATTTTGGTGCGCACCAGAGTGCAGTGGTCCAAGTGAGCCAGAACATTCGTGACTAAAACTCCTTTGGGTCGACCTTACCACATAAAAACAAGAGAAAATGAAGTTATGTTGAATGCCATAGTGCATCAATTTTTATCATCAAATCTACAAATTATTGAAGCTCAGGTTTAAACATGTAACTGACACAAATTTCATTTTGATATTCAATTATTTATTTGCCAGTCAGGGTAGTTTTTCCTCCAAGACGTTCAAATGCTCCTGTTACAGCTATTATAACGGCGTACAGTTTGTCTGTGGGTTTGAGTTGGAGCTCTGGGGTGATTTATGTCATTACCACCAATTAAAGTTTAATTTCATTCCAACTCAAGCCGATGTCTAGAGCCTTGGAGTGCATCCAGTTGAAAGAGTACTTTTGGGAGAAAGAGAGATCATTATTTAACGTCAACACACGACTTGGTTCCAATATCAAGAAAGTGAGTCAACAGCACTCCTAAGTTTAATTTTTTTTTTTTTTTCAAATTTGACAAAAGTGAATCTCCCTGTAGTATTTGTAAAGTAAACATGGCAGACTAAACCTGCAGAAACATCAAATTAGGCACCATAGCACTTTGTGTGAAACTCTGAAAGACTGAACTTAAAGGGAGACATCACCTTCTTTTTTTTTAACCATCCATTGAACTATATTGACTAAAGGCTGAGTCTATTTCACAGGTATTAGCTGAAGGTAAAATGAGTACACAGTCTGAACTCAACCATTTAACGCCCCTTGAAACCTACCAAGGTAGCAGTTACAGTACAGCGCATGCGATTCAAGCTTGCGCTACAGACATAGTGGTGTGTTTTGCCATTTCTGTGTAATAAGACTGCATTAAAACTACCAAGCTGAATCTCATTAAACTTGATGAAGAGTTGGAGCATGAGGCGAGGGATTACATTTCGGCATTGATCAGGATCAGTTTCATTAAAACTGCCAAATCGAGCACTGGCACTGGTGGAGGACTCTGAGCACTCTTGTGTATCGAGTACTCATGCATGCACATCACAGAGATGCATGTCTTACCACAAGCTACTCTTGCTTGTTATAAAGCATAAAATAAGTGTGTGGCAGCCACTTTTTTTTTCTTCTTGTGGTTTTGCTTTGCATAAGATTCTCCCCGTCTTTTCCCACAAACACACAACAAAAGATTTTTCTCTTTTGTGATTTCAAAGGTTTCTAGAGGCTGTGTCTGAGTGCCTAAATTGAAATTCAGCGACTTGCTTTCCCAAACACCACTGTGCTTGTTTTAACTGTTGTAAAAGTGAAATATACTATGTTTAGCTTAAAAAAAAAAGAAAAATAGCTAACTTTTACCTCTTTGGTTAATCACTTAATTGCACCAAATTATCTACAGGCATAATTTGCTACTGGCTCCAGCCTATTTTGACCACAAGGCAAACAGTGTATTTCTCAAAAATATTAACCTATTATTATAAGGGGCATCAGCATTATTAGCACGTCCCTTTGTTTCCAAGCTTCATCATCTTTGATCACACATGCCTCCACGTAACCTTTCCTCGGCGGTGTCAACCCCAGCCCTGTCATGTGTCAACTTCTACATTGTTCCCTGACATGTTCATTGGGGTGTGATTGTGGAAACAAGGCCCTAAATACTGTAGGGATCAAGTAGCCATATTGTATAAGTGTTTGTGTGAGTAAATGGCCTAAGAAAGGTTGAAAAGGTGCTATATAAGCGCAGACCATTGACCTTTTCTCTCTTTTCTGTCCTCTCAGTGAGCGTAGCAGAATGGCACATGTGTGCATGAAAAATGGCAGTGAGGGAGAGAGAAAAAGACAGTGGTGGGGGGGGATTCTTAAAGGGATCGCTGAACTGACTATAAATATCTTCGTTCCTCTTTCCTCATCTCCTCCAGTGGTGTTCTTCCTTCCTTTCCAAAGGTTTTACTTTGAGTATGATTTGCTCTCCTGTGGCACATTCAAGTGACCCAATCACTTCACAGTAATTCAGAGGGGGATGTAATGGTATAATGGTGACAGCAGTGGTGAAATAAAGGAAATCAAAGCTCCCACCCTGTGAATATGACTAACACCACTCAAGGCTGACTCAATGGTTTTCCTGGCATTACCGTGGGTTTCCCTCATGCCCCTTATCATCATCATGAGAATTCATGAGGTAAATGTTTCATGATCTAATATGAAATAATTAAAGCTACGATTCTATCAGAGGCTAGTTAGTTGGGCTAAGAAGTCTTTACCACTCTCATTTCAAGACCTTCACCTTGGTATCTAAAAAGGTGCATGTGTTCTTAAAAAGTTTACTACTCCCAACTAAGTGAACTGGTCCAGACCAGCTAATTTCAAAAAAGCACCAGCATCATCCAGGTAAGGTTTAATGTGATCATTTTGATCAGTCACATGAAAAAGAAGGAGCAATCATTTTCATTTCTGAGGTTTTACACATCAGGACATAATAAGAAACAAATTCTGGTCCTCTACATCAGATTAGACAAATGCAACCTCAGATGAACAGCTATGCATGACACATTACACCATGTCATTACTGAGTCAGAAAATACCAAGCCACCACTATAAATTCAGATGTTTTGGCAGTTTGCAGGTCTGAAATACTCTGGTGTGTTAACAGAATGCCAAAAAAGGACGGACATAAGCAGTTATCTTTGTGAAACAGTTGCTCCTGTCCATCAATCTGGAAAAGGCCATGAGTCCATTTACAAACGATTTGTAGTCTTTTATTCTAAGAAAGATTATTCCCAAAACATTCAAGACGGTTGCCATGGTCAGGGGGCGGTGTTTTTATCATTTCTTTGTCATACAAAAGGCAACCAATCAAATTTCTTCCTGCTCGCTACACAAATAACCCACGTACTTTGAGGTAGTCCCACCTCCATGTACAATTTCATTGGCTAGCTCCAGCTGTGTAGCCACATCTCGACTGAGTGATGCATGTGCTGACACGGGAAAAGTTGAAAATACTCCGGTTTGATGGGGCCAACATGATCGACGCAATACACAGAACCCACAATGGAGTTCAATAACGGGTGACATCACTCCATTCGGAGTCTGTGGAGACTAATGCGGAAGACATGCCCAACGTGTGGACATGTATCCAGCATTACTGAATCATGAATCATCATAAAAGATCTTATCTGCTGTAGCTCATCTGAAATTGAATTGACCTCAGTTTAAAACCTGGTAGGTAAGAAGCTTCATTTTGTGAGGTGCTTCTACTTGAATAAGCCTCCATGTTAATTTGGCCTCCACCTTGAAACACACTGGACTTTAAAGTATCAGCTTGTCCTGGTGCAGATGTTTGTGGAGTTCACATCTCAATACATCAGAGCTGTTTTGGCAGGAAACCAGCACACTATTTGGCTGGTGGTTTTAATGTTGTGGTTGATCTGTTCTTTTTTGAATATAATTTTGTAATGCAACACTGGTTGATTTAGTATCAACCACAAGTTTTATTTGAAAAAATAAAACATACATTAAAACATTTTAAACCAGCTCCACACTGTTTATAAAAGTGCAATTAACTTCATCTATATTAGATGGTTTCATTCATCCTCCAGAGTCATTTTAATAAGGGCCTGTCTTCTTTTAATTAAACTGTCCTCGCCCTCCATATTACTAACAGAGCTGAAACACTTGCTAACAAATTACCTCTGCCAAAGTCATGACAGTGACAAACCCAAGTGCTTGGGTCTTGACACTTTAACAAAGCTGCTCTGTTGCTGGCTCCTTTAATGGCCTCAAATAATTACAGTAAATAGCTGCTGTGGCTGCTGCTGCTGTGCTCAGGCAAGCACAGCCCTCCCACAGTAAGTGGTACTGCTCTGGTGCACTGTACACTCTGAGCTGTCTTTCACAGTTATATAAAGAACCAGTGCAGCACTCTCTCCAGCAACTCACCACTTCAAGAGCACAATGAGAGGGGATCTGGGAGGGAGCGGAAGTGGAAGGAGGGAGGATGAGAGGAGTGATTAAGGCAGAAGAGGTAGAGATGCTCATGCTTTTTCACAATAAGCCCTGTACACATACAAAATGGAAACTATCAACAGAGCAGAGACAGATGAATGTTTTAATTATATTGTTCCTTCCACCGCTTGAATCTACTTACCATGCTGTGATCTCATCCTGGGTTCACTACTAGTTTACATTCTGAATAATCATTTAATTACCATAAAAACCTGGAAGGATGCATTTAAAAAGCACCAAGTCGCTAAAAGTTTTTACTTCTCAATTTTTACTTCTCTGCACCGCACATGTTGCAAACATGCATGAGTGCATGTCTTTTCTACTGGCAAACAAGTCCATGTTAGGATGCTGAAGAGGTGGTGAGGGTGAAAGTCACTTTATCCTAATCATCTCCATTCTAGACAGTTTCAATGTTAAACCTTTGGATGCTCTTTGTTTCTTTTTCACTCACTCTTGATTAGATTTGGGGAACAAAAAGATTAGGTAAGTGTTTTGGCACCAAAACAACTTGGTTGGTGTTTTGAGTTTCAAAACCTGTGCTAGAGAGTTGAAAATATACATGGTTAATTCTTCTAACTATATTAATATTAGTGTAAAAGACAGTAATCTGACATAGAGGCTGACCTACACAAACAACGTGCAGATATTTTGCCATCCATCTCTCAAAATTTGGTCCTTAGATTATGAGATTACTGAATTTTGCTGTCTTCTCCTGTGAGTAGGATATGATATTTGATTCTGCTTCAAAAACCTTGCCTTAATCCCCGCCTGTGTTACCAAGTTTATTAAAGTGTGATCACAGCTTTAAATACACCTAAATGAGGGTTCAAAAAGGAAATTGTTTGAAGACTTTTCAGGCATTGCATCGTGCTGTATGTTTCCTACTTTGAAGAAAAGTTCTATTTTCAAATTATGCTTTATCTATAATTAAATGTTATCTTTATATATGAGCCACAACCACCAGATAACATCCTGGCAGGTCAGTGGCACATTTGCCAAGAAAAAAAAAAAAAGCTGAATACATGCCTCATGTCACATCGCTTTTATCAGTTCCTTAGCTTCCTGCTGCTGATTAAGCACACACCTGAACAAAGTCTGAGCCACACAGATCACTGGCATCGCATTACCCTAAACACAATAACTGCTGTTAAAGACTTGAAATATCATTTCATGAGTAAATCCTTGTCTCCGTCATCTGGAGAAGCATAATTGAAGCTAAATGCATCCAGACTGGTAGCAAAATCCAGTTTCCCTAAATCTATGATTTCAGTGACTATTAAGCTCGTGCACGAGTGCAGGGAACTAACAGTTTGCACGTGCGCATGGGCATGTGTGAATGTTTGACTACAACCTGTCCTGTGAGAGCAAACACATTCAACCTGTTCTTCTATCTCTGTGGCATTGGCCGAGAGGCCACTGTGAGATTAGTTGAACGATTGAGAAGTTAAATATATTTGATGAGTTTCATGGTTTTCTCTTCTTTTTTTTCTTTTTTGTGGTAGTTCTCCCTCTTCAGTGTAAGATTATTTGATGATAACGACAACATATTTTATTTGAAGGTGTCTTCTACCAAGATGACTGATCACAAAATTTAAAGAAATCTAAAGTCCTTTTTGAAGAGGTTGTCAGACAAATGTACAAATCTTTGACTCCAAGTTGAAATGTAAACTGTTGCCATGTCTGGCACATATGGTCAAAAAAAAAACCCTTTAACAGTATTTATATTGCACAATAAATTCCTCCACTTAATCCCAACCATCTTTCTTAATCTATCACTGAAATTTCTTGCGTTTTCATTCATTTATTTCTTATTCATTTTTTCTTCATCCTGATATGACCCCTCTCCTCCTCTCCCTCTCAGCCGACTAGGGTGAAGATCATGTGCTTACCAAGCTAATAAAGTGCAAGGCACATCCGCTCATCAGTTAAAGATTAACAGCAGTAGGTGATTAGCACACTATGTGACCATCATCCAGGCTGGAAAACAAATAGCTGTCTTAGGAAAGAGATACTGTGATGATGCATTTAGAGAGTGTGTGTGTGTGTGTGTGTGTGTGTGTGTGTGTGTGCGTGTGCGCGCGCACCTGTGGGTGAGCGTGTGGTGAACAAAAATCACTTAGAATCGATGATTTTACTTTAACATTTTAGAAAGTCTTAGAAACACCACAACGAGAGCTAATTTAAGGAATGCAGATTCTGTTGGTGTGGCTGAATAGTCCATCAGTACTACACTACAGATAATTAAAATCAAATTTTGTTTTTGACTTGTAAGTGGATATACACTATACACATACAGGTGCATGGTAAAATCTAATGGCATCAATAAGAGCATGATAGAGACTCTTGTGATTTGAGTTTCATCGTAATGAGCACCTTTGGGAAGTTCATCTCCAGGAAATGCATTGCAGTCGATTTAGTTGTAGACAGTCTGAGAAAGTTATGTGCTTCCCTGGTTATTTTTTAAAGTAACTTTATCAAACTTTATAAAAACTTTTTCCTTTTGCTGCTTCTATGCAATGCACATCATTTAGCTGAATGATGGCAGTTTTCTAGTTGCAATTTCATCAGCTTTCCGGACAGATTGCTTGTTGGTGTCACTTAAGTCTTCATTCGGTCATTTTGTTCAGCTTGTGCCATCAAGGGTGCGGCTGAAGAGCCATTTTTGCTTTTGAAGGATCTGAGTGAAATGACCCGGCAGTATCCAGGTCGCAGCTATGATGAGTGCTGCTTGAAATCTCTAAATGTTGAGGAAAGGAGGTTGTGTGCTTCATTATCATTTTGTTTTCACAGGAAACACTGGATCATCGCTTATGATAGGAAAGGAAATGACTCTCTCCCACATTTCCTTACAGTTACGACATTCAAAACAATGATTTTCTTACAATGAAACCAGTTTATAGAACAGAAAGGTGAGAGTGAGCATCTCCAACATTATTGTACTGCACTTATGTAACTTTGTCATTCCACAGGGCTTTTGATGTTGCTGAGATCATTAGTGCTTTCTTTATTTTCAAAAGTTGTCCAAACTGTTGATTTGGCCACTCTTAAGGTTTTCACTGTCAAGACAAGTCAGTCAAGCTCATTTCTGAGGCCCATTTAAAATTATTTCAGTTGACCAAAGTGCTGTAGAGGCTAAAACAAAAAACAAACAAAGACAAACCCATAAATTAGCAATAGAAATTAGAAAATATATTTATAAAAAAAAAAAAAAAAAAATAAAAGACTAAAAATTAAATTCAGTTCAACTCAACTTTATTTGTATAGCATCCATTACAATACAAATTGGTGCTTTTCAGAGACCTAAGACAAGACCCTTGAGCAAATATTAGTAAATCTTAATTAAAGAATGTTCAAGTTATTGTGGTTTATTCTCATCATTCATACCTTTTAGATTATCCATAAAAAAAAGAAGTTTTAATCAGTGAATCCCAATCTACTTAAAGGAGCAATGTGTAAGATTGTCGGTTTAAAAATCCCAAAGTAACCTAAAAACAGCAAGAGAGTGAAAATAAATAAGTGCAGTCATGTCACAAAAAATGATGTCTACCTGAGTTAGCATGCTATATAACTAGCTCTGCGTCGTCTAGTTTCATAATACCAGTTTCTGCCATGTGCGGCGGTAGTGAACTACATAGCGGTACAACATGATTTCATGAAGAAGTCACACAGTTTGTGGGCATACTAGAACTAGTTATCAGTCATGTAGGTACTCCCCCCAAGTTACCATTTTAGGATAGGTGAACAGAAACAGCAAGGATGGCTGAAACTCTCAAGAAAGAGAACTCTCTCATCATGACAACATTTGGAAGCAAAAGAGCATATAAAAACAGGACTAAAACCAGAATAGATATCGGCAGTGCTTTCCCCATTGGATACAGCTCAAGGTCAGCAAAGAAACTAAGTTTTCTGCAGAACTACGTTTCTATTAGATTGGTAAGTAATTGTAGCAAGTAATTACTGGTGATTTTTTTGTTTTGGTAAATGTTTTTGATGGTAAAGTAAGTTAAGTTACTTACCTATTTGTTGGTCATGCACAGGTCAGATCTGCCAGGGTAGCAAAAGAAATAGATGCTATGCCCAGTCACTTCAGCAACAGCCCTGTTAACACTCTTTCATTTGCTCAAACCTTATCTACCAAACCGATGCTAAAATGTATCAAATACTAATAGTACAAGCCTTGCTTTGAAGATAATGAATGGATTTCTGGAGCCACACCAAAGTAAGAAATGTAACGGAAGACATTTAAAATTGTAGTAAATGTTGTTAAACTTAGTTGTGACTGACTGGTGATATTTGATTGCTAGGAGATCTTGCCAATGGTGAAATCCAACCAGGCTAACATGTAAGCTGTTAAATTAACATCAGGTGGACGCCAAATGTGACGTTATAAGAGTATCATGTCCCTACTTAGGTCATTTTAATCATGTTTTTGTGTTCCTGTGGAGCTGTGAGTAGTTTAGCATTTTGATGTCTGCTAGCTATTGTTTTGGCAACACAAAGTTCATAGCCAAGTAGTTTACGCAGGGGCAATTGGCTGGCCAGATGAGTTGTGAGATTGATGGGAGGGGGGGGTAGGAGTGGAGTATAGCTGCGCAAAGTGAGTTGGTCTACCCTCATGTAGACCAACTCACTTTGCACAGCTATACCGTCCCCATCTTGATTGGAGCGTGGAGTGTGAATTTAATTTTTGGCCTTACATTACCCATTGCAGCCAGGTAATGTAAACCCACACACACAAAAAAAGAAATCAGTTGAAGGACATAAGCTCTGCCATTAAAGAGTGATGACTGAAAAATGGGTTTTTAAAATTGCCTGATCATCTCAGGAGCACATTACTGGCCTCAGACCATCTCAGCGCTCCCCTTTCACTTCAACCTGAATAGAAATGACAGGTGGATGTGAGTCAGGCATCAGAAACTCACACAGACAAAACCCAGCATCAGGTAAACTTTGATCCCTGACAAAACAGCTTCATTTGGATGCAGTTGCACAGCTAGGGTTGTATTAATTTTTCACATTGTCATTACTGTTTCCTGCATTTTTAAGCAACAGGAACCGACTACATTTAATTTCTCTCTAGTAGTACATTGTACTTTTCTGTCTTTTCTTTTTGGTACTGGTAGTATTTTTTCCCAACTTGTAATTCAAAGGAAATTAAGAATTCATGTTGTGGATTTGAGCTCATATAAATATGGTCAAGTGAAACTGTTTGTCATGGTGTGTTCAGACCAAACATGAAACAAATGCTGACCTTGCATGAGTTGCGCAAGTTTGGCCACTGGGATGTTCTTGCAATATTTTGCAACAGGTGAATATTTTCCCAGGGAGAAGTAGGGCTTGATCTCTACAGAAACCACATGCTTACTTGTGGTAAGTTTCATAAGTTATAATATTCTAAATACTGATGTTGTTTTGTCACGAAACATATTCTTAAGATTTTTATTAGGTATAAAGACAAATATTATAACTTTAAATATGTAGATGATTTAACTGAATTTGCTTGAAAATTTGCACCAATGTTTTCAGAGTAATTTTCAGAGCTGAAAAGCCTCTCCAGCTATCCTAGTGACTGTTAGTACTCATGCACTCTTTTGGACTGAGATCTCTGACATTGGTTCTGGAATCTGCTGTCACTCTCAAGTGACTCTCAAGTTTGGGGGTGACAACCCAGATACTCAAATTACTGGCACAGCTGCTGCCTTTGCTTTCCAAATCTTTTCTACTTCCTCTTTGAGCCTGTGGTATTTTTCCAACTTCTACTGTTCCTTCTTCTTGACGTTGCTGTCGCTTGGGATTGCTACATCTATGACTCCTGCTTTCTTCTTCACTTTGCTGACCACCACCAGGTCTGGTTGGTTAGCTATCAGCACTTTTTCAGTGTGGATCTGGAAATCCCACAGGATAATTTTCTACCACCCTTGGAGGTATCTTTATCTTGACTTTGGTCCTTTCAGCTATATTCAGCACAGAAGTTCTTGTTATTGATCCAGCTACTTGGTTATGACCTTTTCCATGTATGCCACACCTACCTGCATCTTATACCCCACTCTTGTGGGCTGGATTGTCTGAGGGGCATCTTCACATTTGGGATCTTGTCTGGTGTGGTAGACCCAGGTTTCTAATCCTCTTGTCTTCAAGGCCTGTTCAACACGTATATCTTCCAGTCATCAGATATCCTGCTAGTAGAGGCCAAAGTGTAGTTTAGAGTCGTCTATCTTCACCTGTAGATAGACGACTGTAGCCGTCACCGTTCCACTTGGATCCCTCACATTCAAACACATATTCTGTCTTGCTGCAGCTAACCTTCATTCCTCTCTTTTCCAGGGCATACCTCCACCTCTCTAGATCTTCCTCCAGCTGCTCCCTGCTCTCACTACGGGTGCTTTCACACCTGCCCCGTTTGGGGCAGTAGTTCCGAAACAGGGAGCGTTTCCCCCTAAAGATCGGTTTGTTTGGTATATGTGAACACAGCAATCGCGCTCGGATGCGGGACAAAACAAGCGAGCCGAGATCACCTAGGAGAGGTGGTCTCGGCTCGCTTCCATTCGAGACCTGGAGCGGTTCTTTTGCAGTGTTCCAAAACAAAGGGGCCACAGGTCTGAAAGTACCCTAAATGTCACAATGTCATCTGCAAATATCATAGTCCATGAAGATTCCCACCTAACCTGATCACTTTTACTCCTTCCCTCCATGGGTTTTTCAATCTCACCCATCCTATTTATGGTAACCATTAAAATCTTGTGCAATGGGATTTCCTTCTTCTAGTAAAGCAGACAGTGTGAAGTCTTGGAAGGGTTTACACTGCTGATCTGTCAAATAAACACATGGCTTCTTTCATCATGATGCAGCTCTCTAAAGGCCTGAAGATGATAGAATTTCACCTCCTGGAGAAATTCAAAGCTTGGTGCTATCCATTTACCTTGTACCAATGCCTGATGTGGCCACTGAAGCTGAGAAAAGTTTCCTCAGCAACCAGTGCTGAAGTTTGACAAAAAAACCAAACAATTACGACTGTAAATAGTTAGATCTTCCCTGGTGCCTCCCACTGCAGCCTACTTTGGAAGAAACATCCTCCTGCTGCCACTGACTCTCCCAAATCGGCCCACAAAGAAAAGGAAGTGAGGCTTGTTTTTGAACTGAAAAATCAGTTGACCTTTACATCCGAAAGGTGAAGGTGTCAGGCCAGATGGAGCACAAGTGAAAGCCCGAGAAGGCAGTTCCACTGGCTGTCAGCCATGCTGTGGCCTTGGGCCAGAAGGAGAGAAAAGAACCGGTGGTCTCTGAGGTGATCAGAATGGAGGAAAGGATGTAGAAGGTCTTAGCTGTTAGTCAACAATAGCAGGGGAGACGGACTAACTGGGAAGCAGTCATAAACGGGATCATAACATGGATCTATGGTACAGCACAGAGGCATGTCATGACTGGGGCCTGAGAGAACTGGCTGAGATTTTGGACTTGTCCTACCACTTTTCAGCCGCAGATTCACGACATCAGACATAGACCTGGGGCACTGAACATCAGCCAGAAGCTACAATTCATTTCTGACACCTGGATTTGGATGGAATGTGAGGGTTGATTTGTGCTGACAACTCCAGTTCCTTGAAATCACAGATGCTTCCTCACAGCCTGGAATCTTCCTGTGGTCAACATCAGCAAGAGAAGGGCTCATAGCTAAACTCATGGCTCCATGGGAGGAAGAAATGGAAACAGCTTTTGAGAGGAAGAAGGAAAGTATGCACAGCATTCACAGAAACTGGGTGGAAGGCGTGTACCTACTCAGAAGAAGTTGGCTGTGGAAGTTTCATGGGAAAATCAATACAACAGTTCCAGAAGACTCTTGGAATTACTGGGTCATAGCAGAGGAGGGCTCTTAAGGAACTGGCAGAAGAGGCAGTGCAAGGGAGTTTTTGGCTTTGGTTCAGTAGAAACGATACAAAGAGGGAAAAGCATCTGAGAGCCAGCTGCTGGGAGCAGTAGGCAACCACACTGCTGATACTGCTGCCCTACCACCCTGTTGATGTTCTGGGATCAAAAGAATGAAACATCTGGGATGGGTGGCTCCCAGCTGATGGCCCTGCAGCTGGGCTGAAAACACTGATGTAGGTGTGACAGGCAATAATTCCCTACAGGCAAGTAAATTTGTGTTTTAAACAAAAAAGTAAAAATCAGTGAATGTGTAGATAACCATTTCGAGAATTTGTTTAATGCACATGTACAGTGTGCTTACAGATGTGTAACATCTCAGAGGGACTGAAGCTAAAAGAGAAGAGCGCTCTGGATTACAGCCTGCCAAATTAGTGCCTTTATTCTTCACCCTATAAGCCTTTTATTCAGTTCAAACTGTGAATTAACTCTCCTGTCCTGCACCTGACCTAAATACTGTTGTACAAAATGTGCCTTCACATCACTTTTTCCATATGTGGGTCTGACTTAAAAAGAACACTAGTGATCATATTCATGTATTAAAGGAATATGTCACCCACAGAGACTCATTCATGTGGCAAACACAAAAGAGCAAGCTACTTTACTTTAGGCTTTGGACACAAAGGTGATTCATGTAAAAAGTTTTTATTTTTATTTTTCATTGTTATTATTCACTGTTGGTCGGTCCTTTAATATGTTTTAATGAAAGAAGTTAAAATCAAAATGGTATTAAAAACAGTAAGACCAAATGTGCCATCATATTTATTGCTTTATTCACACTTTGTATAAAAACCCACAGCAGTTACACCTAAAAAGGAGATAATGCTACGAAAACTGATCTGATTGTTACTAAATGTATGCAGCTATTTAAAAATATACAGTACCTTAAAACACATTTCCCTTCTGCATGTTGTTATACCTGCTACTCTTATACTCATCTTTTGCTCAGTGCAAATTTCTGCTGATTTGTGCGTATAAAAGCTTGGGTAAATATTTAAACTTTTTCTGTGTAATGATCTGATTGTCTTTTGGTTCTTATCTTGTTTCAATCATCATATTCTTGGAAATGTCTGCACACTCCAGCTGCAGAGTGAAACTTGTGAGGACATTCAGTCCTCTGGCTGTATGAAGCAGAGAGATGGGGAAGTGGAGATAAAAATAATTTTTTGCAGTCCGATCCACCCGATGACAACAGCATTTTCCTTGACTGTTACCATGGTAACTGTGAACAGGAAGGAAGTGGAATTGTTGCAGAGCTCAGCAAGACCAACTACAAAATTGACAGAGAACAGAGTAAGTGCATGTGTGTGTGTCTTCATGTTTATCTGGACAAATCTTAGCCTTCAACTGTCACGGTGAGAATATTGCCCAATCATTAGGACTTTTTAACACAACTTCAGAGAACACTGTTGTTAAAGTTTGTGAAAATGAAACAGCTCCTATTCTGCTTCTGACTCATTAGCATTTGTAGTATGCTGTACTACAGTTGCAGTGATCCCGTATCATTGAGCTCTGGACCTTAGCCAGAGTTTTATCTGACCCCATTAGATTATCTATCAGCTTTACATAATCACCCGCGGCAAACTCCCACCGACCTGAGCAGCACTATACTGAACCCAGATCAAATGAACTGAGACAGAGTACTCCAGACTGTGCCCTGATTATAAAAGTAACCGGGAAGGAAGCAGAATAATTCACTTCTTTGTGCAGTTAAAAGCTCCTTGCTGAGTCGTGCTTCCGCAAGAAAATGAACCCCTGCTTGTCCTCATCGTGTGATTTGTGAAAGTACAGAATCTGTGCATTAAGCTCACTTTGGATAGAACAAAAGATAAATCTGTCTTTCAGAAATCGATATTAGAAGTCTATTTACTGTATTTACTCAGCAGAAATGCTTGTTAAATCATACTCATAACTGATTGGTTGGGTGTGCTTCCTCATAAAGTAAGAGGCAGAAGTAGCACTCAGCCTTGTTTGTTTTACAGAGCTGATGTGATTCTTTTACTTTTCTTTTTGGTTTTATTTTTGTGTTTCGTTCAGTGCTGTTGAACAAAACAATATCCTTATATGTGCATTCTTAATATATATAAATAATGGATGGATGAATGGATGGATAGATAGATTTTTTGGGGGGCAGGGGGGTTCTGGTGGAAGTAATAACACAAAACTGTCAACCAAATAGCCAATCTACATTGTAAAATGATTAAGAAGGTATAATCTGGTCCCCATTAATCATGAAAAATAAGGGATCATTGTACTTGAGTGTCTGAAATGACCAGATCTCCAACTCCAACATAAGCTGTAACATTTTGCAAACTATTGAGGGTGGAGTTAAGTGGAGCGCCTGACTCCACCCCTTAAAATCAGATGATGCAAGAGAGCTTTAAAGACGTGGTTGAAAGAGGAGCTGTTGTACTGTATCTCTGTGGTATGTTGGGCTAAGCATGTCACATACATTTCATTGAGACATCAGGAAACTCAAATGAAAAGGGTAGTCTTTTAAAAATACACTCTTTATTCAAACTCAGTGTTTGCTTCTGTTGCATTCAACTTGTCTAATTTATCCCTCCTAATATCAAAACTCATAGATCTGCGGCTGAGACTGATTTGTATTTTAAGAACCATATATCATGAAGTAAGACAGCTCTTTGTTTTGTTTTCAGGCTGAACTGACTCTGAACCAAAAGGAAACTGTCAAACTGAACCTAATCCTTCCTACTGTGCCAGCTAATGTGATACAGAGCCATGTTTGCATTAACATAAACCAACTGCAATACAATGAGGCCAGGATTTTAGTGCTTGTGGTGTCCAGAAACAGCCCACTTGCTTAAGCTAATAATCAAAACTGGTACAAGCATGCCAAATTCATGTGTGAGATTAAAATGAAAAAAAAAGATTTAATTCGGTTTTCTGCCTTCAGAACAAGTGGGTGGTTTAGTGAGAGGGTATTAATTTCAATTCCATTCCTGTCTTATCAAACTACCTTTGTTGTTCAGACTAAGCAAACGTGCACAGACTGCATGTCAAGTGCTTGTTTATTGAGGAGTACAAGCGTTTTGGAAAGCAGCGCTCTGTGGTGGATTGAAAATCATAACTGTTCTTTCCACATTGTAATCTCATTATGCGTTCACAGGGTGTTCTTGTTTCAGTCAAACGCTCTGTGGTTAATTCATCCCATGCCTCTTTCCTTTCACGCAGTTAATGCTTTTTCATGGGGTCTTCTTTCGTGCTCTTTTTTTTCCCCCCTTTTTTTTTCCTCATCTGCTCTCTTCCTGTCTCAGTCTGACTCTTTGCTTCTGTGTGTCTCACCAAATCAACATCCATTATCTGTAAGAACAGCTGAGGCATCGTTCAGAATCAGGATGTCAACAAGTCATTTCCTGCAGTGCGGGAGGCACAAGACATTGTGTGTGTGTGCATGCGTGTGTGTGACAGTAAGCTTGTGTGTGTGTGTGTCTGTGTGTGTTTGTGTCAGGGCACCTAATGAGCTACAAATCCCCTGGTCATGTTGTGGTCCAAGCTCCATGTCAGTGATGCTTATGGGTTAATATGAATCTGGGATTTACAGCGCAGCAGCTGAGATGTCTGCGTGTGTGTGTGTGTGAGGTAGCATGCACTCTCACACACTCACTATCACAGATTAGTTTCCATCATCACCCTAAGTGGAATCCCTTTAAGTAGAGGAGGGATTCCTGCACTATAAGTAAGAGCTGAGTAAAATCACATGTAGCCCAGGAGGAAAACATAGAGATAGTGGGGATGGGTTTTTGATCATCACAGCAGAAGACGGTGAGAAGAGTAATCTGAAATGGACATATTGAGCAATTTGACAAAGTTTTAACTCTTAAACTCTTAATCTTTAATCACCCGTGAATATGGGGACCTTTTGTTTTTCACATAGACACCCATACATTCAACAGCGTATAATAAATGTTGTCTGGCTTAGCTTCATTCAACTTAACTGACATACTGAGTTTCTTCTGTCTCTCGGCGAATTGACGGTTGTGAAGTTGGCTTTGTCGAGTTAGGAGCAGTATGTGACAGGGTCAAGTGAAATCTACCTTCTCGCTCTCACAGATGACAAGTCACACGGATGCACGCAACCGTACTTTTGGAAGCACATCATTGAGGAAAGATTTTCTGTTGCAGGCAAGAATGTAGAGGAGAGACATGAGACAGTTTGAAACAAAAACAGATTCGTTTATAAGGTGAAATGGCATTACAAGCTGATTTTGAAACTGTTGTGTTAACAGTATGAATAAATGAGTGAAATTATCAGTTAAAATAAATAAATAGCAGTTAAATGGACCATTCGCGATGGTAATGGGATTAATGTTTGAGACATTTAGCTCGACATACTGTAAATTAATTTGATCTCTAACAGTTCAATGGTGAGCTCAAAATAGAGCAGGTCTGTTTTAAAATGAATTCATATCCAGATATTTGGTTTTAATGAAGGACAGTAACACTGTCTTAGCACATGGGGCTTATCTGGTCAGGTGTGGTAGTTTAAATGTTCTTTCTAATTTCCTTTTTCCTTTGTTGTTATTTGTTTTTAATCTCAGGACAACATAGATGTGAAGACCTTGCTTTTCAAAGCTCCTCTGCTGCAGGAAAGGGAAGAATGACGTGGAGCTCTATCTGCTTGTGCTCCTGCATGCTTTGCTTTTTACTTTTGTTTTGAACTATGGTAGCATTCAAGTATTTCAATTCTGCTTGTTGGACAGTGTGGAAAAATATTCCTGGTATTTCAGTTCGAATTCGATAAAAAGTCTTTAAGTCTGAATGCATGGTGCAGTGTGTCAGGAATTATTGCATGGACAGAAAGAGCCGACTGTCCCTCTGTCTCGCTCTGACTAATTCTGACTGTGGGAAAGTCCTGGCCTGTCCTTGGCCCAGCCCAACAGATTCCACCATGTGATCCGAGGCGACAGATTCTCTACATATCAGACGACTCAGGTGTCCACGTCCACTTCCTGCCCTCTTGAACACACACGACGAGCGCACACCAACACACGTACTGACACCTAAATCCCAGTGTCCAATCTGCCTTCCTGTCTGTGGCCAAGGATAGCAGCTCAGTCCAGACCCACGCAGCTGCCGGTCATCTCAGGTTGCAGCACTCAACCTGAAAATAGATGCTCTGACCATTAATATCCAACAAGCTAACCACAGCACTTCCTGTTAAAGCAATGATGAGGGTTATAAAGAGTAGAAATTATTTGGTTTCAAGTAAATTGATATTTTCACTGATTTTTTCGTTCAGTTTCCACAAATTAAAAATGTGTGCACAAAAAGATGCCATCAAATGTGTTCAAATTAGTGTCATTAAGCTAAGACAAATCCTTTCATGACAAAATTAAGGTAAATGCAGAGGTTAAGTTTATTCTATCCAGTTCAGAATCTTTTGCACCTTTACACTGTGTACAATACCTCTATTTTACTGTAACACCTCCATTTTAGTGCTTTATTTATACTTTTATTTTCAAATCAACATCAAATTTAGGATCTGAGGCTTACTGAGGCTTACAAATTTACCTTCTAGTTTTTTGTTTTGTTTTTGTTTTCTTCTTTTGAGATAGAAATGACAAATTAGCAGACGGTTTGCAAAGGTCGTCTCTCTGGTTTGTTCTGGGGTCAGAATATGAGTCATCTTTGAGTCAAAGCTGTCAGAGTGATTTTCAGTCTGGGGCTCAATGGAAAAGAGGCTCTTATCTGGTGAGTAGGTGTTCATCAGGTCTATTTCTGGTTGGAGTGCCGACAGACAAGCTCAAGTGTTTCCTCTGGTTTTGGTCCACAGACACACAAGCACACAAACTAACACACACGAGGAAAAAAGCACAAACACCGCGACACACGCACACACTCCAGCGCAGTGGCCAAGCGCTGATGAGAATCCTGACAATTCAACACTCAGCGCGAAGTGTGACAAAAAAAAAAACACGCTCAAATACAGAGCTTCTGTCACCCCGTCGCTATGGCAACACTATGGCCCAGCGATTACCAGTGTGCCAAAGTGTGAATGTGTTTATGTGCGAGTGTAAGCGTCTCCACATATACACACTTGTTTGTGTACACGAGCACATGCTTGTATGTTTAGGTGACTTCTCACCTCTTGCAAAATCCACAGAAGGGTTTTCATGAGATGCAACACCAGCTGCTGAGGGATTCCTTTGAGCTCACACACAACAGATGAAAATTTGCAGCATCTGCTCGTTCTCGCAGCAGGAGCTGGGTTTTTGCTTCCCAGCTGAGAGAGATCTTATCTGTGAAAATTCCTCCCTAAATGAGGCATCAACTGTTGATTGAGCGTGTCACACATAATGCTGGGATGTTTTGGTTGTTGTGTCGAGGGTGAGATGGACAGTGAAAGGTCAAATAAGTCATCAGGTGCTCAATTTGGGAAAAGAAGAAGAAGAGAAAGGAGCAAATGATAACGGTATGCAGATCTGTTAGTATAATGCTTGTAATGAAACAGACAGCATAATGTGAATTGGCATTTATGTTTATTAACTTCTTGCTGTATTGCTGCTGTGTTTTAAGAATAAAACCTACTTTTCCCTTGACCAAGTGCACCAGAAGAAAGTAGCAGAACAAAAATGCTTTAAAATGCTACATTTAAAATGAATTTAATAAAACTTTTCCTCTCTTTGTTTCACAGAAGTAAGACTTTTGCTTGTCATGGGGAATATTTCCTCTATGCTTCTTGAACTTCAGAGTTGGATCAGCTTATTTCTTTCCTTTTTACATGTGATAGATCAGGCCAAGTCATCTTTATTTATATAGCACATTTTAAACCCAAGTGCTTCACAAAACAAAAGAAAAAACACAGGAAAATACGTCATACAGATGATAGATGAAGTGTTTTGAGGCAGAAAATTGCCCCAAAGCACTATAGGAGTTGAAGACAGTTCATAAAACTATATCTGTAAGGATCTTTTGCTAATACCTTTTTTACTTTGAAATATCTTCTGTGTAGTGTCATGTCACACCTCTCTCTGACTTCTCTGTTTTCTCTGTTACTGCCAGCTCCGTTTCTCTATTCTTCTTTGCCTGACTTGTTGTATTTTAGTCTGAATTTACCTTTGGGCTATTTTGATAGCCTGCCTTCATTTAAGTTTTTTATTCTTCATCTTTCTGCCTCCTGTGAGCCTGCATTTGGGTTCTCTGAAAAATCTTCACTGGCATGAGCAAATAAACACTGGTACAATGTTTTTGGCGTTCAAGCAAAAACGATAAAAAGATTAAAGTCCTTAAAGGTCAGTTGGAGTCCTTGGGGGAATCTATTCATCCCCAGTTACTCCGAGAAAACTTTCTGCGATGCTTTGATCAAAATGCTCTTTGTGAGCACAAACATACCTGTTAAACATCGGGTTAACATGTACGTTAGCATGCTCTGTGTGCATGCTTCATATTGAGTTTAAGTGTCAGTTCAAAGCAGTGCTGTGTTTACACACACCCACCAGGGTAGTTTCAGTATCCCTCTCTTTTCCATGGAAATGGTTGCATTTATCTCATTCAACCTGGGTTACACTAAATATCCTTTAACTTCCATTAGCAAGTCTTTCCTGGACCATTTAGAGACCATTCAGAGGGCAGCTGCCAGGCTTTTGATGAGATCTCACATTACCCCCATCTTATTATCCATACAGACACCAGTTAGGAGGTCTGGATACGGTGCCAACACTCAACCTTGCAGCCAACAACAATTCATGATCGTTCTTCAGCTCAAAAAGTACAGTGTACCATCATTATTATGATTGTATGTGTACAGTGGAATCTAGAAAAACATAGTTATGTTTGAGAAGTCACGTTAATCTAAGGGCTATATACCATGAAAGTAGCATTAAAATCTTAACCCAATGTATATTTTAATGCTTTGGGTCGCTTTTCCTGTACATCACAAGTGAACTGATCTTGGACTCTGACAATTACAGTACCAGATGTACATGATGCATCCTCCTGTGTAAACTCAGGGCCAGTCTGTTGTGAGCCAGACTGGCCTCTTTAAGAAGGTGGCCTTATGGGTAATGGAGTGTGTGTGTCATAAGAGATAAGATAAGATAGAACTTTATTGATCCCACGATGGGGAAATTTGTGCGTTACCACAGCTCAATATACAGAAAAAACAAAAATAAACAATATATAAACAATATATATATAAACAGAAGAGGAACAAATATATACAGTAGAAAAAAAATTGTAAACAAAACTTTTACAAATTGGGATGGCAGAACAAAAACGGGGTTAGATGAAAAGTGTAGTGAGCATAAACAGCAGCCCAGCGTGTATAGATTTACATTCTCTGTTAACCGACAGGAGCCGAACAATACAACCTGTGTGATGTTACAAGTTCCTGCAGTGCCAGAATAAAATGAAACTGAAACACCTGTCATTTTAGTGTGGGAGGTTTCATGGCTAGATTGGACCAGCCTCGTGTCCAATCTTCATTAATTGCACATAGCACCAGAGCAGAATGTGAAGGTTCAGTTATCAGGGTAAGAGCACAGTTTTGCTCAAAATATTGCAATCCACGCAACATCATGGGTGACATATCAGAGTTCAGAAGAAGACAAATTGTTGGTGTACGTCTTGCTGGCTCATCTGTGACCAAGCCAGCAAGTCTTTGTGATGTATCAAGAGCCACGGTATCCAGGGTAATGTCAGCATACCACCAAGAAGGACGAACCACATCCAACAGGATTAACTGTGGACACAAGAGGAAGCTGTCTGAAAGGGATGTTCAGGTGCTAACCTGGAATGTATCCAAAAAACATAAAACTACAGCTGCCCAAATCATGGCAGAATTAAATGCCCACCTCAACTCTTCTGTTTCCACCAGAACTGACCACCAAGAGGTCCACAGGGTCAGTATACACGGCCGGGCTGCTATAGCCAAACCTTCGGTCACTCGTTCCAGTGCCAAACGTTGGTTTCAATGGTGCAAGGAGCACAAATCTTGGGCTGTGGACAATGTGAAACATGTAATGTTCTCTGATGAGTCCAGCTTTACTGTTTTCACCACATCCGGGAGAGTTAGAAGCCCCAAAGAAGCGGACCACCCAGACTGATGCATGCCCAGAGTGCAGCATGGGGGTGGATCAGTGATGGTTTGGGCTGCCATATCATGGCATTCCCTTGGTCCAATACTTGTGCTGGATGGGTGGGTCACTGCCAGAGACTAGCGAACCATTCTGGAGGACCATGTGCATCCAGTGGTTCAAACATTGTATCCTGAAGGAGGTGCCGTGTATCAGGATGACAATACACCAATACACCCAGCAAGACTGGTGAAAGATTGGTTTTATGAACATGAAAGGGAAGTTTAACATCTCCTTTGGCCTGCAGTCACCAGATCTAAATATTATTGAGCCACTTTGGGGTTTTGGAGGAGCGAGTCAAGAAACGTTTTCCTCCACCAGCATCACGTAGTGACCTGACCACTGTCCTGCAGGAAGAGAGGCTTAAAATCCCTCTGACCACTGTGCAGGACTTGTATATGTCATTCTCAAGATGAATTGACACTGTATTGGCTGCAAAAGGAGGCCCCACACCATACTAATAAATGATTGTGCTCTAAAACCAGGTGTTTCAGTTTCATTGTCCAAACCCTATATATATATCTATATATACATATATAGATATATATGTATATATATATTCTGTTCTTGCCTGTTTCTGTTCTTCACCTCCCTGTTTTTCAACTCCAATTATAAGGATACACAACAGTTCAGATGTGCCAGGATCATTAAAGTTAAAATAGGAGTGAATACTGGGTTACAAGGGGGCACTCCCTGCTTCATTAATAGTTTATAGGAGACTAATTCACCTCCAGACAGAAGGAACACTAACTAGCCTCACTCGCCTTCCTCTCCCCATTCACAGACTCTCCCTTTCAGCCTTTGTCTCTCTCTGCGTGCGTGTGTGTGTGCATTATTGACCTCCAGACTAGATAGCATGCTTTGTCTAGAGGTCAGCTGCGTCAGGTAGAGGATGTCTCCTGTTTGTCATCTAATAGGTTTGCTTAATTGAGCGCGTGGCTTGAGTTGTGTTTCCTTTATCCTTGGCTCTAACTTGTGGACATCATTTAATATAAACTTGGAACATGAGGATGGATGAGGATTTAAGGGGGATTATGACAATGTCAGACAGTATATTATTACTCTGGCAGGGAAAGTTGAAACCAGAAGTTTACATACACTGAATAAAAAGACAACAATTTTTATTCTAACTGTATGACATTAAATCAAACTAAATATTTCCTGTTCTAGGTCACTTATGATTATAAAAATTATTTCTATGTGCTAAATCCCAGAATATTGAACTTTTTTTTTAAGTCATAAGTTTACATATACCAAGAAAACAATTTAACAATAAAACAATTTGACATCAAACATGGAACAGTTTGGATATATTAGTTCAGGCAAGTAATTTTACTTTCACAAAGTGAAATGCACCAATTAATTAAATGTTGATAAACTATTAAATTTATGTGCAGTGATTCAGGGTTTTTTCAGTATTGAATTAAGTGAATGTTTTGTTTTTTCTTCTTAAGACACAAAGGAACTTTTGTCATTTTTAGCTCAAAGGGTCCCCCTATAGGTGTGGAGGTTAAAGCACAGTTTAATGCTTTTATGTCAAGTGGTGTATATCCACAATAGCAAGGACCCGTACATTGTAACCTCTGCCATAACCTGACATGAACCTCCCCAGAAGTGTAACTAAGCGTTGACATGGACTGCAACAAATGTGATCGGTCTGCTTGGTAGAATTGTTTTTCCTTCCGTATGTTTTCTTCTTTGCTGTTTTCAAGTCAGGCAGAAGAATAGATTGCTGCAATGTTTGCATAAATAACTGCTGCTCAACATTTATCAGCTCCAACTCAAATAAGAAATGCTTTTTTTGCTCTGTTGCTATGTCTGCAACCACAAATGAAGTAAACAAAAGGAAACTCAGCACTACAAGTTTAAGCGCTGTAGAAAAGAACCTGCACCACCACCTGTTGTCTGCTGGTATAATTATGGAGCAACGCAAACAACGACGGGACAAGTACAAACTCCAACTGCAGTGTAGGTGCCGCACGTAGGCTGCATGTGGCTGCTACATAGCAGCATAAATCACACTTACCATATTGGCCCGTATATAGGACAATATTTTATTCTAGAAATCATATTCTCAAAAATGGGATCGTACTATCGAGGTCTTGACTTTTCTATTGTAACTAGCGCCGCTGGATGGAGCCGCCGAAGTAACCAGTAAGCGAATGGAGCATCACAGTAAACTAGTGTGAGCAGGATCTAATGTAACATGGAGGAACCACGCGACCATGCTGAACAAAGGGGCTCGAAAGTTTCATTGCAGTTCAGAATTTTGTTTTTTTACAGACTGAATTGTTAATGCTGTTTGATGGTTATGCAGTTATTGACATCATTAATGCGGGTATTGAACCTTTTTAGGCTACGTGGTTGTTGCTTAGTCAATGAATCATAGTCTTAGATTTTAAGGAGAATACAGTTTATTAAATAGTACTGTACCTTGATTTTAACCTGACATGTACCTTACCTTAAGTATGGTACTAAAAAAGATGAAATCATTAAAATGTTTAACAGTACAACAGAATGTTATCTCTGTGTGATTTTTTTTCTATAATAATTGTACAATAAAAAGTCATTTTATGAGACTTATTGTCTTCATCATATTTTTATTTTCCCAAATGATGCTTGAAAAACAGGGGTTGTCTTATCGTCTGAGTCATCCTATATTTGGGCCAATACGGTATGTTGCTTTTATGACACTATCTGAGATTTACATTTGTTGTCTCGTTATTTTCTTTAGTTTCTTAACCGCCTCGGATGTCCGCTGTAGCTCTGTGAGCTAGTTTTGTCATTGTTGATATGTGACATAGCACCGCAAAGTGTCACAATAAACAACTGGGATGGACTGCTTTGGGTGATTTTTGCCAATAGTTGGGGTGAGAGCTTGAGGACGCTGCCCAAAGTAATCAAATATATCCTCAAATGTCAATGTCAATATTTTGACATGAAAAACTTCTTTGTGCTGCTTTAATTTAAGCTCTAAATGCTTCCAAATCAGCAAATATTTTACAATCAAGCAACAAAAATGCATGGCTCAATTTTTCTAAAGAAGGAAATCGTGTCTTCTATTTCTGCAGCTGCAGCATTTGAAATCATTTGTTTTTGACAAACATGGTGCTGGGCTTGAAGGTGCCCTGGCCTGTAACATCAGACTGGACTGAACCAGCATAGAAGGATGGCTGAGCGGATGACATTAATGATTCATGGCTGGGGTCTGGTTGTTGTTCAGTTACTGCCAGAGAGCCTCGCGTCCCTCCAGAGTTGCTAAACGGTGATGTCATGCTTTAGAGTATCGATTAAACTCTCCCCTCGAACAGATCACTCTGTCTCTCTCCTTCTCAATTGTTCCCTCTGTTTTTATCCTCGCTTCTGCCTCCATCTCATCCCATTTCTTCTCCCCTCCTACTTAGCTGACCTCATCAAGTCCATCATTAGAAACCAGATGTGGCCGCTAAAACAATAAACCTCTCATCCATAGAGTCATAAAACACAATGTAATCAGATGGTCCATGCCAGGATAAAGATCAATAGTTTCCAGTTAGACCCAGTACCCAATAAGGCTGTTTTAGATGCTGCAGTGGGATGTAGAGGGGGCTGAGATGATTGATGGGGGTAGGGAGTTGGGTTACATCTAAAGTGCACCAGAGAATCGATAGTTTGTGGAGGCCTTGGCTTGCAGTCAGTTATGGAACGGTCTCTTAAGGGATCATGCAGCTCAGAGGACTGCTCTACAAAACGGCCCTGACAAAAACAACAGATTGTGTTTCACTCTCAAAAAGCATTATGCCTGTCATCAATCTGAAATACGGCACTATTGTTGGAAAAATGGAATCCACCTGCAAAAAAGCACGTTTCCTCCTTGTATATCATCTTTAATCGAATCAAATTCCCTTTATCTAAGTATCAGTAATACAGTGTTGAAAAATATTCTCTTAAAGGTGAATGAAGCAAATTCTTAGCAGAATATACATAAAGTAAAAACATTTATTATGGGGTTGCCCAAAATCAATTAAATTTAACCTTTTTTTGTTTTTGTTGGTGCAGTTTTGGCCAGTTTTGACTGGCCACCTTAATGTCCAGACCATAACCCCAACGAGAGTCTTTGGGATGTACCCAAGATATCTGTCTCATCATCAGTGCAAGATCAGGTGGCTGTGACTTTTAAACAACCCTCAACTGGTGTTATGGGGCCAAAAGTGTTCCAAGGAAAGATTACCTGCACCATAATGTCACCAACCTTGAACTGTTGGTACTCGGCAGGACGGGTTCAAATGTTCATGTTGTTTCCACCAAATTCTTATCCAGCCAGCAGAAATCAAGACTCATCAGACCAGGCAATGTTTTTCTTATCTTCTGTCCAAAATGTGAGCTTATGAGATTTGTAACTTCAATTTCCTGTTCTTAATTGACATGAGTGGGATCCAGTATGGTTCTTGACTGCTGTAGCCCATCCACTTCAAGTTACCATTAGTTGTGTATTCAAAGATGGTCTTTTGAATAACTTGACTGTCATGAGTGGTTATGGGTACTGTTGCCTTTGGATCATCTTGAACGAGTCTGGCCATTCTCCTCTGACCTCTGACATCATTAAGACATTTTCACTCAGACATCTGCTGCTCACTGGATATTTTCTCTTTTTTGGACCATTCTCTGTAAACCCCAGAGATGGTTGAGTGTGAAATACTCAGACCAGTCCATATGGCACCAACAAGCATCCCACATTCAAAGCCAGTGAGCCCACTTTTCTTTTTCTTCAGCAGAGGTTGCACCTGCCTAAAGCTGTCAGTTTTGAAAGATTTGTGAACCTCTAGAAGTCTGGCACCTGCACATTTATTTGGATCTTGCAGGTTGCAGGTGAGGCCTCTTTAGATCAGGCTTGCTCCAGCACATCCATCCTGAGGCTTGATCAGGCTGAGATCTGGCAAGTTTGATGGGCTGGGAGCAATGCCTTAGGATTTTTGCTACATTTCTCCATCTGTTTTGCTGTGGACAAACTGTTTCCCTGCAGAATACTGCAGTTAAAAATGTAAAAAATCTTATTAATCCAGTTATTTCGTCATTGCATTTGTGATCATGGAGTCACATGGTCTGTGTAAAGAGATATTTACCAAAGTTAAAGTCAGTTAACCAAAGCTATTTTTTTAAACAATGACATCTGAACCGAACTTTAAACATTTGCATGTGCAAAGTAGGGGTACACCTAAAGAAATGCCTTTGACAAATAAATTGAAAAGAAAGAAAAAGACGTAAAACAGGGGTGTTTTTTTCCTCTCTTTTTACATTTGTTTTAACTTTATTTAACCAGCGATACCTTGTGAAGGTCGCAGTGGTAAAAGTATCTGCTGCAAAACAAAAACATATCAAACATAAGTCCATGAGTATAAAAAGATGGAACACGGAAACAGGGACAGGCAATGTTTTTAACTCTCAAATGTTGATGGTTTTCTATTTGTCCATCTTCCTTCTCTTAATGTTAATAAAACCAATGTTTTTGACTACTAGTGTGAAACCACAAAACAGAAGTATTCACATTACTTCCTTACAGTTCACAGCGTTTCATTAAGGACTTTTGGAAATTCCACCTATTGTATACACACAGACACTGCCCTGCATTTCCCTTGCCGAGCAACATTCATGTTTTATCCAGTGAGAGGAAGCATGAATTCAAAATTTTAATAAGATTTTTCAATAATCCTTTGGAGTGCCGTCTTTCCATTCACTCTTCTTCCTCTCTCATGTCTTTAGTTCTCTGAATTTGCCTCATGTCGCCTCACTTCCTCCCCGTCAGCTCCACTTTTCCGCTTCACTCCCTGCAGCTCTCCTCACCCCTCCTTCCCCTTCTCCGAGACCCATTTTTGTTGAATGATATATCAAACAGTAGCAAGCTGCTGAATGAGAGGGATTTGCAAACGCCCCCTCTCCTCTGCACTCCATCTCTCACACAGATACACACATGCACAGCCATACAGTACTGAGTAATCTGCAAGAGGGGATCAAAGGGAGTATTAATTCCTCTGTACTCAAAATGTGTGCATGCGTGCACACACCCATACTCACTACGCTGAGAGCTATTCATTCATTAATGGAGTCACATGCGGCACATCTCTATTTTACACATCACTGGTCTTTAGTCTGTGAAAGAGGAGAACAGATTAGACAGGTGCAAAATGGGCCTCCTCAGTGTAAACACGGTCTCTTGAGACTTTCTGTGTCTTGGGTTTGTAGTAAAAGTAATAGTAATAGTGTTCATGAATCTAAGTGTTTATTTTTTTTTATTTATTTTATTTTTTTGTTTAATAAATTCTACAGAATTTCTGATAATCCCCATATCAGTCCAATATTCTTGCATCTGCATCAGTCTGCTCACACCTTCATCTATGGTGTGGTCTTCTGTGGGGAAAAAAAAAGAGAGAGAGAGACAAATTCATCCCTTGTGGATTATACATGCTGCTGTGGGACCTAGAATTGATTTATGACATTCATGAATTTGTTCACTGTTTCTCAAAGAGTTTGTGTTGGTTTCCCGAGCAACAGATGCGAGCCAGATGCGGGAATGTCTGATTTCCGAGAAGCAGCGATAGTGTTACAGTAAACAGTAACAGATCAGATTTGGAAAGGGGTGGCCAAATGTTGTGTGTGTGGTATATATAGAAATAAGAAAGTATGGTAATTATTATATTTTTTTCTCCACGTCCAGCTCATTCCTCCTTTCAGAGCTGCTGGAGCTGAGTTAAATTTGTGAGCCTTCTTGCTTATACAAGCATTTTCGGTGCTACCCGTTTTCTGTCAGGTTGAGGTCAAGGCTTTGTGAAGGCCACTCCAATAAGACACCTTGTAGCTAATTTGGAGTCATTAGGAAAACCCGTCCACATCCAAGCTTCAACATTCTGGTTTATATTCTGAGATAATGCTTCAGTACATCCACATAATCATTTTTACTTACAATGCCGTCAATTTTGTGAAGTGCACCAAGTCCTCCTGGAGCAAAACAGCTTCACAGCATGATGCTGCCACCCTCGTATTTTTGAAGCCCTTAATATGGCTCTTTCATGATGGTTTTGGAGCAGTGCCTCTCTCTTGCTCGTGGCCTTTCAGCGACAGAAAGCATGTTTCTGTTGCTAATGATACTTCTTTCCCAGTTTGTAGCCAGCATCTTCACAAGGTCTTTAGTTTTTGTTCTGGGGTTCATTTTCACATTTTACACCAAAGCATGTTCATCGTTGGGACACAGAAGCCTTCTCCTTTTTTAATTGGGATGTTAGCATTCCCATGCTGTTCACGCTTGGGTATTATACTGTGAACTGTATTAGAGGTCTGGTTCATATCTTTTGGTTTTCCCATGATGTTAAGCTATGAGGCCATTGTGTTTGAAGGTGTGCGTTAAAATACACCCACAGTTGTGCCTCCAATTAAATCAAATTATGTCTGATTATCTGGCTAATCTCTTGTCAGTCTTGTAAAACATATCTCAGTGTTTGTGTCACAGTGTTTCTCAGATGTCAGCACTGAACAATCTTTGAGCACAAGTAGACTTTCCTGAAAAAAAGACCTCATCATGATGATGGATGCTGCTCCAAAATCTTTTTATGCCTTAACAATGTGCCTTACCCATGCCAAGTGCTTTAATACGGCTTAATACTCGAACTGTTCATGGCCTCTGATAACAAGCAGTAGTATAGTCCCTCACATCTTCAGTTTGGAGGATGCAGTTTTCATGACTTCCACAAAGAATTTAAAAACAGAAAGAGACAGCTTCCCATTAACCTCAAGGTGTCTTATGTAAGCTTGGACCCAGAAAAGGCAGCGGTGTCTCTGGATGCGCATGTGTGTCTCTTTGAACTATCTGTTTAAGTCCTTGAGAAAGACTGCAGGTTTCTTTTCCTCCACCACCAGCGTCTTTAATCAACACCTTCAACTCACAGTGAACTGCATATGGGTGATTAACAACACGAGAGACCTACTTTTTCACCGTCTCATTGACAGCAGTGGGATTCGAGCTGTAAGCTCCGCTCTCCCTCTGCATCAGGAGTGTGTGCATGGGCATGTGCTGATTAAATCCTCTGTTGAAATAGACCAGAAAGAGAGGAGAAAAGGGAGAAAATGAGGACAAGTCACTGAGGGGTGAGTTCCAGGGTGTTTCAGGTGACTGTTTAATTAATTTGTAGCCAGACTTTATAACTGACAGCGTGGTCCCACAATGAAAAGAGAGACTCAAACCTTTTTTTAAAAGACCCCCTAGCACAGTGGAGCAATGTGTTTGAGCAACATTTGTGCCTGTGCAATTATATGTATTGTAAGAAGGGACGATTTGATTAACATTTACATCAGAAGCTACATTTCTCAAAGAGGATAACAAGCTAATGGTTTATCAGTAATGCTGTGGGCATTTTTAATCCAGCATAGTTTTCGTGGTAAATCATGGAATAGGTTATTATGAAATGTAATTCATTGTGCTCACTCAGACGGATGGAGGAGGACACCCAGTATGGGCATTAAAACTGATGTACTTTTGCATGAGTGCTCTTGGGCCTTCACCACGTTTGAGCCATTTGCTGATGCAGTAAGGCTTGCCTCAAAGCAAGCTAGAAAAGGAAAAATTGTGAAATTACAGTCAGAGTTGTGATAGGGTATGTTTTAAGGCAAGCCATGACTCATAACTAAGAAGCTGTCTGTGCCTAAACCTAACCCAACTGCAAGTGAAAGTGCAGTAAAGAGTAACGTTTAAACTGAAGTAGCAGTACTATCCTATATCTTTTTCAACTCTTAAAACTAGGTAAACACTCCTTTTATAGCAATTTCATAAAACACTGATAAAACACTGTGAGACTGTACTCCTTTCCATATCCAAGACATAGGTGTAAGACTCAGCTTTGAGACTGTGCTGTTTCATCGCCTGCTGCAGGACTTTCCTGACATTGAGACGTGTCTGTCTCAGGTTATGATCCTTTCCATCATGATGCCTTCCACAGCTGTTTTAAATGAATTTAGAAAACCTTAGCTTTCTGACCTCAGCACCCCCTGAAGTAGACAGATATTAGTATCTTTTTCCTTTCCAAAAAAGCAAATGTCTGATGGAGAGTGAATTTTGAAAGGTTTGTCTCTGAAGAAAAGAAGAAAAATTCTAATCAGAACAAACCTGGAGCCAAAAAAACCCCATCAATAGGCCTGATTCAACTCCTGTCCTGAATCACAGGTACACTCAGTTTCTTCTTTGACACTTGCTTCTCACAAAGCTTCGAAAAAAGCATTTTGAAGGTCAAAAACACCCGAACAAGACCATCTCAATGCTTTTCATAATGTTTTTATTATTAATCTTTTTATGGCTCATCAAAGAAAGTCCATTGTCACATATAGGCCCCAATCGTACACTTCCCGCTAGCCGCTACCCGCAAATTGCGGGTTTTGGAACCCCCGCTAACCGCTAATGCAATCTTCTGCTTCCCTAAAGCCGCTACCTGTTATGCCGACTCCCTTACCCACATTGTAGGTGTGGCAATGGCCGTGTCTTTTGCCCTTTCCACAAACTCCCAGATGAACTGCGCATGAGAGCTGCTCCGATCTGGATGAAAAGACGCTCAATAGCGGTTTGCGGTTTGCGATTTGCAGGTTGTGCAACCTGCTCTTAAAGGAAATGGCTACTGACGCACTGATTGGTTTAACAGGTGGAACGCCCTAAGCACTCCTATGCATAAATATAGCGGGTAGCGCAGTTAAAGGCGGGTTTAGGATGGTGGAAGATTGCGTTCTTTGTCGGGGAACGCCCCTCCCGCTAGCGCTATCCCTTAATAGCGGCTTTAGGAGATCTGGCAGAAGATTGGGCTCATAATGTCCAGATAGCACTCTGAACTTTAACTTAAATGTAATATCAGATATCAATTGATTGTTGTGCTGATATTCTTTTTGTAAAACCGTTTAACTTATAATATACATTTATTGTCATTTCTATGGCCTTATTTATTTGAGGTATGTGGGCATTAAATGTGAGAACACAAACAAAACAATTTTTCTAATAAATTCAAAGAAATTATTTTCATCCAATGGTAAAAAAAAAAAACAAACATAAAAACAACACTTTGCTTGTTACATGACATCTAAAGAAAAAACAATTGTAAAGTGTGAAGCTGGGAGGTTAGCAGCTTTACCACAGAAAAAAAGGTCAGAAAATCTTTTCTGTGTTTTGACTTTGATTGTTTCTCTGCTAATGATGCTATCTTTCCCATTTCTTTGTTTTTGTTTCTCCATAATTTTGTTCCTTTGTGTGCTCAACCCCCTTTTATTTATTTATTTTTCACACATTATTGATGTCGTGAAATTATGACTCATTCCTTGCTATGTTATGAAGGTGTGTAGATATATAAACTCTGTCACAAGGTCATGTTTGAAGTTAGGTCTCACATCTAAATTTACAGCACAGGTGACTAACAATGTGTTACCTAAGAGATGAATGACTGACAACAACGGTACAGAGAGTGGAAGTCACGCAGTCAGGCAGGATATTATATGATAATGAGACATTTACACAATACATTTAGTTCTGTTTTAATAGAAGTATTTCACAAGTGATTACATAATGGATGTGGTTTGTAACCTCCTGAGCAGAATTGCCTTACTTTGTTAACTATTGTTTCTGGTGTTTGAGAATATATCTCCAGCTATTTTGAAATAAACAGCATTAGTAATAAAAGTTAATATTAAATGGGGTACTCGGAGTTGTACTTTTGCCATTTTGATTTAGTGATGCTAGAAGAAATAATGCAAGTGCAGAAGAGGAGCTATCCCTATTTTTATAAAGAGATATTTTCTCTTTATTAGGCTTTTTAAGGCTGTGAATTGCCCATGTTTTTCAGCCCATGTATCTTGATGCTAAATAAGGCACTTTTCTGTAAATGTAGCATACTAGTACTTGAACCTTGTGTGTTCATGACCATGTCAAAGGTGCACTATATGGCAGCTTTGGAAACAGCTGAAAGACCTGGTCTTAACTATCATCATGGTTTTAAGGACTCCTGAATGATATCTTACCATATATCACATCTATCTATAGAATAGACAGACCCCATGTGAGCATTGAAGTCCCCCAGCAGAATAAAGGAGTCCCCATTATGGGTTCTTTCCAGCAACCCTGTCACAGACTCCAAGAAGGCTGGGTAGTCTGAACTTTCATTCAGTTTATAATTGGAAATGACAGTCAAGAGCCCATTCCTCGACCCGAAGACAATCACACATGCGATTAATCATGATTAATCAGGGAAATAATGTGATTAATTCGCAATTAAAAATCTTAATCGTTGCCCAGCCCTAACATATAAATATGTATATTAGGGATGCAACGGTACTCGGGTAAAATATGGTATGGTTCGGTACGGATATATTATATATATAAAGAAAGGTATTTCTGTTAGGCAGAAGGTTCAGATTACCTTTAAACCTCCAAAAAAATGTATAGTACCTGATTCCTTTTACACAACTGAGAAGATTCTGTGTAAGACGCTTTGTTCTGAGTCTTTCACATAACAGCAATGAGGAAGCTGAGCTGTTAGTGACTCTGTGGTGTGTTGTAATGATTTGGTGGTTAGAAGCAAGACTTGGTAATCAAAAATTACATTCATAATAAGGTACCCAACAGACGCTGAAATAATCCCATTTACTGGCGAATGTTCATTTCAGACTGCTGAGGTCTGAATTAGTGTGACAGAAGGAAGAACACTGAGCCTGAGACAAATACATTACTATAATTACTAGGAATTGCAGAAATTCTCAGATTTTCTAGGTCAACTAAGAAAGAGTCTAATCTTGAGCACATGTTTAATTTAAAAACATGCATTTTTAAGTATTATAATGCCTGATGAGATATCTATTTTTGTTCTACTTGATTACTTTTCTAGTCAGATTTTGTTTTTTTTTATCAACAAATTAAACACATACACAAGGAAAATGATAGATGATACCAAAATTATTATTAAAGTAATTAATATTTCTGTCATTTTTCTTCAAAACACCTTAGTTTTTGGATTTTTTAGCATCTCTGATGTTATTTTCAGCCTTTCCTTTTCACTGATTGTGATGCCATTGTACATCTCCTCTGGCTCAGATGTGTGAAGTTTGTATATTCACAGTTTTACTGTTATATGGCACATCTGCTGCACTGACTGTCAACTGCAACATGTTTACCATAGTTATCTGAATAGATAGAAAGCAACTCAACAGCCCATGAACAGTTGTTTACTGTATCAAATGATGTTACATGCCAACATTGTGTCACAGCTAATTTATTTTCAATGCTGTAAAAACATTCCATGTCAAGGTTTTAGTTTTCGCAAATCATTACACCTCCATGTTTTGAATTATTATAAAAGTTACAAAAGTGTTTTTGCACAACTCAAAACTGTTAAAAGACAGTCATTAGGGAATAGAAAGGTTTGGAGGGTAGTCTTACATGAAAGATCATCATGTTACAGAGGTGGGTTTGAGATCCATCAGACTCAATATTGTCTAAGGTCTTTTCTATTTTCCACTTTGCTTTCATTTGCAGTTGATTAGGGTCAGACACAAAACCACACGTTTAAGGTCAGATATGAATAAATGCATAATAAGTTACGGCACAAATTTAGCCTTAAAGGCACTCCATGTAACAGACTGTCCCTACTCATTAGTACAGTCTTGTCAGTGACTCTTTTATAGGGGTGCACAATATTGGATATTTGCCGATATCCTTTATGCCAATATTTTGAAACAAAATTTTGCTGATTGCTGATACCAATATATATGGCACAGTAGTTAATACTGATATCAAATCAACATTAAAATGTGCTTGCATGGATGTTGCCCAAAACTAAACAACTGGCAAAGTAGACATTATTCATTCATCTAATGGTTATTTATTTTTTATTTATTGTGGCACAACTATGTTTTAAATAAGTGAGCAAATGTAGCTGCTATCAACAGCCACAAATAAATATATCAAATCAATTTCCAAAGTTTCTCAGGAATAAAATGATATATGAGTCAGAAATCTGTGTATTGCATCTCTTCAGCCTCTGCTGATGTGGAGTGAGTCTCTGGGGGATTTTCTTTGTGCAGCTCAAAGAAGAGACTTCCTCTTACAGATTACAAGGAAATGAAAGTGGGTGTGGAACATTGCAAAAGAAAGGTGGGAGTTCAGAGGTAAAACTGCAAAAAGAGAGATGGAGAAAAACGGAAAACGGAAGTAAAATTATTAGGAGAAAAGAAGGAGGTCGTGTATAAGGAAAATTAATGAAGAGTGAATGCAAATAAAGCAGAAGGCTGGACAGAGAATTAAAGACCTAATTACATGGCTTTCACAAAAATTCTGGCATTCAGCAGAATTTAGGACACACGTGTATACATTTAAATCCTGACATGCCATTGGCAAATAACTAAGTGTAAAGATTTCCTGCAAGTTAGAAGTACATTTTATTATTTCATTTACTATACCGTTTGTATGCAGTAATTGTACACAGTTACATTATTCTTTCAAAATTCTTTTTTTTTTCTGTCTCCAAAGCACACAGTCATACTTCAATACTTCCATTCATTTAAGTTATTCGGGAGGTAGAATAACCACAAGTGACTGTGATATTTGTTGGCCAGAAGTGGATGATTCTCTCATTCATCTCTCACAGCTGTAATTTTGCTGCTGCTTCAGCACCATTGCTGCAGTGCATGTCAGGCACATGCGCTCTAATGGAGCGTCTCAAGAGCCGTTCTCATATCTCAGCTGGAAACAATACTGCTCTGTAAATGCACAACTCAAATTTGATTTTCCAGGCCATCCTCTGAATGTGGTCTCCGGCTAACACCAAGGGGCGCATAACGCCTACATTTCATGGAACAGCTCTGTGGGTCTGCACCTCGACACTGCCGGAGACATGTTCCAGCGACAGTGGGCGTCTGTTAGCATTATGATTTGTTTTATTTGGAAACCAATGATGTGACCTGGCAAAGAATATGAGTGGGTCTGCAGACGACCTCAGCCAGATTTGTATTTGAAAATCTCCTTGGTTTGTGGGATAATCGCAGGCTCCATATGTTGCACTGCCTTGCTGTGTTACATGGTGGTGTTCCCACTTTCTCCAGTAAAATCAGTGGGATTTGCTTTTTGTCCCATCTGTGGCCTGAAAAACAGACTTTTTGAACGTCAAGTAATCAATTGTTAAGAGAAGCTTTAATATTTATTTGTCTTTACAGTGGAACTCCTCTGAGATTGAATTCATTATTCAACATTATTCATTTCCAAGTTTACATTAGTGGTTTGAACTAAAGCTAGACTATGGTTGGGTCGATTATACTTAGTGACACTCAGTTCAATTTCAAGGTGAACTATGAGTAAATAAAAGAAAATCTAAAGTTTTAGAAAAGAAAAAGAAATGCAAAAAGTATTTACTATCAACCTTGGCTGTTCTTTATTGCTGACAAATGTGTATTTTGCCATTAATTTTTTAGAATTTTTATGATGTGCACAAACTAAAATGACTTAATGACATAAACATTGTTGGCTTTAGTATGCAAACATATGGTCAAAAGCAGATGTGTCACAACCCCAAAAATCTTTAGATCAAATTACATTTTTATCACCGAGTTGCACTGATTCTTTCAATGTAGCTTCTCAAGAAGATGGAGATGTTTCATAATCATGTCCTGTTAGGTATCATATCCAACATTCATTCCAAATATTAATCTTTCAAGGCAGACCTAATGAGCTAAAATTAGATTGACTACTTCCTTAGGAGGGATTTAGCTTGAGATTATGAGAAAACAGTTGATACATCGGTGCAAATGACAAAAGTTAACATCCCGCCAGATCTACAAATGCCACATCATCCACGATGAGCTACACAATGCTCCACACCTAAATCCTCCATTAGACTCAGACGGTGTACGGTACAGAGACAGAGGACACAGCGGCAGTGGAAACAGAATAGGATACACTGTTCTCTGTGCTCACTCAAGGAAAAGCAATTAAAGAGCAAAGCAAAGACATTGGTCCTCTATCAGCTTATTATTGGTGGGAATAAAAATACAGCCTGTCTGAAGATTCTGTCCCTGTCTCCATCTTTATATGACATTTATTGTTAGTGGATCATGCTAAATGATACCCCCACCATTCTTGAAAATGTCTTGGAGAACATTGGATCTTAATAGCTTAAAAAAAAAAAAAAACCAATCACAACTTGAAGCACTGATAAAAAGTAATTATTTTTGTTCTATGTGACACAGAACAGGCAATGCAATATCAGAGAATCAATGTTGTATTGTAACATCGTATTTAATAAGCATAAATGATATGAATGTGCAGTGATTTCTCCCTTCATGTGCAAGTTACAGTCACAATTTCTGAGATCTAATTTCTGAGATTAGGTTAGACAGCAGGGTAGACCTTCATATTCTGTAATCAAATTAGTGCTGGAGTGTTGTGTTGTGTGTGTGTGTGTGCATTTGCAGGAGCTTCTACAAAGCAGAGAACCAGAGAAGCAGAGAAGGAGCACAGTCTGGGACTGATAGATTTGTGCATACAGTACATATGTTGGCTAAAATGCCAATATTAATCCATTGCAGTTGTGTGTGTGTTTTTTTTTTCTTTTATTACATATTATTTCTAAAGTAGTCACTTTGTTTCTTCATTTCTCAGGGAAATCCATCCTTAATCAAATAATTATTTAATGTAATTGGGCAAAAATTCCAAATAAGCCTGTCGACATATTCTGCTTTAAGTTCTCTGCGAAAAAAGTAGACTTCTGAACCTCTTCTTTGCTGTGATCTGATTGGAGACTTTGGCTTGTCTATTAAGTGGGCAGATTTATTAGAAAATGTTCAAGGGAGAGTCTGAAGGATAAATGCATGCACAAGTGCATGAATGGACGAGCTACAGGTTGTTTGTCAAACCTCTTGATCTCCTAAGCTCTTCTGGCTCAGCTATTGAAACAGCGACACTTTGTACTTCTAAGATCCAAACTGGCATTCAGGGCCAAATGTGCCCTCTGGGTGAATGCCAAATGTCTGCTATCATATAGCCCTTATTTCCTTTAGCTTATTTCTGAGTGGCTTACATTGTTTTTGTTCATTCAGCCATTTTACAACCACACATCAATGACAAGATCTTTGCAGAGTACAAGGACACTTCAGCATGTGCAAGGGCTGAAGATCAATTACTGCTCTTTCAAATGGAAAGCAAACACTTCTGACTGAGCCACAGTAAATGTGGCTTATAATTTTAAAAAATACTTGACTGACATCATTTTTTTCCTACTATGCACTGCTATAATGAGTCTTTCATTGCACTTTCATATTACTCTAACTCATTCATAAACTATGTTGAAGGTATGACAATGATTTGGTATGATATGATTGGTATGAAAGGTAGGATAATGATTTGTAGACTCAATGTCTGTTTAAACTGTACAACAGTCAAATTTCTGGCTTTTAACTGGAGCCGTGTGTGGGCCTCGGGCTCAGTTGACTTCTGTGACGGCTGGGGCCTCAGTCAAAATCAGATGATTAATTCAAGTTATTTCCCAAATAACAGTTGTTTGTCCCAGACGCAAAGAAGACCATCAACCATATACCTCCACCCAAAGACAGACAAAAAAAATTTAACTGCAGGAAGGACTTTCATTTCAGAAAGTATGTCAATTTAAAGGATTCATTCATTCCTTCATTCATTCATTTATTTTTCAGGCAAGTTTGAATTGATTCATTGATAGCCAGTGTGCTTTGAAGCATTTTTTTTTTTTCAATGGATGAATAAAACCTCTGGAGTGTTTTGTCTCAATGCCGATTTCACTGAGATAATCCAGTGAAAAACTGAAATTTTGCTGTATAAAGCCCACCACAGCCTACCACAGCACAAAGATTAGTATGTGCAAAAAATATCACAGGCAATTGATAGCAGCACACTTATGACCACTGCCACATCAGGGAGAAAATATGAAATAACACATGTATCCAAATTTGTAATTGACTGTGCAGAGCTGACTGCTGCAAAGTAGAGAGGAGAGACTCATATGATCAAGCGGGGGTCTAAATATAGGATGCTGCGGCATGATTTCTTCTGCTTGAGCAGGGATTCACCCAGCTTCAGCTGAGAAAGGAGAGAGTAGGAAGGAAAAGGAAAGGAAGACGAAGCGCTCGACAGAAAAATCCCTAGCTTTGAGTGTGTCATCAAACGTGTGTGCTTTCAAGTGAGAGAAAGATGCTATCTCAGTCACGTGGCTCTACATCCATTCACATCCACCTCAACAGATGGGAGGGGCAACAGCACAGTAATCTCTTCAGGATCCGTCTGTGAAGGCTGCCTGCTTTACAATCTGTCCATCATTTTTCTGCTTCACTATCTCTCAGCATGAAGTCCCACATTATCTGGACCACATTTCATTTAGATTTTGTTTGCAACTGATGACAATTTTATGCTAATCTGTATTTAATTTTTTTTTCTTTTGTTGCCTTTATGTTGTTGTTCTCAGTATTTGGAAAATTTTAACCTTTCTTTACCACTTACATATAGCCCAGTTTCTACTGGAATAAAGAAATGAATCACATTATTGAAGGAAGAGAAAATGAAAAATAACAATGACTGTCAAATACATAAAGATTTTGAAATAAAGTTTGAATGATTCCATGAACTATAATCTTGACTTCCTGCTCTGCAATTCATTGAACAAATTTAATTATTAATATTCAACTTAGAGTTAGAATTTTTCCGACTTGTACTTCTCCTTTTGTCTCGTGTAAAGTTCCTTCATGCTGGTAGCTGATGCATGTTTTCCTTCGCAAGGTGTTAAAAAGTCATACTACCTGAAACTACGCCTGCATCATGCATCACTCAGAGATCAAGTATTTATCTTAGCTTGATGAAAGGATAGTTTTATTGTTATAATATTTCTTATATCTTATTTCAAAATGGATGTAAGTGCCAGCAGTGGGACCAATAAGCAGGATGTTTTTGGTATTGTCACAAATCCACACATGCCTGTGTTATTTATCATGAAAATGCAACACAAGTACGTTTTGTGGGTTTTGTATAGCATGAAGACTTGAAGTGCTGCTAATAAACTGGTCAAGTAGAATGTGATTTCCTGTGTTTTTTCCAGTATTTGGAGCAGGCATGTGCACAGATGATGCACGTCAAAGACCTCTCCCCCTTTGCCCTCTGACTGGACAAATGGTCTTTCTGCGTTACAACCACAGAGCAAATTTCCCCATCAAAAGTAGCAGCCTTACGTCAAAAAGGTGCAGTTTTGTGAAAGTCATGATTTTACAACATTACCCATTTTTAGACCAAAATCATGCAACTCTACAAGAGTTTCAATTGTATGGCATGAAGTTTAAAATTTTTGTCAAAAATGAATGAATTGTAATCTGTAAATTTCTTGATTTTATGACAAAAGTCATGATTTGAACCCAAAAAGATGTGATTTTTTGGAAACTTTAAATCCTATGGCAAAAAATGTTCTTTTAACAGCAAACGTTGTGATATTGCAAAATTCGCAACTTTGCAACAAGAATTCCTGATTGTTAGGACTTAAATATGTAATTTTATGTCAAAAAGTAAAAAAAAAAAAAAAAAAAAGTTTGTGAAAGTCCATATTTTACAACAAAGGTTTGTGACATTAACTTGCAAATTTTTGTATTTTACAGAAAAATATTGTGATCATAATCCATAAAAGTTGCAGTTACAAAAATTGTAATTTTTGTAATTTCATCACAAAAAGTGACTTTTTACAACAAAAAGTTGTGATATTGCAAAATTCAAGATTTCACAGGAAAAAAACAACATCCTGATTTTAGGACAGAAAGTTAAAATTATGCAAACTTCACAGTTTTTAACATAAAGTTATAATTTTACGCAAAAAATGTGTGATTTATGACAAAAGTCTTCGTAAACATTATGATCTTAAAAATATTGGCAATTTTACAACATGATTTTCAGAAAGAATCTAATGAGAAGCTCTACAGTTGAATAGTTTAGAAATAAACTACTGTTTATTTAAATCAAGGAGTACTGTTGGTATATTATACAAAATGACACAATAATTTACTGTGAATAAGTGTCATTTAAACTGAGTGTGCTCCTTACTCTTGGTTTGAGCAGCTGTCCTCAAAAAAAAAAAAATCTGTTCATGGCCCTGATGGGGAGGTGGCTCAAGAAGGCCAAATGAAAAAATGGTACAAAGTATTAGAAAAACAAAATTCATTAGCACTATTCCTCATCTATCCTCACTATTCCTCAAAATTGCATCTTAGTCATAGAAATTATGAGGATGATGAAAGAGCAAAAGCTTGTCTGGTTAAACAAACTCAGCCTATCTGAAGCAAAATAAAATTCCCTTCATAGATGTCTCTTTTCTGTCAGTGTTCATAAGTGAGGAAAGATTGGGATTTGTTTTCATTATTTAAAGGTGGAGTAGGTGTTGTTTGAAAAAACGGTTCCAGCAATCCAACTCAAGTGAGAGTTTGAAAATATACACTCCCTCCCTCCTCCCAAAGGCTCCGCCTCCTCCTCTTCAGCTCACCCCTCGAAACCACGCCTTCACATGATTCACGACTGCATGAACCATAGGGAGGGAGGGAGCGAGGGGTGATATTTGATGGACGTATTAGGCAGCCAATCAAAATAGTGATGATCACTTTTTTGATTGGTCAGAGTTTTTCTCTGATTATACCTTCTAGACTGGACCAAAATGTTTAGTTTTTTTTGCAAACATTTTATTTCAGTGGGTGCAATGGAAATATGAAAAGGTTTTCAGGCAATATTGTAAAAAGTGTTGCAAAAAAACAACACCCACCCCACCTTTAAGCAAGTTGTAAATCCAAGACAAATGCAGTGGAGAAATAAAAAGTAGCTGTATCCCCGACCAAGTGTGCACAACGTATATTGAAATATTGATTTAGAAAAAAGATTGTACAGGTACATGAAACAATAAGATATGGGTATTTAATTAAACTCCATCTCTCTGGAAAACAACTTCATAGTCTTCTGGCATAAGCAGCTTGTGTAACATTTTAGGGCTGAGAGTGACATCTCGCGACTCACTGTGGACTCACAGCTGTTGTACCCCGAGACCACCGACGGGGGGCGGTGTAATCTAGACTCGATTCTTTTTCTTTGCTGCGAGGGCAGAGGTCCTTTCTCTTCCGGTTGTCGTCTGTTCGTGTGGCAGGTATTTATTTATCCCACTTCAGTGGACCTTTTCAAATCTTTATCCATCTGTGTGTTATTCACATATTGGTACACAAACAGACACTAATTTTGATAAAGTTCTTTAATCATAACAGATAAATCGCCATATGGTTAACGTGTTACCCCGAATAGAAGATAAATCAGACACTTAAAAAAATGCTTCCGAGCTAATTGGCTGCAGCTGCCGACCTCACACAGATATTTAGTAGTTTAAAGAAGCGTTAACGCTGAAATAGTCTTAATAATCTTTTCTACTCCTCTGTCGTCGTTTATGTAATACAGGTTATTCCTGTACATAAAAACAGTTTACACTGAATGAAGCTGCTCCGCTTTGGAGAGTTGACGACATTTGGTAGCATGCAGGTTAATGCTAAGAGTGACTTGTGTACAAACGAATCTTTTTATTATGTGATTTCTCTTTTTATATAGATTCACAAGCGTCGAAATGGCAAAGTCTAAGAACCACACAACTCACAACCAGTGTAAGTAAATGTTAAACTTGCTTCATGAAAACGGTAGATGTACATTCATTTGGAGATTGGCAGAAGGAACTACTTCAATGAACGAGTCTTTTGGTATTGGATTAATTGTCTCTTTTCTTGTGTTAACAGCTCGTAAAGCCCACAGGAACGGCATTAAGAAGCCCAGATCTCAACGCTATGAGTCCTTGAAAGGGGTAGGTTTATTTGCTAAAAGTCTTACCTGGAGTAAGGGTAGTTACATGTTCATGCACACTACATCTGTGCCACATCCAAGCAGCACAACAGACTTCTGGGCCCAGGTGTTACCATATCAACTGATTCAGTGATACAAAATAATTATATGGGACAACAGGCATCAATTTCCAATTTGTAAGGGTTTCAGTTGTGGACTTTGGCTAAACTAGACTGGGCTATCAGGTCGTGAGCCTGCCCCCAGTTTAGCATCATGGACACAGCTAGACAACCTTAACAGCTCTAAATTAGTGTGTTCTGCCCTCTGTCTTTGAGAAGTATTTGTTTCTTCCCTCTGCTGTCACTTTTAAATGCTGATCTGTCATGGACATGTCACTGCCCAAATGTGTTGCTAAGATAGTTTTTTGAATCTGGAAGGAGCCATTTAGCAAAATAAGACATCCTTGCATCACAGCCAAAAAGAACTCTGCAAAGGACACTGCTGTTTGTCCTTGTACATAGCTCTTTTGTTGGGCCTCCTCTCTTCTCTGGATTGAATTAAAAAAATTTAAATCACTTTTTTTCCTATGGAGAGAGATTAAGATGCACAAATTGGAAAAATATTTTTAGAAAATTTCATGGGTCAGTAACACTGAATTCACACAGGTGCATTGCAGCAATGTGGGGAGTGTCGACGTTTCTTCATCATGTCAAAAACACCCAATTTCTTCCTGCTCTCTACACAAAACCGCATGCTTAGAATTAGTCCCGTTTCCATGTGATTTCATTGGCTAAGTCTAGCTGCAACTCAGTTGGCTGGTGCATGCATTGATGGTGTTAAACTTGAAAATCCCCTGACTTTTGATGGCAGCCAACGCAATCGACGCAGCACATGGAACCCACAGTTCAGTTTGGCGCTGGATGACATCATCCCATTCGAAGTCTATGGAGACGGGCACAGATAATGCATGCAACACAGCATGAATCCAGTGTACCTCTTGAGCAGAATGCCATTAATCTTCAAACCACTTTTTTCCAAATGTGGTGAGGGAGAGAAAGTTTAATAATTTTCAAAAAGGAAGCCACTGACTAAATATCACAAATAACAGTGTTGTTGTCTGTAAGATGAATGCACAGGGCAAAGAGCGTTGCAGTTTAAAGTATCAGTTATCTCCAATGTTTAAATGAAGATTTGTAGCATATCATCTTCAGTTAGTGTTTTTTTTTTTTTTTTTTTGTTTTTTTTTTTGGCACACACAGAAGTTTTCTAGTGACCTGGAATACTTTTTCACATTTCACTGTGACTTATCAACTAAAGGCTCAGTTATCTGGTTTAGTTATAGAGTTATTTAGTTATGCATTACTATGAACAGTTTAACAAAAGTTATAAAATATTCCTGCAAAATGCTACCTAGAGTTCAAAGGTTTGAAAAAAATTGTGCCAAAACCAGAGGGTCACATTGGATAATAAAATAGTGAATGGAAGTGAAAGAGGGAAACAAGTGCAGAGTTGCTTGCTAACACCTTTAGCTGTTATTTAAACTTTGTGAACAGCAGTTTCGAACCAGACTGCATCATTTTTGTCAACAAATGGGAAACAAAGTACAGCGCTAAAGTATTTTTACTAGGAAAATTTTAGGAATGTAAAAAGCTGAAATGACACCAGTTAAGTGTGCTTTCATGTTAGAAACTGACACTTAAATGTGAACTTGAGTATTTTATCACCCCAGTTCTCTGTTGTCTGGTTTAACTAGTCTTTTTCTTAAATAAGTCAGGGTTGAACAACTTGCTTTGTATAGTTTAGTAAAACAGTCGGGTTACCTTAAAGATTTCCCAAAGGGAATTTACCCAAGGGATTATTAAAGGTTTATCTAATCTAACATAATCTAATATTGGATGTTTCATAAAACTGAACCACTGATGTGTAACTACTTTTCAGGCTAGCATGCTTTTGGTTGGAATATTATTACAACTTGAGATGATATTACCTTGTTGTACTAAAATATGTTTTACTACTTAGTTTTTTTTCTGTGTTGTAGGTTGACCCCAAGTTTCTGAGGAATATGCGCTTTGCTAAGAAGCACAACAAGAAGGGCATGAAGGCGGCACAGAAGGCTGCCAAGGAGAAATAGGCCACTCTCCGGTCACCTCCATGACTCTCAGCTTTCTACACCATCACAATAAAGCAATGCTTTGTTAACAAACCAACATCATCTTGGACTTTCATTTGAAACAACCTCTCTTGCCTTTCTCTGCTTGTATTAAAAATCTTTTTGTTCAAGTCTTCTATTTTCAGCCAGCACTGTGGTTCATAGTGTTACTGCATTGAAACTGAAGCTTTAACTGAGTATCTTTGTGGAAGTTATTCTTTAAAGGTTAAAAAAGTTTTTTCAGAGTTGTACTGCACAGTTTCAGTACATGTGGTATTTGTCCACTGGGCTCATTACTTTTAGTTGGTTATTGAAAGCAGTAAGCACTAAATGGCATGTGTGTGTGTGTTAAATGATTAGATAAGCTATTTAGTAATGGCATAAAAAACAAGATGAGTTCTGGTAAAGTGGAAAAACTGCTTCCTCAGGTAAACTAGTCTGCAGTCCTATGTACTGAGCTGGAATAGAGAAAACATGAACACATGGTTAACACGGGCCTCACCCAAGCAGAAACATTCAGAGGAAACAAAAGTGAACAAAAACGGGATGTTCCAAATATCTTTATAATGAACAAATATTACTTAGTAAATTAATGGGCCATTTACAATCAGCCTTAACATGATGTAGTATCCAATGTTGAGGACTGCAAGATGAGTTTAGGATTCCCCAAAAGCAAGTGAGAAGTGTTTTTAAATCCTGTCTCAATTAATCAAAAAAAAAAAAAAAAAAAAGTTTGATCTGGACCTGTGTACCCCAGCATGATTTGAATAATCAAATCTACTGAGACTTCAGTGAAGTGAATGGGCAGGTGGTTGGATGACTCCAATACTTGTAAACTAAATGGACTGGCTTAAATGAATGATACCCATGGTCTTTATCTCAATGAATTCAGATTTCTTTTGAAAAACAATACAAAAAGCAACTCATTCTTGAACCAGACTTCAATGGTTTTAGAGGGACATTGTTTAGCAGTTAGGCTTTAAACAAACTTCCTGTAAGTGATATGATTATCGCCTTACTGCTTAAATTTATTTATAATTATATGAGTAATAAATTGTTTTTGATGTGCATCAGATGCTAAATTAATTGGACATTGTTCATTTGATAATAGCACATATATGAATTAAGTTCTGATGAAAATTACTGGCATTAGGCATAATAGCTATAACAGTGATTACATTTTGCACTCTCAGGGATGTCAGTTATTTTATTCATGTCGCTATTGATCTGTTCCTCCAGTCAACAATCCCCCCCCCAAAAAAAATAATAATTCACAAATCAGTAGAATGTTGTGAAATTATTAATACTCTTACTGAAACAGCTTTTAAATAAGACAGCAGACATTTCTGTTCAGTCACTGCTGTTCCATCATCACAGGATTTCTAATACTTAGAAGGCTTTGGGACAGTGTTCCCACTTGCACCAATGTCAGGTTATTCAGGTATTTTGACTGCAAACTCATTTAAACTCTGAAGCGTGAAAATTCACATGAGGAGATTCTCGAATACAGGTCTTGTTGAAGCGTATAGGTGAACGTCGTACTTCAAACATTTGAAAACAGTGGTACCCAGTGAATCACAATCACATCAATATAATCATTTCAGCACAGACACCTTGTCTGCCCAAAGGGCCGGTATCCCCTTGTTCACAAGAGCAACAAACAAATACAAGGAATTAAAACCAGCTGTCGAAATACAAGTGTTTGACAGCACTATGAGTAATTTGTGCAAGCTTCAGGACAATGTTTCCACTCGCACCACTGTCAGGTTCTGCAGGAACAGGATCAATTTTCCCATCAAAAATGTTAAATGAATGCACCTAGCCTGTTGTATCACAAAGCTGACGGAATCCAGCATAATTTATAAGCAGAATGCCCTTAATCTTCAAACCACTTTTTTTTCTAAATGTGGCGAGGCAGACAAGTTTAATAATTTCCTACTTTTCATCAAGGAAGCCACTGACTGAATACCACAAATAACACAAAGCAAAAGGTTTGTATCCCCTTTTTTTTTTTCCTTTGGCTTCTTGGGGATATATTGCTTTAGATTACATCTAACTTTGAAAGAGACCATTTGTTTGTTAATAGACAACATCTGATCTTGAAGGAGATCCAGAAATTTTTTGACAAGTGAATCAATTATTGCCCTGATTTTGAAAAGGTTACCATCACTGTTGCCATGTTGCTGTTGTCATTGAAATGAATGGATTTTTAAAATTTCTTCCCATCTGTCTCAGGACATCACATTAGCCACTTGCACTATGTAACTTTCCCTGGACCAGTGCACTTGTGACCTTGGTAAATGTTCAACACTCGTGTACACTACAATAACCTGCTCAGATTCATTATGATCAATTTGAGGGCTCTACTGGATTTGTGTGTGTGTGTGTGCGTGCAATATAGATTACTTTGTTGTACAATAGCATCCAAAAGATCAGCATCAAAGAAGTCTTGGATGTACTGTCTGGTTTGACCAGCATCAGAGAGCAGCTTGGCCTTTTTGTAATGTGTTTTGCTGAGTCCTGTTGTTGCACCGTATGTCTTTGTTTTTGTCTTTATTTTGTCAAGCACTTTGAATTGCCTTCTTGCTGCAATGTGCAATACAGATAAACTTGTCTTGCCAAACGTGCCTTCTCCTTGCAGTTGTGGCCTTTTTGCACCAGTAGCATTGGTGCTTGCAGGTGCGTCATGATTGCTGTCAGAGTGTTCATTTCTGTCAGACTGTTGATCTGCTTTCATCTCCAGAAACATCACTTGGTTATATCTGTAGTCTTCATCGCTATCCTCACTGTCACTGAGACAGCTGTCATCACTTTCCACTAGTGGAACCCTGGTTTGAAGTACATCAGTTTGCTTTCTGTAGAAAATTGATACATTCATTTAGTTCTGCTTAAAAATAATGGTCAGAAATTGCATTTATATCCCAATATGCTGATTTTATTCTGTTTTTCACATTATTTAGTGTTGCACACTTACTCTGCACATACAGTTGTACATTTAAATACTTGATTACTTATACTTTTTATTGTATTTTGTCTAGTTTATATCTCATACTGCTACTTGTACTTGGCATTCCTTGTGGATTGCAAATAAAGAATTGAATTTTACAGTGAAACATGCTGTCCTTAACTGTGCACATGACAATAAACAATCTTGAATCTTACCATATTTATATTATTATTATTATTATTATTTTATTTATATAATTAGAAGCTAAATTTATTAAAGCATTTGAAATTTATCCAGAGGAATTTGAAATTCTACAAAATTGCATCTAAATACAGCATTACTCATATTCAGCTACTGATGCTTAATGTGGCCAAAATAACTTCCACTATCTTCACCGCATGTAGTCAATTCCTATTTATATCAGCAGTGGTAGAAGCAACTAACAGATAAAAAAGAACGCTCCTGTGACAAGCAGTACAGTTTCCATCACCTACCTACAGATGAGGAATTAAAAAGAATGTGGCTGAAAAATCTGAGCTTGAAGAAACCACCCAAAGTTATGTTTATTTCAGATGCTTATTGTGGCAAATGCAGTGACAGGTACATAAGAGAGCTCAGAGTTTCTGGACAATTTATGTGCTGGAGATGAGGTGATAATCCTAACCCTGCAGCTGAAATACTGACATAAGTCTTAAATGTTTAAAATTGAATCCAATGTGTGTACATACTTTTTTCTTGCTGCTGTATGTTTGTACTATATAACAATTTCATATTTTTTTATCTATTTGAAAATGTTTCATGAGGTGACCTCCTCGTAATATTTAAATAAATGTCCTGACAAGGATTTTGCAAGGTTGAAACTAATAGTAGTTCTGTTAACTTAAGAATGATTCCCGGGTTTAACCTGGGCACCATTAAATAATGCAAATAACACCAGCAAAACGGAGGAAGAATTTTTGCTAAATGTATAAATGAAGTTCATGCTATTGTAACAGACTGTTATGAGTTGTAAGTTTACACTATTTGATTAAGAATGTTGATAATTTGATTACCAATTACCCTATATATATATATATATATATATATATATATATATATATATATATATTATATATATATATATATATATATATATATTATTATTATTTATTATTATTATTATTATTATTAATTATTATTATTATTGTACCAATATATTTTACATGATATTACCAATATACGTGGACTTGTGATTTTTTTTCCTTAAGGAAAGAATTTATTAAAGCATGGGTAATTTCATGAAAGTTAGTTTTCACCAATCTAGTGTTTTTTAACTAGATTTTTTTCCTCTTTTTTCCCCCTAAAGCGGCGAACCGGAAGCTACGAATCTAAAGCCAAGGAAATGGTTGAAGACGTCATTTGATGATTTATAGAAAGGGGTAACAATCTAAGGGGAATTGCAGTTATTATCATTGTCGGCAATCAGAAGGAAATACCTTTACTAATTTATTTCTCCTATTTTATTGTCAATACGCGTTTTATTGACAGACAAGTCGCTTGGCATTATTGCGTCACTTCCGCTTGCGCTCTGACTCCAGCTTGCATCATTTCAGTCTGTGTACCGGTGCAGAACATGTGAGTACCTGCAGTAAAACCAGGGGTCGGTAGAAACGTTTGATCCCAGTCGCAATTTACCTTTCATCTGTTTGTGTACGTGAGAGCTTTTGAACGTGGCATTTAGGAAACTTTGCGGCTTGTTGAACTACAGGTTTCTAACTGAAGCAAACATGCTAGCTTAGCTTGCTAACTGAAAACATCTGCTGTGAAAAAGTGATTTAAGGAAATACTACAGACTGAATACGTTTCCGTGCTCACGTGAAGGACCTAGAAAATGATGACATCTATGGCTTCACCTCATATTTTAAAGCGTAGAAGAAAGGCGATCCTTTTAACAAACTTTTTAACTATGGCTGCTTTTGACAGGTCATAGCTCAGTGCAGAGCTAAAACATGCTGATAATTATTCATCTCATATCATGAAGGTTTATCTTCAATAGTTTACCACTTTCAAGACTGCTGGCTGAAGTGAAAGTTAAATTGACAAGATTGCCTTAAATGAAGAAAAATGAAATCTATGTGGATTATTTTTTAAATGGCCTGATACTCATATCAGCTACTGTCTTTTGCTCAACAGATTCACTGAGTCACTGTTGCTTTTTTTCTGTTGTATGGACAGCCACCATGGTAGAGCCTGTTCCTGAATCCATTAACTTTCCCTCAGAGGAGGAGAAGATATTGCAGTTTTGGCAAGATAGGGATTGCTTCCTGGAATGCCTCAGACAGTCGAAGAACAGACCCAGGTAAATATGATTGTGTCTCATGTTTAGTTACATGTTTACTAAGAGTGCACCTCTTTTGGAGGTGGTTTTGGCTCAGGAGGCAGAGTAGACCACTGCCAATTAGAAAGTTTGATTTCTGGCCCTGCAGTCCATATATTCAAGGCAAGGCAAGTTTATTTGTAGAGCACAGTTCTTACACAAGGCAATTCAAAGTGCTTTACAGATACACACAATCACAAGAAGGCAAATGGAATCATTCAATAAATCATAAAAGCATTAAAATAATAGTTAATTAATAAATTAAAAATGAAAAATGCAGATTAAATCCTTTCAGTTGTCATATGTACAGCTAAACAGAACTGTTTTCAGCCTAGATTTAAACATGGTCAGAGTTGAGGCCTTTCTCACATCTTCTGGAAGACTGATCCAGATTTTAGGAGCATAAGACTGAAATGCAGCTTCACCTTGTTTAGTCCTGACTCTGGGCACCAGCAGGAGACCACTCCCTGAGGTTCTCAGGAAAGACAGTGAATGTCACATTGCCTCCTGTTTGTTCATTGATGTGTGATAGAATAAAACACTGCAAAAAAAAAGAGAGAGAGAGAAATCTGTGTACAAATAGAGTGCGATATGAATGTGGCTTGTAATGTAAAAGACTAGAAAAACACTATAAATACAGTCCATATGATTCTTTAATTGTTATTCTTTGGGTCACTATTAGATTAAAAATTGATTCTCTCTTTAAACCAAATAAGAAATAATTTCAGTACCTACTCACTTTCAAACCATATAACCAGCATGCTCTGTATAAAAGCAAATTAAAACCTGCTAACACCTTTATTCAGACAAGCTTCTTAATTTTTTTTCTTTTTAGAAAATTTAGAGTCATAGGAGGATAACAAAGTGCATACCTTCTATACTACTGTCAACGTCTGTTTTCATAATTTTCAGTACATCTCCTTCTTTTTTTGATTTGAAAATTGAAGATAAGGTCGTTTTTGTTTTTTTTTTTGCTTTATTTGTGTGTGTGACTAAAGTCACTTAAAAGAACGTGCTCTGTTGCGAAGACAAAGCTGCCTCTAGGGCCAGCATATGATGATTCTTTGCCACATCAACTCATTTGAAAGAAAACTTTGAGATCTATATTTATTGCCATCTCACAACCAGGTACACCTTCTATGATGGACCTCCCTTTGCCACGGGTCTGCCCCACTACGGTCACATCTTAGCTGGAACCATCAAGGACATTGTTACCCGCTTTGCCCACCAGAGTGGCTTCCATGTGGACCGTCGCTTTGGCTGGGACTGTCATGGCCTACCTGTGGTAAGTTTCTTTCTCAGCTGTCTTTTCTGCAAATATTTTCCACATTTAACCTTGAGTTCTAAAAAGATATTAATCTTGGTCCTGTGCCCTTTGTCTCACTCCTGATGTGTATGTGTAGGAATATGAGATTGACAAGACTTTGGGGAATCAAAGGGCCTGAAGACGTGGCCAAGATGGGCATCGCTGAGTACAACAAGCAGTGCAGAAACATTGTCATGAGATACTCCAATGAATGGGAGGTGAGTATTCATATTCATTGTGGAAGATATGGAAGTTTGTCATCATACATTTCATTGCAGAGATTTGTGGTGTAATCATTGTTTATTTTTGTACCTAGACTTCAGTGAAGCGAATGGGGAGGTGGATCGACTTCAAGAATGACTACAAGACTCTTTACCCATGGTTCATGGAGACTGTCTGGTACTGATGTCATGAAATCTTCCATATTCTGTGTAGACTAAATAGACAGATTTAAAAGTGCCTGATGCCTGTTTGACTCACCAGTAAGAATAAAAGTAAGTTCTAATCAGTGATTTCTTTTGAAAAGTAGTGCATTTTTTTGTTAACTCCACCTTTCTTCTCATCTTCAATTTGACAAAACAACAGCAAAAAAAAACAAACAAAAAAATGTTCTAATTAATTAATTAATTTAATTATCTGTGCTTATTTTTGAATCTTCTTTTCCTTTCGGCATTTCCCTTCAGGGGTCGCCACAGTGACTCATCTGCCTCCTTCTAACCTTATCTTCTGCATCGTCTTCTCTCATACCAAGCTAACCTTATGTCCTCTCTCTCTACATCCATAAATCTCCTCTTTGGTCTTCCTCTAGTCCTCCTGCTTGGCACTGCCTCCTCTGAACATGTCCAAACCATCTCAGTCTGGTCTCTCGGACTCTCTCTCCAAAACATCTAACATGCGCTGTCCCTCTGATGAACTCATTCCTGGTTCTATCCATCCTTATCACTCCCAAAGAGAACCTCAACATTTTAACCTCTGCTACCTCCAACTCTTTTTTGAGGTGTGATATATGAGATCTCTCTCATATATATATAAATATATTTCATTTATTAAGGTGGGTGTTCAGACAGCTCTATGACAAGGGTCTGGTGTACCGTGGTGTCAAAGTCATGCCGTTCTCCACTGCCTGCAACACCCCCCTCTCCAACTTTGAATCCCATCAGAACTACAAGGTTGGTATGAGACACAGGCCTTTTCAAACCTTTCCTTGTGTAATGTAGCATGATAATCACTCTTTGTTTTTTTTTCCCCCAGAAAGATAGTTCAGAAAAACTGATAAACCTTTTTTTTTTTTAATATCTGCAGGATGTTCAAGATCCATCTGTGATTGTCAACTTTCCTTTAGTTGAGAGTGAGGACGTTGCTTTGATTGCTTGGACAACCACACCCTGGACTCTGCCGAGCAACCTGGCCCTCTGTGTCAACCCAGAGTTTTTGTATGTCAGGGTCAAAGGTAAGCGAAGAAAAGTTTGAACGATCATTTAAGTCCTGAATGAGACATGAATGGTTGATCATCTGAGATGTTTTGTCATAATACAATTACTTCGTCTTACTCTCATGATAAGAATTCTTTGAAATTATTATTCATTGATTCCAATACCACTGCTTTGTTGCTGTTGTTCTTGGATGGATTTACCATGGTTGGTATTGTTTTTGTTGCTTAAATTTTGATGGCTGAAGAAAAGGTCTGTTTGAAAATTTAGTTTTCCCTGTGGGTTAAGTGTTTTGAATCTAAGTATATTACTAATACATCTATATTTCTTTAATTAAGAGGAAACTAGAACAAATTAGCAGAGGCGTGCAACCTTTGCAAATTGCTCTCGGGGGAGAGAATTTTTGCTCCAAAATGCTCAAAATATGAAAATTATTTAAGAAGAAACAAGTAACTCTGTTTTATTTTTATTGATCTCTGTGACTGGAACTTTGCAATCCACAACCAAGCAGATCTTGATTTTCAAGAGCATCAGTTTATTACTAAGATAAAGCACAAATGAGTTACTTGATGATAAAATGAAGCATAACTGTTATACATAAACTAAATGATGTCTTGTGAATACGTATCCTTTAACTGATGTGGAGTCAAATACATTAAAGATGGGAGAAGACAAGATGGGAGAAGACAATAACATATTGTTATTGATTATGCCACAGAATGTCTCAGACATTACATTATCACCTGAATAAATGTGAAACTTTAGATAATTTTAACTCATTACATGCTAAAATTGCACTAAGAAATATATTATTAGATGATAATCTCCTTACTGGAGTGTTCAAAATTGAATCTTTTCATACAGACCTGTACACAGTAGGCTGTGAGTGCGTGTTAGTGAACCAGAATACAGTGGACACACTTCCATGTCTTCCACTACTGAATAAACCATGTTGTTTGATTATCAACTCTTCCACAAAGACACGGAGTAGAGCAGAGTTTTGTAAACAGCTGCTAGGACACCAAGTTAGCCTTTAGTTTTGGTTTCAGTTCAGTTCTTTTGCACTACGATTCAACAGAAACGGTAATTAAAAAAAAAAAAAGGTACATTTTACATGCAAAATACCAGCGTATTTGCATGTCATGACTCAAGGCAGATTTGCAGCTCATCTCTGCTGCCTTTCTGTTATTCTGAAGTGAACATTTAAGGTGTTTGTTGGACACCTGATGTCACCTTGAGCTATGGAAAATGAAACAAACAATTTCACAAAAAAAAAAAAAAAATCACTTGCACATTAAAGTGTGCCTCCTGTGTATTTTCTATAAATGATGAGTTGGCCATTCGCAGAAGCATTTAAAGAGTAGATTTTATTTTATTTCTTTGGTACATTGTTCACTCTTTTAGTTCCTGTTCTTCAAGGGCAAGTTAGTTTGGTTGGCTGATTGGTCAAAGATGGAAGATGGAACCCACTGCCCCGTTTTTGTCAAGTATAGTAGCCAAAAAGGCAGACATGGCGCTTGTTAATGGTCATAACATCAGGTAGCTGAAGAGCCGAGGCTATAACGGTTTTTAAGTTATCACAACCACTGTATAGAGCATAACTTTGGTTCTTTAGTACAGTATGGACGTTGAGCTTTGTAACACTTTTTTTAAAAAATTTGTTTAAAAAGATAAAACGATACAGGTACCTTCTTTGTTGGTTACTTGCTTTCTATACAGTAGAAAACATATTTTGGCCAACATTTGTATGCCATCTCTTGTTTTTACCAGGCAACAACTCTGTGTTTAACGCAATGTGGATGAACCTTAAATCAGGCTACAAAAAACAAAAAAACAAAACAAAAAAAAGCATTGTCCTTGTTCACACACAAAAAGAAAAAAATCACTCTTGAGAGGTCGCTACTGGTTTTCTGCTACCCTCCTTCTATAGTTTTTGGTGTCCCTTGAGAGAAACTGGTGGATTTTTAAAAGGATGACCTAGATTCTTCATGGCTGCTCATAGTCCAGTTGATACTGCAGGGGGCGCTGTTGAAGTACAGTCTGCCATCTGAACAGCACTGACTGTGCTGTGCTGCATGGGAGACCGCCTTGGAATACCAATGAATATGTGCTTTTTTTCTTTGCTTTTTTCTCTCTCTCTCTCTCTCTCTCTCTCTCTCTCTCTCTCTCTCTGGTATCAGCAGAGTCTCTTTTTTTTTTAAACTCCCCTCTTTGCTCGCTCCATCTTCATCCCAGTATTTTTCCCTCATTTGCTCACCACTCTCCCTTTACGTCCACCTGTTTTTGTCCTTCATTGTTCTTATTTGTCTCTTGGTGCCTCTTTCCTGCGCTGCCTTTGTTGCTGCTTGAGTCGAGGGCTGTCAGCAGCGGCAGCTCTGAGCTGCACAGTCATTTGTCACACCAGTGAGGAGAAGAAACATCTTTTATTGATGCTGCCCCCCCCCCCCCCCCCTTTTTTTTTTTTTTTTTTTTTGTCTCACTGTCTTAAGCCATTTTGCTTTTTGGCCTTCTGTTCCCCCAGCTGTTCTCAGGGCCCTGTCTTTTTTTTTTTTTTTTTTTTTTTTTACTTTTACCAAAGTAACAGTTTGGCCACTTTTCTAAAAGGGTTCAGTTAAAATGTCTGGCAGGTATTGTACAACAAGTGGAAACTGCTGAATATATCTAGCTGAGTTCCTGGTTGAATGGGTTGGTACACTTACCCGATCAAGACCTTGTGACTCACGAGATGTTACTGTCAGGTTAAGCACAGCTGAGCTGCTGTTTACTTTAAATGCAATTCACGTTAAAATGCGTTAGGCTTCTATGAGACTATTGAGATGACAGGGTAAAAATGTTCAGAGCAATCACTACCTCTAACTGAAAAAGGAGTGTGAGTCAGCATCCTTCATTCAAACATATTTTGAGACTTAAGGATAAGAAAAATATAGGAAGCAATGGGAACAATTATTGGCATTTTTGTGTCGATGTCTTCACTGTCTGCCACTCTTGTAGTAGAAACAGTGTCATAAATGGGTAGTGGGTTGTGTAAGCTATTGTTTATCAAAGTAAACCCCTTTGTTTGTACATCTTGCCATTATTTGGTTCATTTTTATTTCTTAAACTTTTATTTCTATTTACTTTCATATTTTTGCTTAAAGTGGCCATATTATTCTCATTTTCATACATCTACTTTGAGTCTGTGCCTTTGTACCCAGCATCCCTCCAAAGCCTCCAATCAAGGACAGATCTTCCCGAAAACGAGCAAATTTGGTTAGGTTCAGGTATATGTTTTTATATTTATATATTATATAAATCTCATTTTTATTTTCCTGGATGCTTGGCATTGTGTAGAGCTAATGACTCATGAATGTGCATCGCGACTGCTGGTTAGATGCACACATTTTCAACATATCAACGCTCTGTTTTCAACATTTTCTTGAAATGATCTCAACACCTTAAACCCCTTCATAAATAGTCTAGCCTCAGAAAAAACGCCATTCATTGAATCAGTTACTTTCCATCACAATCAAATAACATATTTCTTTGGAGACATATTTGAAACAAAGCTAAATGCTTAGTAAGAAGTACAGATCCACTAGGATTGATAACATACTTTCTCTTTTATTTTTTATTTTTTAGCCTCTTGTCATGCCCAGTCAGTCATAATAACACTGAAGATGAGCCATAAAACACAGAAAAACACAATATGGCCACTCCAATAGATAGCTTGAACAATTTTATAGTTTGCCTCGTCGTACAATAAACGTTGAGAAAAAAAATGTTACTGTCTATTAGTCTGGTAAAAAATATATATTCCTTCAGGGAAGGATGAGAGACACTGATGTCAAAGAGAAGGCAGTTACTTCAAGGTTTTTCTGGTTTTAGAAGCATTTGAATCAAGGTTACTAAGTATATCATATTCTGATTTTGTGTTCTGACTTGGTTGTTGTTAAATTCACTTAAAGTGTAGATCTTTTACAGACTGGTTGATTGTGTTTTTTAATGTTCTGAATCATAAAACTTAAGGACTGAAGGGTGTACTCTCAGTTAAACATAGCTGTTATATGTTTAGCTCAAATTCATAATGCTGTTGGAGTTAAAACGGTTTCTCTTCGGCTGTATCATGATGAATCACCGACAGTGTGAGTGTGTGTTTTTTACAGATTTCTCAAAAAATGCAAGGCTGCTTTTACAATGCCACAGCTTCCTTTATTTTGTTGTTGCCTGGCAACCAGGGATACCTTTCTTCCTCATTTAGCTGTTTCTTTATTAAATATTCCATCTTTTTTTTTTTTAAATTTTCCTACACCCAAAAACTTCAGTCATTGTGTTTTCTTAGACAATTAACTGGAAATAAACTAAGAGTGCTTTATTCTGGGATTCATTTGGTCAAAATATCAAGAAGATGCAGAACGTGTCTTTGCTTTTTGCAGCATTACAGGATTTAATAGAAGAAGTTTTAGGTTAATGATAGTTCTCTACACTCGGGTGGTAAGAAAAGGTGGAAACTAAATAACAAGTCACCTATATCTGTCTTTTTTTCCCCCCATCTCCCAGATAATGCCACAGAGAAGAGCTACATTATGATGGAGGCCAGGCTGGGAGCTCTTTTTAAGTCGGAGAGTGAATACACTCTCATGGACAAGTGAGTACAAAAGAAACTATTGAGAGTGTGAAGTTGGCATCATGGATGGGTGCATTGCATTTTGGGTAACTGGTTTGTTTAGCGCTTGATATTGTAAAAATTTCACTATGACTCAGACTCTTTTGTTTGCAAGAACCCTGACATTATCATGTTTGAAAGCACACGCTGTAAGACTAGCCTTTAAAATCCATTCTCAGTCTGCAAGTGAAAATTATACAGTTTCAACAAGATCCAAGAGTAGAACAAATTACCATTACAGTATTGTCTTGTAACACACTGTGACAATGATTGTGTGCGATGAAGATAAGCTGAATGTACTTGGAAAGTGCTACAAATGGTACTTTTTAGAAATTTTTTTTTTTTTTTTTTTTTTTAAAGGGAGTTAGATTTTGGTTCAACATTCTTAGTTATAAAATCTTAAGCACCTCGGGAAACTGTATGTGAGTTTTGTAACTTTAAACTCGTGCATTTCTCCACCCAACTGGACCATTTACACCACCTCACAACCAAAACAAATCATTTACATCATTTTTTGACTTGATATATTTTTTAACTGATCCTCTATTGTTCACTGTCATCAGTGTCTGTTTAAAAGGTAATGATTGGTAGTGTGAGTTATGTTAGCATATTCAGGTGTGATTTATCCTCACTCTTTCCATATAGCCTATGAAACAAAAGAACTGGCAATAAAGATGCTCAATGAAAGAAATTGTACATTGGATAGAATTTTCTTTTCTTCCACTTGGATAAAGTCTTTATACATAGGGTTCTGTTACAACCGGACTGCAGGCTGACTTGCTCTCCATTCACAGTTAAAAAGCCAGTATCTTAAATAAATAATTGCACATGGCTTGAATAATGTGATAATTTCTGAAGGTACTATTAATGCTCAGTGATTTTTTACAGGATTAAGAGCAACACACAGTCTGCTGCCATCCAAGACAATGTTTTTTTTTTTTTAAGTTGGAGAAAAAAAAAAAGTTTTAACCAAGACAATTTTAAACCACATTGTTTTTACAGAACTACAACAACATTTGCGATTCAGCAAAGCTCCAGAAGCTAAACTGACCTGCAGTCCAGACCTGGCGCCTGTCGAAAAGAAAAACACGACACAGGAAGCTCCAAACTGTTGATTAAACTGAAATCCTGTCTCCAGCAAGAAGACAATATCTTGCACTAAGAACAATTTTCACTTGGTGTCCTTAGCTTCAAACCGTGTTGTTAAAAGTGCTGCGACAAAATGTCCTTTTCCCAACTTTTCAGAAAAGCAAAGTAAGAACTATGGGATGTATTAATTACAGTAATTTACTTAGACATCAGATTTTCATATTCTTGCATTATTTACATCAGCTCATTATCTACCCAGCGGTCCAGTCTTTCTGGAAACAGCTTTGTTAGTCATATTAAGGCACCTCTGTGGTCAGCAGTTCATTTGTCTCCCCCCAACGTTGTTTGTGGGAAGAAATTATTCATACATGTTTTATGTGTTTTCAGATTTCCTGGTAAGATCCTAAAAGGGAAAAAATACAAGCCTCTTTTCCAGTACTTTGCTAAGGTTGGTAGACTGTTTTGGTTGCTGCTTCCTTTACAGTTGTATTTACTGTTTTTGCAAAACGTAAACAGTATGTTTCACATTAATTAGTTAGTTTGCCTCATTTCATTTAGCTTCATATTGAAAAATCTCTTTCTTAAACTTCCTCTTATTGTCTGTGGCTGTATTCTTGTGCTTCCTGAACCCTCACCCATTTTTCTCATTCCTCTCATCTGATTTAAGTGTGGGGAGAAAGGAGCCTTCCAGGTGGTGATGGATAACTACGTCAAGGAGGAAGAGGGCACAGGAGTGGTCCACCAGGCACCCTACTTTGGAGCTGTGAGTGTCACCTTTAAATTTCTCTGCTCTTTTCTGCTCTTTATTTTCTCTTTGGGGATTACAGTGCAGCATTGTATGGTCCAGTGTTCTCAACATGGAAGAAAAAAAAAAAATCAAAACTCGAGCTTATAGTACAGTCCTGGCATCTTCTAACCTTAAAAGATGATTTCATTTACATCGGTATAGATTACATATTCAGCAGACTTATAGCCAGAAAGTTAGAAATGTGTTTTTTTTTTTTTTTTTTGTCCATTCATCAATCAAAGACGAGGCACCAACTTAAAGAATATGAGAATATTTATAAATGCAACACATGAAAATAGCTGTTTGGTACTGGAATGAAACGTGTGTTGGGAACGCATCACTATTTTAGCTTATATTATTCATGACAGAAATAATTTATTTTTGTCCCTCATTTACAGTGTAAAAATCAGAAACCAAGCCCAACTTCCCTTGATGCATCCTAAATTTTGGCTTGTCTTATAAACAGGTTGACCATTTAAAAACCCTTAAAACCTCTCAGGCAAATATTTATATTAAAGCTACTGTCTGAATGTACTGAAGTCAGAGCAGTGATTCTATTGATATATTGGGTCATTGGTGATGGGTTAGATGGAGATGGATGGTAGATAGATGTCTCTTTAGCTGTAGCCTGCTGTGCCTTAGCTTTCTCCTCAGCACTATTTCACTGCAGTTCTGGCTCTGTGGGGATGTTAGCTGAATCCCACATGTCAGCATCTTGTCTATATTTGCATTCAGATACTTTGTTTTCTAAATCTGGTTACAGATCTTAAATTTCCTGTTCAGATTTACATTGATTGCTTGAAGAATAAAAGCAGAAAAACAAGTGCTTTTGCTCTGAAGATATACAGTAAGAGGAAAAGTGCTGCCAAACTTCATTTTTCAAATGTTATTTTATTGTGGCTAGATGTAAAATGAGCCCGTGAGTCATACATCTTGGATTCTGACAGGGTGTTTGAATACAAATTGCATTTAGAGCGAGACAGTGCTCATATTTTTCGTGCTTAGCTGCCACATACCAGTGGTGCTTGTTTCAACGCTGCAAAAAGTATCCAGCTCAAGAAGGAATTTGATATGCAGTCGTAACAAATCTTTAAACTGGTGAAAATGGCTTCCAGAGGGGTTCATTATACTGTACAATCGTATGTAATATTAACACCGACGCTAGAAATGAAATATGTCACTTTATTGGCATCAGTGAATGGTAACGTAATTAACTCCAAATAGATTTGTAACATACTGGTCAACAGTGCATGAATGTTGTGTTTGTAAATAGACAAATTGGATAATAAGAAGGCTTGATTTGTGTCTGAACTGCATTATTTCTTTCTGCAGGATGATTACAGGGTGTGCAGTGAATACAACATCATCCAGAGGGACCAGGCTCCTATCTGCCCTGTGGATGCCTCGGGCTGCTTCACTTCAGAGGTCACTGACTTTGCTGGACAGTATGTCAAAGTGAGTGACACATCATACATTTACATGCAGATTAAGTTTGCAGACATTTCAGCTTCTTTTTAAACTCTTGCCAAGAGTCACTGGTATCAGAATGGTATTTGTGGATAATAATGAAAAAATAGTATTTGTTAAGCTCTTTACCATGCAAAAAGAAAAGTGTTATTCCTAAATGTTTAAACAGTATTGAAAGCTAAGTTATTTCAGCTTTCCAGTGTCTGTTGTGGATACCTACTCCCTGGCCGCTCTCCATCCTCTCTGTAACTGGAAATGTAGCGGCGAGAGTAGGTTGTCCATCATTCGGAAGGTTTGCCCATGACGTGTCGAATTGTCCTAGGGCATTACATTGCCTCCAAAAACCCACCCACTAAAGGAGTCTGGATAATCGGCATGCAGAACACGATCATCCGCTGTGGCGACATCTAAAAGGAAGAGCTGTAAGAAGTTGTTTTAGCTGCACAACTTAGTGAGTTTAAAAAAATAAAATAAAAAAAATAGAGCTCATACATGATGTGATCACTATTTCACATCCTGGTGCAAAGGCCAGGGAGTGGACTCGACCCGCTAGGCCGCTAACATTACAGCGTTAGCTAATAAAGAGCATGCTGCCACAGTTCCCTGAAAGTCTGTCATAATCCACTTTTGGAATGTGTTAAAACGTAGCGCGTGTTTCAAGGCTGTCCGATACATTCTTCTTTGCTGCATAAAAACACAGAGGGCATCTGAGCGAGCGTCAGTCTCAGTGTGGGCAGCGTGAGGAAGCGAGAAACCACTTGGTCTTTTTTGTAATCTCAAAGACAAACTAGTATTTTATACAGGATGAGAGCTGCGTCTTATAACCAGAGGAGCTTGCAAGTGAGCAGCTCCAGTGGCAGAGTAAGGGTTCAGAGCCCATCACCTTCCCGATGCCGTGGATCCTCCTATGACAGCCGTGGACGCTCAGGGTATCGTGGAACTGCCATCGAGTTGGGCACAGAGATACACCAGCAGCATGCCAATGAGAAGGAAGAGATGCAGGAACTCAATGTCAAGTTTGCGGGATACATTTCCAAGGTCCAGGCACTGGAGCAGAGAAATGCAACTCTTCAAGCCCAGCTGGCTGCGCTGCAGAACCGCTACAAGGGAAGCCCATCCGGCATCGCAGAAGAATATGAGCTCAAGTTCAAAGAAGTGCGGGATCTGATTGAGACCCTGACTAATGAGAAGGGAGCAGCTGATATTGAACGGGGGTACATCGAAGAGGAGGTGGAAGTGTGGAGGCTAAAGATGGATGAAGAGCTGGCTCTGAAAGAAGAAGCGGAAATGATTCTGAGGGAGTTTCGCCAGGATGTCGACAACGCCACACTGCAAAAGGCCGAGCTTGAGAAGCGCATCGAGCAGCTGGTGGCTGAGATAGAGTTCCTCAAGAAGCTGCACGATGAAGAGGTGGCTGACCTCATGAAGCAGATTGAGGACTCAAAGGTTACTGCTGAGTTGGACGGTGACCGTCCTGACCTCGCCGCTTACCTGCGCAACATGCGTGCAGAGATAGAATCTGTCGCTGCCCGCAACGTCCAGGAAGCTGAGAAGTGGTACAAGGGCAAGTTCGACACCCTCAAGGAGCACGCGGGCAAACACGAGGAGAAGATGAAGACCATGAAAGACGAGATCACCACCTTCCACAACCAGGTGACAGACCTACAGAACCAGATCGATGGCTTGAGGGCTCGCAATGCCGCCCTGGAGCAGCAGTTGGAGGAAATGGAGATCTCCCACATGGATAAGGTGGGGAATTTTGAGCGGATCATTGCTCAGCTGGAAGCTCAGCTCTGTGAAACCAAGTTGGAGATGACCAAATATCTTCAAGACTACCAGGAACTGCTGCACATTAAGCTCAAGCTGGATGCAGAGATCGCAACTTACAGGAAGCTGCTGGAAGGGGAGGAACAGAGGCTTGGAATTACCAAAGAGGTCTAAACATCCAAGATGAAAGCAGTACAAGTCCAGAACAGTCACAAAGAAGATTTGCAGTCCATAATGGAATAGAAAAATGATTTCCCCCACGTCTTCTCCTTGATCATAGGGCTGGGTATTGAACATTTTCGGTAGTGGCACTTCAAATTGAAATTCCATGTCTGACCAAATATTTCACAGTAGCTTTCTTCATTTCTGCAGAGTTTTTTTTTTTTTTCCTGCTTTAAAAAAGAAACAAACAAACAAACAAAAAAAAAATGCTTGTGGTACCAAAGATTTCTTGGGTTCATAATACCCAGCCCTCATTTCTGAGATTTCTCATTGACCCCAAAAGGGGTCCGCTTGCTTTCCAGTCCCTTACAGTTCCCCTTACTGAACCTTTATCTCCTACTGGACACTATATTTCTTTCTAAAGAAACTTACAGTCCCTTTTACAGCCTTTCCCTGTCTCCAATGTTCCTCTCATTTCTGTGTTGGCAGTCCTCATTTTTCCTCCTTCCTTCAATTTTCTTTGCTCCTGCAGTATTCCTGCTAAATTTACCTCTTCTTCTTTCCTACTGAGGCAGCCCCATTGTCATACTGCTGTCACTTCTCACCTTCTGTTATCACAGCGCCTCTCATGTCCAGGTTTTGGATCACTGCAAATGAAGCTGAACATGTAACAGAGTTATGACTGGGCTTTATGGTAACCTCAGTTTTTTCCCAATGTTTTGACAAGATACACTTGTTCACCATTTACACTAATGTTGACCAACTATTACTTAATAAAGATTGAAGCGAGTGCATGCAAAATGATGTGATAATTCTTTATTTCACATGACCTGTTGTCTTTCTGATTTTCATACTCCCCTACTTTCTATTCTTGTATAGGGAACCAGGGACTTAATTCTTCCATTTCCTTTCTGTTTTGCTCTTTACATTCTTCTATGTTTATTTGAAGCTAAAACAAAGTAAATGTGCCTCTTACTGATGCTTTCTATTTTATTTATATTCACTTATTTTTTTAGCACATGAGTTTTATTTGATACTGTGAATCTAGAGGTTTCATTATTTCACTTTAGTTGGTCAATGTAGTTGGGTGAATAGTTTCATTCTCCCACAGTAGTTCAGGCACATTTCCAACAATCTTACCAGTGCACATGGATTTTAATGTTTTAATGATAGTGGTTCAGGCCATAGCATATTTACTGGCTAAAAGAAGTTAATGCAGACCTTTTGTTTGGTGATAGTATATCATAGCTACACATGCTGACTCTGACTTCGGCCTTCATGCCTTAACTTTCTTTATAATACAAGTACATAAAGCCATGGTGTCTCAGGGATTCAAAGACTTCCTGTTCATTTAAAAACTTTAACATAAGTTTTTTTCGTTCGTGTTGGATGCAGAGGATGACAAAAATCTAGTAATTCATTCTTAAAATTACAGCATACATCATGTAAGATGTTGGCTAAAGACCACTTTACTGAAGTCATTACAATTGATTGAAACAAAACAAAAAACTAATGAGTGAGGTGGTTCTCACTTGTTACAGCAGAATGACTTCAAATTATTTATTATTTAAAAATATTCTGAACAATGCAGGAAAATGCAGAAAAAAAACCCTCCTAAATATGTTGGATCTAAAAGATTATCTACACATATTAACTGCTCACTGCAGCCGACTGCAAACAAGATGATCCATCCAGCCATCCAGGCAATGAAAAGAAACATAAATTCAAAAGAAAAGATTTGGGTGCATTTTTTATTTTATTTTGCTGCATTTGTGTAACATAAGCACATAAAGATTAGTTAGATATAAAGTAACATTCAAATCTTTGGCTATCATGTGGTGGTTTCACGCTGCGGCCCTGATGTGCAGCTGTATTCCATCACAGCCAGCTGGAGTTACACGTCTGCTGGGATCACATGCCAGACCAGCTGCAAACTTACACCATGGAGGAGAATGAAACTTGCTTTTAAAGAATGTAATTGTTACCTCTGCCAAGGACGTTATGTTTTGCCGGTGTTTATCTGTCTGTCTGTGTTCAAGATAACTCAAAACGTTATGGATGGATTCAGATGAAATGTTCAGGAGTTGTCGGAAATGTGAAAAGGAAGAACTGATTTCATTTTGGGTGTGATCCGGACGAAATTCTGGTATCACTTTCAAATTTTCGATAATTGTTGTGCTTGGCGGAGGTCTGCGCTCTCCAGAGTGTTTTTCTAGTTTTGTTTTTTTTTCTTAGTTCTTAGGTTTCATTGCTTTGTTTCAGGATGCTGACAAGAACATCATCAAGTGGCTGAAGGAAAAGGGTCGTCTGGTCAACGCAAGCACTTTCAAACACAGTTACCCTTTCTGCTGGAGGTGAGAGATGTGCAGCAATTCCTGTAAACCTTATGTTACCTCTGCGCTATGTGAATACTTTCTCCTTACTGATTTCAAATGAGCAGCTTCACTTTCACCGTCACTGCAGGGCGTTTAGGACAAAAGTTGTTGTACAAGCTTCCCTGCTGGAATCCTGGGTTAATGTCACTGAATGTTGCGTCAGATGAGATTAAACATATTTTCTTCTTCAATATCGACATCCTTATTTTGTGGTAGAACACAGGAAGGTCAGGGTTTTTTATGGTACAGTTAAGTATGCCCATGTTGAGGTCTTGTGGACTGTGGAGAATGGACGGACAAAGGGACTGTCTTTCACACAAAATAATTACAGTTTTTTCAAAAGGTTGTTGAGGTTTTTATTTCTTGGTTCCCCTCCATCTTTTTTTCTCTTAAAAAAAAAAGTTAAAAAAAAAAAGTCTGAAATAAGTATTTTTCCCTGTGTGTTTAAAAAACCTGGGTGGCCGATCCAAGTATTAACCTTGTGTGAGAAACCCTGTTGAAGAGACTCCTCCGTCTTCACTTTTTAACCTTTAGATTCAGTTCATTCTTTCCTGAGACTTAATTCTGCTCAGTTATTTTGCCATTTATTGATTTTTGTGTGAAAAGGTTGGATTGGCACCACAAAGAGTGAGATGGCATTTTCAATTTCTAAATAGCAATTTGCCAACATGCATCACCTCATTATTAAACTGGCCATAAAATCATTATTTCAGACATGCCAGGTCAAGTGATTGCCAGGTCCCACATGGAAACACTGAACTGCCTTTTCTCTGCCTTTTCTCTGATGCTGCTACACTTTCATCTAAACTTAACACACTTGAACCTGAAGGTTTATTTAAAACGTGATTGCACACGACTCTGCTCTCTAATCCAGCTGTTCTATGCTGCTGTTGTTAATACTCATTTATTGGTATCTATTTGTATTAATTTTGCTCTCAGCTTTACTTAAAATGAACACATGGTCTGAGTGATTTCCCAAGTTTAAATAAAGAATGGATGAATGAAGGGAAGGAAAAGGGTAAATTTTCATGTAAAGGAGAAAAGCTCTTTTACATTATTTAAAAAAAAACAACTTTAAACTTTTTATCTTGGAGCTTTTTTGCAAGACATGGGTTTCTACTCAAAATAAAATGGGAGAAACAAGACGGTGCTGTAACTAGCTAGTGTGCATGCAGAATCACACTAGAAGAGATGAGAGATGGGAGTGACTTATCTTTTTGGCCACTATAATTCTTGTCTGAAAAAAATCTTGTTGTAACTGCCCTAATGTTTGTGCTGGCTGATTTTGATTTTGATTTCCCCCTATCTGTCATATAAACTGGCCTCTACTCTCCTGTTGCTGAGCAAAACTTGTTTTAAATGCAACTGATTTTCTCGACAGTCACTTATTATTCAGTTTTCTTAGCCTGGTTCTTACAACAAAGAAAACAAATACCCAAAAACAACTTAATGTACATGTAAAAATATGTATTGCTTTTGTGTTATTTCACCCTGTGTTAATTTTGTATTAATGTCCTGTATAAAAAGCTTCACATAGTTTGCTTTATAATGGAATTCATTCAAATAAAATGAATCTTGCCAGATAGTTTATTTTCTTTCAGTCAGTATGTTGCAAGTCGTTGTTTTATATAACGAAGTCCTGTATCTTCCAGGTCTGACACACCCTTGATCTACAAGGCTGTCCCCAGCTGGTTTGTCCGAGTGGAGCACATGGTGGAGAAACTGCTGGACTGCAATGGGAAATGCTACTGGTAAGCTCTTCTCTGCTTGGAGTTGAGTATCGCCAATGTGGCAACGCTGAGCGTTTTACCAAACAAGTGGTCTTAAAAGCTTTGAAACAAGACGGAAAGCCAAATGCAGTCCCAGAGCAGCTGCAGCTGGAGCTCTGCACCACTGCATCAAGTTGTTATCCTGTCTCTGCACGACAGCCGTCATAAAGGCATCGAAATCTTGATGTAACGTTATTTTGTTTCTCAGCTTTTTGTCTCATGGGGCTAAAAAATCCTCATCGCGGTACCCGTCCTTTAAAGATGTGCAAGGGGTTGTTTTTGAAGAAAATATTAGCATCGTGCTAATTTGTAAGAAAGAAGCCATAAGTGGCAGCACAACAGCTTTCTTAAGTGGTATTACCCGTGGTGCTCCCACTGCTCTTTTCTGAGCCACAGTTGCTGCCTCTGGTAATGGGACTGTCAAACTGAGATGAATGACTTGCCATGAGGGAGGTGAGGATGCACAGACACACACGTACTGTACCGTGACTAAGACAAACACACACGCACACACCACTTTAAAGGGTACGGTCCTTATCTCAAGGGTGCTACATGCATTCAGATGACAAATCATTGGGTGAACCAGAGTAACACGTACCCCGTCCGCTGAAATGGTCCTCATTTAGCATCCCCTCACTGACGCACTCCGGACAGGTAGATTAAATGATAGAAAAACCTTCTTAATGCAGCAGAGTTAATGTAACATAACTACATCTTCAAGAATGACTTCACAGTTAAATGAATACGCTCTAAAACATTTTAAACATACATGAAATGTGATTTTATTGCCATACTATTCATTTAGACTTTCAGATTTTAATTAAAAACTAGCCCCTGAGTTTATAACTCTGGATGGTTCACTAACTTGCATCAGAGTAAAGAGAAATGGGTCTCAGCTATTGATTATTTTCATTATTCATTAATATACTGATTTGTTTTTTTTCTTTTATGTTATTGCTGTATCATAAAGTTGCGGTTTCGCAGAGCCAATAGTGACATTGATATTCATCTTGTTTTTTTAAGTTCAGTACAGTAACGTTGTTGGAAAGTACAAGGAAGAAAATATTAAAAATGCCCCTATTCCATCTTTTTCAAGCAAATATTACCAATTGCAACAAAATATATTTTACCATTGCTTGAATTATAATATATTCAATATTTGTGGACATGAAACATTTGTGTTAATTGCATGTGCTTCTTGCTCCACAGTGTTTGTTCTGGTTTGACTTTGACTTGTTGACTTAACTAGAAAAGTTTCAGCAAGTATCTCCCTACCTGTATTTGTTTGATTGCAAACTGTAGCTGTTACTCTAATATGTCTTTCTAATTAGGTTGGGCTTTAAATACATTTTTTTAACCCCTCTTTGATCATCCTCAGGTGTAGTAACAGGAATATTCCCTGTCTGCCTGGCTGTGACATTTGCCACCTTATCAGCATCTTAATAAAACTGAAATCCCTGTGGAGTTCAGTGCTGGTTTACAAAATTCATATTAGCTGATGAGAGACTTTAGAAAGTGAAAATGGCAAGTTCTAGTTAAGCGATTCGTTCATTTATCTCTCTTTAAATGGCGCAGTACATTGTCAGGCTAGGTGTCTTTTGAGAGTTCAGTTTTATTTCTCCAGATACCAGTCTGCCACAATAAGTTAATGACTGAATTAATGAGAGCTCCGAGGGAAGCTGGCGTCTCATTATGAAGAAAGCTTGACCATCGTGTGATTTTTAGGCGCATTGAAGATTTTTGAGTCCATATTTGTTTTTCTCATGCGTGTGTTTTCTTTTTTTTTGCTATTTGACAAAAACGGCGACACACACAACACTTGCACACCAAGTTCCTTGTTTATTGTGAATCCCTCCAAAGCAGATATTCACAATGTGATGCAAACTGGAGCCTTCAAGCAGAGCACACGATTTTATCTTCTGAATTCCTCAAAGTTGAATAAGTATTATATAATATACATACCATTAATCAAATCTTGACAGGCCACGCTCTCTAGTTAAAGTTTTAAAGTTTTGGGGGAAGGATTCTGTTTATTCTTCTATAGAGTTCCCCCCTTACAAGTCTGCAACTTATAATAGAAACCTGTACATGAAATAATTATTCTTTCCTATGTCTTCAGCACATGAGTACATCCTTTCATTTTTTTTTTTTTTATAGCATGAACTGAGAAAAAGAGGGTAAATGATGGAGGCTTGGTGGTGGTCAGCTGCAGCAGGGGGAAAAATGGTTAAATTGATATATTAGGGGCCTAAATAGATATGCCTCCTACAATGGGAATTGATGAACTCTTTGCTTAGTACATGGATCCTGGCCACGATTTATATTCCCCACTGCGTTTCTTTCCAGAGCAGCATGGTCTGGCACAGAAAGAGAGGGGTGGGGGGGCGCAGAAAAAAAATGAGAGGGAAACAAAGAGATTGAGAGATAGTGGATTAAAGCTATAAATTGGCCAAGGCACATTTGGAAAAGGATAGAAGAGAAAAGGGGATAGATGGGCGGAAGGTGCCTTGAAGGGAACGTTAACCTTCTCAGCTGTGCTTCATAAAGAGGGCACATCGAGTTTATTTTCTGGGCTAAAAACAGGGAAAAAATGGTAGCCAATGATAATCCTGTTTTCCTATCAGACATCCGTTTGATTCTGTTTTCAAACTGCGTTAGTTGCTGCCATCTTGGCCTCTTTTTTTTTGTTCCTTTTATATCCAGAAGTTGACCAACTGTGGAGTAGAGGGTGGATTTCTAGATTTAATGCTTGAAACATCATTGAGAAAAAAAAATACATATAATTGAGACCAACTAAATTTTAGTTAAAGAATTATTTTCAATACTACACTAATCACGAGTACGTCCAGCTAACACACCATAATGACTTTTTCAAAAAGTATTGATATCGTGCTTCATGAGTTTTTGAGTTGGAGTGTGTTGGAACTAGATTTATTTCAGAGCCAGCCCCTAGTGTTCAACAGTGGTGTTGCACTTTAATAGACTTCCTTGTTGGCTTCACGTCTCAGACCTACTGGTTGTGTACATGTATGTACAGTTTAGGGGTGTTTGCCACAGTGTTAGATTGAAGAGGTTTTGTTTCCAAATGCATTTGCTTATCAGCAATATCTGTCAACACTTTTGCTTTTAATTGGCCCTTTAAAAACAGCTAAAAATATATACAATAGCAGTGTTAATGTGATCAGGCCAAGCAGGACTATTGTACATCCTTACTTATACATACTAAAATCAATTTTATAATTTTGATTAAAATTTCAAAATTTTTCCTTGTCTGTTTTTGCAGGGTTCCAGAGTTTGTGCGTGAGAAGCGTTTCGGGAACTGGCTAAGAGACGCGCGTGATTGGGCAATTTCAAGGAACCGTTACTGGGGCACACCGATCCCCCTCTGGGTCAGCGAGGACTTTGAAGAGGTCAGGAAAGAAAAAAAAAAAACATAATGCACCTGCACTTCTTAGGCTGTAATGCATTCTTTTAGTAGTGCTAATGCGTATTGCAACTCTGTCGAAATCGCACAATAATTGAAGAATTTTTCTGTTTTGTGAGCAAATGCTAAGAGTTGTTCTTTCATAAGGAAGCCGACGGTAGCATCAGCACCTCAGTCTCGGCTAAGCATAAGAAGTCCTTCATGGCGCCTTTTAACTTTAGTGAGGCTTATTAAAGCATACGCTCATGCAACGTTTCTTGCATATAAATTTTAATGTCTCATCCTTAGCAAAGGATCACTGGTCTGCTGTGTGAGGACAAAAAAAAAAAAAAAACATGTTTGTTGCATAAACTTGCTGAGTGAAAATTAAAAATTAATTTTGCATATCTGGCCATTTTCTGTGTGGAAGCTTGTGTTGGAGAGTCGTTCTGTCGTGGCACAGCGAGGTGACCGTGGTGTCAAAACAGACAGCATAGCATGACTCTGTACTGCAGTCAGCTCCCCTCAGGCACTGTTACAGAGTCAACGCATGAATCATTCATTAATGTAAACTGCAAATAAACATGAATCAAAATGTGTTTGGTTTTGCTTCATGCCAGTTAAGGCAACTTCAAAGGTAATGAAGACAAACAGCTATTGGGGTTTATTGGAAAGAAGACAGAAAATAAGGGAAGGGTGAGAGACCAGAATAAATTAACCAGCCAGTGAGGAAGTGATGGAAGAAGGGAAAAAAAAACAAGATGAAAAGAAGGTGAGGACAATAAATGAAAGGGAGAAAGATGCAGACAGTAGATGAATGAGCCAAACTGTAAATGTTAGTTTGTTATGGATATTTGGTTGATGCAGACTGAATAGAGATGCCAGAATTGGGTTATTTGAGCATTTGAAAAATGAAGCGCTGGTCCCCTGGCTGAAAGAGGGACAGCAAACGACCTGCTTGCTGGAAATAGCATTATGACTGTTTCCAGAACACTTGCACTCCCTGGTGCCTCCCTCACACACCCCTCAGCAGCAAGCCTCGCATCCATATCTAAAGCTATGTCTCTACATTTTTATTTCTCTCTATACGACTGTATGGTTTGTGAATCACAGTGTGCTCCCTTTTTGTTCTATTTCTCTCTGCCCATGGTCTTCTGGGTATATTTTCTTTTACTATGTCTTCTTTTGTATCTCACGGTGGTGCGTCAGACTGTATCTGGGCCATGTTACCTGGTGCTTTGGTAAAACTAGAACAGAGTCTACAGGTTATCTCTCTGAGGAGACCAGATAACACACTTTATCATACTTTGTGAGGTGAAGTTAAGTGTTTTTGAAGAAGGCCTACTTTTAACACTTTTTCTGATACTAAAGTACAAATATGATTAACATTTAGTGAAGACTAAAAGTGGGTCCTACTGATAATCAAACTGCTGCAGATTAATTTTCTATTAATGGTTGTAATTTAAACAAAAAAGAAAAAACGGGTTAGGGGGACCTTTACTTTCTACTTCTTTGAACATCTCAGTGTCTGCCACCACAACGAAAAGCTGGCTACTGAAAGGCACAAAATATGCATTACACAAAATTTAAGAACGGATCCACTTTAATTGCTCATCACTTATTCATCCGTGGGAAAGCAAATAGATGGTACTTGCTAAATGTTGAATCCTTCCATTGAAAAGTTAAAACAGGATGAAAAAAACGCAGCTTTTATCACCTATATTATAATGCCTTCACAGGTCTGTTTTTTTTTTTTTTTTTTTAAATTTTCAGTACATCAGAAAGCTTTCATAAACATTCAGTTTATATGTTCCTCAGGTGGTGTGTGTTGGGTCTATGGCTGAACTGGAGGAGCTGACTGGAGTCAAAGTCACAGATCTGCATCGGGAAAAGTGAGTCACAAATCGCCACCCATATGAACAGATGTGATGGCGTTATGACAGTGGGATAGCTTTGGATTCACTACCTATTTATTTACAGGCATTGACCTGTGATGATACATTTTTGATCTGGTAATCTCTGCTTGTGCTTGTATCAGTGCACAGATTTCATTTTAGATCTGCACTGGTTTCTTCTAGAAGGACTGATTTGCTAGAATGAGATTAATGTTTTGATCACTTTTCATTGCTCTTTATTTGCTAATAGCCCTCAATTGCTTCCGTAGGGCTGATTATCTTTAATTGATGGCTGAGGAAGTGTTGCTTTAAAAAAAAAAAAAAAAGATCCTGTCTTTTGTACTTTATATAGGTTAGATTTTTTTTTTCCTTTTCTAAATGGTTTTAACAGCCTTCGAGACTAATAAGTGCATCTTATAAATAACCTATTAGATACTCAGTGTAGCAGGTTTTCAGTGGATTGTGATATTTAGTTCAAGTTGCATAAGCAGCTGAGGATTTAAATTCCTTCCAGTAAAATAAAGCTAATTTATGTTGTAAGTACATTATCTCTAATATACCCCTAAAAGGTGCCCCAATGATGATGTCTTTCACTTCCCAAACGTTTGAGAGAAGATGAAATAACCTGATATCCATAACCCTATGTCCATAATCATGTTTAGAAGGTATTTGGTTTGAAGAGTGCTTGTGGTTCCAGAAAGTAGCACAACAAAGTTAATCCACAAGTCTTTGCTGAATAGGTAGAGCTTGTGGCTTCCTAGAAATACATAACAATTAGTAGGGATTGTGAATGAGCTGCTGAAGCTGGCAGGCTGAGCTCTGAGCCAAGCTTGAAACTGTTGTGTTGGCAGAATCAGGAAACCTGCTGCTTATCAACAGAACAAATGTAGCCATAATTCAGTGTTGGACATTTTATGAAAAGCAAAACTCAATCGGTAAATAAACTGAATCTATTTAGTTTTGAAATATAATCAAACTCAATGGCCAGTCATAACACATATATTTGTGTGTGACAGGCAGAGAAAATCTGGGGAACAAGTTATTTACGGAAGACTAGGCATGCCACGATTCACTCAACTCACGATACAATTCGAATCATGATACAATTCAAATCACGTACAACACAAAATTAATTTACAGGCAAATGACTAATTTTTTTAAAAAGATTTTTTATTATTTCTCTTACACAAATCCAGCCTTTTCCTTTTTAACAATACTGTAGTGTTTTCTCTTATGCTCTTATCTATACAGCAGGTTTTTTCTTATCATCTTTATATTTGTATAGCAAATGACTGGAAAGTGGAAACTGTTTTGTCAACTCTCAAATCTGTCAAATCCTGTTTTTGTTTTTTACTTTTTTTTTTTTTTTTTTTTTTACGATAGGCCCACTGCCAGGTAAAAACCAAGGTATTATACAAACATAACAAAACTGGTCTTTTCTTACACTGTTTCCAAATCAATACTGCATCACAGAATGTGTTTTTTTTCTTCTTATTTCCTGAGGTAGATAAGCCAGGCACAAACTAAGGCATATTATTTATTTATTTTGTCTGAACCAAAATTGGAGTTCGACCTCCTCCATGACTCGTGCTTTTTCTCTTTCGGTCGCCCTCTGCTTGCTGGCTACTGCGCTGTTTATAATCTGCATAGGCAGCTGTGCTTCCCCGCCTTCCTTAGCTGGTGCAGCGCTACATGTGACGTAGCACATCACACACAGCGCCGCATGTAGTGATGTTGAACAAGAACATAGTTTAACTCGAGTGCGCCCTCTGCTGGCCTGGAGGCCTCTTGCGTGATTCATGCCTTTAATTAAATCGATTCAAATTGTATTTTAAAAAAAGATTAATTTTTTTTTTTTTTTTTTTTTTTTTTTCAAAAATCGTGGCATGCCTACTAAAGACATATGGATCATTTATGCTGGGCAGTCACATTATAGGATGTGAAGTGGCCTGCTGCTGTAGTGAATAGCTCTGCCTGCAATGTAAAATTTCAAATCTAAAAGATAACATTTAAAATCTCAAAAAATACTTCCAGAATCAGGGCTTTTTAGAAAGGTAATGACTGGTTGATTTTGAAACACTAATTCTGCTCAGTCATCTTTCTGGAGATGCTCTCATTTCAAAGACATTGTTCAGAAAATGAAATAGAGTTCAGCAGTAACTCAGTTTGTTGAAGAAAGGTCTCCTCAGTTCTCCTTATTCATGACTGTGAATGAGACTAGACTGTAGATTGAATGCCTTTAAATATTTACTAGTATTAAAGTTGTTCCCTTTTTCATTTTTTTCCCTTCCTTCTGTCCATACTTCCTCTGTGCAGCATTGACAGTCTGACAATACCATCGCGGTGTGGCAAGGGTGTGCTGCGGAGGGTCACCGAGGTGTTTGACTGCTGGTTTGAGAGTGGCAGCATGCCTTACGCCCAGGTTCACTACCCCTTTGAGAACAAGAAAGAGTTTGAGGACACCTTTCCTGCAGACTTCATCGCTGAGGGCATTGACCAGACCAGGGGATGGTAAAGTGTGGATGAATAAGTGGATGAAGGAGGATTTAATAGAAGGGTTTATAGAAAGAGAGTGACATTTGAGGAGCAGAGATCAAGACTGACAATGACAGAGTAATATGAATCGACTGAGAGAGAGGCATCTGAGTGTGAACTGTTGAAGTTGAATTGTTACCCAGACCTTGCTTTCTGTCTCTGTGTCCCACTGTAGGTTCTACACCCTGTTGGTCCTGTCCACAGCACTGTTTGGAAAACCACCCTTCAAGAATGTCATTGTAAACGGACTAGTGCTCGCTAGGTCAGTCCACAGAATTAAGAAACCACAATCTTTATCTGTAAAACAGATATGACTGTTCATAAAATAATACAATTTTTTTTTTTTTTTTAAATCAAATTCTCAAATCCCATCTGTGGCTTGCAGCCCCAAATCTGTTCATTTCTTTCAAAGATGGAAATCTTCAGAAATAGTTGTTTCAGGGCTTAAATGGTCAATTTGTTAGCTCTTAGTGCACAATTGGTTAAGTGAAAATGGTGCCAAATGTTTCGATTAGCATTTATGGCCACAGGATGTTGTATGGAGGAAGATTATGAAAAATATTTTTGAGTTGTAAACACAGAATACAACGTAAATTCTGTATAACATAAGGTTTCTTCAATGTTTGGCTTGATAACTTTTTTTTCCATTATTTAATCTTTTTAGGATCTTGGATCTTGCTGCTTTCTTATTTATAGATAAATATTTGTACATATTTACTGTTAAACAACTGAATGTAGTTGAAAGAGGACTGAAAGTTATCATCAAAGCCTAATGTATTGCAGCTCATCATGCCAGTAAAAAAAAGGCATGTGAACATTTGGGAAATCTGCAGTTGCCGTTAACCATCATTGATTTATTGAAAAGCCTCTTGGCCATTTGGGAATGTGTTGTATCCCTACACTTTTTTTTTTTTGTTTGTGACTTCACAACCAGGGACTCTGGTCTCTGCTCGTGAGTTTAGTCTTTCAGCCTAATAGTAATATCTGAGCTAGAGAAGCATCAGTGCATTGAGCAGAGCTGCTGAAAAAAAATGAGGGTTACAAGAAATTTTGGTACAACAGGTGTTGTGTGACTCTCTCTCCCCTCTTCTGTGCATGTCTTTATTTTCACATTGTCTGCCATTTTTTGGTTTTGTTTCTCAAAAGCTTTTTGGAACAGCATTAAAAAAATTGCACATAATAATAATAATAATAATAATAATAATAACTAATATTATTACTTCTCATTGCTTTATTGTAGTTTGGGATTTGAAGTCTCTCCACTCTTATCCCATACACACCATTCCCATTCTTTCCCTCCTGATCCTTCTGCTTTTGCTCATAAGTACTCTTTAATGTACACTTCAGCATTTAGACCTCAGAGCTGCTCGACAACAAGACTGCTTGTTCTCACCCTTGGGGTCTAAATGCAGTTTTGTGCTCACAGGCCTGCTGACCTGGAAGGACATGTCTAATTTGAATACCAAGTGCATGGTTCCCAACATGCTCTTTTGTGCATGCATGCATGCATGCATGTGTATGTGCATTAATGCCTTTGCTTGTCTCATTCCTGCAGCGATGGACAGAAGATGAGCAAGCGTAAGAAGAACTATCCAGACCCAGGACTAATTGTGCAGAACTATGGAGCTGATGCCCTCAGGTCAGCTCTGTGCTTGAATGGGAGTGTGTGTGTGTGTGTTTATAAAGTAACATCTATGCTTGTGTGTCAGTTAAAGGGTTCTGTGCTACATTACATTAGTAGCAAGCGTGACAATAGAAGCTCTGAATCGCTATCCGCACTTAACACGGAACTATCCCACTCCTAAATAGAGCATGCACACACTCATGCATGCTACACATATACATTCAACCATTTGTCCTCTTTAGTACATTTTCTCCTCTGCCCTGAGCAGTAAGAGTGCCTTGCCATATGGTCTTATGAATAAACCACCATGCAGTTGCACCATATGCTCACATATACACTGATGAGGGGGAAACTACTGAGTAAAAAAAGAAGAGGGTGACAGTCTGTTTTTGTTCAAGTCCCTCATCTTTTCTATCCCCCATCTACTTACAGTACACCTGCTATGGCAGAGTGGGCAGCAAAAACCATTTCGTGAAGTGTGAACAAGTGACAGACTGAAGTGCACACTGCAAGTTTTTTGGGTTTTTTTTTTCAGTTAAAAATTGAAAGTTTTGAAAGTTGAGAACAACATAAATTCAACTTTTTACAGGTTTAAAGGTCCGTAAAAGTAATAATGTCTGATTGGACACACGGTAATATGTAAAATTTAAAAAATGGGTGTAGGAAATGATCCCACATCGTACCAAGTGCATGTATAAAAGATAATATACAAGGTGGTGGAATAGATTCTTAGACACCCTGTCATGGCATTCCTAAACTCTTGAATGGACAGCAATCTGGGCTTCTTTTCTTGGTGCTTGAAAAGAAAAAAAAAAAACAAAAACAAAAGAAGCATTCAGGAATAAACATACAAGTTGTCATGAACATTGTTAATGCTAATCTAATAAATGTCATCCTGTTTGACAGTACTGACAATTTGTGTGAAATTGTCAGTATAAACTTATTCTCAATTTGAATCCAAAATGTTGGCCCAAAATTAACATTTAGGTCATTTATCCATTAAAATAATGCTAATCCTAAATGCTAAAATGAATGCTAAAAAAAAAAAAAAAAAAAAAATCCTATGATAAAAATACTGACACAAACACTAACAGCTTTTTGCTGACAACAGTACTTAGTTGGTGTTTGATTTTTTTTTTTGAAACAGAAGTAAATGAGCCACTTCTAAGGATAATTGACAGTGTTTTAGCACTTGAAGATCTGTGACACCACTGCTTGGTTTATATACACCAGTGACTCTCATCCATCAGCTTTGGCTTTAAGCTGTTATGAACAGGGGCACCGTAATAAACTTTGTCTTGTCATGCGTATACTGTACGTTTGTTCACAGAGCGATCTGTTACACTGATGAATTTGTAATGAAACAACAGATCTCAACAGATCTCTTTAAGTCACAGAAGTGATGGATGTTTGCTTGTAAGACATTGTGGGTAATTTTTATTAACCACAATGTCTTTAAAAATGGTTTTTGTTACACAGCATAAAGCATAACTCCAGCATAAAGGCTTTTTGTCCAAAAAGCAAGGCATACCATCATACCATCTCCAGTTGACATCTATACACTGTATTTTCTCAGTGACATGGTCGGTTCACTTTCATATACTCACCAAGGTCTTCTGTCTCTCTGCAGGTTGTATCTCATCAACTCACCTGTAGTGAGAGCAGAGAACCTGCGATTTAAAGAGGAGGGGGTGCGAGATGTGTTGAAGGATGTCTTCTTGCCGTGGTATAACGCCTATCGCTTCTTGGTGCAGAATGTACAAAGGTTACAGAAGGTACAATTGTTAAAGCCATTATTCCTTCTGTTCTCCTACTATTCCTGCTTTAAAAATCACTGCACTGCTTGATAATATAGTAGTTGCTACTAGAGTCAACTAATTAATTGTTTGGTAATAAAAATCTCAATTTTGGAAACAGTTGTAAAAAGGGAATGACGTCATTAAATGGGATTAGTTCAAAAAAATTGTTGTTGAAATTTAACAGTCCGATCAAGTTATCGGCACATTCAGTTCAAGACCTTCGTTTCTGGTTGTCTCTGCCGCAAAATTCTTCTGAAAGTAAAGGAAAGAATAACAGCCTGGATATTAGTTTTTGAAGATTTTATAAGTTAATTAACAATTTACTGTTATCCCTTTTGCATCCTGTTTACTTTTGGGGCAGGTTGAAGGCCTGGTTTAAATCACCAGTAATCCTTTTTCTGTTAATCCCGTTGTTTCTGTGCTTCTGTTCAGCCGTGTTTTTGTGTTTGTGTAAAACTGTTAGGAGGAGGAAATTCAGTTCCTGTACAATGAAAACACAGCAAAGCAGAGTGACAACATCATGGACAGGTGGATTCAGTCGTTCACGCAGTCCCTAATCCAGTTCTTCAAGGCTGAGATGGACGGTGAGACAGGCACCTTATCGACGCATGTTTCCATCTGAAGTACATTCATAGAAATGTATTTCAGTGCTTCTACCCTTAGCTTTTAACTAAGGCCATGTTCAGACTGCCAGCACAAATCCAGTTCCTGTATATCCAAATTGTAACTCGATTTGTTTATGGTCTTAACAGCCAAAAATACTTCTCCAAATCCTGTTTCTAACCATATGCACAGGTGGTTTCAAATGCGACTCCAATCTGATTTTTGTTGAGGGTCTCAATCTGAATACTCTGTTCACTAAAGTAGGATTGCTGCATCATTCATAACGCAACACGGCGTCTACCAGAGCGCCGGAAGTGACAGGTTCAGAGCACAAAGACAACTTTGTTTACTTTCTTTTGACGTGTGACAGTGTGCTGAAGACAGCAGACTGTAGATGGATACTGAAATAAAGCACTGTAGGCTTCTCTGCCTCCGACCCTTTCTTTTAACTTATGCAAGATTTGCACAGCAACTCTCCTTAACCATCAGTGTCAGTAGGAAAACCAGTTCACCACCCCCAGTTTTTGGTTTCCTTCTATTGATTCTGTGCATGTAGGCTGCCATAGCAACTAAGTGGTTTGAGGAATGTCAGCAAGGGGCACACAGATCAGATTTGATCTCTTGTTGTTTAAGATGTAAATGATTACTCTGATTCTGATCGGATATGCCTTAAAGTCTTTACCCTGTACACACTGGTTAAGCTGGTGCTTTCACGTTTTGAAATATGTCCTAGATTGCAGGCCATTCATGCTGTTTCTCCTTCTAGTGTAATTAAGCTGACAGTTGGTTGTGGTTGCAGCTTACCGCCTGTACACTGTCGTGCCTCGCCTCGTCAAGTTTGTGGACATGCTCACCAACTGGTACGTCCGGACCAACAGACGCCGCCTGAAGGTGAGATCACAGCTCTAAGTTTATGATCCCAAAAGAGAAATTTGCTGCAATTTTGTATCGGATGAATCAAAAGTATTAAGAGAAGGATATAAATTTAGAGTGCATTTGGTAATCATTAAACCCATTCCTTAAGTAATCAACTTTGTCAGTGGAAAAAGTAGATTCACGTCTCTGTGAAGTGACTTTATCACGTCCTTCATCTGTTGAAGTTTTATAGCTCTGGATTTGTGGCCCTTCCTGTGAACATTTGGTTGACTTTGACTGAGAGCACTTATGCTAATGTCTGCAAGGGCATCTCTATATTTTTACTTCTCCAAGGGGAAAGAACATATTGATGTGTTTGTGAACTTTGCAGGGAGAGAGTGGCACTGAGGACTGCCTGTGGGCGCTAGAAACCCTCTTCAGTGTTCTTTTCTCCATGTGCAGGCTGATGGTGAGTCATTTGATTTTTGTGTGTAAGCATGAGATGGAGAGAGAAAAGCGATTGTATGGGGGGAAGATTTCATAGAGTGAAGTTTTGCTTTTGTGTGCAAGAAACAAAGACACAATGTTGGCATGGAAGAGGTGTTTTATGTGCTTGTGTGGTTATGAATAATGCAGAAGCAGTAGGAGTTTTTATTTATAACACGTTAAAGATTTACTGCATTATAGGCACACTAAGAGGGAGTTGGCCTAATCTCAGATCAATACAGATCACTTGCAAGTTGTACAAATTAATTAATCATGGTTGAAATGGAAGAGAATGACATTGGAAGAAACCTCACAATAGCACAATTCTCTTAGCTTTCGCTTCAATTGAGAGAAAAAAGCAATAAGGGAAAAAAAGGGCCTTATTCCTTTATATGCCAGAAAATGTAAATTAACCACAGTGCAAAAAATCTAATAATCTCTCTCTCTCTGTTCCTCTTATGTCTACTTGCTTTCTTCCGTACTTCTCCTCAGGCTCCCTTCACTCCCTTCATTACAGAAATGATGTACCAGAATTTGCGTCACCTCATTGACCCTGCCTCCGTTGAAGAGAAGGACGCCAACAGCATCCACTATCTCATGATGCCTCAAGTCAGGTTGGGAAATTTTATTTCGTAAAGTTTTGGTATTAGAGGAATTGATAGTTTTTAATTTTATCATCTGTATTTGGCACGTGAGACAGCCTGTGTTGCAGGAATTTGTCTCCATTTCGAAACAAACTGCGTTAATGAAAGTCTAATGTACCAGCCTAGTAAATTTTCTGCTCATCAAAGATGAGACTGGAACCAACTGTTGGACACGTGCCATCAGGACTTGGTGGAGCCCCAAGTGCAGCTTAATATAATGTTTATGTTGGAGTAAAGTCTTCCGTTTGCACACAACTCCAAGCTTCTAATAAAAACTCCAAACCTCTAATGAAGCTCTGTATTTGTTGGATGTGCGCACGATGACTTTATGGAAACCATGCATTTATTTGAGAATAGATTATGCTAGATTAAATGCATCGATAATGTAGATGATGGATAGATAAATGCATAGATAGATAAGTACTTTATCTGTCCTTTGGGGAAAAATGTTTTGTTATAGCAGAAAAAACAATAACAAGCCATGCAAAAAACAAACAAAAACAGATTTACAATGGAAAATATAAGCAAGCAATAAACAATAGAAAACAGTCAGGCATTAATAAAAGTTCTGTGTATGGGCATGTAATGTAGACTGGAAAGTACGCCAGCAGGAGCCAGAAACTACATCCTGATAAAAAAAGATTTATAGATGGAACGCGGTTCTGTTAAGAGAGCAGGTGCTTCTAGAAAACTCACTTTCAAAAACCAGTGACAATATCACTTTCATCACGTCTGCTCTTATTATACCGTCTTAAACACCACATTGTGTCCGTGTCGTGATCATCCGTTACCGGATAGCTAAAGTGAGAGCCAGTTCTGTGTGTATGTTTCTGATAATTATACTTCATGATAGGAACTTGTCTGTTTGCCATATCTGCGCTGTAATAAATGACTGGGTCACACACGCTTTATCTGGCTTTACGTCTGAACCAGCTAGCAGCACACCTCCTAGAGATCTCACGATCTGGACACGCACTCTCATTCATGGTGCAAAAACTGTACACAGATGTGAGTAATAACAGCATTAATATGTCTCTAACAAAAAACAGATTATGAGCAGTTATCTTCAACTCATGTCAACAGACACACCATCTCGGGCCTGCTGGGGAACTACACCCAATCCCCCCAACACTTGACAATATTGGAAGATTTTTTTTTCAGGTCCATTTCTTGCTGAAACTGGTTTTCAGCTAAGCAAGTTTGTTTAAATGTGCTGTTATTGCCACACAACAATCTGCAGAAAAACAGCAAATCCTGCCCCTTTGTTTTCTACAAGATATCCAGTGCTTATTCAGAGCCTAATCGGGTTCAGACAGAGTCCATGGCCTTACTTTTCTCCAGTTGTGTAACCCTCTGAACCCCCCAGAGTAGAAGATCTCGAATCTCAAGAGACCACAGTCATTTGTATCAGACTGTCAGGCTTGACAGCAGATTTTCTCTTTGTGTTTTAACCGTTCTCATCACTACTGTTCTTCAGCTTCATTTTTCCTGTGTTTTCGGACAATTAGTAAACATATGAAAAATGAAACACTTTGCTTTTACAATTACAATTTGATAACTGTGGTGTTATTTGAATAGCTTTTTTGTAGATAGGTTTTCCCTCTTCGACTGGTGCTGTCTAACAATGATGCATTTTGCTACGTTACAGCCATCGATCGGATTGTCTCTTTCAAGAGTAAAACGAATGAGTGCACCCATGGCAGACTGAGAAATACTCACTCAGAACTGACACTGTCTTGGTTGTGTACCCTGCTTTATGAATATTCCCGATGAAGTATGATTTCATTCACTCACTTCATTTACTTCAGTAAAATATGTAGCTTGGCGGCTGATCAGTTCTGAAATGCCTGGGAGGAATTTCTAATTGCCCAAACTTAATTGCATCATCTTTAACTATTAAGAAAAAGTTCTGACACGATTAAATATCCATATGATTTTGCATTAGGAAAATAGTTTGTGTAATGGGTCACATAATCTCTACTGTCATTTGGGCAGCCCCCAGTTCTGCTGCTTCATCAGCTACTTGTCCTTCCTGGTGTGAGATAGAACTCCTTCACCTTCCCCAAAGGTCAGCCACCAATCAGGCGGTGGGAACAATCACATCATTAAAGGATTGGCTGTCTCTCGCGTCTCTGTCCTCTCACTTTATCCGATTGCTGTGAAAACACTTAGTAGGACACTACAGTGCCTTGCGAAAGTATTTCGGCCCCCTTGAACTTTTCCAGCTTTTGCCACATTTCAGGCTTTAAACAAAAAGATATAGAATTAAAATTTTTTTTGTCAAGAATCAACAACACATGGGACACAATCGTAAAGTGGAATGAAATTTATTGGATATTTTAAACTTCTTACACAAATAAAAAACTGAAAAGTGGGGTGTGCAATATTATTTGGTCCCCTTGCATTAATACTTTGCAGCTCCACCCCAGCGTCTCTTGGGGTTTGTCTCTATCAGTTTTGCACATCGAGAGACTGAAATTCTTGTCCATTCTTCCTGTAAAACAGCTAGAGCTCAGTGAGGTTGGATGGAGAGCGTTTGTGAACAGCAGTCTTCAGCTCTTTCCACAGATTCTCAATTAGATTCAGGTCTGGACTTTGACTTGGCCGTTCTAACACCTGGATACATTTATTTGTGAACTGTTCCATTTTAGATTTGTCTTTATGTTTTGGATCATTGTCCTGTTGGAAGATAAATCTCCGTCCCAGTCTCAGGTCTTCTTCTAGAATGGTCCTGTATTTGGCTCCATCCATCTTCCCATCAATTTTAACCATCTTCCCTGTCCCTGCTGAAGAAAAGCAGGCCCAAACCATGATGCTGCCACCACCGTGTTTGACAGTGGGGATGGTGTGTTCAGGGTGATGAGCTGTGATGCTTTTACACCAAACATTTTGTTTTGCATTGTGGCCAAAAAGTTCAATTTTGGTTTCATTTGACCAGAGAACCTTCTTCCACATGTTTGGTGTGTCTCCCAGGTGGCTTGTGGTAACTTTAAACATGATTTTTTTTATGGATATCTTTGAGAAATGGCTTTCTCTTCTTGCCACTCTTCCATAAAGGCCAGATTTGTGCAATGTACGACTGATTGTTGTCCTCTGGACAGACTCTCCCACCTCAGCTGTAGATCAGTTCATCCAGAGTGATCATGGGCCTCTTGGCTGCATCTCTGATCAGTCTTCTCCTTGTTCCAGATGAAAGTTTAGAGGAATGGCCGGGTAGATTTGGTAGATTTGCAGTGGTCTGATACTCCTTCCATTTTAATATGATTGCTTGCTCTGTGCTGCTTGAGATGTTTAATGCTTACACACAGGTGGATTCTATTGATCATTATCAGTCATTCAGGACAACATTGGATCATTCAGAGATTCTCACTGAACTTCTGGAGTCAGTTTGCTGCACTGAAAGTAAAGGGGCTGAATGATAATGGAATGTGCTCCTGCAGCCACATCTCCAGAAACATAAAACTCCTGCTGCCTGCGCTACAAACTTATCCATTTCACTTTCTTGGGATCTCACACTCACCATGGTGATCAAGGCATAAGAGTGGTTAAAACCTCTTCCTTCTTCCTATCCATTCTCCTGCAGCTCTATATCTTTGATTTATCTTCAACTTTTTTGATTTCTCTGGTCATGAAATAGTTTTTGGGAGGCTTAATCAGCTGCTCACACATGTACACAGCTTCCAATTGTAATGGCAGCTCTTCATCCAAATCAGCATGGAAGGATGTCCTATAAATCATTCTTCCAACAGAAAAAAGCTCAGTAGAAATTCCCAAAAAGGTACAAAGATGCATTTTTATCAGAGCTACTACCACAGGCTACCACTTGAGCGGCACTAATCTAGAATGGAGGAACCGTTAGAAGTGATGTTGCTATTATTTGTGATTATTCATCGCTCTTAAGCTTTAATTTGAACTGGAGATCTCGGTGTACCTTTGGATGTTCCTGTAATGAACTGAAGGAAACTGATTGTTCCAAAGTTCATATTTTTTTTAAGTTACAGACCCTGCTCTACTCCATTATGCATTGTCCTCAGAGGGTGACCAGTCAGAATTTATTATTCACAATTAATGTGAAGGGGAGGATTGTTCCTATCGAGTTATTTCAGAACTGCACTCACCACATCTCAGCTGTACCTTGAAAGTTGTTCTGAGTTTTACAAAATGCAGTTAATTATCCTAAGGATGTGCTTCAATTATTTTTGAAATACCAGATTAGGATCGTATTTGCATAATTGAACAAACCCAGCCAATTATTGTTTCAATTAAAAACTATTGAAATACTTTACAACCTCTGTTCTCTAATATAAGAACAGCAGCTGAGTTTTTAAACACAGTCGCTTTATATATCACAGTGCTATTAGTAGGTATAAATATATGTTGACGCTCAAAATGTTTTTGTCCCGTGGTTCTGTTCAACAGGGAGAGTTTGATCGACAAGCGTATTGAGAGCGCCGTCTCTCAGATGCAGTCTGTGATTGAGCTCGGCCGGGTGATTCGGGACAGGAAAACCCTGCCCGTCAAGGTATGTTCGCCATCCACTCACTTCGCACGCCACCGCTACTAAGAGGTACACTATAGGTATTGTAAGGGAAACCAGATGTACATTTTGACAAAATAGTCTTAACTCATTATTCACTTAATTAGAACTGGCCCAGTTGTGGCCCAGACTCCGTGAAATGTTACGCTCAAAAAGAGAACCCAGTAAAAACAGAGTATAATTTAGTGCCTGGTCTGATTAGTATGTTCGATCACACTAATCAAGAACCAGCAGTCAATATGTATTTATTCATTTTGAAACTTCTTTTATGGTGTTGTAAATCAGACATTATACTCAGCACATGAAATCCAATGATGAATTCCACATTACTTTGTGCATTTGCTTTTGTCTGATTGATCTGAGTTTTATACCTTGTGCTGTTACATCATTTTTGTGTGTATTTCAGTATCCATTGAAGGAGGTGGTAGTTATTCATCAGGACCCAGAGGCCCTGAAAGACATCCAGTCCCTGCAGAAATACATCCTAGAGGTATGTAAACTCTGTAGGAGTGCGAGTTGGCAGGAGATGCTTTTTTTTATTCCTACAGTGATGCTGTGCTTTGATCAGTACTATGTACAATTTAGCAAGAAACATCCCCTGAAAGCGTGTTCGCAGTCCAAAGCCACTGTGGTATGTTGACTCTGTAGAGGGTGTGAACATCTGAGGGAGTGTGTCTTCACACGCTGCTTGTATCCTCAGCTGTAATTGAAATTTATATGCTTGTTTCATTTAGTAAAGAGGGAAAAAAATAGATGTCTGCGAGTTTTTTTTTTTTTTTTTTTTTTTTTTGAGCTTCCTCAGTTGTCAGATTCTTCAAATGCAGAGTGCCAACACAAACTTTGTTTTCTCCACTAGGAGAGAAAACAAAAAGAAAAAGAAAAAAAAATATTCACAGTTAATCCAGTTGTGTGCTGTCAGCAGTGATGATGATACATAACTCAGCCAGAGCACCTGTCACACAGAATCACTGAGTCACTTCAGTTTTTAGAGTAAGATGGAGACCAAGTACAGATTTATTGCAAAAGCCAGATTGGATCAATTCAGTTGCTTAATAGCATCTAAGTGTAGCTGGCAGTATTGCTTGGGCAGGGCCTTTGTTTTTCCACTAGCGTAGCATATCCACAATTTTACAATGTACAACATCATCACCTAAGGTGTATTTTTCTATTCCTTGTAATTCTGTCCTCTCCTGAGCTTATTGAGGTACTGATCATCTAAACTTGGCTGTGACATCATGCTTCATGTGTGCATGTCTGCTGACTTCACAGTGATTCTTTTAGACTGAGGTGAGCAACTGTCAAGTAACCGTACAGTAGTTACAGTAATTTTGTAAAACTGACAGACTGAAAAGTGACTGCATCGTTTTTGATGTGTTAATATGTTCCCTGGTGTTCAGCTCATATGGGAGCTGCAATAATTCCTCCACTATCTCTTTCCGTGCTGCCTGTTTCACACAATCCCAGTACGTGTTGGAGAACGTTCATAATTAGGAGGCTTCTGCTGCCACAATTTAGCCAAATTTTGTCTGTTTGTCAGTCCCACAAGTTAGGTTTTGCTTGTTTTGGCTTCTTGTTTGCGCTATTTGGGTTTGTTTTAGTATTTACACAAATGTGTCAGTGTTGCCTTGCTCAGTGTGTCATTCCATGCTACCTTGTCATTATTTGTAGTCAGAGGTTGTTGCAGCAGTCGTTACAGGATGATAACTCAAAATTCTGACACTAATAAATATGTCCCTGGTTATCTTGGTTGTCGTATCACCAATCTTTATTATCTGCTGATATCAAGAGATGTCTCTGTGATTATTTCATGTTAATCTTGTTTCATCTGGGATAGCTGAAAGTTCCAGTGCATGGCCACCTGTAGATGGAAAGTTTATTTCCAGCTCTCATTGCTGAGAAATCTTGATGTGTGGTAAAGGAGCTGTTGGATCCTGCAAGCTCTATCTTGGTTAAAGCCACTTTCTATCGGTCACTGTGTTTCATTTCTGGTGGCGGGAGCATTTAACCTTACCATCTTCTTGCGATCCTCAAGTAAACAAGATTTATCTGATCAGAAGTGAGATTAGTTGAGTTCTTGCAGCCCAGTGGATAATCTGAATGTGTGTTGTACATTCACTTAACTGCTATCACATTTATTTTTAAATTCATAGTTAAATTCCTTTAATGTTTTGATTTTTACTTGATGTGATAAAGCTTCTTGAATATTACATTTGAGTGCAAAAAAAACATGTGCAGGAAGTTAGGGAATCGCACCAGTCAGTTCCCAATCTGAATTGTCCACTGGAGGCATTTTCACTGTCGGTATGTTGTGGCCAAACACAGTTGATGAATAGTTTCTGTGTTCAGAGAGAAGAAGTTACAGTCACAGTGTGGACCTGGATTTTCATGACATATGAATTTAAAAATGACTAGCTTTCTTTTACTGACATGCCTGCTGGTGTCTCCACTGACTTCAGTCTCCACTGAGCTCAAGATGCTCTGTAGAATATTGATGGAATCAGTCCTCTCTCTGTCCTCCATCCTCTCTCTGTTTCATCTTCCTCCTCTTTTCTTCCTTTACCCGGCTGACCTTCGGCAGGAAGGTCCCCCCCTTATGAGCCAAGTCCTGCTCAAGGTTTCTTCTCTCTTAAAGAGGAGTTTTTTCTTGCCACCGTTTGGCTTAGAGGTTTTTCTCCCATTAGGGGAGTTTTTTTTTTTTTTTACTTACCATCGTGTCTTTAATTAAGATAATAAGATAATAATATTAGCTATAGTTAATAATGTTGCTCGGGGGTCATGCTCTGGATCTCTGAAAACCACCTCGAGACAATTTGTTTTGTAATAGATGCTGTACAAATACAGTTGAACTGAACTGAATGAAATTGAACTGAATGTGTGAATTGTCAGAAGATACAATTCATTGTCGTACATTAAGATAAGTTATTGCATACAAATGAATAATTACCCACTGCATAAAATGCTTTGTTTATGAAATCAGCACTTTGATTGAATCTTGTTATAAATAACCTAGCTAATATTTTTAACTCTACATTGCCTTTAACTTCATCTGCTTGCATACTGCAGCAGCCTGTGTGTGATCTACCAGAAAGTTAACTGTGCCAGAACTTAGTCCCAGTCTGAGCAGTATGATTGACTGAAAGAAAGAGGCCTGTCAGTATGGCTATATTTGGTGTCTCTCTTGCTGCACCACAAATTTCTCTTCTTTTAGACCGTAGGATGAAATCTTGAGTGAATCGGAGGACTGGCTTATTGGATATTTAAAGATTGACTGGCTCACTGGCTGTTTTCATGCCTGACTTACTGTTTGAGTGAAGGGCAAAGCCAGTGGTGGAGGTTGAGATGCACTGTCTGAAATGTAGCCCACACCTTCTTGCAGCAGCACATTTTCACTCTTGTGGTGGCGTAGCACATTTCCTCTGCATTCAACAATCTCATGGCAGAGTGCAGAAATGTTGCCTTCATATTACTGACACACTTAGCTTTTTCACATCTAATGCACAGCCAGCATTCGGCTGAAAGTAAGAAAGCTTAATCTTGGCCTAAATGTTAATATCTAACCCATATGAGAACAGTCTGGTTTAGGTAATAATTATACATGCCTGTCTATAAAACATAGAAATTTAACTGAAATGCCAAAGAATGTTGCAACTGTTTGCCAAGTCAACCATGAACCACATTACCTGTCTGGTTAATATATTTATGATGCTTCATTTAGCACAGATGAAAAAAGACCGCCAGGTTTTCTATGGTCCTTGAGCCAAATGACAAGAGAAATCTTTTTGTCTTACTTGATATCCATCTGTTACCTCAGGCTACTGTCCACCTGTGGGATATCTCTAAGCAACCGTTGTTCCAGTAAATGAAGTCATATGAATGAGTAACTTTTAGTGAGTGAGTTATGGCCCCGTGGCCATTTAGTGACCTGATGTTCCTCTTAGTGACCTCATGGTGTGTCTTTGAAAACAAAACCTTAAAAAAATAAATAAATAAATAAAACAAAGAACAAAACTAGCACGAAGAGCTCCAAGAATGTTATAAAGTTCATGGTGATCTTAGAGTTCCTCTGGAAAATTAAGCATCGTTACCCCTCTAGAAATGAAAGCACTGGAAGGAAAGCTTCCCTTATTGAGTATACAACACGGCCAAGCACAAAAGTCAATGTGTTTTTTGCTTTTTTAGATGCAAAAATAGTTGTGTGCATCTATAGTAAATAGAGACGTTTCATTTTAAAGCCACAAAGCTGTTGTAAATCTTCCCCAGTGACTGGACTTTTTCAAAAACATGCAACTATTTTATTTTTTTTTATTCCCATAGGAACTTAATGTGCGACAGCTGACTCTTTCAACGGACAAGGACAAGTATGGTATCCGCCTGAGAGCTGAGCCAGACCACATGGTACTGGGCAAGAGATTAAAGGGAGCCTTCAAAGCTGTCACTGCTTCTATCAAGGAACTCACCAGTGAACAGCTAGAGGCCTTCCAGAAGACAGGTATTTCTAAGCAGAAAATCATTTGCCGGCTGTTTTTGGGTCTCTACATCTAGACTACTTGAAGGTTTACCTAATTTCTAATTTTCATCAGGTTCTCATTTCTTCACAGTGTCTTGTTTAAATGATGAGAACTTTTTCAGCAGTTCCATGAAATGTTGTCTTGTGAACTACGATGAGGATTGCAGTGTGCTTTTTTTTTTTTTTTTTTTTTTTTATGTGTTTGGTGGTCGACCATATTTATTCAAACCGCAGTTCACAGACAAGGAGATAAAAAAGAAGACACAGCATGCTAGATCAATGGTCTGCTCTCAGCTGTGGAAAGGAAGACCCATTCATGCCAGAAATATAAATCTGCGCCCATTGATGAGAGTCCTCTCAGATTTGAAGCTTAAGTAGCTAAAGTGATAAAATGGCCAGATACAAAGCTTATCAGCATATGAATAGGTAAGACTGCGCAGTGCATATATTCGCGTCTTCTTCTAATCCTATTTCTTTTCCTGTGTCATATGAACACAATCTAAATAGAAGGGTATCTGCAGCCTCAAATCAAAAGCGAATCAGCATACGTTAGAAGACTATGATAGTATTGAGGTCATCTGGCAATCATCGGGGACAGCACTCTCCAATGGCTGTACCAGGTGGCTAATTGCTGATTTTATCGTACGTCTCTTAACAACCTGACCCTTGATGTGACAAAAACAGTAACTTATACTGCGACGCAGATGATTTCCCTGAAGGATGACATGGTAGCCATTTTGAAGTCTCCTGTTATTGTGTTCTTCCTCCATATGAAACCGATTTCAAAGATATTTGTCCCTGTGAATGGTTTACCCTGGAAATTACCCTGATCTAAATGCAAGATTTTCCTATAAGCAGAGATGTTACTAAGAACATAATGAATAACTAAAGAACACTCGGTGCAAACGGTGAATCGTTGCACTGCCATCAACGAAAACATGTCACAAACACATACACACAGCCAGTTTGTCCTCAGAAGACAATCAGCACAAGAAGGGATTAAACCAGCACAAGGTATCTTGTCTCTCCAATTATAGAAAGACCCCAGATTCTCTGGGGTAGGAAGCAGCAGGGGTCAGCCAGGCTGTGGGAACTTCATATTTTCAATCACAGGGATGTTTGAAGTCAGGCCAGTTGGAGAGGAAAAAAGAAGCAAGACCGACGGAAGGGCTGAGATAGATCTGCCATAGGATCTGTCTTTCCCAACATTTTAACACCAGGCTGTTAAAAAAAAACATACGGATGAAAATGTCTCCAGAATCACAGGCTCCTGTGAAGTAAAATGAAAGGCGAGATTTAATCTGTTGATTGTATATGAAGTAATTTCATGGTGTTAATCTAAATAAAACAAAACCTTTCCTTGTTTTTGATTATTCTCAAAGGAGGATTTTCTCAAGGGATCCAGTTTAGTTAAGGATGGCTGCGATTTGGCCGGAATATGATTAAAGCTGAGTGGCAATTGTTTCTTACCCATTGTTCCATACCTTTGATCCCATTATATTTTCTAAGGTAGAAGAATGGGGGCTCAGGCAAAAAAGCAAAGACGCAAGTAGGGATGGAGTAAATCAAAGAAAAGAAATCTCAGATTAGAGAGAAACAGAGTGACTCTTTCATTCAGCCTCTGGGTGTTGATAAGTGAACAGTACAGGGCGATGTGGTCACGGTTATTAGGTAGAACATAGACATGGCTAATTGCTGCCATGGGCAAAAATAGAGATGCGTTATAGGTAGAAAGGATTTTCTGTGTTGTTTTTAAGCTCATCCTTGATGGATTTGGGTAGAGATATAGCAAATGTCGGGTCCAGAAAGCCATTGATTCAAATGGCTATGGCTATTTATTTCCACCAGTATTCATGATGTAGAGTGTAGATTTTGTATCAGAAAATCTGATTGTGATTAACTTTGTACAACTGGCATGTTTGATTTGTTAAAGAAAAAAAAAGGTCCGTGTTGATGCTGTGCTGGTTAATTTTAAGGGTCCATCGTGGTGGACGGCCATGAGCTCCGTGAGGAGGACCTGAGGTTGATGTACACCTTCGATCAGAGCTCTGGCTCAGCTGCAAATTACGAAGCACACTCTGATGCACAGGTAAGCTTGGATTTAAAACTCACCAGGTTTTCTCCCATTCAATACTCTTCAGACAAGGGAGAGAAAATCTTTTATTTCTTTGAACTAACATGTTTATCCCATTTATTTGATAGCTAACTTGACAGAGCTTATCAGAGCACTTTTATTGTTGTTTTTTTTTTTCTTAAACCATTACATTGATTAGATTAATGCAGATTGGATTAATGCAACACAAAGCAGTCTTCATATTTTTTTCACTGTGGCTTTGTTTATTCTTTAAAAAAAAACAGTTTCTCTTTATTATTTCTTACATGTATGCATTTGTGATAAAATATTCTATGCGCATGGTTCAGATAAGTGGTTACATAAGATTTCCAAAAATACCATTGTGTTCATCCATTCTTTTCAGAAATGGTCCTCTGTTAACACAGTAGAATGATATAGCGGCACAGATACACTTGTCCTCCTGCTACCCCTTTCTCGCTCTTGACTGCCATGTTACCTGCTCTCATTGAGGGTATTGAGCTAAAAATGTAACTGATCTAAAAAAGAACCTTCAGCTCCGCTGCTGTTGCTGCACTACGCTACCACATACTGTAAATGCATTTATGTGTCTTTGCTGTGTGTGAGACGTATGAAATCATTTCACGGCTAAGTAAAAACCAGCACGTATGCCTTTCCCACAGGCCCTTTCTAATCAGTGCTCCTCCAACCGTATACAGACCACACGGCTGCACCTTAATACCAGAGTACTGAACTGGCTTTTTAATTCTCTCTCATTCTTGCTCACTCACTCCCTTGCACTTTCTCTCCACCTCCCATCTGTCTGTGTGTCTGTTCTCTCTCTCTTCTTTTCTGTTTTCTGTCCCTTTTATGCATTTCCTCTGTCACAAGCATCCCTTTCCCTCCCACTTCCCATAATGCAGTCAAGGACCAGCAGACATTCGGCTTTATACACCATGGCACTTATTAACTAATACACACAGTACAGTATGAGCATTATCTCCACTTCTTTGTTTTTTTTTCTTTTCATATTACAAACATTTAACAGGCAGCTTAAGTGGTTTATTCTCTTAATATTCTCTGATTTTCTTAATTTTGGCCTACTCAAAGGAAGAGTTTGAAGTAATTAAAAAAGAAGTCTGAGTGGCTCAGTTGCTAAAATTATTTCATCATTATTGTTAATATTCACTCACCTTTGTGTTCATTGTTCATCTTTAGGTGCCTGTAAAAATGAAATGACCAGAACCTAATAGGTCCACACAAGAAATGCCAAAGCACACACACACACACACACACGATCCTGAGGTTATTGCATCTATTTATTTTTATTACAATCAAAAGGCTTTTGAAAACTGTGCCACTTACGACCCCTTCTTATGACTGTGTTTGATTAAGCTCTTATGACAACCTCCGTAGCTAAACACATAAATGTAAATAAACTGAAAACTGTTTGAGGTTGCCCGCCTTTGTCAAATCCTCATCAAATTTATTGATCTACAGTAAATTTCATGATCAAATAAATGTTACTCTCCTTTCTTCCTTTGCTTCATCGTGATCTAGGTGCTGGTACTACTGGACGTCACTCCTGACCAGTCTATGGTGGATGAGGGCGTTGCCCGCGAGGTCATCAACCGCATTCAGAAACTACGCAAAAAGGTGGGGCGGGTATTTCAGGAGCACCGCTAGCTCTGGAAACAAGGCTGAGGCATAACACGCTGCTACTGAATTTTGCAATCAAGTGTTTAATAACTAGGATCTGACATAGCTGAAACATTCATTGTGTGTGATCAGGCTGCTTCACACTGAGCAAAACATGCCACGGAGGACATGTAAGGATTTTTTTCTTCCCCTTGTGACCTCGCCTTCTGAGGAGTTTTTTTCCTTGCTTTATAAACAATGTTGTTTATATGGCTGGTCTTGTAAAACTCTGAACTCTCCTTCTGCCAGAGCTCCTGCTGCACACACTGCCAACAGTGGGGTTGCTGCCATAGAGTAAAAACGTTTTTGATATCTTATGTTATAGTTCCCACCCATTAATCACTCCTGTCCCCTCTCTTTATGTCCCATGCTGTTGTCAGGCAGTTTTGAAATCTTTCCACTACAGCGTCACAGTTAGAAGTTTCTCCATCATAAGGCAGGTTTAACGGAAGCTTAATTAGAGTCTGGCCCCTTTCAGATTCTACTGTTTGGGCTTTGAAGTGGTGTGGGGAGTAAAGAAGGATTAACCAACAGCGCCCTTGTTTTCATAAGAAACAAACAGTTTTTTCCATCCCCCTATAGCAGTGTTGCGAACTGGCCCCTGGCCAAGCTAAATTCCTCCAGTTATTTCAAACTGAGATCTGTTAGGAATTTTCCACCCCGTGGATGAGAATTAATTTTTAGCAATTCTTGTACATGTTGAGCTGTGATTTGTGGGTGTGCATGAGTTGTCACTTTTTTGCGTGGGATGGAGTGTAAAGAAACAGCAGTCAGCATCCCCCCCCCCCCCCCTTTTTTTTTCTTTTTTTTTTCTTTTAAAATAGACTATTCACCAGCTGGGGAGCTTTGAAGCCTCACCTGACTCACTCTGTTTCTCTCTCACGCACGCACACACACACACACACACACCCTGCACCAACCCCATCAGGGTCAGTACCTTGACTTGGGGAAGCCTATAAACCTCCCTCCATTGATTGACTGCTCTTTTGTATCCAGCTAACCTTTTCTTCTGCCCTTGAGCCACATACAGCAATTGAGGTGTTCCAGCACATTTGGTGTGCACTCCAGTCAGTATGTGTGTACGGACGTGCACATTTCCACAGCTGCGTGCTGCAGATTAGAACGAGATCAATGTGTTTGAATGTGTCAAGGTTGGAAGAAGCTGCCAGCAGGTGATGCTAAAATAGATGGATCCAGTGAAAATGTCCCCTTGGTCCCTTCTGTCTTTATTTGTTGTACTGCCTCTTTTCTGATTTTTTTTATTCCAGGCACTTTGTTCTTATTTTATTTTTTTTTTATCTGTTAGTTAATTTTGTTTACCTTCGCCTCCCTCGGCAGTTATTTGTTTGCAGCTGCTTTTTGAAGAGCCACCCACTTATGACTAGTTTGCCCTGATGTCTCTCAGCCCCATGATATCATATTAACTGTGTAAACACTACCATGTTTCCTTTTTTTTTTTTTTTTTGTCTTAGGGGCATCTGGTGCCATCGGATGAGATAACTGTATACTACTCCTGCCAGCCAGAGGGGGAATACTTGGCGTCTGTGGTCCAGGCTCACACTGACTTTATTCTGGCTACCACCAAGGCTCCACTTCTCCCATACCCTGTCCCAAAGACTGCCAGTGTGATCATAGAAGAAAAGACTCAGGTATGAAAAGATAGGATTCTGCTGCATGTTCATTCATGCTCAGTTCAACATGCAGTTTGCAGTTTACTCATTAAACGTGATGCTGGATGTCTGTGTTTAATATCAGGTGTATTTTGGATGCCTAAAATAGTTTTAGTGTCTTTATATTAGATACAAATGTTCACATTTCACTTACTGATTACCACATTTTATTACAACTGGGATGTGTATGTAAAGATCCTTCAGCAGAAGCAAAAAAGTGTGTGCATTTCTTTCTATTTTTAATTCATTCGTGGTCTTTGTTTGGTGGCATAACAGTTGAAGGGTTCAGACTTGGAGTTAACCATAGTAAAAGGATCTTCAGCCTCCCATGCTCCACTGAATGGACCAGCTTGCCCATATGTCAACATCAGGGTGAAAGCCAACAACAGAGAACAAGGTCAGTAGCATCAACAGTCTGGTTTTTTTTTTCTTCATTGATTATGTCAAACAAAACAGTTTCATAGTTTAAACAGAACAAAGACAAATCGGATAAATGATGACAAATGTGTAACAGATTTGCTGCAATGTTTATTATGCATCCAAAGAATTTGCGGTCTTGCTCCTACAGCATAAATTCAGTAAATTTGTCCTACTTGCAATTTACTTCATAAAATGTTTTTTGTTTTGTGTTGTTTTGTTTTTTTTTTACCCCAGAGGGTGTAGTGCTTTTGGAGAATCCCAAAGGGGATAACCGACTAGACTTGGACAAACTGAGGAAAGTGTGCAGCAGCATCTTTGGAACCAATAACGCCCAGCTCAGATTCTTCAGTGGTGGAACAGGTCAGAATTATTTCAGCTCCTCCGTCAGAAAAATTCTGCTCTTCCTCTTCTAGTTTGGGAGGCCAGTGAATCATGGTCACATTAAACCCATCTGGTATCACTCATTATGTGTGACTGCTGTTCATTCTGTTGCCGACCTCTTTTTGCCATGTCATGTTAAGCATGATCTATTCAACTGTTGTTCTTTGTTTCATTATTAGAAACCACTATCATCAATTTTGACTGGAAATGTAACTGTAGTAAAGGCTATCAAGCCAGCAATATTATATAGAATAAATAAACTTAAAAAATATTGCATTGATTGATTTATCTATTTCACTTTTTTTCCACTTAGAGTTGACCAGCAAAACGGATCTTCAGGTTCTGAGTGGTAAAACTTTGTGCGTGACTTCGGACCCATCGCCCCCTGACTCCATCCCTACTACAGACACCCTGCTGTGTCCCTACGTGAACCTGCTTCTCTGCAACGCGCAACCAGCTGGTGAGTAACACATAAACACGCTGTCATACACAACATGTCCTTCTCAGGTTTTAGGAGTAAAACTTTGTGTTTTGTCAGTGGAATCAACAAATTAGAGTAATTAGTTGTGAAATGTGTTGCTACATTCAGGAATACCGTCCTAATTTTTTAAACTTGTCTTTAAAAAGATCTTATCACAAAAATGTGATTCATTTTTTAATGAATCACATTTTGCCTCTGATGTTGAAATGTACACTCATAGTGTCTTCAATTTAAGTAGAAGGTATTGAGATATTTTGTTGAAAGCCTTTGAGATGTGCCTGACTTCAAAGGAGGACTACTTAGACCTTTTTTTTTTTTTCCTCCTTGACTTATGCCAGTCTGCTGCAAACCAAATTTATCCCCCAGGGATTTAAAAGATTGATAGATCTTTTTGGTGGAAAGAGCTGACAAGATCTAGACTTTCATTTCTGTGCGGTTATTGCAAAGCTACTGCCTAGAGCAAAGTTAGACAGCTGGCCTCCTCAAAAGAAAAGAAAAAAGCAAACAAAGAAGATAACTTGATTCAATTTTTAAATGTCTTTTTAAAATTCAGATAAAATCCAAATGCAGAACTGGTGTTTTTTTTTGTGGTAATATATTGCGTTATGTACAGTATGCTAAGCTGTGAAGCTGCTGGCTGTAGCTTGATATTTGTTGTAAATACACAGTGGTATTATTCTATTCATCCAGTTTTCAGTGCAGATACATGCCCATCCCAAATCATTCAAATTATTCATTTATCCGCTTTATACATATGTTCAAACTGTCATTTGAAACATTGATAAGCTGTCAAAGTTACCTGTACTCAGTGTGTGATTATTCTTTTCATCTTAAATTCATTTCAACTATTATTTGTATAGCATCTATAGCACTTATAATACAGATTGTCTTTAGCTGTTTTTCAGAGACCCAGAGCAAATATTATTCACTATGACTAATATTATTAAATCTTAAGGGAAGAAATATCTTGAAGCCAAAGAGTAGCAAGAACAGGAACAGCACAAAAAAATTGAATGAATTATATTAACTATAGCTTAATGTTTTAAGTAATTCAAACTCAGTCTTTCACTTTGTTCCTACTCCTTTCAGACACAAAAGCTGGTCATCTAAAATTTTAGCAATATAGCAGGAGAGAAAATGTCACCATGTAGTCGGACGTTTACATACCATTACCAGCCAATATTCAGATTCATTTGTGCTAAACAGGATATTTAAGAAAACCCTGTTCTTCATACTGAAACTGCTTCTTTTGGCTGTTTTTTTACTCTTTATTCTATATCCAGACTATTCAGAGCTGCAGGACTGTGAGTAAGTTAGATCAGGGACCAGTTGGCATGTCATGACTGATATAGGACTGCACACATTTAAATATGTCCAGCATTGTCGCCCACTGCTGTACTCTCCCCTGAATCCAGAGAGACAGAGTCCCTTTCCTCTGATATTAACCAGGGGAACCACTTGTTAGTCAGCAGAGTTGACAGATTCTCCCACTCCCGCTGTGCAGGTCTGACAAGTTGGCAGCTCTTCCGTCCTTATGGCCGTGGTCTCATATCCATTGCTACCAAGGCGATGATGATAATTAATGCCATGATTGTTTTCTAAATGATTTCAAAATCGCTTGTGATTTTCCTCTGTGGAGTGCTTCAACAATTTTATCCTAGTTGACTGCATCAGCATCACAAATCTGCTGAAATTTCTTCCTTGTCCCGACAGCCAGCAGTGCTTTAATTTTGTCCCCATTCCAGTTTCGTGTCATCTCTTTTCCCAAATGTGCAGCGCTCCTGAGTGATTGCTCTGATGAATTTTATTAATGTGATACACAGTGACTTTTATTTATTTTAGTTACCGCAGCATCGGGGTCACAACATGCAAAACACTTTGCTTTGATTCAGACTCAACACGTTTACCGCTGAAGATACTAGGCAGGCTAGCGGGTCATTAGCTGTGCTCAAATTAGTGTGCTGGACATTTTAGCGCTACATTAGTGGGTTCCATCATGTGTCTAAAATAGGTATTCTGCTACTTATTCATTTATCAGCTGGACTCATCCTGGGTACTTTCTCATCCTCTTGTTCCTTCTTCTTATAGTTGAGCTCATACTTTTCCACATACTGTCTCAGGACAGACGCTTTACTCTTCATTTCTACTGTAAAAGGTCCAGTGTCTTATTTCATTTCTGTGTCCTCTAGAGTGTCAGGCTGGACAGGTGGGCACCCTGCTGCTTGTGAACCCAGTGGGCCAGAATGCGCTGCAGTACGCAGGCTTGCTCTCTGAGGCTGCCAAACTTTTTGGCCTCCGCAGCAGACGACTCAAGCTCTACCTGGACCAGGACCTTACTCAAGGTAACGTGAGAAGACGGTGTTTATCATCACCAAGCATGGTTTCTGTGCAGGTAGACATGTGACGAGGAGGTAAACAGTTGAATAGATATTACCTGCTTCAACTACCATGTCCCAAAAGGTTTCCAGTAGAGGTTTGGAATTCAAAATTGTTGGAAATATAAAAATAAGATAATATTACGGCACTGAGTGACGTATGCTGTTCTAGTATGCTGCTGCACATCTATAGGGAATAAAAAGTGTCGAAGAGTGTGATTCTGAACCTGAAAAATAACAAAAACATTGCATGTTACAAGAAGGTCTTATACCATCAGAAAGTCTTATTTTCCTATTAAATAGTGCCTGATTTGTAAGGACCATTTAAGGATGAGCAGCAAGCTGAGTACGTAGGTTACACCCATAAAATATTTTCCAGATTGGCTTTTTTTTTTTTTTTTTTTGCTTTTGCTGTTGACTCTTGTTTTGAGTTTCTGGTACCCTCAGGTGCCTACAGTTGTCACACCTGTAAGCATGGGCCCCGCTACAGTGGTCAGCTGGTGTCCTGCCATGCCATGTTTCACTGATCTGGAAAGAACAACTTCAAGCAGCTTGGGCAACTTCAAGCTGGTGTTCTACAAAAACCACGCTCCAGCAATATTTGGAGTGAGCCCTAGTACCATCTCCAAACTGGAGGCAATCTCAATGCAGAGATATCGAGATGAAATTCAGTGGCCATCCTCTATCTCCACAGTGTGGCTTAAATGACGACGCCCACCCCCAAAGACCACGGTTCATCAGAGACGACCTCCAGAATTAGGGGGTGGAAGAGGAGGGAATGGCCTGCCAGCAGTCCTGACCTCAACCCCACTGAACAGTTGTGGGATCAGCTTTAGTGTGCTGTTTGTGCCAGAGTGACCAGAGTTGGCTGGCTTGCAACAAATGCTGGTTGAAAGGAAGGGATGTCATCCCACAGCAGTGTCTGACCAGTATGAGGAGGAGGTGGCAGACTGTTGTGGCTGTGTATGGTTCTTCCACACACCACTGAGGCTCTTGTTAAATGTATAAATCTAAATCCTTCAGTTGCCAGTGATGTCATGTTTCTTCAGACTTGAATCATTGAATTCACCAAACACCACCAAACAAGATTAAACAGCAAAAAAAAAAAAAAAAAGCTGTTTGGTATTGGCAGATTTGGCAGATCTTTCATTGGTCCAACCCACAGACTCAGCTCTGCTGCTCATCCCACAAACACATGTTCCTTACAAACGTGGCACCATTTAATAGGGAAATAATAAGGCTTTCCAATGTTACAACGCAAATTTCCTTCCTTTTTGTGCTTAATTTAGTTGCCTCAGTAATCCGTACTGTCAGATACTATGAATATCCATTTCTTTCTCTCTCTCTTTCTCTCTCTCTCTTTGTCATTTTTTATTGGCAATACACTAAAATGTTATATCCCACATAATTGGTTACATCAAAATAAATAAAAAATAATGCTAGACTCTTGGATTTCGTTTCATATGTGAGTGATGTCAGTGAGTGAGTGGCTTCAGCCATTCATATTGAAGGCTTTGTTTAAAACAGCCTTCTCAAACCTCAGGGTTTCTCTGGAACACTTAAAGTTGTCCACTAATGCCTTTTATCTCAGCCCCTGAAGAAACATGAACTGTGGAATGAAAAACATTCGAGAGGTCAAACCTTGTTTTATTGTATTCCCAACTTTGCCCTCATGTTTAATTTGTGTGTTTTGGAAATGTTGATGCAACATCTGTGTCGCTCCAGGCTTAAAAGGTAAAAGCACTCTCGTGTTACATCAGGTCATAATGGATTAATTCAAAGGAAAAATAAATAAATTCAAACATTTTCCTTTAATAACACAAAGTACTCTCTTACATCTTAGTAAACTAACTTCCCGTGGAGTAGAAAGAGTCATTGTTTGAATTTTCACATGCTAGAGTTTGATGAATGATGGCTCAGATGGAAAGTTGGTCACCAGCTGAATCAAACACTGTGTGAATCTTGATTTCTCTGTTTTCCAGAGCTGCCAGCTGATGCATCAGTAAAATCGCTCGGCTCCAAAACCCTGTTTGTGCGAGTTCTTCCGACCACCGCTGAAGCATAAATCCACAGAAGCCGTCTTTGACACAGCCCCGCAGCAACGTTTTCTACCAGCCAGAAGCCCCACTGATGTACAGTGAATTTATAGCTACACAAAGTAGTGTAATGAGCTTAGATTTTCTTTTTGGAAGTCCTGATGCAGAGCAGACTTGTCTGTCAACTTCATAACTGTTTAAGCTTTTAGGCACTTAAAGCTACCCAACGAAGACTTGAATTAGGCATAAAAACGTATTTAGATGGTTTATTCTCCCTGTTTTCTCCCTGATCCCAGGGATCTTTTTTTTTTTTTTTTTTTGGCTCATGGATTAATTTGTCATCAGTTGTAAGTGATCATATCTGTTGGAGCAATGGTTTACATGCTTCAGTTACATAACTGGTGCACGCTCATTAGATAGATGTGAATGAGAATGTGTTGGGAAAATGTAAACTTAATCATAAGATCAAACAAACATGAAACTGCTCAGAAAGAAACCACATAGGTTCATTTATTCCCCATTAAACTGTTATTTTCACTAGTTCTCAGAAAGACTCGATTAACTGTCACTGTTACCAGTGGATGACTCTCTTTGTTATGATAACAATGCAGGTTACTTTCCTTCCATTTCTTATTTGCTATGTGCTCAGTCAACAGTAATTATGTTTTGTCACGTAATTGAAAAATGAATTTGGGCCATTGTGCTTCTTTGTCATTTTGAATTTAAAACATAAACCTATTGTGTTCATTGCACGGGGAACTCTTAGACAATGGAAAAGGCATTTAAAAGGTGAAATGGATTTCTGGGCTGCTGTACTTTAGGGACACAAAAGCCTTCTGTCATGAAAAGAGCAACACATGGACAATGCACTGTTTTAAGTGATGGGCAGAATAAATACAAAGGTGACTAAGAATCTACAAGTTTTTTTTTTTTCTGTCTGTTCTCTGAACGGTGGGGTCTGTCTCTTGCAGTCTGAATGAACTGCAGTTTTAGAAAAATGTGCTTTGCTTTATTAAAGACGAGACATTTTGACCAGCTAATGTCATTTTGTTTAGCTGCAAGGTCGGAGAACAAATCGGCAAAATGGATTATAAATGGTCGCAGCAGCACAAAGGAATATAAAGTTGGACATTTTGGGAAATACTTGGCTTTCTTAGCTTAATTTCAATAAAAGGAAAAAAAAAAAAGATTTCTGCTTCCCTCAGGCCTGCAGACCTGTACATCTGAGGGTCACGTTTGCTCTTTTTCTGTGTGTGTGTGCACGTGTATGAAAGTGTCAAATAACAGTTTTGTAGCAATGCACCACTGCAGTGAAATACTCTGTTGTAAATGTCATCTAGTCAAAAAGTAACCACACATAATTTCTTTTTAAGCCTCAAGAACAATTTTTCTGCAAATCACTTGGCATGTCATCTACTTATTTACAAGTGTATTTCCCAAAATGTTGAGCTGTTTCAGTAGGAAAATGCATAATACAACTAGAAAAAGATTTAGTCCTGTGTTTTGATGGGAAGGAAGTGTGTACTATAAACTAGATGGTCCTCCAGTGGTTTCTAACTTTAGGTCCTCTGTAAGTCATCCTCAACAAAGCAACAGTTTTGATATGATATGATACAGTCTAGTTCTTGAATTGAAACCGATTCATGTTTTCCAAGATTGAGGGTTTATTTTTAAATCAAGTAAAACAGAATGAAACTCAATGTAAAAGCAAGCATGCCAGAACCTTCCATGCAGTTCTCATCAGGCTTTTTATTTTCTTCACACCTCTACAAAAGTGGCCAGTTCTGGGTTTCTTTACGGCCACAGTCTGTCAACTTCAGACGGACTCTGCCACGCAGAGGGGGGTATCAACACCATGTGAGGAAATCTTGCTACATGTTCAGTTTTTACAGATAAATATGTTGAAATAATGTTCAGTGCCAGATAACTGGGTCGTTCATTGGTATGGTGCTTTTTAGATCTATTTTGACTTTGAGCAATGTGAAGCGAGTATAGTATCTGATCCAGCTGTCCATGGGGAGATGTTATTAATCTTCCTCCAGGTCAGTCTGCTGCCTCTGTTTGTTACTGTGAAAATGCTCCAGTTTCAGTTTCACCAGCCAAATGGAGAGATGAACCGTAGATATGATTTAGTGTCACCTTCAATTGTTTGGGTCGTACGCAGAATATACCTGTAGTATTTAAATAATGATAATAATGATATACAGCAATGAAGCCTATAGATATTGAGTTTTGAGTATTACATTAATTTCTTATAAAGAGCCTGACCCTGAGGTTGGCTTTGACTGTTGAGGTTTAAACAGAACTTGAGTGTGATTTTTGTTTACAGAACTTACTGATATTAAGTTGAATCCCTTCTTCCCTCTATGAGAAGAATCTTATCCATGTCAGGGGTGGCCCACATCTTTGCTCTTTGTGACAAAACACCTTTAACTTCCTCAGTGCATAGAACTTGTTTCCCAAGGGCATAAGAGAGATAATTATTTGCATCTGAATGCTGATTTTTTTTTTTTTTTTTTGTGTAAGGACAGGAAAGGTTTTCTTATTATGACTCTTTTGTGAAGATTATTTCTATACAGGTATCATTACACAAAGTGCACCGTTGCTTCAGAACAGTGCACGGAAACAAAAACTGAAACTGGAACAGAACGTGCCACTCTTTCCTGGAAGTCTTTTACAGACAAACAGAGGTTTTAAGTTGTCTGGGCAAAAATCTGGTGTACAGTTTTGAGGGAAAGTTTTCTCTGTCTTTCAGGCATCCATTTGACCTCCACTGTTCTTGTTCAGCATCATTTTTTAATTACATTACCAGCTGAGGAAAACAGCTACCTGATAACACTCTGTTATCATCGCCTGACCTTCTGCTGCTTTGTAGCCATGAGTTATTTTAATAGTGTGAGGCCGATGCTCAGAGGGGCCCTTGTTGGCTTACTGTAGGACCATGGATTGAAAATGGGAGTTGTATAATAGGCCTGTTCACAACACTGTAAGTACAGTATTTCCCTCTTGTGACTTAGGCATCTTTGTAATGGGGTTACTTTGGTGTGATGACTTTATCTTCCACCTTTCTGGGTGGAGCAGCATGCGGTTCCAATGGTTAAATATTAAACTCACAGTTCTGTCTCATCCATCTCCCTCCCATCTGCTCCAGCTGCTCTCTTTGTGCCTCTCCACACCTCGGCCTGGGTATAAAAAAAAAAAAAAAAAAACAAGTCGATGACCCATTTGCTAAAGGCAATCCTTATATGTAGTACAATCGGGGCTCTTTCCAGCCAGTCCATTCTAGCAACACATGGTCCATGTAATGGAAAAATCTAAATCTCTGCCTGTAAATCAATTTTCAGCGCTCTGCATGTTGCCCACTTAAGAATGACAGCTGCAAATATAACCAAGAAAGCACAGTAAGAGGTGTCAAGTAAAAGGAACAACAAAAGGATCAAACAAATAATTGTACAGTAATTATTTTGGTGTAGATTTTGTGTGAACTGTTACATAGGTTAGATGAGGGAAATTACCTACCCTAACTATTTATAGTAGAGCACCACCCCCTCCCGAAAAAAATCTGGTTTTATACTCTTTGATTGAAATCTTATCTCTGTGAGATAAAGACGAAGATGATGCTTATTTTGACCTGCCAAATGTCCTATTTTCTAAGTTTTCAAAATGTGTAAAAGGAAAAACAGCAAGTTTGGTTCTTCTAAGAGCTAAGACCTTTCAGTTGCATATGCAACACATGGGGGTGAAGCATATGCTGCATATATTTTTGCATGCAAACATTTCAAAAGTAAAATTTTTTTATTAAGTTTTTAAAAAAAAAAAAACATTCTTCTTTGAAAAGTTGTGGAGTGCAGGTTTGGACTATCAAAATGGAATTTTAAACAAAATACTTGGTTTAAAAAAAGAGGAAAAACATTTGCATATTTTTATTATTGCTTTACAAGAAAACTGCAATGCACCTGATGTTGATGGGTCTTTACTGCATTGTTTATACATATTCAGAATGCAGCTGTTTGCTTTTTAACTGGCATACAAAAGTGTGAACGCGTAATTTAGGTCTTGGCATCCCCTTCACTGTTTTCACTGTTATCTCTCCTCATATGCACCACTCAAACTTTAGGCATCTTCAAATTACTGTGTGAGGCTCACCTCTTCTCCTTGACTTCTGACTCGAGTATGAAGCCAAATAAGTTGTGTATTGTTAATTTATCCCTTTTTATCTTGTTTTATCTTCTCTTGACTCTTTTAGCCTCGTCTTTGATTTTAGTACATTATATATATATACAGTACATTTTAGTACATTATATATATATATATATATATATATATATATATATATATATATACAGTCATGGAAAAAATTATTATCCACCATTTTTTCTTCACTTTCTTGTTCATTTAATACCTGGTACCACTAAACGTCATCATGTGACTAAAACAGACAGAAAAGAAAACACTGAATGCATAAAAGCAGTGTTTTGGGCAGTACAACGCCATAGCTATTGATGTAAAAACTTAAATGATTTAGGTTATAATCAAGAAAACCATGGAAAATGGTTAGATATCAGCTCTTAAATAAAACTCTTCTGAGCAATCTTTGTGGTTATCGTTATGTTTGTCCAAACAAATGTACTTTTAGTTGTACCAGGCATTACAATGAACAAGAAACTGAAGAAAACAAGGGTGGTCTAATAATTTTTTCCATGACTGTATATATATATATATATATATATATATATATATATATATGTGTGTGTGTGTGTGTGTGTGTGTGTTCTCTTTGTTAATTTGACCTTGAGTCTGTCCTCTACCTATACCTGCCAGGAGAGTGGCAGCAGCCTGTAACCTACACCATGGCCTTTTGATTGATTCAGTCTGGCACCAAGTCTGCAACGTCATCAGGCAGCCATAATTTCCTTGTTTGTAATCCTTTATAAGCCACTTGATGAATTTCTTGCAAATTAAAAATTTAAATTGTAAAAGCTTACTTATAAATCTGGTTACTGGCCTGGTGACAAGTGTTGAACAGGAATTTCTTTTTTCTTTTTTTTACTCCAAAGTAAGGAGAATGACACAGGACCATATACATACCATCTCCAAAACTATGGTAAGTTTTTTTTTTTTTACTTCAAAGCCTGGCATAAAGATATTCTCCAGCCTCTCCAGCTGTTTCAAATAGCTAATTACTAGCTGAAATAAATGATCAAAGTTTTTTTTTTTTTTTTAAATAGGCTGCATATATTCTAGGGTTACATGAAACAGAAACTGGCCGACACTAAGGCTGTAAAACGATATTAAAAAAAAAAAAAAAGGAAACTCAGTTTTCATTTGAAAGTTTGCAAACTGATAAAAGTTGAGCTTCAGGCCACATGGGGAGGGCCAGACTGGTCCCTTAGCTTGATGTGAGACATTCAGGTTCCTGCTTTTGAAATTACAAAACCTTTGGCCCTGTTGAAACTTATGTAACAGGCTAATAGGATATACATGTTGGCTGACTAAAACCTTGTTCTAAATGGAACAACTCTAACATTGTCAAGTCAAGACAACCCAAAAACAAAAAAACCCAACCAAAACTTAGCTGGCCATAGCGTGCACGGTACCAGAAATTGTTATCTGGGATACTCATGTGATGTTAAGGCTGATGACTTTTTGTCGACTCATTGGTCAATCAAGCGCTAAGCGGAATGTCGGTGGTTCGATTCCCAGCCCCGCAACATACAGTATGGATAACCTGTTTAAAATAACACTGAGTTTTGCGCTTATGGACGGATGGAAACTTAATTTTTAAGATGCTTTACAGAACCTAGAAAAGGAGAACTCTAAAAGCGCACACCGCCATTACTGGATGGAGACCGCAGTTTCACGCAGACAGCTTGATTAAATACCGCACGCGCAGTAAAACACTGGGCTTCTCATTCACCTGCATATTAGAGCAGCTGCGTGCCAAAATTAACTACGAAAAGCTAAGTAGATACATGCACTCGTGACGTGCGTCGTGACCTAACGAGGGAGCTCCGAAACACGGCTTCAGCTCGATTTTCCCTCATCTCCCGAGCTCCTAAATGCGGCATCTATCTTTATCTCGACGCACGTGCTCCCCCCTCTCCCTCCATTAACAGGTAAGACACGCTTCGGGCAATTTCAGTAGACGTCGCACCCCTCTTGATTTTGGGGGTGGAGGAAATGGTCCTTTACGCTCTGTTTTTTTTTCATTGCCGGTTTAGTTTGTTAGGGGGCTGCTGGTAACGCGGGGTGTCCTGGCATCCGTAGAGATGCGTCGGCAGGAATGTCACTGTTGCTACGCGCTCTGTCATCTGTGGTTGCCACAGAGACGGGTATTCTGCCGCAGGTATGCAGCGGAACAGAGGAGACAAGGGGCAAGAAATAAGCTTTCTCATTTCAATTTCTTTTATTTTGATTTGTTTGATCTTCTTTCTTCATAATATAATACAGTTTCAAGACTCGGTGAGCGGTTATGTGCGAACCAGAGTGACCTGATTTCATATTTTTCTGTCGGCGACTATTTAGTGAAAAGAGCACAACTCAGATTAGTGACTCTGTCACCAGTGCAGGTGAGCTGCAGAAGTAAGGTTATTTCTAGATTATTTCTTCTGTTTTAATAAGACTCAAAAGATCTCCTTTACCACGAGGGTGAGAAAATCAATTTTTGATGTCTGGCATATCAGTTTTAATCCCTGTGTCACTTTATTCATCTTTTTCTTTGTTCAACAATGAGCCAGGAATTGGACTATTACTGGTTTAGCTAAATATAACTTCAACTATTTAATATTTTCATTAAAAAAATATTGTTTTCACAATTTATAAACTAATCACTGGAAGTAAGGGAATTTGCGTTTGGTAGATTATGCCACACAGTTGATTATTTTTATTTTTTGTCTTGTTTGTTGGTGTTTAGTGACTGAACACTGAAGAAACAAGACATATTGGCAATTTAACAGTTAAAGTGTATTAATTTAACAAACAGAACGCCTCAGTAGGTGCGGAAGAACCATACAGGGCCACAACAGTCTAGCACCTCCTCCTCCCACTGGTCACCAGTCTGGTCACACACTGCTGTGGGATGACAATCCCTTCCTTTCAACCAGCATTTGTTGCAAGTCAGCCAACATGGGTGTGTTGGTCACTCTGGTACAAACGGCACACCCAAGCCCTCCTCTCCACTCCCAGATCCTGGAGAGTCTCTGATGAACCCAGTTCTGTGCTGGGGGGTGCTTCAGTCTGGTTTCCCAGACTAAGGAGCTATGGGATTGGCATTGGTTGTGTAAGTTCATTTCTGCACTGAGATTGCTTCCAATGATGACAGGCCTCATTTCTCCACTGTTGGAAATGCCGCGCAACTTTTCACAGAGCTTCAGTGCAGCTGTTTAGTATTGGCAGATATTTGAGAGATCCTTCATGGGTGCAGCCTTCATACTTGGCTTTACCTTTCCAAATGTGGCACCATTTAAAAGGGAAATGAACAGGCTTTCCAATGGTACAATATTTATTGCCAAGAATCATCGTTAGAAGAAGGAGAATCTACCAAATACAACTTTCTTTGCTTTTTGTGTCAAGTTAACTTGATATTTCAGGCTAAAAACAACTGAACTGTGATTAGGAAAACAAAACAAACAAACAAAACGACTCACAGAAAATCATTACAAATTATTTATTAGTATTATTTGTTGCAGATTTGTGTTACTCTAATGAGGGAGACTAAAACGTTATTGGAGTGTTTTTAAAAGTTGCTTTCGAAGACCTAATAGTTGTTTAATTAAGCAGAGTTGATCTCAGTATTGAATCAAAGAGGGCTCTCCCTCACCCTGGAGTCACTTCAATTTGCAAATTGGTATTTTATGCCTGCACTTTTAGACTGTATTTGTAAAGCTATGGCTTGAGAACTTGCCAGGTTCTCAGATCTGAACAGTGTATCTGCAGTAAAATCACCATGATACCAAGCATGAATGCTGTCAACTAAGCACAGTTTAAAAAAAAACAAAAATAAAAAGAATTTTCATTAAAGCAGAATTTACTTTTTTTTCTTTTGAAAAACAGACTGCTTTCTTAAACTATAACTTCTTTTGCCATCTCTGTCTAAAACTGTCAATACATTTTGCATCAAAAAAAATATACATACGTTATATAATGATAACAATGTTGACACTTTATCTCCTATTTTTGACTTGTTATTGAAACTATGTATTTCAATGAGAAATTTAGGACTGTTAATTACTGTGGTACATTCAGTGCTACCTCATTTTCATTTCGTGGTGCATTATTAGAATTAATTTACCCATGACAAGCTCCCACTGTAACAACCATGAACGCCACAGCAGACATGATCCTCACAGAATTCCTGGACAGATAAATGAGAGGAAAAAACTCCTCCTCTCCCATTCTGCTCAGTTGCTTGATTTAATGCATGTTACCGATAGCAGAGTTGTACTGATGGAGAAGGTTGTTGTTGTTGTTGTTTTGGATGTCCATTCAGTAACTTGGGTCTACTGTGCTCAGTTTCTAAACTTACTTCAACATACAAGTCAGTTCCTTTCCATAAAGTGAATAGCAGTGATAGGTAGTTTAGAGTTGTTTCTACGGGGGTTGTCGAGATGTTTTCTTTTCTTCTTGTGAATTTGTTTGGCTAATTTTTCCATCTTGAGTTATTATCAACAGTGTGGCCAGGAGTCACTCAAATACTGTGAGGTTGAGGATTCACTGTATGGGATAAAAAAAAAAAAGCGGAAGGAAACAATTTTCAATGAAACATTGAATTGGAACAACTGTAATTTGTTTGTTTTACCATTTTGATGCAGTGCTGTTTTTCTAAGTCCAAGTATTAGTACTATTTTGGTATTTGGAATTGATGTAAAGGGCCATCCATACCAAGAATTAAGGCATCAAAATGGAACTTCTGCAAACCTTTATCTCAGCAGGTCCCGCTATAAGCATGGAGCTAGGTTGTCCTACTACCACTGTAAGTTTGTTTAGTTCCTTTCTTGTTTTGTCCTCCATCATTTCTTCCTTGAGTCTTGGTAGCTTTCTGCCATGATGTCAGCTGTGGCGCTCAGAGATGATTTGATCGTTGCTGATGTGTGGCATAGTGGTGTTAAAAGGTTTGCATTTGTCACTACAGACACCTGGGTTGTGTGTCCAAAGTTACTTTGGCGCATTTTTGCTGATAGCAGGGGCAGAATACCACAGGAGCTAGAAGAAGCTTTTTAAAAGTAATTAAATATTTCTTGACATGATTATTGAAGCTGATATTTTAACATGAAAGAAAGTATTTTGTGCTGCTTTAAAGATAAGTTTTAAATGATGGTTATGTATATTTTTCCAGTCGAGGCTTGTAAGGTTATGACATGTAAGGAGGCAGTGCTCACACTCATTCGGGGCTTTACCGACTCTAGCGGCTTCCTCCAGTCATTCCAGGCAACGTAGACAGGATCTCCAATCATGTAGCCATCAGGGCTGATGTTTTCCTTTTTAACATAATGGGAACATAGCCTGAAATTTCTTGTGAGGTTCAGTATGTTTCCCTGTTTTATCCTTCCTTTTACACTGCATCAGTGCCTTCCATCTTCTCCATGCAGAAAGATCTGTCAGCTACTTAACCTATGTTACATCAGCCATGATGTGCATGAAAGGATTTAGCTCGTTTGAGTTGGATCAATGTTATTTACGCTCTGCAGTATCACAGTAGTACATCACGGTTGTTTGAAGGTAGGAAATGACATAAAACAAGTGATCTTTATCGCACGTTTGACATGTTGTTTTCTTTACCGGAAGTGGTCGTGTCTGCAAAAAGCCCCAAGATGCAATGTGTTACCGCCACCTAGTGGATTAAGATAACACCATTTGACTGTACTTGGGTGGCATTTTTTTCAAGGGGATGAGAGGTCCAACCCACAACTATGACAACAGAGATGGTCTCAAACAATATTGTTGGGATCATTTCTGAGAGTTTTGATGAACAATAAAAACATCCTCTTCTTGGTGATGCTGAAAGCTGAACAAAGCTGTCCTTCTGATTTCTTGTGTAATATTCTTCAAACAACCTTGACTGTTGGTTACCTCATATTGAAAATTCAATTAACATGATAATTGAGTGAAAATGCGGGTATAATTCACATTGGCATACTACAAAGTAGTCTTTGAGTGAGTTTCTTTTCCTGAAGTTTATATACAAATACCAGGATATCATATTAACAAGGATATCATATAAAGGTTCTGATATTAGTTTTCAAAAGAAGATGTTGTAATTATTTGTCTTGGTGTGGACATTATACTGGAAATAGTTACAGCCTTAGCCCATTCAGCCTGATGCAAGTGCTTGGTTTTACCTTTGAAATTATATCACATTTTATTATATTATAGTTTCATATTTTTTTAGAATACCTTTAGGGCTCTGAAGACATTTTAAAGTTTCAGGTCTGAATGGGTTAAGTGCCCCTATGTTTATTTGTGGGAACTACCCAGTTCTGCTTTAACCTTAGTGCATAAGTTGAATACTATGCTATCATGAGCCATGCTGTGTCAACTGTCTTGACTTGTGAGTCTTGGTAACAACTGGATGTTCAGCACTTGCAGTTGAATAATATGGACTCAAGATAAACAGGACATTAATAAGCTTACAAAGGCTTGTTTGTATTTGAAGCATTTAGGTCAAATTTTATTTCCTCAACAAATCCCTCTTTGGGACAAAAGGAACTCACATTTCATTTTTGAGGAGTTAGGCATTGCAGCAATGGAAAACGTGCAGGTAATTAACATGCAATGTACCAGAGTATAACAAGATTTATTACTATCGTGGTGTCTTTTATACTTTATCCAAAGTTTTTGAATGTTAGTGTTGTTTACTTCGATAGTCCTACTTCATAGGCTTAAAATTCCTGCCACGTATGAGACACAGCAGGCACCTCCGAAGTGGTCACCTAAGTTCCTTCCTGCTGACATTTTGTTCTTTGTTACATTCCCCAGAATTCGGTGCACATATTTGTTGGGTATTAGAAAAAAAACTGAGAGACTTTATGTAGTATAGTTGGAGAGAGACACCCTGTTTTTGTCAGAGAAAGTTCATTGTTAAATGTTTAATCTAACATGTCTGAAATGTTAAATTTAACAGTATTTTGGAGATACATCAATTTTGCTCAGGGAGGAAGGAGCAGAAAAAAAAGTTATTCTTAATTCTTCTGATCTATTGTATTTTCCATTGGTTGTATCCTGAAAAGTAGAGATATTGAGTTTTATTTCAGTTTGTTGAAGAAACTGCTGCTCTGTATGGGATGACATTTTTCCTGCAAGGGTAGTTGCACTTTTGAAATCTTTGAAGGTCAGTATGCAGCAGAAAGCATATTCTTGGTACTTTGATGCTAGCATCAGAGGCAGAACTGCAGCTAGTGAAATAAGAAAGATGTATTTATAACACACCCATTCGTACCACTACTATTATTTGCCACTAAAGTTATTAGTGTGAATGTTGTTAAATTATTCTATAAAATCCTCTCAACACATTCTTTAAGACTGATAAGTCGTCCGTTGTTACAAATCCCTTAAAAAAAACAATTTCCCTGTCCTCAAAATGATTGAATTCCACTTCAGCATTGTTATTAAAATGCTAATTGTACACATTTTGGATGGTTGGCCAATGAACCAAATGAGTTGAATGTTCTTTTTTTTGTGTGGTACTAGTAGTTGAATCTAAGCCTGCGCTGCATCAAGGATTTCCTGTAAATACCCACAACACAGCTTCATAATTAAGTTGTAAAGACCTTCAGCATCCATGCAAATTATGACCCACGTTTTTTGGAAGCAACATTAGAAATGCATAGGCTGAGCTCAGATTTGTTGACTCTTTTATTGCCATGCTCTGGTCGACCACCATTTTCAACTTTCCTGCTGATATCACAGAACATTTTTATAAATTTCTTTCCTCAGTCTTGGCAACTCTCACTGATCCTGGTAATCCGTTTTGTGTGTTTCTGCTGTGTGTATCCTTGTGAATAAATGAATATGCATTTTTCTATTATTCCTTAATTATAGAGATTGCAATGTGCATATGGGGCAAAATGAAGGTAGATATAAACAAGATTAGTGTGTAGATTAAGATACATCTATCCTTGTGCTAAAATAATTATTTACACTCATCAAAACTTATTTGCATCAGGTTTTAAGCAAACACGCAGGAAAAGAGACCTCCAGTGGTCGGCGTGAGAGTAATTTGAAAAATAAAAATGAAATTTTAGGATGCAGCACTTGAGATCAAACTAACCTTCAGCTGCAGGTTTCTGTGTGGCCCCTTGCATGTTCTCCTCGTGCTTGTGTGGGTTTCCTGCAGGTACTCCGGTTTTCCTCTCACAGTCCAAAGACATGCATGTTAGTATAATTGGTGGTTCTAAATTGCCCGTAGGAGTGATTGTGAGTGTGCATGGTTGTTTGTCTACATGTGGCCCTACGATGGCAACCTGTCCAGGATGGACCCCTGCCTCTTGCTTGAAGAGAGCTGGGATAGGCTCCAGCAGATCTCAGTGACCCTGCATATGATTAAACAGGCATAGATAATGGATGGATGTTCAATTAAAGCAAAACTGAAAAAAAAAAAAAAATCACATTTGGCCAATATTGGAATTCATAGCCCCAAACTTTCAGAAAAAAAGTGAAATTTGAGTCACTAAGAAAACTGCCCTCAGTACATCTCTTCCTGTGAGTAGTGGGCAGACAAATAGCAGTGAGAAAATGCTTTGTTAATGTTTTTATGAATATGCTGATCAGCCATGATTTCCTTATTGGAGCTGCTGTCTTGGACATTTATAACTAATTGCAAAGCATGCTGGTGTGTTGAAAGTATTTAGTTTAAATACGATCAAAATGTCATGCACATTCTTACAAATGGAGACACCAAAATGAAAGAGTAAGACTTTATTTTTCTGTTTCTGTCTTACACTGAATTAAACATTGAATCAGTTTGGTTTATGGTGCCATCCTGGGTGGTTTAATTTATTCCCTCAGTTTTTTTCTATTTTTATTCATTTTATTTGAATGTTATACATCGGGCCCTATCTTGCACCTCCCAATACCCAATACCCAATACCCATTACCTGCAAATCTCAGATTTAGGAGCCTCTGCCAACCGAAATGCAATCTTCCACCTCCCAAAACCTGTTACCCATTTTGCCGTCTCCCTTAAGCACATTGTGGGCGTGGCAATGGGCGTGTCTCCTGCGCTTTCCACGAATTCGGTATCTTGCGGTACTGGTATCTCGCAGATTTTGGGTATTGGGTAATGGGTGGTCTGACCACCCATTACCCAATACCCAAAATCTGCGAGACACCAGTACCGCAAGATACCGAGTTTGTGGAAAGCGCAACTGGCATGTCGGCGCGTAAAAGAGCGCGTCCAAATCCTGTCATTGCGCGTCCACCCAGTCACATGTGGACTGCACAACCGGCTCTACCTCTCGATTATGCATCACTGTATTACTTTCATACGTTATTCTCTGAAGGGCAGGTGATTTCTGTACAGCTGTGACATGATCTCATTCAGATGTTTGCTGTGGAGGAAACGAGGAGATCACAGAACTCTGTTGTGGAGTTTCTTGTACTGTGCTCGTATCCCTCTGACCCTCTCCTTGTGCACTGGAACACCCGAGATACGCTCACTGGTAGAAGGTAGATGTCATCATACGTGTTCATCTGGCTCAATGCTCATCTAATGATCCGTTCTGCAGTATTTTAAAAAGCACCGCTTCCAGCGGCTATGCGTCTTGGCGCAGCTGTGCGTCTTTGCGCAGGGGATATGTTCAAGATAACTCAAAAAGTTATGGATGGATTTTGATGACATTTTCAGGAGTTGTCAGAAATGTGAAAAGGAAGAACTGATTTTATGTTGGGTGTGATCCGGAAGAAATCCTGGATTCTGGATCACTTTCAAATTTTCGATAACATTGCGCTGTTTAGTTTGTTTCTTGAACCCTAAAGCAACCACAACTGCTGTGCTTGGCGGAGGTCGGCGCTCTCCGATTGCTTTTCTAGTTAATAAATGCTTTCCTGGAAGCTCACCGGCTCTATTTTTTTCTGAGCAGTTTGTTGGAACTTCTTGGAGTACAAAAGAAATGGTTAAATCATTTGCTCCACATTAGTTAAAGCTAGTTATGTATATATCAGTGCAGAGGAGGAGGAGGAAAAAAGAGGAGGAAGCTCTACAGCAGCGACCCAGAAGAGCTACCCATGAGAGCTGCTCTGATCTGGGTGGAAAGACGCTCCATAGCAGTTTGCAGGTACCGCAACCTGCTCTTAAAGGCAATGGCTACTGACGCACTGATTGGTTAAACAGGTGGAACGCCCTAACCACTCCCATGCATAATGTGTGCATAATATAGTGGTTTTTGCAGGTAAGATCGTGGGTTTTGGGAGGTGGAAGATTGCGTTCTTTGTGGGGGAACGCCCCTCCCAATACCTAATATCCCTTAATAGCAGGTTTTGGAGGTTTGGCGCAAGATAGGGCCCATCATCTTCAAGAAGCTTTGACAACAAGGTTAAAAAATTTGCTGTCTGTCGTCTAGTACAATATTGAGATGTCATCGCCGATAAATTTTGGGTGTTGAGCACAGGTGTCCATCCTGCAAATGGAAGCAGTCCATAGAGATCATTTATATTTATTTGAAGAACTTTTACATCAGTGCTGTGTTGCATGTCATAAGGTTGTCATATAAAAGCTTGTTTGTGGGACTGGAAGTGTAAAGAGCCTTGATCTCAGCGATATGCTGTCCAGTGAGGTGGGGATGTGGGTGCAGATGTGCATTAATGTTCACAGAAACGTACACTGACAAAGAGTCACTTGTCAGTAAAATCATTGTGGCATTGAAGTTGTCCTTGGGTTGCACACATTGACAGTCTTTCTGCAGTAACTGCTGCCCTGAAGCACACGCAGCGCAAACATGTCAAGCTATTACTCCTGCAATATGTCTTCATGTACAATAAATGGAGGTTGCCATGGGAAACTTGTTTAGCTCTCGTATGTTCACATTGTGTCCTATTGTAAATTACATTAGGGCCTGTGGATGAACTGGAGCTCACAGAGGCAAGGCATGGCATGTTTATTTGTATTGCACATTTTGTGCACAAGACAATTCAAGGTGCTTTACATAAAACATTAGAAGCATTACAGAGTACTTTAAAACAGGGGAAGAAATAAAAATAAAATATTTAAAGGCTAAATATTGATAAGCAAAAAGTTAATCAACAGTTGTTTTAGATTAAAAAAAAGAGGAATAAAAAATGTAGATAAAATGCAAGCAATAGGAGTTAATTGTTTTGATAAGGGGAGGGACTCTAGATCCCACTAAAGCTGTGAAATGAGATTCCTGCTGGTTGAAAGGTATTCCATGTATACTTACAGTTGTATTTGAGTTTCCAACGTACTGTGTCAGTTGATGAATAGGTGCAGGTGTGGCTCTCATCACCTGAATGATTAATGATTCAACCTCTCCATGGCATTTCTATGAATGTCATGTTTAAAAAAAGTCTCCGTACTCCAAAGGTTTGCAACAACTACTAGAACCTTTTCTTCCTGTTATTTTGCAAGAGGCAGGGTCCACCCTCAACAGGTTGCTAATATCTTGTAGTAACCATTTAATTTAAAATGGAATGTAAAATGGAGTTGTTGCTATAACCCTGCAGTTACAAGACTCTTATTTACTTCATTTATAACTCGAAAATTAAAAAGCCTGTTTGGCTGCTGCAGGACGACCAGTAAATTGATGCATAATGATAAGTATCGCTGTAAGCAGTTCACTCCAAGCCAAATTTCAAGCAGAAGAAAATATTTTCTTCATTGCCTTTTAACCTCCAGTGGGCAGTATGCTTCTTTGCATAATTTATGAAGTAAGCATATTTGGTGTCTTTTTTTGGAATACAGGAATTCAGTCATATGCCAAGATATCTCACTGTGTATATGAGTGTATATGCACATCTTTCTGTGATATTGAGACTAAATTCATCAATAAGTACTACAAGGTAAACAGCAATATCGCAGTCATTTATTGTGCTTTTTCTTTATCTTTGCATTGACAAAACCTTTGATATAATTTGCTCAGTGGTTCTGTAAACTATTGTTTCTGTCCTGTGGTATAGTTGTTTGACTGTTTCTTATATATCACAAACTATTAATGCTATATCTTTGGAAATCAATGGCTTGCCAGAGAGGCTTGAAGTTGCACTACATGTAGTGAAGTCCACTGCACTATTCTTCTGTGTAATTACCTAATCAGGTCAGCAAGTGCAAAACGATGCTGTTTTGTTCATCAAAAATCTATTGTACGTTGAACATCTTCCTTCTGACAACAGATAATCTCCCTGCAGTCAGAAGGAAGACATGGTTTCCTCTCTGTTGCAAAAGTCAAACTGATCTGGCCCATTTCACTCTGGGACGAGACAGTTTGGGTGCATTGTAGCAGGCTAGAGTCGGCATCTTAGTATAGTTTTCCGTATGTGTGTGTGTATGCACATTTGTGTAGTTGTGTGTTGATGAGAAGGTTTTGGGGGTACTGTCTATTTACAGCTTAGCCTGTGGGAGATGTCCAAGCCCAACAAAAAGGGCAAGGGGGCATGGGAAGACCTCCACTCTGGCTCATGGCTCATTCTTTTTCTGTTAAGACTTTAAGCTCTGTTTGTGTATGTATGTGTGTTAAATTGTGTATTTGTGAGTGCACTCCTACTGTGTTAAGGCTGTTAAAAATAGTCTCAATGCATAAGTGAAAGAATATGACACTCTTGTATGCACGGGCAAAGACATACTTCAAGGGAATTGTCCAACAAGACTTAAATTTTCCTTGTGGCTCTCCCTTGTTTAAAAGGCCAAATCTTTTACCAGGAGTTTATGAAGAATTTTTAGATGGCGTGAAAAATAATAAGAACCTGCAAACAAAGAAACGATTGATTTGATTTTGATTTAATTCAAGAATGTTTTTTCCAAATAAGCAAAACAGACTTCAGTTTTTGAAGTTCCAATGTTTTAAACCTTATTTCAGCTGCAAACATTTTCCTTGTGAAAATATCGAGGGGAATTAATGTTTGTTACAATGCAGGGAAATAACAAATGTATAGCAACTGCTCGTCAAGGTAGTAGTTAGTTAGACAGTTTGCCACTTTGTGTATCCTTCCTGCCATCAGTTGCTGTGCAGTCTCTTGGAATTCAGATGCATACCGTATTTTCAGGACTATGAGCCGCTACTTTTGTCCCACGCTTTAAACCATGAGGCTTATACAGAGATGCGGCTTTTCTATGAACTTTACTTCAGCCCTCAGGGGGCGCTCTAGCAGGAAGTGCAAAAAACTAAAAACAAACCAAGTAGTTAAAGGCTATTATGTTTTTGTTAAGTAGCCTATGTTGGCTATGCTACTCTATTCATTTTGTGAGCAATGATACCTATTATTATTGGACAAACTGATTAATTCAGGTGTGTCTGACCATTGTAGCTACTCGGACACACCTGGATTTATCTGTTTGTCCAGTCAGTTTGTTGGTTCCCCAGTGGATTTCAGGTTTCTGAGTGGACCCGCCACAGAGGTAAGGTTTTAATCGCAGATGTGGACCGGACACAGCAGGTCCGCGATCTGGCTCCAAAGCGGATCCGGCACTGAGTGCAAGTGGACTCCGATACAGGTCCATTTCACGGGTCCGTTCCGGATGTCTTTGCTGTGTCGGGTGGTTTCAGTACACAGGAGGAGGAAAAATCAGTTCAGGTATATGAATAAACACTTATGGTACTAAATCTTTCGATGTAAATATCTTATTTTTTCAGCCTGGATACCGGCGGCTTATAGTCCAGTGCAGCTTATATGTGACAAAATATATATTTCATTTATATTTTAATGGGTGCGGCTTATATTCAGGTGCAGCTTAAAGTCCAGAAAATACAGTAATTTAAAATTATTTTAGCTCACTCAATGTAATGTTAAAAAGTGTCTGCTTTTAAATTCAATTCAGTTCAATAGGGGAAACCCGAAAACCACTAAAATGGTATCCACTCGGTGGCAAGACTGGCCATAACTGGTCATAATGGCTGCATTTGGGGCTTTTGTGTGTCATGTAAACCTCTGGTTTTGAATCAATTATGCAAACTCTGTCTGACTTTAGCGTGAGGGTAAGGACAAAATGGGGAAGCATATCGACAACCTGAACCTCACATTAGAAAATCTAGGCTATGTTCCCCAATTCAGCAAGAAGAAGATCAGCACTGACTGTGACAGTGGAATAACTGGAGGAAGCCTTAGCAGAGAGAAAGACACATGTCTGCAAAGCCCCGGATGAATGTGAGCTCTGCCCACTTACACGTGCTATTCGCTGGAAGTCAGGTTGCCCCTGTTCAAAAATACCTTATTAATAACAAAAGAGAAATTAATTGTTACAGAAGTTGTCATGATTTAAGTCTCTTCGATGATTCATTGTGGATAGTTATAGCTATGGGCAGGAAGGATCTCCTGTAGTGGTCTGTGTCGCAGCAGATCTAAAGAAGCCGCTGACTGAAGACACTCTGTTGCTGAATCACTGTGTTGTGTAGAGAAAAGCTCAGGGTTGTGCATGATGTTTTTCATTTTATGGAGTATCCTCCTTTACATAATGAGCTATAGAGGCCTTAAAACAGTCCCAGAACACAGCCAACATTCTCTATCAGTTTTTTCCAGTTTCTATAAGTTACTGGTTCTGATGCTGCTCCCCCAACAGGTAATTGCAGACAGGACACAACAGACTTATAGAAGATATGCAACATCTTGCTGCAAACACTGAAGAACCCAAGCTTCCTCAAGAAGTAAAGTCTGCTCTGCCCCTTCTAAATAAACAGCATCACTGTTGCGTCTCCAGTCTGGACTGGAGAATAATAATGACAATAATAATAATAATAATAATAATAATAATAATAATAATATTGGAATAACATCACATTTTACAGCTAACTAATGCTGAACTACTTGATTCCAATTGGGTTCTGGTCCCTGTATATTGAGAAAGCATGCATGCACTCCATCTCCTTTATGATTTTTGTTTTTTATATAAAGAGATGTTGACAAATTACGCCCTACTTGTGGAAATAAATCCATGATTATCATGTTTATAACTGCTATTTTAACATCTTTTTTCTTTTTTCCAGATTGTTAAAATGTTTTTGAAAAGGTGTGTTTCAATGCCTGTCGGTATTACAAGCGGTCATACTAGCAGGTCCTAAATATACATGACACACACTCTCTCCCTCCCTGCCCCTCTCTCTCTTTTCCTTCAACTCTCTGAATTCCTCCCTCCCTTCATTTGTTCTAGCAACCGAGCCCTAGTGTGAAGCTTCTTGTTCTTCTACTTTCCTGTGCTCTGCAGCTTTATAGCCATCCAAAATGAGTTTGCTTATTGCATATACACTGTTCATGCCATGTGGAAAAGCCTGGTTCGGCCTGCTTTGTGCTCCTGCTACAAACTCTCTTGGTTACATGTAGTCTAGGACAGGCCATCCTGCTATACTATCATCAGCACCAAAAGGGATATCTGAGAAGCTGTACCAAGCACCACCAGAATTTTGTTTTCCTCAGTCTTCTCCTTTGCTGTAAGTAAATCCTTTTAAAACAATGGCATTTCTGTTGAGTTTGAGAGACTGATTTTTCCACTATGGCGAGAACACGAGTGGATTAGTAGGAGGCAGTCAAACTACATTTAGCACGTTGTGTAGTCTGTCCACTATTTTACTGTGGCGCCTCTTTAAATATTCTATACTTATTGTTGTAACAGTAAACTTGCCTGGATGCCTCAGTTTTTGATTGCTTTTAAAATGAGCTCAGTGATCAACACTTAAAACTGACAAATAGTGCTGTCAAGATACATATGGTTGACACAAGTATTTGTTATATGTATATATAGTTCAAGAGCAGTCAGAACAGTGGCTTTTTAAGTATTTCTTTTTTGTGACTCACTACTCTTTAGGCTAGAATGCTGTAGTCACATTTGAATTAGAGAAGAATTAGAAAGCTTTGTTTTAAGCACTATGAAAAATGATCAACACAGGTATTTTAATCTGTGGGGTAAGGACAAAAATACACAGTTATGTTTGATTTTAGTGCTACAGTCTCATTCTTCACAGTTAATTGCCTTTTTTTTTGTTATTTATTTTTCCAAATGCACCATTGTTGCAATGTGTTTATATGGGAATATGCCACAGTTATATACACATTCCTCTGTTGGGAAAGCAATTTTCTTACTCATCAGTTACTATGAGAAAGGGAGGAGGTTGGACTTAAACAGTTTCTGTTGCATTTGATAGAGGAGGCAGACACAGAGACATGGAAAGTTTAAAAGTGAGCCTTTCGTTCCTGAAAATGGAAACTCAGAGAGTGGGCAGATGTTAAGAAATAAAAATAAAAAGAGAGAAACAGGATGGTGGGAACATCTGGAGGAAGAAGACCAGTGCCAAACTCTGCGACAACTTGAAGGAACCTGGAAAGTCTCCTGAGAGTGTCTTCAGCTTACAGAGTCACACACATGGTACATGTGTGTCTTAGTGTACACTGGAATTGATATTTTAAATAATTCTATCATTAGCAATACACTTTAGCCTTTATAGTCTATTTTGGCTTCATTAAATGACCAAATAGATGTTCCTTTATATACATCTTTGGCCAGTTATCAAGTTGTGACATGTATCACAGTTTGTGCAACAGTCCCATAATGCCCTGTACAGAGAGTTTCAGTGTTATTGGCAGTATGGTGCCTGATGCACAGGCAACGCTCTACACAGCTCACCTGCTGTACTATGGATTTTAATGAGACACCATGTAGTTATGTATTGTGAGAAAAGTTTTTTTTCATCCAGTGCTACAGTGTAGTTTTAAAATACAATCATGGGGTTCACTGCAGGGAACATCTTGCGTAGGAGGAATTCTATTTACAATCAGTGTAATAAATTCATGCTATGTGGTGGTTAGCTCATTGTAAGCAGGCTCTTGGTTCAAATCTTGGCTAGGCTTTTCTGTTCGGAGTTTGCTTGCTCTCCCGATATCTATGCGGGGCTTCCTCCTGCTGTCCAAACGCATGTTAAGTTAATTGGTTATTATGAATCAATCATAGAAATGTGTGCAAATGTGGCTGGTTGTCTGTCTCATTTCTCTGTGACTCTGGGTCGGACTGGGATTTTGTCCAGGATGTACCCTAGATGGCAGCTTGGATAGGCTTAGTGATTTTTCTGTGGTTCAAAATAAATTTGTTTAATATGAACATTCATTAAATACATTTTCAAATTAAATTCATTTGGATAAAACAAGGGGCAATGTCATGTTAATCAACACAGGGCTTACCTGCAGATGGGCCCAGTTTCTTAGCTGGATATCCTCATATGCTGGCTGCCTCCAGTTAATAAAAACTGGCCAATTACCATCCTTATTAATCAGCCACCTGACCAATCGATCTTCCCTTTTAGAGGCTCCAACACCCTGTCAACCTGAACAGGATGATACAGGTATGGATGATGGATGGATGTAAATAACCTCATCCATGATTTTTGGATTCGAGTTTGGATCAGAAACAAATATTTATTTGAGATTATCTGAGGTTGTTGCTTTATCCATGTTTTATAAAGTTAAAATGTAACCAAAAGGACTTTTGAAATAGCTGATCATTTTAAAATGTTCCTGTTAGTAGTTTTCTTTCCCTCTACATGTCTTCTCCATCCTCCATCATTGTTTAATGACAACATTGTACAATTTGAGAATTGTGGAAGCTCCAAGTGCAGCACTGAGTACATCTATTGAACTTCAGAGGGCTGGTAAAGTGTGGAGTCTGGATGTAAAAGAGCACTACTACCTTCTTGTGGACTGACAGGCAAGTTTTCTTGACGCCAATTACCTGCAGTGGAGTGTGTGCATGAGTGTAGATTTACCAAGAAGTCATCTTCTTGTCCCTCACTGCAGGTGAAAAAGCTGCCTGATGGAGCACTCCCACTTGGATTATCTCTTATTTTCCTTCTTTTTTTCAATTTTCTCTTACCCAAACTCCTACATTCTCTTCAGCTCCAAGTTTTTTTTTTTTGCTTTACTTTTCCTATCTCCCTAAAGATTTATTTAGCATCCAAAATTGATGTTGATAATATGTAAATGCATCTTCCTTGTTGCCAAAAGACAATAGAGTATGTGGGATGTTTTGTCTTTGTTAGTGTGTTTATTCATTGCACCAAGAAAGTCACAGTGAATCACTTTTTTTTTCCTTTTCTTTTTTAAAAACTAATTCTGGCCTGACCAGGGTTTACGCCTGCCTACTGCCCAAAGAGAGCTGGGACAGCAAGCAGATCCCTGTGACCCTGCACAGGAATTAGCTGATTTATGTTTTTGATGTCTAGGTGGACATTTCAGAAATAGTAGGTCTATATTTGAGAAATAATGAAGGTCTTTGATTCAAGAATGACTTTTCACCATCTTCACTCCTGATGACTTGGGTTGTACCTTAACAGCAGCTAAAATGCAAACAGCATGTTTGGATGTGTGTGGCATATACTGTCTGTTATTGTTCAGGTTTGGGGAAGATGCAAGAAAAATCTGCTGGAATCAAATAAGAGTTTTACTGCAGTTATGATAATATGTTTACAGGACTCTTTTATGCTAAAACACACATGCTTCTAGCTCCTTGTATTATAACACAGTGTATACGAATTAATGGAAAAACCCAGCTTGTCGTTTTCTTACACAAGTTTGAAGGAGTGAACGGAAAAATCCCTTATTGGTCAGTGGAAATAGCCCCTGAGAGGAAATAACTTGACCATGCTAATGTTGGGTTCAGAGACGAGTGTACCTCGACCATTAAAGTGCCAGGGGAGAGATACAATCAATGAACCCACGCACTCAGTGCACCAAAGAATAGTGCTGGACGGAGCATAGTGAGGAGCTACCTAAATGTTTATGCTCACACTGAGGTGCTGCTGCACATAAATATATAAACTCTGCTGGCTGTCTTTCTTTCTAATGGGACAAAAGGAATTTATTGATTATAGGCACAATATGACTCCATTTCCTAAGCCGGATAAGTCCTTTTAAAGTTCCAGGGAGGTTAGGGAGGAGCAGAAGAGGGGAAGGAAAAGCCTTGTAATAATTCATGTGCACAAAAGGGGGATTTTGTAAACAAAAAAAACAAAACACAAACAACAAAACAACAACAAAAAAAAAGACAATCACAATTTTAGTAAATTGAGCCTCATTCAGCAGACTCTTATCCAAACTGAGTTGTGAAATTTGTAAGAAATATGTCATCATATTAAAGTGGCCACAATTGATGATTTTAATACACATCATTTTTACTTTTATATATTTCGATACCAGCTGTTGATGAATCCAGCAGAGAATTTTCTTACATTAAATCATTTCAAATAATTGAATGTAACAGTTTTCAGGTCATAATGGGACAGCTTTATCAGATAGTGATAAAGCAATGACTGTCAGTATCAGTACCAGTTTGGTCAATATAATCTTTTGGGATTCATCAGTTAAGGAAACTCCTTGTTCCTAAATTCTAGCAACATCTGAGGTCCAAACTGATACCCTAGTAGGAGTAACAACAATTAAAGAAAGCTAGTGGCCAAACAATCAGTCATCTCATTCTGTATCACAAAATCGCTGATGGATAAGGATGCCTATCTTTACTTTATATGATAACATAAACCAACTTGAATTGACAGTATTTAAAGTAAATTAAAACCTTCATGGATTTTGCCATAAATGTGACACAAAGACGTGTTTGTTTTTCAGGTAGCATCAATGCATTTTGTTGCACTTTTCTTTTCTTTTTTGCTCAGTTTTTATTTGCTTGTTTGTATGAACTTCATCCATAAATGGTCAAGAAACAATTTTGACACTGTGTTTCTGGACTAACAGACAGAAATTGCATCACTGTGAGAGTCAGCTCTGCTTTTCTGGTGCAACCAAAACTCTTGTTGCCTGTACAATAGTGTTTTGTTGCTGATGGGCTGACACCATTGGTTAGTAGTGTAGAGCACCTTTGACATTAAAGCTGACATTTACCAGACTGTTACTTGATTTTGTACAAACTCTGAGTTATGTTGATCTTGAAATGAGGAAAACTCTAGGTTTTACTCTTCAGATAGCGAGATCTTATAGCAGATCTTCAAACCCATTATTTTTCTACACAGTTGCATAGCCTATATCATTGTTTTTCCAATCCTGGTCCACTACCTTGAATGTTTTAGATGCTTCTCTGCTCCAGCACACCAAGCTCAAACTGAGGTGTCATCGACAGACCTGTGCAGACCTTGATGCCAAGTGAATGGGGTGATCCATTCATTTGAATCAAATGTTTTGGCACAAGAAAACACCTACCCCAGGATAGTGGTACTTGAGGACAAGGATGGAGAAACACTGGCTTACTTACATGATCATCTCCGTCTATACACTACAAATATCACTCATAAAATATCACTGTAAAATAGAGATGAGAACAGAAAATAACAAAGAGCTAGGTGAGGACATAAGCCAAAGAAAATGACAAATTAACTTATTTGCTGTCAAGCCCAGAGTCTGATGTGCATCCAGTAACCCTGTTTGACAAAGTACATGCTAGCTTTACTGAACTTAACTCGAAGTGGGTTGTTGCACCTCGACCACATGACAAAATAAACTTTGTAATAACTTCCAAATTTTCTGATTTACACATTGTAAACTATGCCATTTACCTTGTGTAGAAATAACTATGAAAAATGAGACAGAAATCAATGATCATTGATTTCTGTCTCATTTTGAAAAACTTTATTCGAAATCCTCCTTTTAGGATTTGCCAATGTGACTGTATTTATTCCCATCAAAGGTCACTGAATTGTTTTTTTCTTTGCTTGAGCAAAATGTTATTAAAGTGACTGACAACCATGCGCTCGTTACGTCTCTCTCTGAATTATGTTTTTAATACTTAATCTGCAAAAAGCAGGATTGTGCCTGTAATTTCTCCACTTGTCACTCATGCAATATTCTAACAATCATTAAATATTTAAAAGTTGTATTCATGTAGGAGGTGTTTTGGAAGTATGGGATATCAGGTACATTGAAATAAGCCAGTACAGCTGGAGTGAGAGCTGTGTTCACATTGTCAGCAAAAAGGTTTTAGCCATTTTCTGTAAGTGTAGGGTTAAGCCAGGTTCACCCTGTGTCATAACCGTAATGGATAGGACTTCTAGGCTCAGCCAGGGACTGGAGGGTTTCCAGGTCCTTTGGCTTCGGATCGCATCTTTGCTTTTTGCAGATGATGTGATCCTGTTGGCTTCACCGAGTGGAGCTATTTAGCAGCGTCTCGGCCGGTCTGCAGCTCATCTTGAGGCGGCCAGGATTAGGAATTTGTACTTCCAAGTCTGAGATCATGGTCCTTTGTTTATTAAGGGTGGATTAACCACTCTTGGTTTGGAAAGAGTTGCTACCTGAAGTGGAGGAGTTTTAAGTATCTTGGGTTCTTGCTCATGATCAAGGTTTGGATGTAACAAGACTTTGTGCAGAGCTGAGCCCAAAGACAAATCAATAATTTACCGTTAGAATAACCTATAAACCTCTTTAGTTACATGTTTCTATTGGAATTGTTAGAACAAATAAACTTTGGCAAAGTATACATATACTAGGAAAGGGGAAAACAAGTGACAAGTTTATCTAGAGACATGGTACATTTGTAGAAACAGTAATCCTATGCAGGGTCACGGGGATCTGCTGCGGTGAAAGGCAGTGGTACACCCTGGACAGGCCGTCAGTCCATCGCAGAGAAACAGTAATTCATTAAATTTATATGTAAATTTATAGTTTACATTAACAAGAAAAGATTAATTTAGATGTCTTTATAGGCCCTCCTCACTGAGATTTTCCACCGTATAACATTTAATTCTAGTAAGGTTTCACTTCAAGGTGCTTTTATTTGTGTGTGTGTGTACTGCAGAAAAACAAAAACTGAAAAACAAAACAAAAAAAAACTGCAGATCTATATTCTCAAATGCTCTCTGCAGGTAGTTGGGATCTGACATCTTTTAAGTATTGAGTGTGAATGAATTTGTCTTTTCTCCTGAGAAAGCTTGTCCTTCACCAACATAAATTCAATCATGACATTAAAACAGATCAATATTGTGAAATGTTATTAGTCTCTATTCCTGAGTATGTTTTATTTGGACTTTAATTTTCTCATTACATCAATTATGTCTGAGCATAATTTCTTTTCCTTTACATCGGCATGATTTGATCTGCATCATGTATTGTTTTGGTATTGAACTAACGATGTGCGAACGTGCTCTAATCACATGGAAGTTTTGCGTCAGTACACTAATTTTAGGATGTGCCACCTTCCGTAAAGGCTGTTGTCCAATACCTGTAAAACGTTTTTCTGCACAACTCAGCAGGAGTTTAGTTCCTTCTTTGTCTGTACATATATGTATCTATATATTAACAAGCAAAAACAATGTTTGGCTCATTACTTCTTCATACATTTTTACACCGCTAGTGTTGACAATGCTACCTTATCTCTTGGATACCCTATGAACATCAACTGTGAACCAGTGAGGAAATGAACAACTTGAGTTCAGTCTTATATCAACCAAGCTCAAAAGTTCAAGAAACAGATGGTTGAAAAAATATATGTAACTTACTGAATAAATATACAGTATGTGACTCAATCCTATAGCAGAGAGGCTAGGGTGCCATCTGTCTTGTAGCCCTTTGCCTCTTTCAGTTCATGCCAGCGGGCGTAAAGCTCGTCCAATATTGACTCGTGTCCAGGCTGTTGCTCAATCACTGTATCTTTCTTTTCTTCACTTCCTCTGATAAAACCCTCCTTGCTTTCTTTGCTGGCTCTGCCACAGTTTTGGTTCTCAGAAAGCCAGGTTAGATAGCTTCATTTTATAGTTGGTCACTGGTTAAGGTAGTCTATGAGTTAACATTGTGACACATGTTGTAAAGCAAGCTGTAGGCTTTGATTGGCATCACACACCTGTAGGTTGGATTTTGTTTCCTACGTGAACAACAAAGTTGCATAGAGGACGATACCGGCACTCAGGCTTGGTAAGAGGAATGGTGAGATTTACTGGGGGAATAAAAGCAAAACAAAAAAGACACCTGGCTGGAAAGGTATGCCAACCCTACAGCACTGGGGAGAGAGGTTTTATGGGTGTAAAATATCTGCATATCACTGCTATTGCAAGAGTCACTGAGTGGTATGAACAGTGATTTCCTCACTTCTTCTACTGTTGTTGTCGAAGCTGTTTTAGCTCAGGGCCCATTGGGCTTGTTACCTGACAGTGAAAGGGCCAGGAAGGGTCAGAATCAGAATCAAATTTATTGTCGCCACTGAGCCAGCGTCCCAACACAGCAGAATTTGACTTCCCAGTTCACCGTCCAAGAGAAACATACAAAAAACAACACAACATATGGACAGGAGTCAACGGTGCTTGGGTCAGCGCTATAAGAGCGCTTCAATTTAACAGAGGAAAATATGACCACATAGGGGATGGGGGGGGGGAGAGGATAAAAAACAGGTGTCTCACACCACATGTCCTTGATCAGAGGTACATGTTGTGGGATTCACAAAAAAAAACCTCAGCACAGGCATAACAAGCTAAATACAAGACAAGACATCATATCAGGAAAAAGGTCCCAGCCAAGCGGCCCGTGCACGCTCGCCCGATGGCACGCAGCCGGTGGCGCGCAGTGCAATCAGTCCGCTCACGTGGGGGAGAAACACCAGGATCCAGCGAGGACGTTGAGAGTCAGGGAAAGGCAATGGAGCGGGGGATGGTGTGGGGGGGAGCCTACTTCGGATAAGACCTCGGTGAGATTCTTTTACAGTTCGGCCTTGGCCAAGGCCGCTCGGGGCGCCAGATTCAGATAAGAGAGATTGTTTTCGGTCAGACTGACAGCGAATTTTTGCCTGCCTTAAGTCCTTTGCTGGTTCTCTCTCGTGGGAAATCATCCGAAAGTCCGAATTATTCGTGTCCATTCTCCCTCAGTATTGCATGTAGTGACCCCAAGTTGTGATCCATTTTGCCCATGAGTTCATGCATCTGAAGCTGTCGGTGGTTCACGCCGTGAATCATGTCCAGTTTCCGATTCATCTCGTCTCTTTTTACAGTCTCGGCACTCACAGCACGACTGACCTCCACGCACACGGACATCAGGACCGGAATAGCAGCATCCGTGTGCTTAATTTTCCGATACATCAGGTATCCGCCAACGCCAAACAGCAGGAATCCGATGATCATAAATCCAAATATGTAGACATCTTCAGCGTCCTCGATGAACAGAGGAGCCTGGCAGCTCAAGTGCCACTTCCTCCATGGATCTTGAACGTACCCCGCTGGCTCTGTACCATCTGGACATGAAGGCTCACCTATCGATTCCCTCCTTGTAGAAAAAATTTGATCAATTGCATTGAGAGACCAGCTAACCAGATCCATGGTTGATTTAGATATTCAGATTTTATCCGTATGAGGCTCCAAAAACACACAGACAGGACAAAGAGCAGCGAGGATCAGATAGAGGGGCAGGAGCTCACAGAAAAGCGTCCGCCTTCGCTGGAGAGCAGGAAGAGAAGAGGGTAGACCCATCTTCACTATATACACAACTCTCCCTGCTCTCCCAATGACAGTTTGCTGCCAGGAGTGAGAACATCTTTGTGTCTTGTGTCCTTCTGTTGTTAGAGAGAATTGAGGGAAAAGGTTTCAAATCTGCAATGAGCTTTAAAAAAAAAAATCTTGAGGAAAACAGTAATAGATCTTCAGTCAGAGCAGAAGTGAGGCCTCCTTATTGTTTGGTGAACATCAGTCAACTGTATAGCAGTAAAGTCAAGAAAAGGATGACTCACACTCCAAAAAGATTCCCCAGATGAGCTCTTTTGTATAATCACTCCAATCATTTTGTATTGCAATATGCACAGAAGGAAAATAAATGTCAGGTTTTACCATAATCATCAGCCTTGGGAGCAAAAAAAAAAAATCTTATGCTTGTATAGCACATTTATTTTCCAAGCAAGTTCAACATATAATTTTGCCTTCAGGACCTTACATATGGTTCAGTACAATTTCATAAAGAGTTTCATTCTACTTGGTAAGCAGATCTCTTTACAGCATCAAGTTGCCAAGGCAACACAGTTAAGAGCTCTCAGCTTTAAAGGAAAAAAAAAAGACGGGATTTTAATTATTCTCATATACTACTTGCTTTTTCTTTTCTCCAACTTTGCACCTTTGGTCACATTATGACTAAATATCAGTCGTAATGCGTTGGTCACTTTGATTCATGTTCCTTTCATTGTAACTTTAATACTTAATCTGTGTAAGGCATCTTGTCTTAAACAGGGAATTGTGGATCAGTGTGATATGCAGTTCTGTTTAGCTTTGTGAGATAAACTCCACTAGCTATGACTATTGCAGCAACTTGGTTTTAATGACAACTGTAAAACTAAATTTCGCACCGTGGTTAGAAAGTTATATCTGTATGGACCATGGACCATAAATAGTCCCTGCACCAGTACCCTGAAGTATACATAAAGCCAAAAACTGTAGCCAAGCTCAAAGCAAGCTGTAACGTTTAAGCACCAAGTATTTTTTCAAATGATATACCATTTAAAAAGATGTACAATAAATGACAATTTGCTTTTGTATCCATATAGTTTTAAACATTTGTTCATTAAAATTGAACTGGAAGGTTAGTTTTTATGTACATTTTGCTTTCTGTCTGCAAACCTCTCTTTTTCTTTTTAACCAGTTTATCCATTCAAATGCTGATTGGTACGAGTGCATATGTGTTGTAAAAAAATACTAATAGTGCATATTAGTTTAGCAATAATTGGGTGAGGTTCTAGGGAGGCAGTTATACAACATTTAGACAAAACACCTGACAACGGACGAGGGTGCAGGAGTGGATTTAATCTCCGTTGTGTACAAGCAGAGGGTCAGTTACTCACATACAGGACAGCCGTTGTCAGCAAAAGACAATGAGCAGAGGAAATGCAGTTACTCTTAAACACTGTTATCAATACAAGAAGCCTTGAGCTGATTTCTCCAGGCAGCTACGTGTCTCAAAAATCTTACGATGATGCCTGAGTGACGATAATCACATTCCAGAGGGGAAATCACGGACGCACAGATTTAACATTATTCGATAAACAGGTCATGGTGACCTGAGCCAGTTTTTAATATAACAATATGTTTTAAAGTATTTTTTTCTTCTCAGGTTCTGAAAGTGAGCTGTTTCTGAATGAACAGACTTGCAAAATTACGTTTTTTTTTTTTTTTTTTTTTTTAATTTAACCCGACAGATGCAAAGCTATTTGCTCAAGTTTTCCCAAATGTAGGGACAAATCAGAGATGTTGGTAGCCATTTGTAATGTCTGTGTGTGTGTGGTGGGAATTTTAATTGAAATGGATGCTATCTTCATTTCTGTGCGTTTTAGCAGGTTTTTAGACACCTTCTTTTACCTGTTAGACTAGTTTGCCTACTGCGCTCCACCATCCCGAGGAGAAATTGTGACTTACTTTCCGCAATATTTTGAAGAATCTCCTCATGTCCATGGTGTCTGGGTTGGGAGCAGATATTGCAAACAATTGAAAAATAAATTCTCTTAGTCTGCGACACCTTTCTCACTGTGAAAAATGTTAACTGCTCTGAGCTACTGTTGTTTAGTTTCAGTGCTAAATAAAAATAACATCAGTGTAGCACCACATTTTCTGCAACAATAAACTGCTAATTAAACCAAAGGAGTTTTATATAAAAGAAACATGGCACAGAAAAATGGAAAATGTTGTCACTTTTAGCATAATTCTCCCTTCATGTGATATACAATTAACCACAGAATATTTCTTTGTGTTGTTCATTATAAATATCATTAAAACAACAAGGCTTTATTATGTTGTGAGATATGTGTCTCCATTTCAAAACATGCTGTTATTCCAGTAAGTTAATGCAACAATAACCCCAAGAGGTTTAAGAAATCCCTTTAATATATATACTATATATATATATAGTAGTTGAAATGACCACGTTGCACACAATTAAATCACATTTCACACACAAATACATACAGGAGGAATTCTATTCACCTATGTCCAATGGAGCCTGTCAATCAATCAATCAATCAATCTTTATTTGTATAGCGCTTTTCATGCAAAAACATGCAACACAAAGTGCTTTACAGAATTAAAAACAAATTATCACAATAAAAACCCCTTCCCTCCCACCCTCCATACTAAAACACATACACATACACAATCACACCCAATAGGGCGACATGGCATGGCACTGAGGATCAAGGAAATGCCGCCTTTGGGGCCATCCACACTGGAAGGAGCCGCAGGCCTTATCAGGGTGACCAGCACCTGGGTCCCCCGACTCCAACCGACAGGCGGACTCCCAGGTCAGAAGGAGGAACCCCCAGCCAGCCAGACCAGAGGGACCCAAGGACAGCACCCCCAGTCGCCTGACACAGCTCCCAGTGTGGAGGACCCCTCTGAGGAAACACTGGAGTTAAAAGATAATGACTAAAAGCATAAAATAGCAAGATAAAAGCAATAAAAGCAGATAAAAGCACCATCTTAAAAAGCAAGGTAAAAGGAGCAACATAAAACAGGATAGCACCAGATAAAAACGTAAGAAGAGTTTAAAATATTAATTAAAAGCCTGATTAAAAAGGTGTGTCTTTAGTCTTCCTTCTTTAGTCTTCCTAGTCTTCCTGACCGAAGCACTGACCCATCTGTTAATCTTGGCCCCTACCTTTATGTTCAAGGTATCTGATGTGACCCTAACAAACTTGTCTTCGTTCAGATACCATGTCTCCAGAGAATCCTTATTCGCCCTATGTGGTTTTTAGGGATGAATGCAGTTTGGAGACATTTTTGGGATGAGTTTGAACTCGGTGTCAATGTAATGCTCCTTTAGGCTGATGTAAGGCTCCATAGTCAGTTACGATAGTGAAATAGTCTGCCTCGGCCACATCATTAAACACTTCAAGACATTGCGTCTACATCTCTTTTCTGTCTCTTTATCAGTTGGTCGTTGGTCACTCAGTGTTTCAATCTTAGGTAGTTAGTGAGATTTGTCATGTTGCAGAATGATGCAGCCATTACTGCGTAGCAAATCCTTATATAGTATGTTGTTGGTCTGAGTCTGTATCTTCAAAACTGAAGTGTTGCACTGTTTTTGTGATGGTTTAAAGCCAAAATCAAAGTTCGATATATTGCACAGCCCTACTGAAGTGCTGTCAGAAGGTGATCTGACCACTGTCCCTCTGACAGCTGTGCTGCTGCTGCTAGGGATGTGTTTACAGCTGTTGCTATGGAGATCATTTATTGGCTGTGTAAAGAAGCTGTGTGAGAAGAAGCAGCAGCATGAAAATACTGTCATCATTCGCGTGAAGACATCTGAATATTCTTTTTTTACAGTGCTGACAGAAGCTGAAAAAGTGTGTTGAGTAAATGTGACTAACACCCTCAATTTATGCTGCAGCACCTCAGTTTTCAGCTAACTCATTCACAATGCCCCCCGGCATTGCCCAAACGTGTACAATGATCGAGTACAATGTGCTTAAGCTGATAATGCCGAATTTGAATTTCTTGAATCTTTATTGAACACAGCCATTGACTTCACTTTCTTTGAAGAACATTTCAATTGATTTCTCCACGTTTATAGAGTGGAGATCCCCTGCCAATAGTTGCCCCTTAAAAAACTGTGCTTTTCATGGATATTCCATTTACAACAAATTATTATTAAATTCGATTCAGCTTTATTGTCAGTGAACTTCCAAACAGTGCAGAACACAGATGCTCGACTATTACTAGTGTAAAAAATATTAACTATTAGTATAGTAACAGAGCAAATTATGTGAATATATACAGATGAGCAGTACACAGTTAGCAGCAGTCCATTGCACAGTCGGCTGTAAATAGTGATGTTGCAGTCCTGACCTGGCAGGGTGGGTATGAGAGTGCTGTTCAGGGGGAGCTAGAATTCAGCAGGGAGACACTCGTGGGGAAAATGCAGATCGTGAGTTTGCTGATCTTTGATTGGAAGTTCCTGAAGAGCTTTCCAGAGGGCAGGAGGAACAAACAGTCTGTGCGCTGGGTGAGAGGGGTCCTTTAGGACCTGCACTCAACAGCAGGGAGAGGAGTTGATGGACTGGACAGTTTTCAACACCCTCTGCAGAACCTTTCTGTCAGAGACAGAGCACTTGTCATACCAGATTATAATACAGTTGGTCAGGGTGCTCTCGATGGCACGCCACGATCTATGAAGGGAGGTTTCTTCAACGTTCTCAAGAAGAAGAGATGCTGCTGATCCTTCAAGAGCAGGCTGGTGGTGTTGGTAGTCCAGGATAGGTCCTCAGAGATGTGGAAACCCAGGAACTTCAACCTACTGACACATTCAGCAGCTGTCCCATTAATATGGATAGCCATGTGTGTGCCACTTCGCTTTTTACTGAAGTCCACAATGAGCACCACACAGCCAGGTGCTCCACCTCCTCCGTTTAGGCTGACTCAGTGTTTTCACACATGAGGCCAATCACTGTGTAACAACTTTTATTTTTGGAAGGTGTTGCAGGCCTGAAATGCAAAAAAGGATGTATATTAACAGATGAAATAAAACTGACAAAAAAGAAAAAAACATTAAATATCTCGGGTTCATAATGTCTGAAATAAATAAAAGTTAAATGCAACTGTAAGAATCACTACATCTTGTTTTTATCTGCATTTTCCATATGGACCCAGCATTTTCTGATTTGCAGTTGTACATACTTGGTGCTAAATATAAAGCCAGACTGAATACTAGTGAGTATTATTTTAGTATTGGCACAACAACTGAACTGCAATTTGCCCTTTTTAGTTGCAATTTAAACGCTGTGAGTAACTCTTCACATGTTTATTATGAACAATAGCAAATGCCCAGTCTACCCATTAGAGATTAAAATACATTTATTCAACAGGTAAACAAGACGAAGTGGCCTGAAGATAAATGAGCTCTTAACGTAGGGATGTATAAAAATAAATGATGCTTTTCTGAGAGATGCAGTGTGCTGGCTTTGAAATCCAGTCTGCTTCAGTTTCTTCAGATTATCATTTTATTCAAGTATTATTTTGCTGCATCATCAGCGTCATCAGAATTTTAAATTAAACACCACACTTTCCTTACTCCTTTCCATTAACTAATTAATTAATTTCTACAAGGTTTTAGCTCCTAATCTTTCTTCTTTCTTTTTCCTCTTATTTCTCTCTTACCTTTCACTTCCATCTTGCTCACATCAGCCTGCATTTTCTCTGTTCTCTACTACCTTCCCTTCCTCCTTCATGTCTTTCTGCTTCTTCCCTCAGTTTGCTGCAGTGCATCACTAGCAGGCACATTAACATCTCATCTCCATTACCCAGCATTGCTCTGCCTTCTCTCTCTGCTTTTAACCGCCTTCTTTTTTCACCTTCTTTGTCCATCTGCATCATTCCTTTCTTTTAATAATACTGCAAATGTTCATGGTTTGTCTGTTTGAAGTTAACACTGAATTACTCATAACATTTTTATAGCATTGTTTTTTTTTCTCTCTTGGAATTTGATCACCATCAAAGGGTTCCTCTCCTCTCCTCTCCTCTCCTCTCCTCTCCTCTCCTCTTCTCTCCTCTCCTTTCCTCTCTTCTGACAAGCTGTGCTGTAGTGTTTCAAGGGAGTGGATGCCCTTGATGTGACCATGAAAGAGGTGGGCTAAAGCTCTGCAGTAGCAAGCCAATGAGTGAGGAAGTTATCTTATCTGTGTATTTTTGTGCACATTATAATGTTTATTCAGCTCATCAGAGATGAGGAGTGAAAGTACAGCTTGGGCGTATATTTGTCCTAAATAGCACCAGTGTGTGGTGTTTGCATAATAAACCAGAAAACCCTGGTTTCTGTAACATGCAGATCGCAGAAGCTCACCACTCATGGTTCTGGAAGCATTAACCTTCACCATTTTTTGTGTCACTCACAAACATAATTTCATTCCATTATATTGCACAGCAAGCTTCAATGAAATAAAAATGTCGATTTTTAAAAGACAGAATCGGGGACAGTCTTTAGCCAAGAGAAAGCGTTCTGAAGTCATCTCGAAGACTCCCACATTCAAGGCAAATGCCTAATGACAAATTGACACATTTTTTAAATTAAAAGGATTGGGGCACTCGTCTGATTACTTAATTAAATGTCTCTTTCAAATTAAGTTTCTCTCTCTTTTTCATTGTCCCTGCTTTTTTTTCCTTTTTCTGTGTCTTTGTCATTCTGCCTATTTCATTTAGTTTTTTTTTTCTCTCTGTATGTCACAATAATTTGACCTGGACTGTTTGTCATGTTTTATTATAATAATAATAATTATTATTATTATTGCTGTTGTTGTTTTTTTTCTTTTTTAATATCTTTCTATTTTGGTATAAAATTTACCTTAGGTAATTTTAAAAACAACCTAGAAGTAACAACAGTCCACCTACTACACGGTATGTCCCCAAACGGTTAGACTACTGTATCCCCAGTGGTGAGTTTACAGTCCTCTGAGGTGCTCCGATACTGCTGACCACCTGCTCAGACACACATCCATTCAGTCTCAGTCTGGGGTCTGTTATTCAGGTAGGCAGTAATCCAGGTGATAGCAGAGACATCCACCTGTGTCTTCTGGAGCTTCTTTCATAGTAAAGCAGGCTGGATGGTGTTAAATGGACTGGAGAAATCATAGAACATGATCCTCACGGTGCTGCCTGCTTTATCCAGATTACTGTGGGTTCACTGAAGCAGGTGTATGATGCAACTGAGATGTGACAGAGAAGCTGTGATTCAAGGGAGGTTGGGAGGTCTGTTTGGCTGGGGGCAGCAGAGGAGGATGCTGAGCTGGTCTCTGAACTGAACCTGTTGAAGAATGAGTTCAATTCTATGCCAAGTATGCCTTTGGTATAAAACGTTTTTATTGTGACTACAGACTTCTAAAGCTTAGCCAAGTTTGCAATACCTGTAAGATCCTGGAGGGAAGACAACTAAAATAATTAAGGACAACATCACTATGAACATGTCTAATATCAACAGACAAGCAAAAGCAACGCAGCTGAAATTAAATGTGTGAAAGTAGCCAATAGCCTCTGCTATTATTTAGTTCAGACCAGATCTAGAGGTATTTTTAGGACCTTGAAACTTCAGTATGAAGAGTTCAGTTCATATGTAATGTGAGACCCTGTGCATTAACTTATTGTGACTAACTAATCATAACCTTATAGTTATAATTGGAAACTTGCCTTTGCTATTATATATTACAACCACAAGTTAAAACCATAGTATATAGGATTAATCAGCAGATGTGGTAGAGGTGCTTTTCTGTGATTGTTTTTTAGGAGTAGTGCAGGTTGGTCAAACAACAGCACTGAGCCAGTTGAGCACAAGAAATTCAAAGAGATATTGTTGTCATTTTGCAAGGCATTTATAGACATATATCCTATACAATCATCTGCCAAGTGGTTTGTTGAAAATGCTGTTTTCCAAACAGTTTTCATTTTAGATCTGGGGTGATTCACAAAACATTTGAGGCCAAAGCCCTGGATGTCCAGGTTTAATGATGCTGATGATCAGCATTGGGGAAAAAATATGTTTAAGGCATCACCTGAGTCCAAAATACACAATGTAGACTTAAGATGCCATATTCTCCAAGAGTTGGAGATCAGCAGGACTTTTAAATCTTGTTTCATGCCACAGACAACCTATGGAAGCTATTTCCAATGTCTGTGCAACAAATGTCCGTGTTACAACAGACATTTTAATCTATAAGCTAAATCCATGCTAAGTTTATTATAAAGTTGTTACCTGATGGACAAACTTTAATTAGCAAAAGTGCAAATATAGAGCTATATTTAGGTTAAAGGTTTGTAGAAGCGGGGAAAAAAAGTTATATGCATGGATGGTTATTTATCAGTTATTTCTAAATAAGGGCTCAATAAAAGAAATAATTACAAAAACGATTTTTAATGTCATTAATTATAGATCTTAGAAAGGAAATTGTAAATGGCGTGTCTCACCTATAAATAAATAAATAAATAAATTAATTAAATGGATGGATGAGAAGGCCAGCATCTTCACTCTGATATTTTCACAGAGTGAAGATATAGATATAGATATTTTCCTTTAAAATAAAGTAGATGTTTGATCTCTCACACACACACACACACACACACACACCCCCACACACGCACACATACATACATATATATATATATATATATATATACAGGGCCGCATTAACACATTCTGAGGCCCGGGGCTGATTACCAGGATGAGGCCCTTCATATCGTGCCCTGACGCATGATGACATCACACAAACCCACTGACACACCAGCGCAGACAGTAACCTAGCATAGGCCTACAATGACACACAGTACCCTTTCAAGCGAACTGGCAATAATATTTCAATTCAATTCAATTAATTTCAATTCAATTATAGATTTATTAACATGGTTCATTGCAGTAGTGTTGACAAAGCTGACAAAATAATTATGGAAATCAAGATGTAGCCTATCTGAATATAGCTGACCTACAGTAGAGGCCTAGCCTACTTGAAATATAGAGAATAGAGTGAGAAATGATTGGTGACTTGGGCAAATCATTCCAGAAAAAGGTAATAAATGCATTTGCTATTAAGAACAGCATGTTGAGCCCAAACAATTTTGAAATTAACTGATTTTTGAAAGGTGCTTAATGTTTAGAACATTTCTCTTTTGAAAATTAGTAAAAACCGCAGAAACACACTAAACTATTTTACAATTAACGGCAGGGAGCCCGTCAGAAAAAAACGTGACTCACCAAGTGACTTCAAAATGCCCGTTTTCTGCTCTTCTTCTTTCTTCTTCTTCTGCCCAGTGTTTGGTTGTCTCCGCGGAATGCAACCCCACGCTCTGACAAAAATGTAATCACTGCAACGATTCTCCGCAGTACCTCTCTCCAGTAATTAGCCTCATCTTTGAGTTGATCCTGCAGCCCCGCGTCTATCCCACGCACCTGTGTGCGAGCAGGCCAGGTGAGCACTGCATTACTGTGAGGCTGACCCGCTTCATGCATCTCCACCCGTTCAACGGAATGCTTTCAATCTGAAAACCTCCCGTGTGAAAGATGATAATTCGTGGCCGAATAATTTGCCAAAAAAGCGAAACACGTTTCCAGTGGATTCCATATAGAGATTTACAGATTGCTTGAAGGGCTATTTCATCAAAATCCATCCATAACTTTATGAGTTATCTTGTACACAGACAGACAGATAAACGCCGGCAAAAACACGCCGGCAAAACATTACCTCCTTGGCGGAGGTAAAAAAATTTCTTACACAGACAATTCCTATCGGCTACCTGAAAGTCCCAGATAGTTGGTGCGCTCCCGGTAAACACGCTCAGGCAGAGCCACGAGAGCCGCTGGGAGCGGCTATGCGTCTTGGCGCAGCTGTGCGTCTTGGCGCAGCTGTGCGTCTTGGCGCAGCTGCGCGCACAGCCACTGCTGAGGATATGTTCAAGATAAGTCAAAAAGTTATGGATGGATTTTGATGACATTTTCAGGAGTTGTCAGGAATGTGAAAAGGAAGAACTGATTGCTAGCAGAGGCGCTAACTGTGCTTGCTTGGTCAGTGGCCCCTTGCTGTTCATCGCTAACGTTGACAGTTGCTTCGTTGCTGGTGGTAGCTGTAGCAGGCTGGTTACTCCATATATTGGTTAGTTTCTGTGTTTTCTGAATTAAATCCGTCATTCTCTCCCTTTTTAATGCTTGCAATTTTCTCTTTTTTGCACCACTATCATGTTTCCTTTGACTTGACATTTTCGCTCGATTTTTTTTCTACTTCTTTTAACATTAGTCATTTGACATTGCCGTAAACGGCGGCCCCCCCTAGTGGCGAGGCCCGGGGTTGCAGCCCGTTCAGCCTATTCTTTTAATGCGGCCATGTATAATATATATATATATATATATATATATATATATATATATATATATAGGGCCCTATGAAATCTGTTTTATTTTTTCTCAATTTCCATTTTAATTTTTCTCATTTTCGGTGTTTTGGGTTTTTAATTTTTGAGAATTCCGTTCTTAGCATTTTATGCAAATTTAACCCCAAGACAGTATATTGTGTCCTGGAGCAGATCCAGGACACGCTGGAGAGATTATGGGCCCGATCTTCTGCCATATCTGCTAAAGCCGCTATTTAGGGATAGCAGAAGGGGCGTTCCCCCTCAAAGAATGCAATCTTCCACCTTGCAAAACCCGCTATCCCACCTGTGCTACCCACTACATTATCCATAGGAGTGGTTAGGGCGTTCCACCTGTTAAACCAATCAGTGCGTCAGTAGCCATTGCCTTTAAGAGCAGGTTGCGCTACCCGCAAACCGCTATGGAGTGTCTTTTCATCCAGATCGGAGCAGCTGTCATGCGCAGCTCATCTGGGACTCTGCTGTAGAGCTTCCTCCTCTTCCTTCCTCCTCATCCTCTGCACTGATATATACATATAGATATTTTTATACAGACAATTCCTATAGGCTACCTGAAAGTCCCAGATAGTTGGTGCGCTGCCGGTAAACACGCTCTGGTTGTCTGTGGTTTAACTGGTAAGCAAGCCGTTTATGATGAACTCTGCCATTTCCTCAGGGGTTACACTGAGTCCAGATCACGCTTTCTATACAAGAGTTAATTTCAGAGGTAGAGCCGTTTGTCCATGTCCACATGTGAACACAGGTGGACGCACACTGATGCCATTTGGATGAAATTACAATAAAGTGTAAACAAGTGCTCTGCAGACAGTTGTCCCTCTGCATTCTTAAAAAAACTAAATATACCCTAATCTCAGATTTTGTCCTTTTAGTGGACTGGTAAATGAATCTGCGTGCTATCACCACTTTCTGCCATGCTTACGTTACGATGTCGATGTTACAAGCTACATATTCACGCGAGACAGAGTCGTAGTTGCTCGCGAGACTTGGATGAGGCTGATATTAAATATGCCGTTAGTCGACCGCGATGATGAGATTAAGTCAAACATAAATGGTAATTGTTATCGTGTAAAATTTCAACATTTAACATTTTCTGTTAATTTATCAGTTATGGACTGAAGATAGGACAAAAAAGTGTGTGTAAGTGTTGGTGTAAAATTGATTTATGCATTGCTTTAGTGGAAAAGGCCCTGGCTTTACTTTACCAGCACCCTCTACCCTACTGACATCTTGTTTTAATATCATACATTGAATCATGCAATTAAAGCATTGATAAATTAATAAAATAAAGCACCTGTATTAAAACAATCCTTTTCCACAGGTACTCTTTGTATTCAGCTGAAATTATTTTCGGTATATTTAATAATAGTCTATTTTAATAGCTCATTTGCATATTTTCTCCTGCTGATTAATATTCTAGTACAACACAATCCTCATTACTCACCTCAACAAGACATTAACTTCCACTGGGAATGGCAAAGTTTCAAACTCAAATTATGCCAATCTAGAAGGAAGTGTATTTTTTTTCAGAGGGTAAGAATGGACGGACGAGAAAACGAGGCTTTGATAGATTATTTACTTGAAAATCCAATCTTTTATCACCATTGTTTGAATCACATCTTTCCCTTCTCTCTTTTTTTATTATTTGTACAAAAATGTGTTCTATTTATTTATGTACTACCCACTTTGGCTCTTGTGAGGAGAAAACATTACAAACCACTAAGCCAAGATGGTGGGCTATCACACTCTTTTGCTTCCTTTGCATATGTTAAGTAGAATCCAATTGGGTATGATCACATCTCCATGTGGACTCTTTTTGTTGCTAGCCTGAGCCAAGTTGTTAACAGTATTCTTTTATTTTTCAATTAAATCATCGCCAGAACAGAGACCAGTGAGGTGTTAGGCTGTCACAATCTCAACTGGTAGACTCAAATTTCACTAAGTGTCAAAGTAAAGCAAATTCACAGGTTTGCAGTGAAACACGTTAAATATGAAAGAAAATAACTGTTAACCTATGTGCTAAAAAAATTGGAATGTTGGTTTCTCTATTGTTCTTTTGCTACCTCCCTTCACATGACTTTGAATTATTAATTCACCCCTTCATCACTTCTCATTTAGATTATTGTAATTTTATTTTAACAGACATTTATTTTGTGGCCTCCTGCACCCAGCTGCAAGAATCTACAGGGACGATGGGAAAGAAGTCCCTACTCTGGCTCCCAGTCCATTTCAGGATCCTGTTCAAAATGTATTAATTGATTTTAAAAGTTTCAACAGCTTGGCACCACCATACTTGATTCACTCCAGCTATAACACTAAGGTCTATGAACCAGTTGCTGCTGGTAATTCCTAATTGAAAACAGAAGATTGATCTACTTTCTGATAGTGGGCCATAACATCAGCATATCCTTCCACATGAGAGTTGTCCAGATGCTTGATCATTTTCCTCCCTGTTTCTTTAGTGCTGGTTGAACAGGATACTTTGACATTTATTATTCAAACGCAGCTCATGTATGTGTGCAGTTTTGTTTGGAGCAGCTGTGGCTCAGCAGGTAGACCAGAAGGTTGGTTGGTGGTTTGATTGCTGGCCTTCTCGTCCATATGAAAGTGTCCTTGGGCAAGACACTGAAGCCTCCGTTGCATTCATCAGTGTGTGATTGTGTTTGTATGACAGCAAAAACACAGCCTAAACTCATTAGATGAGACTGTATCGATCTCTATAGACTAAGAGAGTGCTATATGGGTGAATGTGACTTGCAGTGTAAAAGTGTTTTGTGTAGGCAACAAGAAAACCATGATACAAAAGCAGGCCATATACCTCTTTTTTTAAAAATTTTATTGACTGTTGAGTATGCATTTTTATAACTTGTACAGCACTTTTATAAACTGCTGTTTTCTTTCTTCATTTTTTGAAAATATGCTACAGAAATAAACTTGGACTCTACTTGAGTTACTAAGATCAGTGGCCATGCAGTTGATTTTATTTTTTTGTAGATCTGCTGTGACAGTGTTGAGGACCACTGTCAACACCTGGATCATTTTTCACCTGGTCTTTTTGCAAACCTTTATCTGAGACAGCTAAATTAATTGACAAACTGCTGCAACAGCTGGAAAGATGCTTCCCTTCCCTACTTACTTGCTCATGCAGTGCCAACAGTTTTGACTGCAATGTCCAGCGCATTTCCACCATGAGAGTGTGGTTTGCATATTTTTTTTTAGTAATTCACAGCATATCTGCATTTCCAATATCACATTAGGCAGTTAGTTTAAGTGAAAACAAACTGAGGTTTATTTGCCTGATTAGTGTGATTCATTATGCTGCTGCAGACTCTCAGTCATCCAGGTCATGATAACTCTCAAAGGTTTGTATCAATGCAACTGGACTTCTTTTTCTTCGTCCTTGAAAACATTTCACATCCCATGACTCCTATGTCATTTAAATCTTTTGTCCACTGTAACCCCTTTACTTGGTTTTGGTCACATGAATCAGGATGCAGATGGCTGTGAAAACTTCTGGATAGGAGATTCAAGGCTGTATTGTTGCAGTTTGGTTGGTGAAATCTGAGTCCTCCTCAATTTCATGTTGGTTTTTCACATTTGACATAGATGGCTTCTTTTACTTCTTTGACATAGATGGCTTCTTTTATTGCCCTGAACAGAGTGCCCCTTATCCTTAAGATGCAGGTGGATGGCTGAATCTTGGCCTGATAAGCTGGCTCTCCTGTGTTGTTACATGCATCCTTGGAGTTGTTGTTTAGTTTCTCTGATGTAAAGGTCTGTTCTCCCCTCGCTGCACTCGAGTGCATATGCAACGCTTTTCAGTTTCTCTTTCAGTGTCTTGTCCTTAACTGGTGAAATAGTTTTTTGTGTGTGAGGGTGGTGTTAGGTTTGGAGTGGACTGGTATGTTGTGTTTCTTAGACACTCCTGCCACATATGGAATGACAACATTTTTTTCACCTCTTTTTCCTTTCCTCTGTGTTTGGTGCCGTAGTATTTTTTTTCCAGATTTCTTGGATGGCTTGACAAAGGTTCAGCTAGGGTATCCTTGCTGTCCTGATGTGCTAATGTTCCTTTTCTTTCTCTTTAGTTCGTGGGAATATTCTCAGCCTGATGGTGTAATCGATCGCTTTCTAAGAAGATATTGTCATTCCCAACAGGTCAGGAGAGTCTAAGAAACTCAGAAGGATCTTCTCCAAACACAAAAGACTGGTCCACTCAAAACCTAACAACTAACAGTAGACAAAAGACTAGTGACCCATAACGACTGGTAGGTCACTGATTTACTTATGACTAAGCAGTTTAATAAAACTCCCTACAAGTCAGTTTTAAAGAGACCCTTACAGAGTACCACGAAACATGACCCGTAAGGTGGCAGCACATGAACTCATCTGGGGCTTTGCAGATCTGTGCCTCTTTGTTTTTTATTTCCCCCACGGTAGTGGCTTCCTCCAGTTATTCCAGGCAAAGTAGATGGGATCATCATTCGTGTAGTCATCAGTGCTGATCTGTACTTTGTCAAAATGATGGGAACGTAGCCTGGAATTTACCTTCCCCTCGCACCCAATCAGTGCCTTCCATCATCTCTGTGTGGAGAGATCTTTCAGCCACTTTAACCACTTCTTGTTAGCTATGAAAGGATAGATGTGTAACTTCTTTGTCTTGGATGCTATGTGATGTACCCTCCATGCACTACACTTACAGCATCGCAGTAGTACACTATGATGGTTGAAGGTAGACAAGGACATAAGCAGAATACCAGAAGTGGTCATGACCAAACTCGTTACAACTGGTGCCTCCTCCTAGTGGATAAAAATAGCATCACTTTTGCAGTACTCTGGCAGGACTCTATTGACAAAGTCTTCTGAATGGAAGGTGAAATGTCTTCAACAACAAAGAAAAAGAAGTCCAAATGCTTTGATGCAAAGCTTTGAAAGTGTGATTAATTTTCAGATATGTTTGTCAGATATGTCTTGAATCTCAGAGTAGGGAACACTGCTCATTTTCTTGTGATTGTGAAATCTACTTTCTATATGTTTGGCAGTTATTTTCATTTATGCTGGCTTGGTAATTGATAAGATATTTTCCTGCCTTGCAACTTTTTTTTCTGCTTTTTTTTTTTTTTTTTTTAACTTTTTTTCTGCTACACTCAGACTTTGATCTCTTAAAGGCAAACTCTTCATATGGCTCTGGCTTAGAAAGAATATCTTCCTATTTTCATTTTCTCTTTCTCCCTAGTGAATGACATGAATAGTTAAAAGCTGTGTTTTTAAAAGTTCTAAAAGTTTTTAGGAATGTTCAAGTTACGCTCACACTATGATCAGAAAAATACATTGTATCATGAAGAAATATATTCAGTATACACAGGCAACCATTTAGTTGCAACTAATTATATGGTAATGCAGTGTTTTCCATAGATTATTATACCCGCAAGGATCCTTTAAGATGTTTTTTATGTGCATTAAAACTTTCATTGTTCATTGTTTCATTGAAAAACTTAATTTTCCCCTCTCCTTTACCATGACATCTTTGTCATCTAACATGCTGCTCCTTGTTCTTTGTGCCACTCACTGAACACACTGCAGTCAGACTATGCTCATTATCATGATCATTACAGTAATGCACCAATACAAGGTTTTCCTTACAGAAAGGAGCATTGCACTTGGATGTCTGTTGCAGAAGAGCAATTATTGTTTGTTATGAAGTTTCTTGATTAAAAAAAGAAAATATTTATTTTTAAAAAAAAAAAACCTTTGCAAAATAGGAATGGAAAAGCAATCTAAATGTCACAAAATCTTATTGGTGAATTTGCAAGCCTAACAAACATTTTTCTGGTGCATGTGTATATGGAGAAACACAACATGCAGACACTATTTATTATCTTTGATTCAAAAAAGTAGCCCTCAGCTGTGTTAATGACGGTACAATGTGTCATGACATGCTTTTTGTCTACATTAAAACATACATTTGCAATGTTTTTCCAACACTGCAATAGTGTGTGATCAGCACTAAAATGTTCATCTGTGTTTATGTTGCTTTTTTTTTTTCCAAAAAAAGAGCAACAAATGATGAATTTGTACTTTAATACTGACAGTAAGAACAGAGCTAGCACATTTAATCATGTCGTTTTTGTGCAAGCAAGATTGTACTGTGTTCTTTGTAGAAAGTCAGTTACCAACATGAATAGGAAGAGAAATGAAAGCTCTGTTTGATGCAGATGTCTCTGCAGCAAGCACTAGTCTTCCACCCACAGAATTACTCCTATATCACAAACTTTACAACTTTGCCATGTTCGCATTTGTTGTTGGGTGTAAAAAATGGATGAGCTGGCTTTCTGTAATCTATTAACCACGGCTACGCATGTCGAGCCACCAACCTTACTGTGTAATTTTGTTACACAATTTTGTAATTTTTTTGTAATTTTGTAATTTTGTAATCTTGTTCATACCAATAAGGTTCATGTTTAACAAGGCACATCCTAGGCGAAAAAAAAAAAAAAACCAACAAAACACACTGAATTCACTTCAGCCCAGAAAGATGAAACCATTACTGCCTATACTATATATGCTATAACTGCATAAACCCTGAGATGGCTGAATTTTGACTGTTAGTGACACACAGACCTGCTATATGTTGCCTTTCCTGAAGAACTATCAGAGAACTCATACTGAAAAGTTTTTTTTGAAATATAAATACAAGTAAGGCTGTCCTAAATAATCTCAGGAGAGTTGAAAATGATTTTGGTATGTTTTCAGTCAGCATACACTCTGACACAGGAAGAAGGGGCTAGCAAATGTGGGGGCTGGGGAGAGACTATCCACTGTACTATCTAAAATGGGAATTTTGTCCTTAAATGACAATTGTTGTAGTTTGCCAGTATACACAAATGAACAAATTCTAAATTCATCATCCTGGCTTACCTCCTGTATTTGACACGAAGGATACAGCTTTAGTTTAAAAAGGGACAGTGAGTGTTTACTGATGTTTTATGTTCTGCCGCACTATCTGTCATTGTGTATTGTCCCCTTCCTGTCTGTCTACCCTTGCCTTTGGGTTTTGTATGCACTAAGCCTAGCAAAAAAATAATCTAAGTTCACCCTGACTGCTGGACAATGTCTGGCTGTCTGCTCTGTGTGTGAGTCTGTGTATATGTGTTTAGGTGTGTTGAGTTTTTTTTTCCTGTAACCAGTGGGCTTGTGTGTAAACGTGTGTGTGTTCATTTGTCTTTTGGCTTCATGGTTGTCCTTGGGGAGTAGGATGGAGCTCTTTATCACTCTTGGAATGAGGACTGGGAGGGGAGCGAAGGAAATAGTATAGGAGAGTGCTATAAGACAGTAAAATGGGACACGATGGTGAAACCCTCAGCACATTACACATGATGCTGGTTATAATTGTATGAGTCAAAGTATGGATGCCCAAGTAGGGCACTTCCCCAGGACTGCGTTTGTGTGCCTTGCACACCGGGAAATATCTTCCCAAACAATCAGCAGTCTGAGGAAGTCACCTGAGGCTTTAGGGCATTGTGCAACTTTTTTCATTATGTTTTGACATTTTGTAAGTCAAGCAACTAATTGAATCATCAAGACAAACAAATAATGAAAATAGTCATCAGTTTAAGCCATAGACAGGAAAATAGTTGGCTATGCTACTATTGTCTATGGTGTTGAAGCATCTAGTGAAAGAATGTTGTGTTATATGAACTTTGCTTACAATAAGTATACAAATGCTAACCAGCTATTATTTTCTGTGCAGTATATAGTTCTTAAATATAGTGCATTCTATGCCAAAATCAAAATGATGTGATAATGCAGGAAAAAAAGTTGTACATTAAAAGTAGATATTATGAGACTTATGATGTATATGATGGTGGTGCAACAGATTTAGCATATGTTTTACAGTGTGTTGATTAAAGAGTGGATTCTCATCGATGATCTTAAAAAGTTTAGTATTTTTTTTTTTATGGTACTCAAGACCATGCAGTGAGATCTGCTGCTTTTTTTTTATGAAACAGAAGGCATGATTTCTAATGACAAAAAAAACATCACCATTGATTCCTGCCTCGCTGCATAACAACATTTTGACTCACATTGTTATTTTAAAAACTCTTATACGATTAAGAAACTGGCCCTGAGCTTACTCTTCTTAACTTACTGAGATTAACACTACAAGAAATTTGCAGTGAGTAAGTAAAATATCAGACAAGGAGAAAGGTTGGATACCTTTGGGAGTCATCTCACAAACTCTGTGCTTGTGTACATGCCCGCACACAACCACAGTGCATAGTCCCCTTTTATGAAAGCACTCAAGAGATGGTATGCAGCTTCCACAATTAATAAGGCTTATGGTTATTGGTTTGTGGCTGGTAATGGGGATATGATATGACTTTATTGACTTTAAGTAAACATGGCTCTTTATGGGTTAACATAATGAAGGAAATTGAGATTTTATGGAAAAGAAGAGATGACAGAGTCTTATATCAGTGTGTTTAATAGGCTTCTTGATCAACTGCCCTTTAAATAAGATGTATAACATAAATCCCTCTTGAGCTAAATGCATGTCTCTTTTTTTTTTTTTTTGTACTGTGGAGACATGTCTGTAGTGTCCGTTTAAAGTTGTGCTGCTTGCAGTACTTCGGTGGAAAAAGTCCTGACTATAATGTTCATAAAAGGAAGAATAACCTGTCATCACAAAGTGTATTTATATTTTTAGCAAGGGTGCACACAAGCATTTTGAGTCTGGGTTCACAAAAGAAAAAAAAAATGCATTCAATTCCGACATGGAAATGTCATGATGTGTGATGACTCATATGGAGACAACAGGATAGTGAAGGATAGTTTATGTGAAGAGCTGGAACCTCAAACTCTGGTCTGCCTGTGATGCTATGGTGCTCTTGTGTTGTTTCCCAGGTTCCCTGTTTTTGGTGCACTGCAGCCCTGAATTCTCTAAGACATGCTGCATTTATATTCAGGACCTGTTCCTGATCCCCATCACTGCTCCCAATCTCTTTCCTTCTCTCTTCTCTCTCTACCATAGTCTTTATCTCTAAACTGAACTACTATATAGGAACCAATATCAAATTCTGTACCAAGTTTTTCCAGTTATGGCTGTGTGAAAGTCAGATCTTCTGCCAAGGTGACATCTGTTCTATTCTGAATATACATATAGAGCTACTTCCAGAAATCAGCATCAACAGTGGGTTAGCAGCTAATAGTTTAGCTGATATCGGACTTTTTAAAAGAGCTTTTACCCTCTGTTTCTCCTGCTATTGTTAAAATATTTTACAGAACCCCAGCCTGATAGCTTGACACACAGCAGAATTCATTATTTTCTTGGATAAGCATTTTTGTCGCAAATATTTTGCTGAACATGTCACTTTTTGATTCAAAACTTGTCGTGAAATTAGAGATGCACTCTTCTCAGCTGGAACAGTTGTGCTTGGCAAACACAGATCTCAACATCAGGCATGTCAGTATTGTGTATTGTATCTGTTTTTTGAGCATAAACCAGTGCATGGCTATCTCTGTTTAACATGGATTCATGGTGGGAATACCCCAAAGAGCCAGGATGCTGCTTGTAATGCTGGTGCTGTCCAGTATCAGATATTTTCATAGTACACCTGTGACACGATAAGAGAGAGAGAGAGAGAGAGAGAGAGAGAGAGAGAGAGAGAGAGAAGGGTAGCAGTTTGACACAGTGAATCCCTTGCTTCTCTCTTCCAGCCCGACTCTCCCTGCAAGCTGTGACACAGTGAGATGTGTGATAGTGTCGTGACGGCAACATGTTATCCTGTCATGTTGTAGCCGGCTAGCTAGATAGCCAGATCACTGGTTGGGGCAGAACAGGTGTGTTTGACTGGCTCATCAACTCACACACACATACATGCACAGAGGCATTATGTCCTGTTGGCAATGCGTTCATCATGCTGCATGGTAGTTGGAGGGTGTGCTTTAGGAGTCATAATCTGCAGAACACAAGAATGAGCCTGATGAGGACATATGTCCTTGAAGGTCAGCACCTTTCGTCTTCCTATTCCCCCTCTTCACTGTTTATCACTAATGTATTCCCTTCTTTACCTCTACATCACTTGTTCTCATTTCTAACATTACCACATACACACCCAGATTTTCCTGAATCCGTCTTTTTCTTTTAAAACTCTCTTATGTATATCTTTATCACGCCCCTTTCACTAATCTCGCTTAAAACCATGTTTTCCTCTCCTCTTCCCATACATCTTTTATCTATTCTCATTATTCCTCGCAACCTAATTTCTCTGTCTCTTCCATCTCCAGTCATGTTTGCCATTAGGTTGCATGTGTGTCTTCAGTGGACCTCCTGCTCTGCTCTTATGCTCAAAATGTCAACAACAGGGAGTAAGAAGGACTCACTGGGAAACAAATTCACTTTCACTGCTGTTTGATTCTGTGTTTCTCCATGGTGCCAGCCTTTCTTTACATCCATGCTCATTGTTTTATCCATCAATTAATCTTTCCATCTATCAATCTTCATCTTTCTATCCAGTGGGAAAAAAAAGCCTCGTCGTGTGCAGAACACCCTCTCTGCTATGCAGCACTATTCACACATACAGTAGACCCACACACACACACGCACACACACACAAGCGTGCATACACACAAAAACACATAGCACCCCTGCTGGCTGCCGACATGGTACAGGCTGTGCATTGAGACAGCCCCAGCTGAGGCAGTAGCAGTGAGAGTGCAGCTTAGCGAGTCTCCACACACACATGCACACCTACACCCACTCACACATACATACACATACACATACAGCACCCCGCTGTGGTGGCCAGTCCCCTGCTGCATGTTCCGTTGCAACGTCATTTTAAGGTGAGAGGATTTTCACATCTCCGTGTTGATGACTGTAACCTTTCTGCTATGTAAGTATGCATTGTCTTTGTGTGAAATGCCATTGAACAGCTTATCTGTCTGCTGGTTTCACTAGTTGCTTTTGATTCTTTTGGCATGAATCTGCATCTTGAGAGCCTCTGAATTGTGTGTAGTGTTTCATGTGGGATTTTTGGGTATGTAGAACATAGATATTGTTTTCTAAAATGCTTTAAGAGCAGGTTATCTGTAGTAAAGGGTTAGGAGAGAGAAAGACTAAGGTTGCACAATTTGTTTGATCTCTCTGCATGATCTGTTAACATATGCATGATGCACTGTACATAGCAGAAGCGGTATATCTACTTTTAGAAATGAAACAAAATTATGCAAATCATGCATGTCCGTGCCTTATGCTAAACTTCAATTGACAGGGAAAATGTATTTCTTTTATTTTGCCATTTCTCTTGATGAAAATCATTTATTCCTGACAACCAGCCCATCTGCTGGTTGTCAGAAATCTGCAATCCCTCCTCTCCGTCACACTTAGTGAAGTGTTCTGGCATAGCAGCAGGTTTGGCTGCCATAGCTTATCATGTATGTTTGCTGTCTTCACTGAATTAGCCAACTGACTATCTGGCATGGCGCCTGAATTAATAGGGAACATTATCACTTCTCCTCACTTCTCCTCCTTGACCTGTTTGCTGTCAGTTTTCTCTATTGCAGGTTGCAGTCAATAGCCAGTGAGCTTGCCATGCCATTGGCTGGTTAGTAGTTTTTTGTGCTTGTTTGATGGATTGACCTGATTCTCACAGAGACAGACCAGCAACGTTTGTGGCTCTTTGTCTGGTTGGATAGCTTATCAGTCATAATGTGACAAAAAAAAAGTCAGTCATTTGCTTACCCACTAAGTTACCATTCAGTCAGCAAACTGCATGGTTAGTCATCCTATTGCAATCGTAGGCTGTCATAGCAAATTGATTTTGCCTCTATTGGGCCTGGGACTGTATGACCTCAAACATCAAGTCCACTGCACCAAGGCAAGGAAAACTCAGATTGTCAGTTTTCCTTTACCCCAGTTTTCTGCCGATCTTTTTTCTTACTTATTCCTCATTTTCTTATTCCTCTATAGATAGCAGACCGCAAGTCAAATATGAATGAAAAATGGGTGCGTACATTAGAAGCACAAAAAAGACATTGGATTATGAGACAGCAGGAAGAGAAAATAATGGCAGTGTACTGACTGTCTTGACATTCCACTTGTTTATTGAATCTCTTTGCCTTTGAAAAGACATAAAGTTATATCACAACATCAAGTTACAAATTTCATACAATTTCAGGCACAAAGCCTAGTCCTTTTTTTCTTTTTTCCCCTCAATTATCAACTTTCCTTTTCTAAGCAAAGGGACAGAGAAATGTTTAAGCTTGTATCATTTTACTATTGTATCATATTTTGGTCATGTGATTTATTCATTATCTTGATTTATAGGTGTTTGATAATCCAAACCATCTACAGAGTAAATCCGTACCTTTTTGTCTTCTTTCATATCTCACATTGTCAAGAGTGGCGCACTGCTTTAATTTTTGCTGTGTCATCATCACCTCTGTGCAGCATAGCCAACAATGATAACATTGTAAAACATCATCATCAGCTCAGTGCACTATAGAATGGTAAAGAAAGACTAAACAGTTATTTTAACACAGATGACATGAAATAATAGATCATTTTATGGCTGGTTCTGCTTTGGTATGAGGCTCAGGAAGCACACCTGATCATCCTTTAATCTGAAATGTGGTTCTTCATTCCCTGGTTACTTCAATCCACATGTTGGAGTTACGAGATATTTTACCCTACAAATATCCCTAACGTACTTGATTTGCCAGTATGTGCGTGTGCTTTATGAATCTATGTGTGAATGGATGAATATGGTGAATAGTGCATAGTTCATAGTAAAGTACTTTGAGTCATTTATAGGAATTGAAAAGCTCCACCTGCAAGTATATGGGCCACTGGTATATGGAATTTTACCATTGTTAATATTCTTGAAAATTGGAGCAAGGGGAGCAAGAGGAATGAACTGAGGATTCAAATGAGAGGGACAGTTTCTCTGGCAGTTACTGGCAGTTTTAAAATAAATTATTAATCCTAATTCAAACAATTTACATAATGGCTATAGAATAGCCTGGAGGAAATTAAAGATGAAACAATAATATAGATACTAAGGAAAGGAAGAAGTTTATTTGCTTGGAAAGATTCTTAAACAATAAGATTATCTTCATTTTCTGTTGATAGAAAGCAATTCAGTAAGATGTACAGGTTAAAAAACTTTTTTAGAGTCACATGCGATGTGCTAAAATAGTGCTTTATATGCTCTATTCCCATACCTGGAGCTTGGCTTTCCTTATTGTCTAAAATGTTGCAATCTGAATCAGGAAATTAAATGCCTAAAATGTGCTCATGACATGAATTCATAAATGTAAAATGGGTTGAAAAGAGCTGGATGTGTTAGAATAAATTAAAATAAGTTGAGAGTGATACAATTTGTTTTGACTGCAGTGCAATTGCGGGGCTCAACAAACGGCAACCATCTTGTAGCATTTTTGTTTTCTTAAGTAACGCGTATAATATATGTGAATAACATAAAATGCACAGCTAACATGACTGTTGCAAGCATGCAAGTCAAAACTGATGTTGCGGGTCCTGTCACCTGTATCATCCCTCATTTGTCCCACGGAATTATAGATCGGTCTTTTAAAAACAGCACTCCTTGTCTATTTGCAGAAAAGAAACACGCAGGCACTGTTGGATTCAGATGAAACCTCAGTCTTGGCACTCACTGTTGTTGTGGAACTTAAAAAATTTAAAATGATTTTACCCATGACACCTTAAGTGCCATATTGCTTCCACAATGACTGTGGTTGCAGGACTGGTGTTGCACTGGTCTCTTTTTCTTGCATCCACTTGTGTAGCCTCCATCTTTATTTAGGCCTCTGAGTTGGTTTGAGTATCTCATATCTTAATAGCAACTTAATGGCATTGTGACTGGAATTCAAACTCTGCAGGCTGGAGAAGAGCAGGAAGAAAAATGGTGACTGAATATTGAACAGAACGAGTGAAGAAGAACAAGTTACCTACTGCTTTGAACAAAATTAGGTGGCAACAGTTTACCTCAGTCCAGGTGCTCAGGACCCACTTCCCTACATAGTTTAGATGTTTCCCTGCTCTAAAACACCAGGCTCAAATTAATTTATCATTAACAGATTGGTCTACACCTTGATGACAAGCAGAGAGTGATGACAGTGACTCAATTAAAAGTAGGTGTTTGGGAGCAGAGAAACATCAAAATCATTCAGAAAAGTGGATCCTGAGGATCTGGATTGAAGAATACTGGATGACATATTAGCTTCCCATGCCAGATAGGCACAAAAGCAGCCTGGATAATCAGGATACACTAACAAGCACTCAAAGCATGGCTTTCCCTAAACAATATGGCTGCTAGGTTGACGTTCTGCTCCGATGAACAACAGCAGTCAGGGAAGGATCCACATTTATATATCTACACATGTAGATGTGGATTGCCCACAACATTTGAATTGAATTGCAAGCTTTGTTTAAATCTTCTGGTGGGTCATTACTCATTACTAACTCTCTTCTCTTCTCTTCTCCTCTTTTCTCTTCTCTTCTCTTCTCTTCTCTTCTCTTCTCTTCTCTTCTCTTCTCTTCTCTTCTCTTCTCTTCTCTTCTCTTCTCTTCTCTTCTCTTCTCTTCTCTTCTCATTTTGCCTCTTGAACACTTAGCCTACATGTGTTGAATTTAATTAGACCAATAACTCCCACATGAGTTCTATAGTTCTAGAGCAAGGAGAGAACTGCAACTTTTTTTGTCTACCTCCCTGTAACCTTGCAGCAGGAAGTGTGTGTGTATGTATGTAGGGATAGAGAATGTACACACACCATGTGCAGGTATATTGGAAGTAAACCAAGTTAAACAGATACACACACACACACACATCCACACACACCTGTATATTATCAATGATGATGGGAACTGTTGTTCCAAAGAAATGGGGTGTTGTAGTAGGGATGATGTTTTGTCACACACAGCGTATCAGAAGTCCTGACATATTCATCAGAAATGTCCACATTACAGGCAAGTCCCTTCATGTTGCCATGTTGTTCCTCCCATCTGTACGAGATGGTCACTGCAGGGGAAGATTGTGGGCCGAGGTCAGAACCTGACAAGCCTGAGTGCTGCACACCAGAGCCGGAGGCGGAATTGCTCCATTCTCTGTCCGATGGATGATATCAGAGCTGTCCGATGACAGGTGTGGGCATGGTTCCATCACAGGCTCAAGTCAATACTTTGGGCTTGCATGGATCGCTCTAGAGCTGTGGTTCAACATGTCAGAGGGGGGAAAATCAGTCATGTCCAGGATATGACTTATATTTGAGTTGAATCTCTTGTCAACTGGCACGTAAAGATTGTCTGCTTCTGCATTTTCCTGTGCCAACAGCAGCCCAGCCATTAGCTGCACGAGGAGTAGAGCTGGTTGGTACTTTTGGTTTAGCGCCTAGGTGAATCCAAGGATCTCCAGTGATGGTTGGTGTCTACTCCAAGAGCGCCAGCGGCAGGTGAATATGACGACTGGATGGTGATGTTGAAATTTGACGGGGCTGGATCAAGATCAAAGTTACTGGCCTTACCCTGTACAAGGCCGTAGATAACAGGAGTTGGTCAGCTTGAGCAGTGAAAATAGCCAGGAGGTTTCAAAACAAGTTTGTCTTTTGTTTGAGTTCAGTTTTCATATGGGAAATGTGGCTCCTCAACTTTGAGAAGGTAAGATGACAGGACTTAATCCAAGAAATGAGAACAGTGACCAGCTCTGCCTGCGATGATCTTATAGTGTGTGGTAAATATGGTTACTAGAGTTGAATGCATAAACAATGATCCAGCGGTGTAACTTAAGATATATTTATTTTCTACTATTATATTCTCACCTAGTCCCGGTTTAAACAATTGCAACTAGTGCTAATTCAAGTGAGGATTAAATTTAGTTGTTCTAAAATGGATACTAGCGGAGCTTTTGTGAGCCTGATCTTTTGTTCTATCAGCAGTTAGATAGATGTGCATGCACCTCAGCCAATATTGCAGTGCTGCAATTCCTCTTTGTCTTCCTGTAGACAGCTGAATTCAAAGCTGTCCCCTTCTATTTCTAGTATCGCTTTCTAGGTCTTATCCTTGTTATGTTTTTTCAGTTGAAGCAAGAACACTGGTATCAGACCTTTTTTCCCTTGTTACTCAACTGGTGAATATGCTCACAAAATAATGCACATTCAGATGTTTTACTTGATGTTTTGTAGATGTTACCTTTACATGATAAGGAACATCATTAGATGGACTGTTTAAAAATGTAATCTCTTCACTTTAACTTATCAGCTCCCGGCACACAACATAGGATAAATACAGACTTACAGTGTTGCACTGTATGAAGTCTCTGGCATTACATAATACACCACTGGCAGGCAAAGAGGCACACAGGCACATGGAAGGAAAACAGGGAAAGAACATATTCAAAGAAAGAAAAAGCTCATGGGCAAGGTGACGTATTCATTTTTTGTCAGTGGCTGTCTCAGCTACTAAATTTCTTGGATCCTTCCTACTTTAAGCATCGAGTATGCTACTAAGCATAAGTCTGAGGGTGCTAAAAATCCTTAATTTTCCTCTCAAAGGTGAATACTTGTTGCAGTAGACAAAATGTGCTTGTGTCTTGTTTAGAAACAAAATAGTCAAAATTCAAATTGAATTGTGGGTAGTGACCCAAAGAATGAAATTGTGGATACAAACACACAAAATATAATAATAATGATAATAATGATAATAATAATGAAAGATCAATGATGGAAATCTGTTATTCATGGTTCACCAGTCTCACCAATCTGGGATGAAGAAACATTGCACAGTTTCCCAACACTGACTGTAGCTCCCATTGTGGAGGAGGGATAGTAAAATGAAAACCTGCTTTCTTTCATAACTGGGAAGTTTGAGGTCTCATGTAAAACAACAGTTAATAGTGTTTATGTAAAAGTGAGACACTTACCTCTCAAGGACTTAAACGTGTCAAAGTGGATACAGGTTTTTAACTCAGGCTCCACTCCGGAAAGACACTGGTGGTTCTTGTACAAGCCTGTTAAGAACTGGGCAACTGTCCTCTAGTGGGGGACTATACACGGTGCCATAGCCACAAACAGATGCAAAGCATATCTTGAGCCTACTCAACCTGGGAATTGTCTTTTTTTGCCATCAGTTTGAAACTCTTGCACATTTAGTTCTACAGTGCCTGAGACTGAAGGGACTGTTTGGCGTTTTACCTGTATGGTCTCTCAGACTGGGGGAGGTGTTTTCCTTTTGTTTGTGTGCGGTCTGAAGTATTCTGCCAGGAAGAAGCAATTTCAACACATTGTAAATTTCACTTACAAACAGAACTGTTCTGTGTCTGTTGGCTGCGTGGATGTGAAGATGATGTTTCATGGCCTTTTGAAAATCAGTGTTGAATATGTTTTCTTCAAGAAGGGTGTGTTATGTACACTAAGGGAAGATGGGGAAATAAAATTGTCTTTTTGACAATTTCTTTGTCAATTTCTTTCCTTTTTTTTTGGGGGGGGGGGGGGGGGGCTGGATATTTTATGATATAATCATATTAATTTATCATATTATCTCATAATATTTAGGTTTGGTTGGTGTATGTGAAACATGTCAATAACGGATCATTTTAAATCTCCTCTCCTCCGCTCTCCTCCATTGACGGGCTGGTTGGGGAGGTTTTTTTCTTTTGTTAGTTTATTTTTGGATCGCGTATTCAGTTCGTAAAAAGACTGTTCATGTGCTGATGACCTTCATTTCCGGCTGGCTGGAACCAGGCACCAGCTGCAGGGTCCAGTACTGGTGCTGAAGACCAGACTGCATGTAGAACACGCCTTCTATCGTATGATGGACAATGTACAGACTTTTGTTGGTCTTCGGGTTATCAGGGCGGTTTGTGTTCTGTGGTGGAGGGTGTTGAGTAGATTTTAAATTTTTGATGTTTGTTGTGTGATGAGTTGCCGTTTAAGTGGTGAAATAGTTAAAGTTTTGTAACTGCATGGGATGTGGCCAGTACTCTCATCTATGTCTATGACATTGTATGTGATATTAATGGCACTAAGAGCACTCCTTATATGCTCTTTCATCATCTTTCATGGCTTGGATGCAGCTGCTCGATCATGGAAACCCATCCATGAAGCTCTCTGTGCACTGTTGTTGAGCTAATCTGAAGGCCACATGAAGTTTGGAGGTCTGCACTGACTTACTCTCCAGAAAGTTGGTGACCTCTTCACACTATGTGCTTCAGCATCCGCTGACCCCGCTCCGTCAGTTTACGTGGCCTCCCACTTCGTGGCTGAGTTGCTGTCATTTCCAAATTCTTCCATTTCCTTATAATACAGCTGACAGTTGACTGTGGAATATTTAGAAGCGAGGAAATTTCACGACTGGATTTGTTGCACAGGTGGCATCCAAAACAAAAGATTGTAAAGAGTCTCTCATGCCTCTGTGCTTAATTTTATCCACCTGTGGCCATGGAAGTGATTGGAACACCTGATTCTGATCATTTAGATGGGTGAGCAAATACATTTGGCAATATAGTGTATGTCCAGTCTTCCTTTCTTTTTCACTTGCACAGTCGAACCATTGCTTCATTTTTTCCAGCAAAAGATTGTTCAGGCCATTCTGTGTTACTGCTGTCCTATATTTCTGATGAAACGAAGCTAAATCTAGTTCAAAAAGAGGCAACTACTCCTCCCAACATGAAATATTCTTGCAAGAACAGAATGTTCTTCTTATGGTGTGTCCCCACATTTGCAAGAAAAAAAATTCAAGTACTTGACCACAAATTATTGAAATGAAACACTCATAAAGCCCAACAACAGCAAGACATAGTGTGTCTGAAATGTCACTACATCTTTCTGCAATATGAGGTCCAGATACTGTTTCCTATGAAGGAAACATTCATGGTATTTAGGCCATTCCTTAAGTCTGTGAGTCACATTTAGGCCAAATTGTTTGAAGAAATTAGTTCAAAGATTAAATAATGTAAATTTAGAGATTTGCAAAGAAACTTGAAAGTCGTGTTTAAGATAACGGGTCCTTAAAGTATGTTAAGAGACTGAGAACTATGTTGCACTGAATTGTGGACAGTTTTTCATTGATTTTCTGCTGAGGATTTCTGGGGCACATCTAAATAAGGCTATAAATAGGACTGGTACGATGCATTAGCCTTATAACATTAGTTGATAACATCTGATAACTTGGTAGCAACATCTGATAACTTGGTGGCTAAGTGTTGGGTCTTCATCACAGAAATGCACAAATTTTATCTTTTCTGGATAAAGAATTTGCAGAACATTGGCTGTCTAATAATCAGCTCAAGAAGAACTGGATGAATTTTTGAAATGCAGTACTGGAGTTGAAATGCACTACTGAAGGAGCTACACAATAGCTCAGAGAATCAAAATTATGCACATGGATTTAAGGATCAAGTTAATGCTCTCATCTCATGTGGTTTTCTGGCTTTATGAGGACATTACTGAAGTAACACAACTTGGATGACAACCTGGATGAATTAATTCAGTCATTCAGAAGAGCTAACACTAAGTACTGAAGGTTTGAGGGCTATGCACCTGCTGAGAGAACCTTAAAGGAGTTATAGACCTGACTGGTGGACTGATAGTGGGAAAAGCCTTGGCGAAGGCGAGTTTAGCATCACCACCAACACCCACCTTCTGGTAGAGATTTACAAATGAATATGTGCCATAGTTTATCATAGCTGGATTGATTTGCAAGAACTGTTATTCCGTCTAGGTGTTTTGGGAGCAACAATTCTGTAGGTGGAAAAAAGTTAGTTTGGAACCTTGATTTGACCTTTAAGCCACTTTTGCTATAAATCCTTATGCACATGTTAGGCCAAGTCTTGGGGCTGTCAAGATTAAAAAGCAGAAAGTTTCATAACCTGCCACCTACTTTAGTCTTACCATTATGTCAGAGATTTATCCCAAAACTCCAATTTACAAGCTGAAATCCACAGTCTCTGGCTCATGACACACAAGCCTCGAGCATTCAACCACAAAAGTGTTGATGACTCAATGTGCTTTGCAGCATTTTTTTAATGTTAGAAACCTTCCAGAGTAGGCACAAGACTTACCAGTCTTACTCTGTGACCCATTTTACATGTGGACTGCACCATATGTTAGACTGAATGCAGTCTGAATTCAGTTGCACTTGAACACAACATTACTTTGTGTTATCACTACTATTAACAGGCTGTTCTTATTATGTTAACATGCTGTTTTTTAGCATTTGTCATTGTTTGATAAATTAGTTTCTAAAGCTCCCAAAAAAGAACTTTCCTTCATTATGAATAGGCCACTATTTTCTATTCCGTTTGTTGTCTCTTGTTCGCATTCACATTAATGTAAGAATGCTACAAAGGCTCAATAACCATCAGGACATTGCCAGGGGTAAATAACTGATTATTCATAAAAATAAATGAACACGTTTAAGTTGACTTTGATGAAGAAAATTAATTTTAACTGACAGAATCCTGTGACTTATGGGAGAATAAGCCATTATCATCGAATAATCATGAAACGAAAATATGATTAAAACAAACAGCAAAACTGGCATTTATCAGGCCTTTAGCAGTATTTCAAAAGTATTTAATAGTTTGTACCTAGCAATTTCTGTACAGAAGCATAGAATATCCCTGAAATATCTCTAATACAATGTTAATTTTTGTCATTACTGTACCTATGTAAGCCATTCTCTTAACATCAACAATAGTCTTTCTTAATTAAGATGAAAAAAAAAAAAATCCCTGAATAACAGGGTATTAATGGTCACGAGATGCTGATGAGCAAGATATTAATGATAAAACAGATAAAAGGGGTCTCCACCCTTCCTTCGCCTTACAAATGACCACCCTCAACTTCCCTTTGTTTATATGCCTTGTGACTGACAACTATATACCATGCTGAAGGCAAATCCAGCAGTAAGTTTAGTTTGTTTGAAAAATTAACCAGAAGATGGAAATGCAACTGCTTGTTCGCAGGCTGATGTACAGAGAGAGTTTGTTAAAGCAATTGCATCCCCAGCACTGTTAAAGTAATCCTGGGCCACATCTTATTTCCTCTTTTTTCACTATTAATAGATTATTAATGATAAATTATTTAAAAAGAAAAAGTATATTTTTGTATTTCTTCATTTGTCTGTTGCATGTCAACATTCTAGCAATGAAACATCAAATTTGACTGCAGTTTTCTTTAGTGTGTCACCGTTGTTTTTCCAGGAACTATTACAGTTTACCTACTTCCTGGTATTCTTACTCACATATAATGCCATTTGCACACATAATGCAACCAGAACAAGATTCTCATATAAAATTAAGTTTCAATAGAATGCTTAACTGTGGGTGAAAAACAAAACAAAAACATAAGGCTTTTATTTTATCCTTATTTTTTTGCATGTGATCAAAGAGTGGAATTCTGTTTATGAAAAGCTATAACAATGGAAACAGAGGACCGATAATTCAAATGAACAAGCAATTAAAAATATTCTGAAAGAATGAAAAAGGTAAGGAGACAGGTGACTTGTATGTTTTTGTGATTTGGAGTAAGTGCTGCAGGACCAGAAAAGGTGAAAAGCTGGAGAAAGAAGGATGAGCTGTCTCACAGTGGCTCACAGTAATATTCACACACTACTTAATAGATGCCAGAAGTGGCTTTTATTGGTCAAAGGCTCTTATCACTCAGTTGCTAAACGCTGTCTCCTTACACCTGTAGATTACCTGTTCACCACGTATTACACTTTTCAGTCTCGACTCCGCATTGACACACTGCGGTCTTCGCAAACATGGAGGTATCTTGGCCAAATGCTTGACTTCACCCTCACCACGTGTAGGCAGACATAGGTGACTAGTTTTTTTCTTTTTCCTTTTCTTTTTTGTGAAACTGCAGTCTTTTTAGAGCTCCTGCCCCTGTTAACAAAATAAATGTATATGTCATTGTCCGTGCTGCGTTAGAAAACACGGCCGAGCTGGTTTAAGCCTAATTAGACAGAAGCAATGGTAGCTGAGAGGTGATTCAATTAACGTGTCTTTCTCTTTATCTGGCTGTGTGAACTAGGATATTACAGAAGAGCGCTGTAATGCAGCTACTATCTAATGTTCTACATTAATGAGGATTCCCTTAAAACAGTAAAAATATTTAGCAAATACTTTTTTTTGTTATCTTCCTTTTTTTTTCTCTAACAGAGGTGAGATTTTATCAAGCTGCAGAAACTTGAAGTACAGTGCAGAGTGTGCACTTCTTATGTAACAATTTTTGGAGGTCATGCAAGATATTTAATCTCTTGAACTGTACTGAAATTTGTATTCGCTCAAATAGTGTTTTCTCATGTAAAATTTGGCCTTCATCTGCCTTACAGATTTTTGAAACAAATCGATTTCAACAATCTGCAAATCACTGACCTCCTTTTTTTTTTTTTTTTTACTCTTTTGGCAAACCAAATTGGTTTCAACAATCAACAGATCACTGCAGATGTGGAGACAATTGTGTACTATTTTTTGTCACAGGCAGGGGGAGCTATATGCTTGTAATGCTCAAGGTGATGATGCACAGGTCTCATCACGGCTCTGTCTCACTGTGCTCAAGGACATTTAGAGACAGATGCATGGTGAACAGGCAGAGATGCACATGGGAGGGGGCAGAAAACTGTCAACTGCTGCACTTGCCAGGAACCTTGAATCAAGGAGAAAGAGGCAGTTCTAAGGGCTCTATTTCATGATTCTTTATAATAACAGAGAAAAACCCAGAGATGCAGCTAACAAAATTAAATTATTAACACATAACGCAAGGAAACAACATATGCACATGAAACCCTGCCATGAGGAGACAAGTTACTGTCATGATGTCATCATGACACATACACTTCATGTTGCAAGTTCTCTGATGGAATTAACCAATGAACAGCCTTGAAGGTTAACAGAAGCTGAAGAACCCCAAAACACCTAACATCTTCAATGCTCTTAAAAGACATTTGCTCATTGTAGGGTTATGGTAGGGTTCAGTTTCAGTACAGTATAGACTTTGACATTTCTAATTTCTAAACTGAGGCTGCCACACTCACACTGACTGTATACTGAAATTATGAAAATTAATGAAGAAATGAGAGCACACATTGCGGGGGTCAAGTGGTTTTGATATCTTGCTGTGAGGTCACACATTTTAATGTGAATTCCATATGTCACTGAAGTTCATAAAATCCCATTAAGTTTGTTTTGTACTAAAGGTAAAAAGTCTTTAATAACTGGAAAATGTGCACTTTCTTGTCGAGTGTTTGTTCAAATGTAGGTCATTACTCACTGTCAAATCACGGGGAACATGCCAACAATTATGCAGATGAACTGGCACAGGGGCAGGTTGGCAGACAGAAGGACAGGACAGAAGGGAGATGTTTTAGTCACGTACTGATACAGGAAAGCAAGTTAACTTCAAGCAGTGATTGGTTGGATGGTGTTCGGACAATCAAATTTGCGGGAGCTGAAGTCGTGACAACAGGAGGCTTTCGCAACATGGAAGCAAATATTGTTCAGAATCACAGAGAAGGTTTGCCGACTAAAGGAAGGAGGAACCCTGACTTAATCAGGGTTTTACTTGTGAAGGTACATACAACGACATCAACAGCTCTACGTGAAACCACTATATATATATATATATATATATATATATATATATATATATATATATATATATATATATATATATATATATATATATATATATATATATATATATATATATATATATATATCTATACACAGCTGAGGCATTAGTGGCCATTAGTGTTTCACCTCTATCTAGCTTGCTCTTAGTGCTTTCCGATCTCTATTTTACAATTCTCTATCATTGTTTCAAATGTTTCCTTTTTTCTTCATCCTCCTCTGCCTATCAGTTTTTGTCACTTGCTATTTAAAGCCCACCCTCCCATTCTCCTTATTCTCGCCATCATATCTAAGTCTTTCCTTGCCAAAATGATAATGTGAAGCTTGAAAAAGACATACCTACCCAGTGGTTGATCTATCTATCTATCTATCTATCTATCTATCTATCTATCTATCTATCTATCTATCTATCTATCTATCTATCTATCTATCTATCTATCTATCTATCTATCTATCTATCTATCTATCTATCTATCTATGAAACAACTGATGGTAATGTGTTATGCGAGCTAAGGTATTTTGTGATCTTTATTTTTCTGGGGAAATACTGCATTTTGTCCAGTTATCTGAGTGATTGGTTTGATCAACTGGTCAGTTGGAATACTGCATCACTTTATTTTTTTTTTATTACTGTAAAGGTGTGCTAACACAGGTGATGCCCAGTATCTGACAGTATCTGTCTTAAAAGGTGGCCCATCAGGTATCTATTTGATGTAGGTTTTCTTTTACATGTACACAGACAGATACCACACAAACTATTTTCTGGTAGAGTTTTTGTTTGCTTTTATTTTGGAGATTTTTGAGGATCTGGTCGGCACAGATGTCTCCCTTGGCGTGCAGCGGGCACTGCCAACATTGATTGGACCTGATTGGCAGGCAAAAGAGGAAGAAAGAGACAAGATGCAACACCATCCAAAAAACATGTACCTTTATAAAAGTAATCACAAGCAGAGAGCCGTGTATTAGATTTGAATCTCTCTCCTTGAACAGCTTTACAAAAATTGTTGAGCAGGTTTGCTGGGTCTTTGTCAGAGCTGTCTAGCCTTTTAACTTCAGGAAAGGACCTGAACTCATTAATAGACAAGCCTGCATCCTGGGGAGCTGCAAAGTGCCTCTATCCTATGGATGTGTGATCACATGTTGGCAGGCTCTCTCACTAGCCTGCTGTGACAAGGTTGTGTCCGTCTGTTTTCAACCATATACTTGTTTGTCTGCTACTAAATCTATCTGTGTAATCAGACTTCGTATGAGCAACTGGACACCTTTCATCATGCTATTCTGGCCAGTTTCAAGAAAATGCTTACGACCAGTTCAACTAATGTGTGCAGCCTGCTATCTCAAAGTTTATTTTTTTCTGCTTCTCAGCAAAGACTCTGTTAGAGCCTGTGAAATTTCCATTGCTATATCCAAGCATGGTAACAAATACACACAAAGTGCATGTTTTAATATTCTACTTTGCTGCTTGTCATGCCTTCTTCAATATAGGAAAAAAGGCTTTTACTTTGCTTTCATGTCTGTATTGTGTGTGTGTGTGGAGCAGGCTGCATTGCCACTGAGCAGTGCTGCCTTGGAAACGATGGCTGTGTAAAAAACAAAAAAGAAAAAAACAGAACATGGGATTTTGGCAGCCACAGTTCATGCATAACAAATCTGTGAAAATAAACCTGTCAAAGTGCAGACTGGGACTTAATAGACCTGGTAATTAGAAACAATGTTTATCTAACATTAGAGCCACACATTATTAGTAGCTTTGATACATTTTGATAAGCAAAAACACACTTATAATGTTGTAAGGAACATTACCTTTGGATATATCCAAATACTGTAAAAAACATGAAAGTATTATTTTCTCAGAGTACTTTTGAAATTGGAATTTTGATAAGCAACTATTTTTCTTTAAATAGGTTTATGAATTGCAAGCAGATGGAGATTAAATTACCTGTCAGTGTATCAGCTGTTCCAGTAGACCCCCATGACCCTAAACAGGAACAAGCAGATATAGATGGCTGATGGATATTTGAATGTAATAAAAAAGAATTGGCATTTCCTTAAACATTTTTCAATATGATAAATTAGCATTTACAATCAACTCTTTGGACATTAAAAGCAAGCTTAATTCAAACTGTTTCATATCTGTGATAATTATATAGAATTTGACTTTACAGTTGAATAATTTACTTAAAACAACCTTGGCAATATTTTTGAAACTTTGATATAGTCATTAACATGGACAACATTTTTGAAGACCTTAAAGAGCTGTTTGGATCCAATGTTTGGAAGCAGCACAAGAGTCTGGATGTCAGGTACTTATAGCTTTCACTGCTTCTGACATTTTTAGTCTTTAAGGTTTAATCTTGATTCCCAGATTTCGTTTGTAATATATATTTGGTTGTGATAAGGAAATCATTGTTTTTCCATTTAACTAATTTGTTTTTCCACCTATAAAAACATGTTTTTTTATATCAGTATTTATTAATGCTGTGGACACTTTTTAATAGACATTAGTGGATATTTTTAATAACGTACATATGCCGTGTGCACACATCTTACATGTAATTGATTTGTTGTGATATAAATCAAAGATGATCACATCTTTGATGTACATCTCCTAAGTCTGAATGATAAAAATCAGTTATTATGTGATTTCTTTTTTTTTTTTTTTATTGATGGTCTGTTAATGTCAAGCACTTTTGTCAGTGTTTGAATTTTGGTCTAATCAGCTCCTTACTTTGCACTTTAGATTATCATCTAAATAATTGTTTGTTGTTGTTTTTACTGTGAGTCTGTGCCATTGAGAGAACTAAACAGAAGATTTTATTTTTCATTTCTTTTAACAGATGATGAAAATAGAGGTCATTCACTGTGGGGTTCAGCAGAAAACAAAACTAGGGTGCTTTTGATTCCAGGTTCCCCTCTGTGTGGGTGGGAGGCAATAAAGGGTAGCTGTGAGGCAAAGGTTTGCTCGGGATAATGATATTAATGATGAACCTTTGAATCAGCTAGTGAGGAGGTGATCAGTGAAGCACAGGGTGAGTCACTGATGTCACTGATTAAAAAGGAAGACACACATGGAAATCACTGGAGACAGATCAATAGTTTTTGTTCTCTGTATTATAGGATTATATTTATGTGGGAGAGATTAGCAAACCGCTCACTTAAAGAGTAAGGGTGCATGTGCACATCCTGCTTTTAAGTGTTGGCAGGGTTTCCAATCAGTGTATTTTCAAAATAATAATAATACATAAAAACACTAAAGCATTGCTTTTGGTTTGTTTGCTGTATGACAACAATACCTTGTTTAATCCCCAAGCCAACATTACTTAATTTATTCATGTTATGTTCCATGTTCTTTATTATCTTCTGTTCTTTATAATCTAATCTGTTTTTTTTTTTGTTTGCTTTTTTTTTTTTTTTTTTTTTTTTGTTGTTACTATGAGCACCAAACTGGGAACATTTTTCCTCATACTGCCAACAGATGATTGTCACAACTCAGTCTAACAGCTGCAAGAGATTCTTTGTGGATCAGTTGGAGGCAGCAATATTGTGAACATCATCACCTATTATTAAAAGGAGCCTGGTTCCTTTTTTTAGGTTAAACACGGCCAGTTTTAAGAACTAATTTTAAGAGGGTTAGCACTTCCATCTCCAGAGCCTGGAAAATGTTCAGAAAGACAATTATCCCTCACTGTTTAGCCTCTACTGTCACCAAAGGGACAGAGTGAGGGCCAATTTAAATTTAACAGGGTCTTTCAGCCTAAATGGCATCAAATTATTAATGTTTATTACCAACAACACTGACTGCATGGCTGATCTGTTCCCATCTTTTTGGATAATATGTGTGAAACTAGACAAGTCTCAAGATTGAACATGCTGAAAAAGATGGAGCAATAAGAAACAAAATAATGCTGGGTGCACAGGCTGCTGCATGTACTCTGTCTTCATTGGTAACAAGTAAGAAAAAACAAAACAAAACAAAACACTGTTTTCTCTTTTTTCCAGTCAATGTTTAGAATAATTGTTACTTGTTTGGGTGATTTGCCAGTTTTATAAAGCATTATTTACTGAAAGTAATAAAACCACAATGAGCTATGCCAAAGCACCGGGGGCACTGATGTTACTCTCAGGTCTTGTGCTAAATAATAGTTACTAGAACTCTTGATGAATTTTGAACCCCTTCTTTTTTGACTACTTTGCTAATAGATATACTAGACAGTACCTTTAGGAAGTCACTTCACATTTTTAAATGTAGCTATATCCAATTTATGAATATTTAAATTAAAGGAATGAAGGAATTTGGACCTCGTGCTACAGACAAGTAACAGTCATGTTACTTGTCTGTGATGAAAAAAAATATATATTACAAGAACTGCAGAAATGAGCTTTAGATTTTCTTTCTAGATATGATTGGCATCATAGAAAAACCTGTTTTGTATTGTTTTTATTTTAACTGCAAAAGTGTCTGTTATCTTTTTAAAGCATAGAATATTAATAATGTCTACATTCTCTCCTAACAGGACAGAAGTAGAAATTGAATCCAAAGATTCCTGAAGGGGATGCACTGCATCCCCCTTTATATACCAGATCACAAACTCATAAGCTTATTTTCCTTATTACAAATTTCAGAATATAACCGAAAACAAGAAAAGTATTTTCTTCTCTCTTTTTTTCATAAACTTGAAAGATCATCAGTTACAACAGTTCCACACATGGATTTCCACAAGGATATAAAATAGAAACCAAAAAGGAAGAAGATTATACACTATATTGCCAAAAGTATTTGCTCACCTGCCTTGACTCACATATGAGCTTAAGTGACATCCCATTCCTAATCAATATGACATGGATCCTTCCTTCTGGGAAGGCTGTCCACAAGGTTTAGGAGTGTGTTTATGGGGATTGTTGATCATTCTTCCAGAAGTGCATTTGTGAGGTCAAACACTGATGTTGGCTGAGAAGGTCTGGTTCTCAGTCTCTGCTCTAATTCATCCCAAAGATGTTCTATTGGGTTGAGGTCAGGACTCTGTGCAGGCCAGTCAAGTTCATCCACACCAGACTCTTCCATCCATGTCTTTATGGACCTTACTTTGTGCACTGGTGCACAGTCATGTTGGAAGAGGAAGGGACCAGCTCCAAACTGTTCACACAAAGTTGGGAGCATGGAATTGTCCAAAATGTCTTGGTCTGCTGAAGCATTCAGAGTTCCTTTCAATGGAACTAAGGGGCCAAGCCCAGCTCCTGAAAAACAACCCCACACCATAAACCCCCCTCCACCAAACTTTACACTTGGCACAATGCAGTTACACAAGTACTGTTGTCCTGGCCCAGACTCTTCCATCAGATTACCAGATGGAGAAGTGTGATTCATCTCTCCAGAGAACGTTCCTCCACTGCTCTAGAGTCCAGTGGTGGCTGCTTTACACCACTGCGTCCGACACTTTACATTGCACTTGGTGATGTCTGGCTTGGATGCAGCTGCTCCACCATGGAAACCCATTCATGAAACTCTCTGCACTGTTGTTGAGCTAATCTGAAGGACACATGAAGTTTGGAGGTCTGTAGTGATTGACTCTGCAGAAAGTTGGTGACCTCTTCGCACTATGTGCTTCAGCATCCTCTGACTCCACTTCATCAGTTTACGTGTCCTACCACTTCGTGGCTGAGTTGGTGTCGTCCCCAAACACTTCCATTTCCTTATAATACAGCTGACAGTTGACCGTGGAATATTTAGGAGCGAGGAAATTTCATGACTGGATTTGTTGCTCAGGTATCATCCTATCACAGTTCCACGCTGGAATTCACTGAGCTCCTGAGAGCGACTCATTCTTTCATAAATGTTCGTAGAAACAGTCTGCATGCCTCGGTGCTTAATTTTATTCACCTGTGGCCATGGAAGAGATTGGAACACCTGATTCTGATCATTTGGATGACTGAGCAAATACTTTTGGCAATATAGTGTGTTTCCCAAACATAATTATGAAGTGCATTGCCTTATTTCTCTATGGGCTCTTGTGACATTGCTGTCACCTTCCCACATAATCAAGCTAATGAGAACCCTTTGACTGTGCAGTTAATGCATTATTATTATTTTACCAGTATTTTAACACTTAGGATGACTCTAATTACAGCAGACAACCACTTAGTTGAAGTTGAATTTTGAAGCAGCAGCAAGTGTTTGTACCTGGGGACACGATGAATTGAAACTTGATTGAGAAACAAATAAACTATGAAATCACTGCAGGCTTCATTAATTAAACAGCTGGACTTAAATAAGTAGTGAAATGTTTTTATTATTACTTAGTTTTTATATGTGATAGTCAGCACTAATTGAACATTTATTTCTCTTCCTTTTGCAAATGATCTTTAAGTAGCTTTGGTCCTTCCTTACGCAGTAAAACTTTCTCAGTGAAGACATTAGTGTGAGTGCTTTTCTTATGCTCATGGTGCATTCACTTGGCCCAGGAAAGACGGAAGGAAAGACAGACAGATGGGATTCCTGAGAGCCTCATCTGCCAGTCACTGGACAAGTTTTTCATTTCTTGTCAACGGCCAAGCAGCCAGTGCATCTCCAGAGTTGATGCAAGCTGGCTACAGACTTTAAATTGATTTTTCTACCTCTTTAACTCACAAAAAGTGTATTTGTATGAAGAGAAGGCTGGTATGATTTCGTTAATGACAAGTGTAAGAAAATAAGAAAATAAAAAAATGCTCACAGGACTGACATAGAGTGGCTGCATGGATAAGGTCAATTACTGTAGAAAGCTCACTTGCTTGGGCAGTGGAAGGGGACTGGTCTACAGCTCAGCCCATCCTCTCAGTAACAGCACAGCGTTACGTTACACTCGCCGCTTTGTCGTCAGAGCAGCTCCAGCTTCCCGCCCGCGCACAACTCCTCTCTGCTCTGCACCAGAAAGGAGCAATCTCATCTTTCCTTCTCTTCCATATCCTCGCTCTCTGTCAGTTAGTGTGTGTGCTCAGAATGAGGTTAGCGGCAGCAGCAGCATCAGATAGAAACCGCAGAGGCACATTTACTGCAGCAGCCAGGAGAGGCTGTCCTTCAGCCACACACCGTCTACCGCTACATTCACCCCTACCCTGAGAACGCAACGCTCATTCCTGTGCTCTCTTTCTGTGTCTCTCCCTGCTCCTCTTTCACCTCCCATTCTCTTTGAATTCATCTCTTGAATTCGTCCATCTTCTCTCCCTCTTTCTCTCTCTCTTTCTCTGTAGCAGCGATGGGGAAGACCACCATGTAGACACAGAGAGACAGCGGAGGCAAGAGCAGAATTGCAGTAATGGGAAGCCACACATGGAGTGGGTCTGGACTGCAGCCGTGGTGAGCCTGAGACCTAGAGGACTTGAAACCACCATCATTGCCCTTCTCAGGACCTAGCCACTGGGGCTGTCCAACGCTTACCTGGATGCTCCCCACTTGTGATTTGTCATCCCCTCTTCTTTCCCCGCTTCATTGCTCTCTTTTCTCCTCTTTTTTACTTGGGTGGTTTTTGATCTGCTAAAATCTGTCGGTCCTGAAACAGAAGCTACTCATCAATTTATCCCCTTGGACCTCCCCCCTCCCCTCCCTTTTTAATGTCTTTATCTGCCTACTTTAGCAACAAGAGGTATTTCTTTTTCCATGTTTAGGTCATTATTGCCTGCTTGAAACCTATTTTTAGGATTTTTTATTTTTTTTGTGGATGAGACTGAGCTCTGTTGCTCAAGCTTTTTGTTCAATTAGCAATAACAAGAACCAATCTAACTGACTGACTTGACTAGCTGACATCATGGGGGACATGTCCAACAGCGATTTTTATGCCAAGAACCAAAGAAACGAGGGCAACCATGCAGCGGGCTTCAGCTGCTCGCTCATGGAGCTGCGCTCGTTGATGGAGCTGCGTGGCACAGAGGCGGTGGTCAAGCTTCAAGAGGAGTACGCGGGAGTAGAGGGACTGTGCAAACGGCTCAAAACCTCACCCACTGAAGGTGAGTCCCCACACTAGTATTTCATTGTGCATGAGTGTCTGAAACTGCATGCATTAGTGTGTGTTGTGTCATCTTGAGGGATGAGTATTATGTTGTTCTTAACATATATATATATATATATATATATATATATATATATATATATATATATATATATATATATATATATATATATATATATATATATATATATAGGGGAATAAATAAAACAGAAAAAAAGAACAAACATTGTGAAGTACCTGGGTAGTGCATGAGATCAACATAAAAACAAACAAAGCAAAAAAAAATAAAACAACTTAAAGAACACAAGTGGGGGAAGAGAGGAGAGGTGGAGGCATAGGGAAGGGTGCTGTTGAGGTGACATGAAAATCCTTCACAGTCCAGCTGGTAGTAAGTCTATTTAGTACACATACAACTCTCTCTAGGCAGTTTAGCCTGCCTAAAACAACCTCCCCTGCAGAAGCATCCCACCCTTCCTTCCCACATTCAGCCAATCAGGCACAGATTTTTAAAGGAGCAAGTCACTGCTCCAGTGTGATGGATGTCTTGTCCATAAAGAATGTGCTTTTGCGTTTTCAAGTGTGGCATGACTGGGACTAAAGGAAAAAAAGAAAAAAAATTGTATACATTTATTTACCTTATTCTCATTTTTTTTATTTTTTTTTTTATTTTTTGCCATTTAGAAAATATATATCTATTGCTCCATTTTTAACCCAAGGAACTCAGAGTAGAAAAATTCTGTTCTAGCACTATTTCCTTTTTTTCTTTCAATCATGTTAATATAAAACATGCGTAACATTGTAGTTTTCCACGGTGTCAGAAAAGCCACTGAAAGTGGAATCTCTTTTCTGTGCATCTTTCTCTACGCAGTTCCCATAGCTGTCATGAAATCTCATTTATGCTACTCAAATGTGTGCATAAACAATAACCGGCCAAATGCATAACTTTATTTACGTCTTAAATTCAAATGATTGGATTTTCTCTTGTTTCCTAATATACAAGGAACACACAAAATGGACATCTCTAACAGCTACACAAAGAAATATGTACTGAATATTTAGAGGTGTTGTTGATCATTTATGTAGACTCACATCAGAGGTACACCGTAACCTTATACACCGATAGGCAAATTGGATTGTGTTCCCTCCTCTTTTCATTCCAGTTCAAGCACTTGTGGGTGAACTCATGATGAGGACTCATCGTACTATGAAAATTGTGACACATTTCACTAAGTGTCACTAGCTGAGTGAGAGTAGTCAGTAACTATATACCTCTAGAAAGTTAAAAAATTCAGAATTTGTGCATAAGATTGACACTAAAAGTTAATGATCAGCTAAACCAATTCCCACTTCTGATAACAATTTTATATTGCATAAAATTGTCCATTTCTTTAGTTGAGTGACACGGCTATCAAACAGACAAATAAATCCAGAAAACTGTCCCAGTCGCATAAACTGCTCGAGCGAGTAAATAAAAAAAAAAGCAAATAAAATTTTTATTGTATCAAACAAAAGAACAGTTGAACGCTGGTGTAGATTTCCACCTTGTTTTACAGCAGCCTGGTCTTTTGAACCATGTAGTAAATATATATTTATGCATGGGTTGCCTTGTAGGCGACATCACGCTGGATTGCTGGTTTTTTCCACAGATAGCCAGCAGGTGATTGGTGTTAACCTTTCTGCCTCAAAATGATTATCAGGACACCTCTTAGTTTCCAGGAAAGCACTGAGCTGGTTGGTGCATAACCTTCCTCGCTTGAGAGAGGAGGAAAGACTGGTGGTTGGTGCCGACAGTACAGCTGTATTCTATAGGGAGAGTAGAGCGCTCAAACACATGGGTCCTCCTGGGTAGAGATCAAGGAGTTGTGAAACATAGCTTAGGGCATAGCAGATTCTCAAAGGCTGGGAGGATGTAAAGGTACTGAGGATAGTTATTGATGCTACGAGTAAAGAAGAGGAGAAGGGCACGTAGCCAGATCTTGAAGGAAAAAAAGAAGATGTATATAATGTTCTTGTTTTTTCTTCTGTTTGTTTCAGCTGAAAACCGTGTTGAATATTGCTAGAAAGAAGCAGTGACTATTGCTCATCACCATGTTTACAATATCTGTGAAACAATGCCTGCAGTCCTACAAGGACACTGAAATGAAATTAATTTGAAGTGGCAATAAAATTATCATAACTGACATAAAATTATAATTTCTACCATTTTCTCTTGGTCATGAGGATCCTGATGAAATGCACACATATCCCACGTTCTCAGTGATCAGGATCACAGCCTGCAGATTTGTAGTAATTAAGCCTATAAATGAAAATCCAGCCATGCAGTTACTAATATACACTATCTGATGGGAAATCTGATTTTTTTGCAAACATTTTATGTATTACAACTCCACATTATCGGCAGTGGTTAATCACCTTGAAATATTACAAATTAGAAGAAAAAAAAACATTGAGTAGAAGTAAAATCCACGCTTCTAATGTAAAACTTGAAACATTTACTGCTAAAACAGACAAACAAGAAATGGTATTGGAGTTATTTAATTAGCTTGGACTAGAGGTTTTTAGCTCAGTGTGTCCCCCTATAGGTGCGGAGGTTATATTGCTTTTACAACACTATCCGAGACTTGCTTTTGTTTCTTTTCTGTAATTATCTTTGAGTCGTACTCGCCTCTGCCATTATGTCCACTGTAGCTCTGTGAGCTGGTGTCATCATTGCTGATGTGTGACATAGTGTCTTAGGAGACAACCAGGATGAAGAGTCCAAAACTACTTTACTTTTAGCATGGATGGGAGACCACAAGATCTAGACGAAGCTTACTAAAAGTAAGCAAATATTCCTTAAAATGAAATTGAAACTGATATTTTGAACAAAAGTCCTTTGTGCTGTGTTTATATTATTGGGGTTCATCAATTAAAATGCAGGATATTTTGTCTTTCATCAAACAAACTAGATTTGGATTTTGAGGAGAATAAAATCTGAATATCTGCTTTGTTCAAAATTTCACAGCAGTGAATATTAATTTGTTCCTCACAACTTCAGCATTTTCTATGATAGGGTTTCGTAAAATCACACACACATCAAAACATAAATGACATATGAAGGTACTCTCCATTTAGTTTGGAGACAGTTCGCAGCTTTAGTAGAATACAGTAATTTAATTACAGAAAAGAACAGAAGTTGATATCTGTTTTGTGCAGATTTTAATGGGTGTTGGTGTAAGGCTTTGACAGTGTATGATGGTGTGACACAAAGTAGAAGTGAAGAAGTGGTGCTCCACTCAGATGGGTTTTGGCTGCAGTACATTTAGTTTCAGACACAGATCTTTTTAGGAGTTTTTATCACTTATTTAAAATGCAAATACATTTCCATAACAGATGGCTCATATTTTAGTTTTTTTTTTTTTTTTATTTTACTCTGTTGACTGTCTTGGATGCATGTGCCGTGCCTGTTTTTTTTTTTTTTTTTTAATTTATTATTATTTTTTATTGGTTTAAAATGCAAACAATGCATTTGTTCAGCATGTCAGATAAGAACAGAAAAAGCGTTCGACCACATATACACTGGTGTGAATGTGATGCCGGTGCCCCCTGATGATGAAGGCCACAGAAAAACAGTCACAGCAGACTAAAGCATCCTTCTGACTGATGCAAACTTACACCAGACAAAACATATATGCAACCCTCTCAGGCGCACAACTTCAGCTTTGTTACATCTAGTCCCCAATTTGTTGTGGACAGATGATCAGTTGCTGAACAAGGAACTGATCATCTGTTGCCGTTTTCAACAATTGATCAAGTAATTGTGTGTCAGTTTAACTTTTGCTAAACAGTTAACAGAAGGTTGCTCTTTTCTCTTATTCTGTAATTCCTGCTCATGATTGTTTCTCCTAATCAGGTAATTGTTTTCACAAGAACACTGACCAATACCGCTGACACAGACCACACTAGCATTAAGTATTTCTATATTCATAGCATGTCGGTCCCCTTCCCTTTTATGTGCTTTCTTCACATAACATATGTTACGGCAGAAATTTGATCATGGCAGTGCTGGCTGTCACCATGTGTTGTGTGTGTAATGTTGATATGTCCCAAGGGCCTGAGAAGCATATACCAGTGCTTTCATGTGAGACTAACAGGTCATGATAGCTATGGTGGATTATGTGAGATAAATGCATAGTTCCTCTGTAAATACAGAAATATAACAGGTGAAAAGGTTGCCCTCTTGACAGTGAGCGTTTAGGCTGAGCAGGTATTAGATTCTGCTCCAATAGGGCATCGCTGCATGAACCGACATTATACAACGAAGGAAAAGGGATAAAAAGGGCAGCATTCAGATGTTTGTGAGAGAGCTTATTAGTTAATCTAGCAAGAAAAGCATTTCCAGTTTATGTCATAGAAAATTTATGAGACCATGATCTGTACATGCGTTTTGGACACAAATGCTTTTGAGAAATGACACATTGAACAGGCATGTTCAGTGCAGAATGCAGTATTCTCGGCTTCTTACTCTTAACTTCTCTGGTAAACTTGGACCCAGTACTGTGTACCTGCACCCAGGATACAGTTACACATATGTCACCTTGTAGGTGGCTGAGCTAACCTTTCTGTCAAGCAGCCACCAGGTGACGTGAGTAATTCTTAGCATGGAAAGTAAGCTACATCCTACTTTCCAAGAAGGGGACAACATATGACCTCTTTCTCTAAAGATAAAAGATAAGACTGGTCGTTGCTGATGGTGCAGCTATTTTCTCAAGAGACAACCAAGAGCCACAGAACAGTGACAGATCCTTCAGAGTGTAGGGAACAAGGATTTGGGAAATTTCTAGGGGTACAGCTGTTCCATGAGGAACAGGATAAAAAGGAGGTGCTTAAAGCACTAATGGTTTCTGATACTGAATAGGATGGTAAGAGGGTGCTTATAAGTCGACTTTTACATGTAGAGGGTATTATAGTTATGTGTGGAAGTCAACTTAAACAAACAGCAATTTTGACCTTTTTTGTGAATATACTCATAAGCATATAAATACTACAAGGCCTATGGTTTCTAATCATCTTTTTCCATAATTCTGGGGGACTTTTTTCCCCTTTATCACAACAACTCACTTCAGTGTCCTTACTTTTATATTACCTTCTCTCCACTTCTTTTAAGCCTTAATTTGAGTCTTTCCATGTTCATACACGTCCACCAGCACATACAAATCTCCCTTAACATCACCTCTCCTCAACCTCCGGGAACAGTTTTACAACTGTCAAAAGCAGACACTCTCCTTAATTGCGCTGCGTATCTACGTCTAATCACTGGAATAGCATGAAAAAAAAAAAAAAGAAAAAAAAAATAAAATAATTATGGCACTGCCTGCAGCTTAATAACATTTCAGTGTCCATCTCGTGATTCAGGCTTGGGTGGCTTTCAAAGTGAAGATATAAATCTACATGGGAAGGTTGTTCAGGTGTCCAGCTGATCAAAAGATATCCACCTACAGGTACAACCAGAGGTTTACATACAGTCTAAAAATAAGAAACATCTTTTTTCCCACTATGTCTACTGTTTATGGCCAGACAGGATATTAAAAAAAGAAAAAAAAAGGGTTTTCAAGAATTTATTTCGCATGATGATGTTTTGGTATTAAAGCTCCTGCATATTTTTTTTGTTTGTTTTGTTTTTTTTTCAGAGTAGGTGTGCACATGCCAGTGTTTTTTTTTTCCTCTTTTAAAAGATTCAAGATTCAATATATTTACTGCCATGTCAACAAGATTATATGAATTTGTCTTGGTTTAGCTCCCAAACATATACAGTCCAACAATGCCCAATATACACTGTTTATAAGAGTTTAAGGTTTTCCTTTGTTATAACAGGTAAAAGCAGCAATAAAATGTCAACAGTTTTCTGTTTAGTTGTTCTATAAATTCATAAATGTAACAAACTATTTTTTTTTTTTACAGTGGATGATGAAAAAAATGGAAATGAAAATGTATTTCATATCTTATATGACCTTCTTTTGCATTAAAAACTTTAAATAAACTGCCTAACATACTAGGAATAACGCTTTTTGATAGATTCAAATTCTTCTGAATACAGTATAACTCTATATAAAACTTCATACACTGTATTATCTTCATTTTAAGGTTCAAATAGGTTTTGCAGCTCCAGATGAATTTCATTAAGGGGAGAGGGGAAAAAACTGTTTCTTTTGATAGTAAAGGTTGCCGACCCCTGCTGTAGAATGTGAAAAGGAACCTCAGAACAACAACAAAAGACCTTGTAAAGTTGCTGGATGAAACCGGTAAGAGACTATTATTGTCTACATCCAGAAAAAGTCCCTGTTCCCAAGTTATTAAAAAAAAAAAAAAAACAGGTTACAGTTTGCAGCTGCACATGTGGACAACGATGGTCTGGTCTTATGAGGGTAAAATCAAACCATTTGGTCATAATGATCATTGTCATGTCTGGAGGAAAAGGATGGAAGCTTGCCCACCATCCCAACTGGGGGTGACATCGTCATGTTGTGGAGCTGCTTTGCTGCAGGAGGGACTCGTGCACTTCAAACAATTTATGGTGTCATGAGGAAAGGAGCTTATGTGGATATACCGCTGCAACATCTCAAGACATCAACTCAAAAGTTAAAGCTTGGATGTGGATGAGCTTCCAAATTGTAAATATCATAAGCATGCCTTACAAATTAGTTTCAAAGTGGCTTATGAACAACAAAGTGAAGTGTCCATCACATCGTCTAGACCTCAGTCCTAAAGAAAAATTTCTGGGCGACACTGAAAAAGCATCTGTGAGCAAGAAAGCACACAAACCTGACTCAGCTCCAGCTGCTCCGTCAGGAATAAAATGGACCCAACTTTCTGCTTCGTGAGAAGCGTGTGAAGGTCTACTCAAAACATTCTAGGCAATTTAAATAGTTTAAAGGCAATTCTACCTAATACGGAAAAGTACGAAACATAAAATACCCTCATGATTCTGATACCACCCAAATGTAATTAAATAAATAATAGGATGGAATTTTAACTGATGTACAACAGGAAACATTAGTGTTAGACATGGAGAAAAAGGTTTGTCTTTTTCTAGACTGTATTTAAACCTTTGGCTTAAATATGAGGATATTTGGGGGAAAAAAAAGCTTGTTTGTATTAGGGCTGGACCTGCATATTGCTTCAGCAGGCAGTTGCCATGCTTTCACTTTTGGGATTTGAATATTCTTGGATGTAAATTTTTATTTTGCCTTCATAAGATCTCTCTTACTCACAGCCATGTGTGACACATTTTTACCTCACTGTTGCCAGCAATGCAAGTTCGTCTGTAAATTCAGACTTATCAGATCCCTTTATAAACTCTTTTATCTAAAAATAGCGGCAAGAAGAAAAGGAGAGAATTTTTGGCCAAACACCTGAACCTTCAGCAGCAAAACACACAGCAATAATAACCTACAAAGAGTCTTTGAAGAACTTGAATCATGACAACTGCTGCATTAATCAATTTCCCTTCGGGCATGAATAAAGTACTTTTGAATCAAATTGAAGTGAATACAATATTACTGTAATGTTTTACCTGTGCAGACAGAGGCCGTGAGCTTATTGAGAGGAAAAAAAATAACTTTGAGTACTGATTAAATGTGAATATTTGCAGTCTACTGGGTATATAACTATGACTCATATGTTTTAGAAAATAAACAATCACAGTTCTCACACTAGTTATATCACATTACAAATTACACCATCTTTCCCCCAAATCTACTGCAGATGTGAAAGTGGTGTTGCTTAACTGTCCAAAGAAGCAAATAACTATCCCCCAACTTTACAACTTGGCAAGCATTTTCTTCCATATTCTACACAGTCATAGATGTCTCCTCACTTGAATCGTTTCTCCCTCCTATCTACTTGTCTCTCTCCCTGTCTGTCCCTCTTGCTCCCCCCAGGACTTCTCTTCATCAGCCTTTCTACCTGGCCTTCATCTCCTTCTGCTCCCCATCCTTCTCTACTTATGAAACCTTACCTCTTCTCTCATCTCTCTTCTGTCTACTCTGCTCCCATTTCTATTTCAGTGTACTGGTTGGCCACTGGTATCCCAGTGGGCCAGTGTTCAGTGTAGCCTAAATAGACCTGCTCTACATCTATAACCTTCATTATCTCTCTTTTCTACTCTGACTTCTTTTACTAAGTTAGTCATGTAAAAATGCTGGGAAAGTAGTACATCCTTTTCCTTTGAACTTGACAAGTGTGACTTGAACTTGATTTACATTTATTAATCTGAATTTATGGAAACATGGAGACAAAAAAAAATCTCACTTCAGTTCATTTCTTTTAAGGAGGTTTATCTCAGTGGATTTTGATGAGTGGAGAGAAAGAAAGACGTTTCACAGAAATGTATGGGATTTAAAACTATACACTCACTACTGCCAGATGTGCAATGCCTCCACACACAGATGCAAATATGTGATAATGTCTTGCACATACATGACATCTGTTCACATTCATCTATTCTCACATTCATATTGTTTTTAAGTCTGTACAGTCTATTTTCTAATTCTTTTACACTGGATTCACACAGTCAGTATCAGCCCTTGAGACGACCAAAGCCAGATACTAATGAGGCAAAATATAATTTCTGGAGTTCCTGCTTATAGTTACATTAAGGTTAGGATTAGTTATAATCTAATTGTTAGTGATAGGTGTTAGGTTGTAAGATGTATACAGTTATTGGAAGTCAATGCAACCTTCTAATATGGGCAGCGTTATCAACTTGTATGTGTGAGTGTGTAGAATTGTTTTCCTCTGTAATAAAATAACTGAGTGCTGTCTTTTGGTTAATGCTGTGGCACTACCTGCTTTACTCATCATTTCTTGTTCTGTTCTTTTCTTTTATGAAGTATTTCTTCACTCTATGCACAATATAGGAATCTTTATTTCCTTATTTTATTTATATCTTCACTTTGTCTCCATCCTTTCCTCCCCCTTTGTCTCTGTCACTACACTTTTCACTTGAAATATACCAGCCCACTTTACCACACAATCTTTCTTTCTCATTCTCATTCATTTGTACTCATTTTCCATTCATTTTGCCTTCTAATCAGTTTTTATCCCCCTTTGTAGAATAACATCCCCTTCCAGTCAGCATTCTCTGACATTCCCACACATATCCCTCTTCTGTTGTTAACCCTGTTTTCCCTTGTCCTCCGTTCTTCTCGAATATTTATCAGCTCTCCTTCTCGCTCCCCTTCTTCATCCGTCCCTCCCTGATGATCATCCTATTCACGCTCTCCAGTAGCAGCACCTCAAGCACATTCCCCTCTGACGCAGTCTATTTAATCTCTGTCCCAAAAGAGATCTTTCAAATGGAGCTGCTGTCTCTTTAATAAGGACAATTCTTCCTGTTCTGCAACCGTTCTGCTCCTCCTCTCTCCCCCCTCGTGTCTGCCCTCAACTCTCCTCCTTTCCCTTGTGACTCTATAAAAAGGCTGGAAGTGGTAGAAAAAAAATGAGAGAATGAAATAGGAAGCAGTGGGGAAGGGAGAGAGAGTGGGCTCTCAGTGGACAGATTATAAATGATACACAGCCATTTTGCTTTTTGAGGAAACAAAACCACACTGTGGGTAGACGCAATATGTAGATGCCACCTCGCACACAGGTGTTTCCCCGCAGTGTGGCAGCAGTGACCTTGAGGCAGACTGAAGCTGCAATGTGGCACAGCATTCAATCACTGCAGTAACACCTGGCATGTAATATTAAGGAGATTTAGCTGAGAAAGGAATGAGCTGTGATGCAGCTACATCTGATGTCTTCTAGTCTGCATGAAATCAAATTCAAATTCGACTCGGAATTTGAGTCCAAAAGTGATTTATACAAGTCTGATGAAATGCTTCTTTTACATTCTAATTTCAGCAGAGCGATGCAGAATAGTGGGCCACACCTGATCAGCCCACTGGAATTAGCCAATCAGAGCAGGGAGGGAATTTTTTGGCCAGAGACTGGTGTCCTTAGATTCTGTTTTTAGAGAAAATGTGTGAATAATGGGTTAGCCAGTTTGTTTTATAGAACATAAATCAGATGTAGAATAAACATCACACTCTACCGGATTACATACAGAAAAGATTAAAAGAACATCGTATCTGATAGATATTTCCTTTTTCAGCTAATATGAGCATTTTAATTAGAATGGTATGTATATTCATATAATTACATATTGGTTAAAAGTTTCATAAGGGCTCATCAAGGATCCATCAAGGATCCCAGCAAGCACTTCAACATCAGAAAAAAAGAAGAAACAAAAGATCTTTTCAACATCGTGGTTTGAATATACATCCTGAATAGTTTACTACATTGTGAGAAGTCAGTCAGTAAACGATTAAAAAAATGAATAACAATAGTAATAACAAAATTAAAAAGCAATTGCAGAGTTTTTGGCTAGAAATAAAACAGGCAGCAGAAGATGCTCTGTCAGGTCCAAAGATTTACAGAGTTCCTCGCTATGGTTGGGAAATATAGCCTATGAAATAAAATCTCAAATTTTTCTTGCAACACATCTGGCTTTCTGTTGTAATTGATTTATTCAATATACAATAAAGCTAATTACAGAACACAAAAGAATCCTGCAAAGAAGTTTTGTTTTTTTTAGAATTTTAACTATAAAAAATATTAACAAAGGATTACTTCAATTGGCTATTGGAATAAAGTGCCATCTTAACTGTAATACTTAACTTATTCTACAATAAGAGGTCTTTTATCTGGGGTTGTATTGTGAATGAACCCAGGCTTTTTGACTATTAACATTGACTATATTTTTTGTGATGTGAAAAGCATCTGTAATGTCTTTCCACCAGGTCTTGTTCTTATCTTATGGGATACTGCAAGAAAATGCTTGCGTTACCTGCGTTTTACTGCCACACACTTCTCCCAGTCGGCTGCGTGCCTCTGTTCAGGATGCTGGAATAATGTTGTTGTTGCCATGGACAATAGATAAATTTCACTCTGGACAGTAGTTTGCATGACGTCAGATGTCGCAAAACCAAACCACTTCCAGATGACTGGAGGAACTGCGCTGATTGCGAAAACACTTAATGGAAAAACTCTTTAACTTTTAAGGCCGCTCGCTGGTACATTGCGGATTTGTCTGCATCTGAAGAGAACTCTCGGGTTGAGACGTTACGGAACTATGGGAGCTTGTGGAAGCAATGGCAGACGGAGTTATATCATAATTATGCAAGTTAAATTGAAAATTGATTTCATTTTTAAACATTGGCATTAACTATTAATCCAAATTAATTGATAAAAAGCAATTTATTGCCCTGTTCTACCCATAATCCATCACATTATATGACACATGACATATGTCCATCAATACATGCTCATAAATGTATTGGAAAAATTCAAAATCCCCACATAAATATTATATCAACTTTACACTGTAAAAACTCTAAACCATCAAAATGTAATGTGTAAAAATTCAGAGTATATGATTTGCTTGAATCATTATGAATTTTTAAGTGTTCACGTTTTTAGTTTTTTTTTTGTTTGTTTTTTTAATCAATAGTGTCAAAATAATTGCTCAGCTTTTGGCCATCTTCTGTGTGCTTAGTGTCTCATTGCTAGCCAGAAATATCCTGATCTGAAGATGCTGTCTACATGTCTATTATGGGTAAATTTCTGTTACAGTGCTACAGAACATACAGACCCACAAAAAAAAAAAAAAAAAAACCCCAAAAAACCCAAACAAAACAAAAAAAAAAAAGGATTGGTGTTTAAAACATCACAAAATATTTAATGTGTAGATCTGTCTCTTCTTTCCCCGTATTTGATTCAGCATCACATTCACACACACACACACACACATGCACAGATGCGCGCACACACGCACAGAAAAGCAGCTAATGAGGAGAAACAATGATAACGTGAATGTTTCCTCTGGGACATGTTGTGAAGTGTAATCAGATGCTTTAGACTTTTATATGAGAGTTTGATTAACATCTCTTGAGAATTGGATTGGGTCGAGTTTAGCTGACAGTGATGGGAAAAAAAAAATTCTTGGATTAAAACAATTTTGATGTCCTGTAGATATCCTCTGAAAATTGTCTCGTTAAAAAAACAATCTTTAGACAGACAGATGCGCAAAGGACGGACAAGTGTGCATACTCATATACAGATGGAGCACGTGGCTAACAGAGAAGTCATCTGTCCCAAGAGATGCCTGACCAAATAAAGAGTGTGTTGCCAAAAAATAGTGGTTACATGCCTGACCTGATGCTGCTAGGTGCTGAGTCATGACAGGATGACAGAAACTTTTGATTCTGCTCTGATTGGTTGGTTCCATGTCTGTCTGTCTGTAGGAATGCTAGCTGCAGTTTACAGATGGGTCCTTTTTTTTACAGTAAGCACACAGTAACTGGAATGTAGAGATTCACTGATTCACAATTCTGATTTTCTTTCTAAGAACTATGAATGACAATATAAATTATCATAGTTCTAATATCTGTTTGAACTAAAAGTGTAATTGTGTTTCTTTATAAAGCATTAAAGCATCCTTAAAAACTCTGTACTAGTTTACAGGGCGTGACACTGAAAATCTAAACATTGAGCTCTCCAGGTTACAGGACAGAAGAATCTACACAAATACAATCCAACTAAAGGAAATGACAGACAGAATATTACATATACATCCAGATGTTAGGTCTGTAGTCCTTTCCTCAATTTAGTTTATTATAACTGAAATAAGCACCAGATAATGGGACAAACATAATTATTCTTCTGTTAAAAAGTACAAGATATATAAGAATAATTGTTGAAAAGCACTGATTTTAGTGGACTTCTTTATTATTGCAGCACAGTCATTACATTGCAGACACATCTTTATTCCATAAACACAACTAAACTAAACTAAGCTCAACTAAAGAGAGCCAGTTGCTCAGCTGAGCACTCACACATGCACACACCAGGATATATGGATGAGTCTGGCACCTGCATAGCTTTAAAGAGAACGGGAGTGGTCGTAACTGTAGGCATGAAAAATTCAGTTCTTCATGATCCTAACTATTAAAATATGCAATCCTCCCAGGTTCCATAAAGTAAACATCTGGATATAAAGAGTTTTAATGTGTAAGCAGCAGCTAGTGTTTATAGATAAGTCAGTATATCAGTGGACATTCCTTCATGCTCTGCCACGTTTTTTTCTTTTTTGTAGCTTTTTACTGTTCATCTAATCAAATGACAAACTGCTGCTTTAGGTCTTCCTTACTCAGTAAAAATCTCTGCATGCAGCTGTCACCTTACCACTTAAAAAGGAAATGTTTTAGAGCCGGATCATTAGTCAGTTAGTCAAGTTATAAAATAGTCAAATTACTGCACCCATACTGGAAATGTTGCTGCATGAGTTCCCTCCAGATCTGAAACTGCCAATTAGTTTTAACAGTTAGTACTTACAGTTGAGTACTTAACTTAGAAATGCTTTTACTTTACAAACGTTTCCCTGTTCATGCTGGAACATAGAGGTGATTCTCTAAAATAATAAATAAATAAAAAAATCCCAGAAATTGGCATTCCTAAATGTCTCACTGTCCCAGGTTCCTGCCGTCTAAAGTGTTTGCATCCAGGCTGCTGAAATGTCCTGAAACTGAAGTGGCTGGTGTGAACCAGGGGTGTGAATAGATCTGACAGGCATTACTGAGCTTGAAGCTGGATATGGCAGATTTCACGGTTATATCTGGCTTGTTTCTCCCTTTGTCAGCATTTTTCTTTTTCCTTTTTTTTTTTTTTTGAGTTGACCTCTCTCTATTTTTCCTTCCCCTGTGGGGCAGTACGAGGATGTTATGGCTGCTGCCAAACAGACAGACAGCAATCCCTTCTCAGGGGAACCAAAGCAGATCCTGTCTTGAATCTTGAATCTTGAATCTTGAATCTTGAATCGTTTACAGTGTTACCTTTCTCAAGAGCACACAGCAGCTAACTTTAAAATCACACATACTAAAGAAAAGAAAAACATTACAGTACAGTCCTTTTCTGAACTTTTAAAGTTAATTCATCTGTGCCTTGCCTACTGGCACAAAAGTAGCAGAAGATGGGCCTTTTTTTATTCCTGCCTGGCAGAATAGGAACACTTCTACAGAGACAGATACACTTCCCCAAAGGCCCATGATCAGACGCTGCCTGATGTGAAGATTGTTTAGGCTTTAGACGTGACTGGACTTCACGCATCTCTTTTTAAATCCTTTGACCATTTTTTCCTTCTTTTTTCTGATAAGTGTAATATTTATTTCTGAATACATTGTGTTGTAGTTGTATGAAAGAATGAACAACTATTTTATTCTGGAGTCAAGCCTCCAAAAAATTTAGGAAGGGATAGTAATAAACTTTCTTTTTTTCAGCAGCTATTTCTTTTGGCAAATTATCAATACCCAGTTCAGTGTATTTTCCCTGTAGTTCCAAACTGGCAGACAGTAATGCGTGTTTTAGGGTTTGTTGATTTCCCTTACCTGTCATGACTATTTCATGACTTTCTCTGGTAGTCTGAATTTTAATAGCCTCCCCTATTGTGTCCGGAGCTTATCTGAGCCCCTGAGCGAAACCGGAGACTGACACCCAGATGGGAGATAGCAGATAGACCACAGTCACTCTCCCTTTCAACCTCTTGGTTCTGGATGCTCTCCCTTTTCACTCCCATGGAGAAGTATTGCTGATGTACTGACTGTGTTTGTGTGTGGAGATGTAGCTGTTTCTTTTGTTTGTTCTCCCAAACAACATGGTTGGTATTGGCATAGGTCAGAATTTACAAGAAACAGGACACTATAGGAATATTCTTTTGAATTTAGAATTTTCGTACTTATTTAAGTAATTATTTAAAATAATGAAATAACTTGTAATTCAGACTAGAATTCGTAAACTATATTTAATGGTACAATTCAAACTGTCAGGATGCTCTCATGCGTCTGCAGGTAGCCTACAACAGTCTTATATAATTTAACTGACAGCCTTGTCACATAAGATGAGTAGGGAGCAGATGTGTTTCTCTTAGATGTGCACAGATGTGTAAAAGAAATGTCAGAACCAGCAGAAGCTGGGTTCTTACAGGCACGTGACAGCAACATCTGTTTGGTACATATCCCAGTGTCAATGAGTAATTAACAATACAGTACCAGTGGCGTTTTGTCAACACGCAGGACGACAGACTTTGAAAATGAAGAGCAGGGAGTTACTGAAGCTCAATAACGTAGATGGATAAATGAATGAATGATGTGCTGATGATAGGAGAAAAGGAAGAAGTGATGCATGGGGAGCTTGAATGAATGAAAGGTTGACCAGTCTGGAATTACAGGATGAAGTTACTGACCCCGTTACACGTTACGCTTATCACCAAGCAGGTGTGTCAAAATGCACCCGCACTATTCTATCTCTTTCCCTTTCTTTACCACACAGACACACATACACAGACACACTTCCCCCCCAATCTGCAGGGTCAGTAAGCACACGTCTCATTAATGTTGTGTCCACATCTGGGGTAGTCGGGGCTGCTGCCACTGTGGTGTTTGGGGTTCAGATGTTGAAACACAGAGACGCAGTAACTTCAGTAAAACTCCTAGTTTTGTTATTATTTTTAATGATTTAAAAGTATCACAACTCTGCAGTCACAGTAGGCACATTTGCATGCAGTCAAGCATGCACAGACATTTTCATCCATGCTGATCCAGAAAAGATTTTTCCAAGAAGTGCAAATTAAAACCGGGCATTCATATTCAGTCATGTGAGCAGCACACAGTACACAAAACAGCTATGGGCTTTTTTTGTTGACTTGTAATTATAAAGAGCTGTTTTTTCTTGTCAAGTAGTATATAATTAGTTTTTTGTCCTTTTAAAGTGAAAAATAAACCGCATAAAATCTCAAAGGTGTCTATGTACATAAGGTCAGAGCATAGTTTTTAAATGAATGTGGGACGTATCATTCAGTCATCCTTAAGTTGTCCTTCCAGAAATCATGCAACCATATTACACAGAGTATGAATGTTAAGTAAATATGAGCTATCTTGTGGAGATAGGGGTGTGTGCGTTTTGTGCATGCATATGTAGGTGAGAGAAAGAGGTGTGTGTGTGGGGTTGGCTGAGTCCACTCTGCCGTTTCTTGCATGAGTCAGACTCATCGAGCACAGCGCTTGACAGCAAGCTCACCCACTTGCACACCTGCCCCCACAGACTCCACGACACATACACTCACACAAGACTGCATATCTTATTTTCTGCATTGCAACATTTACTGCATGGTGGAAAAAAATAAACACACACACACACACAAAAAGCCCCCACTTGGATTTATTGGAGATCAGAGCCTCCCACTGTAACAGTACTGCAGTAATTAATACGCCTCAGGTGGCAAAAAAAACTGATATAATAGGTAGCTTCTCATTCCTAAAACAAACACGTTGGGAGACAGAGATGGGAAATGATGACCAGGTTTTTCCAAAATGACAGTATCAAGATTCTGACAAGATTTTTCAGGGAGTATGAGGCATCATTTTTACACTTGAATTGGCAGCCAGAGTCCAGACTCTTAACCCCAAAGAGAATCTTTGGGATGTTCTGCAGAAGAAATTACGTGATAATACAACTCCCAAACATCAATACAAGATTTTGGAGAAAAAAAAAAAATAACTTGAAAGTTTGAGGCGTAAATTCAGATGCAGGAGAATCAGTCTTTATAAAGACCTGTGATATCATACTTAGAAAAATAGTGGTAGAGAGGATGTATAAATTCCTCCTTGGTTAAATCCTCACTTAATTCAGCAGTGTGGAACATTGTAATCAAATGGTTTGACATTTGAAAAGCCAGTTTCTAGTCATGTGGCAACTGCTCACAAACACAGAAAGACAAATAAGCCCTAGGTAAATGTCAAATCATTATTTACGTTAAAAAAACAAAACAGTTTGAGCCTGATTTACGTACTCTTGTTGTAAGAAAACAAATTTCATTTTACAACCCCAAATTACATGGAAATGCTATGGTATTAGAGATGCTTTATTTTATCTTCTTCTTTATCTTTATCTTTTTTTTTTTCAATAAAAATGGGGTGAAAGAGTGGAATACATCCTGGACAGGTTGCCAGTCCATGTGATTATTACATGCTCTATGAATTGTATTCCAGACACTTCGAAATATATTTCATGTTTTGTCTCATGAGCTTAATTCAAATTATTTTCAAAATGAGGTGGGGCAGGGGTTATGCCATTCACTAAAAAGTAAAAAAAAGAGAATAATAAATAAATAGATTCATCAGGATCTGCTATTCATCAGAAGCTGATAGAACCAGCTGAACAGGTGATTACTGTGGGAAATGTTTGTGAAACGCTACAACACAGAGCTACATTCACACATGTTGCTTAAATGTTTCCTGTGTGAAATAGAAGCCCTGATGTTCACCTTTTCCTGAGATGGTGTCACCTTCTCTAGACTCTGAGGTGTCTGGGATGGGCCATCAGTTGGTCCAAATATGTTTTCAAAGCAGAACAAAGGACCTTTCTTCATGTTAAAATATCAGTTTAAAATTGATTTGAGGGGATATTTTCTTACTATTGGGAAGTGTTGTGTAGCTTCAGTGATCCTGTGTGCCTGCTATAAGAAAAAACAAACAAATATTTAACTATTCCTTTCAAAGCTAAATTAAGGCAGATGATGTGATGTGAGCTAAGGCATTTTTTGACACGTGTTCTTGACAGACTTGGCTTTAATTTTTGCAGACCTTCCATATTAAATGAGACACATTTGTCTCTTTTTTTCTAGAATATTGTAGAATCCAAATTTCACCCACACAACTGCCCTCATGAAGGAGGGCTGTACTTCCTGCTGAATTTCTTTCCACTCCACACTGATTACCCAAAGATCCTCTAGTCACACCAACGCACTCAGCAGTGAGTTGTTTCTGGAAAGAAATTAAAATATTAAAAAAACAAAAAAAAAACAAAGAAATTCACTTTTATCCTGCTGCTTCTTGGGCAACAGGGGAGCAGCAAGTCAACTACCAAATTTGGGGGTGAGGAATGTGTGTGACACTTCACTGCCTAATAAATTTGAGTTTTTGCTGAGGATGTAACACTGCATATTATGGATACATTGGTTAAGGTAGCACACTGTATGTGTAATTGTAAAAATACAGTAGACTTGTGATCAGACGTGGTGTCAGATATTTCACTGTGCCACTTTCCAATCCATTAAGTTTTAGATGGGACTGTCCTCAGGCAAGTGAATGGCAGATCCACGTGCACGTTTGCGGATGCCAGCATGTTTGTGTGACCCAATAAATCATCATGAAAAAAGATAAAATTCTCTAAGTTGTAAACACATAGTACTATTAATGTATTTAAAACTAGGTTTGATGAATGTGGCCTTCTTTATTTTTATAAAGGTGCGTCAGATTTAATATGTAAGCTATTGTCCTGTTGTTTTTTTTGATGCCTGTTTAACCAGGAAACCTCCAGTGAAATCTCTTCTGTCTGTGCTGTCTTGTTTGGGCCAAGACAGCACCAGTAGAACAATCAAGTTAATCAACAAATAAGTGGACAACAGTTTTTAACCCCGTCCCAATTTACAAACATGAAAAATATTCAGTGTACAACTTAACTCTTAAATCTGCCTTTGAGTTACATAAAGCAGATGTTATTTCATGCCAGTGCCAAGTGACTGTCAAACTAAAGTTATATCTACTGACTCAAAATCGAATCATCTGCAGATATTGGTCCAGCTAGTAGTTTAAATGATCACAAACATGGACATTTTCTTTTTCGTTGTGGTAGACGGCAGTTAAATTAATAATAAGTGTATGGGTGCAGTTAATTACATTAATCTATAATATTATTCATTATTATTAATTTTGAGAACATTCTTAATGAGCGATTTATTATAAGGCACCCCTTTATGAAACAGGAACTGATAACTAAACATGAGTATCACCTTGAAGGCCTGCTGGTCTGAATGTGCCAATCTGGGACAGATGCGACTCCTATAGAACAAACAGTAAAGGACTTGAATCCAACAATTATCCTCGCTGCCTGCAGTTACGACATGTACATACGCAATACTCACAAATCACTTCTGTTTGAAAATGATACAGGACAATTTAATGTTTATGAATAATAATTAGTAAATAATGGATCCGTTTACATAATATAGATCTTGTATAAGCCACTGGAGCATGCGACAGAGACAATCAGCATTAAGTTCCAGCTAATATCTCTGTGAGAGTTTGTGTGTGTGTGTGTGAGAAAAGAAGAATGAAGACGATGGCCTTTAGAAGCCAGATGGCAAGAAACAAGAAACAAAATGGTGGATATGACACCAAAGTATCAGAAAAAGATCAAATGGAGCAGAAAATACTGGATATGTTGTCCACATGTTTTAGCTAAAAAAAGAAAAAAGAGAGACGGGTCCTTTAAATCTCTTTCTATTTTTAAAAAGCCCTAACTAAAGATGCAAATGTGAGATTTATGTTTAGGTTTCCAGGGTAAGAGAGGCTGACCATTAACTACCTGCAACTACCTACATCTTAAGCATTACCAACGTCACCTTAATAACAGGATATTCTAATTATGACACAATTGCCAAGACAGAAAGCAAGCACATCAGTGCATTTAGCAGCCTCGTGTGTAACATATGCACTTTAACGCTCATGCTAGTGCACAGCATGTGTTTGCGACCGCATTGTGACACATCTTTCCATTTATCCCAGCATGATGTTGTCGCTCATGAGACAAAGATGTAATGGGTCAAATGTCTGGTGAAATTCCAGCACTGGTTCGCTCAACACTAGTAAACTCATAATGTTCACAGTGACACAGACAGCCACACAGTGCTGCATACAAGCATGTCTTTTGCAATTAGTTTCACTTTTAATGAGGAAGACCCAAAGCTATCAGTTTAGAAGGTAAGAATAAGCAGTGGAGGAGCAATCACCAAAACGTTTGAGTCAAAAAAAACCTTGTTAACAACATCCCTCCAATGAATGCCAGATTTAAAAGCAGCTAAAATTAAAGCTGGAGAGAGCACACGGCAAGCCGCAAGCCAGCAGCTTCTCTCGCTTTGCGCTGCTATCAAAGAACAAAGTGAAGCTGTTATGAGGAGAATCATAGATTTTCTGGCAGTGGATGACCACCTATTTTCTGTAGTTGTGGATAGAGGTTTCAGCAATTTGATACACCACCGGGCCCCAAATACACAAGCTGAGTAGGGGATACGTCATGAACCTTGCTACATCAGAGCTGGTTAAATAATGGCACACGCACAACTTGCTGACAGCTTGTCCCAAAGCAGCAATCAGTCTTACATCATACATACTGTAATTGTTTTTCAGTTGTATTGTGTTTGTGCCGATACCTCTGTCCCGTAACATGGAGCACTTAATCTCCTGGATAGTCAATGACAGAACAAGTTGTCTGTGTAAACTGGTGCAGCTATGGAGAAAATCTTGACCTTACGTATAGTTGATTTAATTTATTCGATTTTAACCATTTAACATATGTTTGTCGGCACAGTAATGGACACATAATCCTTTATGGCATAAAATGGTGCCATTCTTATGGAGGCCATTCTCAAGGACACTGTGACACATTTCTCCATCAATCCCTCTTCTAATAACAGCATGGTAATTATCCACCTTTTAGGCGCTGATGGGTTATTATTCATAGAGTTACTCTACATCCATCCCACTTTAGTTCTGTTTTGGTCCCTGTCTCACTCTCTTGTGCTTTCTGAGTCAAACCTACTTCCTCTCTGTCTTCCCTCTTCTTACTCCACTGTCTTTTTTTTTTTTCATTTTAATGGTGAAAGCTGAGGATACATATAGACAGTATCAACTTACAGTAGAAGACAGCATCAATATTTTGTGGTGTTATGAAGATGATGATGCTCATTGTAGAATCATGTTAACATGATCAGTATCCTGTAACACTGGAATATGACGGGTGGGAAAAAAAGGAAAAAGTGAAGGAGATGCGCAAAAAGATTGTGTTGGTCAGTTTTAAAAGGTGTGATTTTCTCCTGCATCACCATCAGGGATTCTGCTTTTCAAGGACATTTAGAGGTCATTACGTATTTCTGATCAATGTTATGCTTTTTATGGGGAGGGGGGAAAATGACAAAAAATACACTCATCCTCTTGCACAGAAATTGCACTTATTCACACATTCTCCACGGTTCAGAGTCATGGGTATTTCCGTTCAGCGAGTGGGATGCATAGCGTTTCCATGGAGATCTATTTTTAGACACTGACAAAAGAGGGCAACTGTTAAAATATGCCATCATACTCCCTCTAACTGAAAAAGATCCCATTTTGCCTTGTCCTTTATGGATACATGAAAGTATATATTTTTTTGCTATTTGAAGACATGATCTTAGGAAGGTACCAGTGTGGCATTTAAAACAGATTTGATGACAGATCCTGCTGGATTTGACAGACCGGTGCATTACTATGACATGACTCTTGGAAGAGCAAGTGGGGACAGTGGGGAAGAGAAGACAAAAATACATTTATACAATAGTTGCATACGTATATCTAGTTTTGGAACCATGATATGTTACTTTCTAATTCAACACCACATCATTGATCATTTAAGTTGTTGCTTTCTTGCCAAAAAAAGAAAAAAAAAGTTAATCACCATGGGATTTCTGATAACAATAAAATATTTTTTCTACTGTAAAAAATTGCTCTGCCTCTGCAGAGATTCCATAATTGAGTATTTGAGGATTATTTGTTTGTTATTTGAGCGTAGTTGGCATGAAAGATGCTACTGAAAGCTTTGATGTTTCATTATACATAACTAATAAAATGGTGGGTTCCCTGCAAAAACTGCATGCTATTATACATGTGGATGTGATGTATGGATATCTGTACTTGTGCATTCCTGTACAGTTTTTTGTGTGTATGCTTCTGTGTGTGTATCTGTATGTGTGATTTAAGGCAGGATGCTATAGATCAGTTTGAGAACATGCTCGGTTTTCTCACAGAAACAATTAAAAGAGAATGGCTAATGAAGCTTTTTATAGGCTGATCTATTTGCAACCAGGGCATTCTCTAATGTAGTAGCTCGGATTTAATATGCCAGTTTTCCATTTTTTATGGTTTCGCTTTTTATCTCTCTAATGCTCCTTCTCTTTTTCTCTATATTTTCTTTAAGCTTTTTTTCTGTAAATATTAAGTCACCGCACCAGCTACATGCGGTGAAATGTGAGGCATTGTCATGCAGCAGCACTGTTATCAGGTGCAATCCAGGGCCACTCCTGGGAAACACAGTGACGCATCAAGCATGACATAATGCTGTGATAATGCGTGTGGTTGTGAAGGAGAGAGAGACAAGAGACAGCGACAGTCAATACACTCTGTGGTTGTGTGTTCGCTCAGCAACCACATAATCATACAGCACTGAAAAGCAACCGGGTAGAAAAATGTGACTTGAACTTTTATCTTTTATTAATGTTTACAGAATACAGAGAACGTGCAGGTACTGCATTTGCTAGCTCCATAGATTTGTTATGGTTTGGTTATTGTTAAGCCCGCAGCGGTTTTTCACACGTCAGTCATGCACATTCATGCCATGGCTGTAACAAAAAATTGATTTCATATAAAATATGATTTTAGGTCCACCATGTCAGACAAGAGTGCTATTAGATGGTGATAAAAAAGAAACAATCAGAAAATAAACCAGACCTAATTTTTTTATCCAATGCGGTTTTAATTCAAACCCCTGAGAAAAAGTCATAAAAACTATACAGACTGAAGCATTTTCACACAAAACAAAATGTTCTGCAAACAGTCCAAACATCACAGTGTTTTTCCAACAGCGAAGTGACATATTTAATAAAGGAGCTTATGTAATATTATAGAATATTGAAGCCAGCCTTGAATGCAGATAAAAGTTATAGATCAGGGTTGTAACACTCGGCGCATTTATCCCTAACTGTTCATTTGACGCATCATTACATTGCTGCCACATGCAGCGCCACCTTATATGTTTTATATGTTTTTTTGTGTGCAAGTTGCCTCCTGTTAGGATTTAAAGATCCGTTCTTTTTTTTACTTTATTCTTTTATGTGTTAACACTCATCACACATCTAAATGGGCATCCCTTACAACGTCTCTGTCCACATTGCTCGGGTCAATCAGCCGATCAACATGCAGAGCTTACTTTTTACAGTGGCCAGCCAGCACAGGTAATTAAACTCTGGAGATGGCCTCGTCTTGTTGACAGAATTAGAGAAATGTAATATTACTCAGCACAATTCAAAAGTAGAAACTCCAAGCTTAAATGGGAAATTTAGGTTGATACAGACTATTTGCTCTGCTCCTAAAGGACATTCAGTCTAACTTTGGATCTTGTGTACACTTATACCCATGTAGTATTGATTTAATTCCAGAACAAATGACTCAAGACTCAGTTACATTCATATACAACCAAATGTCAAACATAATGTACCTTAAACAAAAAACAAGGTTTTGTGATATTACATCATCCTTACTGCAAAATTCTATCATTCCTTTAGGCCAAAGCTGTGTATTTGATATAATTTGAACTCATGTATAAAAATAATTCCTAGAAACATATTCTAAAAGTAAATTGCACCCCAGGCCAGCATACAGCTCTTCACATGAAAGAGCTAAAGATAGTTATGTAGAATTGTTCACAGTGTATGAGGAGGTGGATGAGGTCAAAGCACAAGGCCCCTTGAGCAGAATTATGTAAGGGAATGCAGATCTGTTGCCCACCATGACTCAAACTGGTAATTAGAGGTGGCTTGTGTGCAGTTTGAGAGTGTGAATGTATGCAAAGAAAAAAGACTGTAACAGAAAATCAACAGAGATCAATCGCTTATTGCTGGAAAGCATTTTGACAATGAGAATATCTTAAGTAAGGAAGGCAAACATTCAGGTGATGATTTAAGCATGCCTACTTTGTGAAGATGCATAGAGTGATTTTTATTGGATCAAATGTGCAGTCAAAGCACATTACTTTAAGTGACTTTTCTGTCAATAATATATTTCAATTTAAACTTAAATGTCCCTGTCGTGCTGATGATGATCGCGTCCATATTCACTTATTCTCATATCGTAGTGTATTATGCCATCAGAAATGTCATTTTTTCCTTTGTCTTTCTGTGTTCCCATTTCAGGTCTGGCTGGTGTCCAAACTGACCTGGACAAGAGAAAAGAAACATTTGGTAAAAACCTCATACCTCCAAAAAAGCCAAAAACCTTCCTGCAGTTGGTATGGGAGGCTTTGCAGGACGTCACCCTTATAATCTTGGAGATCGCCGCCCTCATCTCCCTGGGCCTCTCCTTCTACCATCCTCCTGGGGAGACCAGCGGAGAGTGTGAGTGAAACAGCTCCCGTGACATCACCGTGTTTCCTTTTACTACGTCACACCAAAGCACACTTAGATGCACCTGCTCTGGTATCTGAGCCATTTGCAGAGAACAGCGGGGGGCTGGAACTGCAGTGGCCCACTGACATCACTCCCAGAGACATTCACTAGACACGTACAGCCACATGTGTGCACACACGCTGCAATCGGTGAGGCAGATCACACTTTGTTTGTGATCTCCATCATGAGGTCAAGTGACTCATCAGGCACGGGGCTAATTTTTGTGTGTAAGCGTGTGCATGTTCATTTGTGCAAATTATGACTGTGTTAAATGTGCATAAGAAACGTACTGGGAGGGTTAATGAAGTGTTGAGTAGAGAAATAACCTTGAGCTCCCAGGGCCCATACATCAGCTTTGTGAGCCATGAAACAGGAAATGAAGACGGAGACCATAAAGAGGTGCTGAGTCAGCAGCATCAGTCATCACTTCTAACGTTATCACAGTAATGGAAGTCATTTTTTCCTGCCAAAGGGTCCAGTCATCATTTTAAGGAGTTTAAAACCCTTATGAACCAGGAAATGCTTGAGAGGATACAAGTCATAACCACAGCCATTCTGTTGTTTGGAAGTTCATTAGATTATGTTGAACTGAATGCATTTTTAATTATTTTGTTGTAATCAAGAATTTCGGTGTGGTGGTATGACACTTATTGGGTAGTACTCTTTCTTTTCAGCTTTATTGTTTCATTTTTGTGCTTAAAAAAGTGGAGAATTGTGTCCACTTCCAGATACATAATTTGGCGTTTACTTCACTTTATCTTAAAAATAAAGTGCAACAGAGCTGCTTTCTCTTTTATAAATGTTAATCAGAACCTAAACTGCTGTGAACACGAATCAAGTAGAACAGCAGATTGAAATATAAAGAAGTATACAATTTTAAAACTTCTTTAGAAAAATATCAAATGCATACATGTTTGTGTTTTGACTAGACGTAATGATCCCACAAATATGGGAGTAATTGTGTTGCCAACAATAACTGATTAGAGGTTTATCCCAAAACAGTATAGTTTTTCTTTAAACATATATATAAATATGTGCTTGGACCTGCTTAAATGTCTGTGACAGACAAGTTGTAGGTTGCAATGGTGCTTTTCGGTGCCTCGGTTTAGCTCCACCAAGACACAAGCTCAGTTCACAAATAGAACCAGTGGGATGAATTAATACTCATTTACGCATGAAACATCCTGGCCACAGTTGAATGAGTAGGCTCTTAATTATGTCTGTATTAAGCCCACATAACATACAGCAAAGCAAAAACTGAGGGAAAAATACAAGAATAATACTATCAATTGACATAGAAACAAACATGGCTTGATGCTTTGGCACATACACGAGACATCATCCAGTGGTTAGTGGACAACTGGTTTAAAGCTTTAAGCTTTGCATTGTTTTTCTGTCAACTTGTTGTTTTTCTTATGTTAGTTATGTTTCTTATGGTAGCCATGCTAGTCATGCCTAACTATAGTCTGTTTTATGATTTGTTTTTTTCTAAAAGTGACTGTAATTTACAAATTAAGCAACATTCAGAACTGAAGAAGACGTGAAACTACTTAATGGCACTAGAAACCTGCGAGGGGAATGTTTCCTCACATCACAATTGCTGCAGTTTGAAAGATTTTAGGGTACTCCCACGTTGGCTTCGGTTTATAGATTGAGACAGGGCTTTTTCTGTCACATACCGTCTATTCTAAATAAAAGGAGCAGCATTCAAGACCACAGATTGTTGTTAACACCTTGCTGGATTCCTTTTCATGTAATGACCAAGAAAGATAAAATGAATTATTTCAGTATGAAATACAGAAAAAAAAACTTTACTTTTTCTTTTCTTTTTCCTTTTTTTTTCTTTCCTTTTTTGGTTCTTAGAAAAACCAGGAAAATGTCATGAATCAGTGATCTATGATTGGGTTTTCTCTGGGTACTCCAGTCTTCTCCCACAGTCCAACAACATTCATGTTGGTTGACAGCTTGTTCTAAATTGTTCGTAGGAGTAGGTGTGTGCGTGCATGGTTGTTTATTTGTCTCTGTGTGGCCCAGTGACGGACTGGTGATCTGTTGAGGGTGTGCCCAGCTTCTCCCCTGGCAGCTGAGATAAGTCCCAGCTCTCCCAGGAGACTGACTAGCATTGAAGCTGGTATAGAAAAAAAAAAAATTGTGTTTGTACATATATATGTTTTAGCAGAAATATGCAGTCGCAAGTGTGTGAACTGGTTAAACTACTGCATTAATTTACTTTTAATTTTCACTTCAAGTCACAATAATAGACAAACATATAGTGCTTAAGATGAAATCACGCTATTATTTCTTGTCTCATTTTTGAACACACCTTATAAACTTTTACAGTACTAGTGGTTAAACCCCCTTTGGCATCAGTAACTTCAAGCAAATGATTTTGCTTAAATTGGACGGCTCCTGCAGATACCAGGAACAACTTCTGAGATCCAAAAGAATGAAATACTGGGAGCAGCAAAGGTCCTGCACAGAACCTTCAGGCTCCCAGGCCTCTGGTGCAGGACTCAAGACGTGGAGAGTGTGGGGTGTGCTCTGTCCTTTACTTTGGTGGCAGACTATTGATTTATAATCAATAACTGTTGGCTTTTGAAGTCAGCAAACTAACAGTCTGAAGCACAATGACTCCAGGACTATTACATGAAGCAGCCTTGTTTCATTCCCCAGTTTACTCCAAACTATCACTGCACAGCCACTAGAAGGCAGAGCCTTGTTTGAAGTAAAGCATGTAAATGAAGAAGGGAGCAGGTCTACATTCTTTCAGGGGCATTCAAGGCAGAGTTAATTTATTTCAGATCTTTTTTTTTTATATTGCACACAGGGCACATAGGCAGAGATGCTGCGCAAAGGAATTTTAGTCAGCTAACATGGAATACATTATTACTGACAGGCTAATATTTGGCTTCTAGACTCCGACCTTGGCTGTCTTACATGACATTCAACTGAGCAGGGTGTGGGCAGAAACAATTTTCTCTCAAAAGGGAAGCTAAATTCAGACCTTATATAATGCTGCTGAGGTAGAGGTGGGTAGTACTCTCAGCGGTGATGGCAGCAAGCAGCATCTATCCTTTTCAGGATAGGTGTGTATGCAGCAGAATAAGCAGGGCACTGATCCATCTCTGTATTAAAAAGGGTGTGTTAAAGGTAGTCAGTGGCTGGTAGGTCACAACCCTTCATTTTACTTTTCTTCTTCAAGTAATAAGTGTATACTTCAAACTAATGCATGTCATTTTTCAACTGATTCCAGGTTTAAATGTGTGAACAGTTATTAACAGTTGCCCATGTACAACAATAAAGCATGCTTTCCAGTGTGCATTCATACCCACTTAATGTCTTTTTCTGCATTTTGCAGCCTGTGGTTCGGCAGCAGGTGGGGTGGAGGATGAGGGTGAGGCAGACGCTGGCTGGATTGAGGGCGCTGCCATCCTGTTGTCCGTAGTGTGTGTCGTGCTGGTGACAGCCTTCAACGACTGGTCGAAGGAGAAGCAGTTCAGAGGGCTACAGAGCCGCATTGAGCAGGAGCAGAAATTCCAGGTGGTCCGTGGCAGCCAGGTCATTCAGCTACCCGTGGCTGACATCTTGGTAGGGGACATTGCACAAATCAAATACGGTAGGTATGACAACATTGTTGAGATGAAATCATTTTCCATTTTGAATCTTCACTAAAGACTTAAATACCGCTGAATAAGTTTTGATTGGTCAGACTTGACCACTTACTGCCTCAACTGAGCAGACCACTGTTCTTTTGAAATAATTTCCATGTTCCCAAAACTCAGTTAAAGTTTTTTATGTCCACCTTAAGCAAGTAATTATTTTTAAGCTACTGTGAGAAATTAATTATCTGCTCAGACATATACATGGAGCAATAAATGCTATTACTCTCCAGTTCCACCTTGTACTACAACTACACTGCAGTGGTCAAACTAACCATGATCACTGCAGTGGTCATATTAAAATCAATAACTGCAGATAGGAAATGAGCTATGTGTAATATTGCAGGTGATCTGCTTCCTGCTGATGGGGTGTTGATTCAGGGGAATGACCTGAAGATTGATGAGTCATCACTGACTGGAGAGTCTGACCACGTCAAGAAGTCTGCAGACAAGGACCCCATGCTGCTGTCTGGTATGCTGCTAGTTGATGTTTGAGTCACCTAAGGAGCTTTTTTTTTTCTTTGTTAATGATAGCTAAGATTCCTGTCATTAATGTTTTAATGCTGAGGACTGAATGCAATTATTTATTCAGCTTGAAGTGAAAATTATTTCAACCTACAAATAAAATCAGCATCAGAGTCATGCTGTTTGCCTCAGAAAAAAGCCATAAGTTTAATTACTAAACTGTGAATAGAACAACAGTAGGTTCTGTCAATAGTCTTTAAGTTTCCATGACAGTACCATTTAGAGTTTCCTTCATAGCTGAAGCCGCAGGCTTTTTTTTCTTCTTTTATAGCTATGTGTTTTTTTGCTGCCTACCTTAATTAACCCTTACATTCACCCGCATTCACTTACTCTCCCAAAGATTGATGATTTTATATATATATTAGGGCTGGGAAAAATAATGCATTATTATCGCATAAACTCAGTAATTTATGAACGCCGACATTCATGTTATCGCATATTAACGCATGTTGCTCACATGCTTTTGTTTTTGTTACTGGCTGCTGCGGAACCAGAAGAGAATTGACGCATGCAAAACGTGCAAAAAAAGCTAAAACAGACATGGAGAGCAGTAAAGTTACTGAACTTTTACATGGACATTTTCAAAGTTTCAAAGTTATTTGTAACACCTGCCAAGTTGAACTCCCCGTTCTGCTGTTACCTCAGAAATTGCCTGTTTTGATGTTATGATTGCGGCTCAGGATTTTGTTTGTAGACTTTTTTCATAAAAAAATAGGATGACATTAATCCCCTGGCAGTGGCAATAAGCTTTAATTTATTTTACATTTTTTAAGATGAGATTTATACTAAATATGTGTTACTGACAAGTGCTGATGTTAAAAGTGTTTAATCAACAAAAATGTTATGGCACTTCAGTTCTTATGGCAGCAGAACATTTAAATAAAAGTGACCTTTATTCATTATTTGATTTTGTTTATACAATGTGATTAATCCTGATCATATATATATATATATATATATATATATATATATATATATATATATATATATATATATATATATATATATATATATATATATATATATATATATATATAAAACACACACACATATGTATGTGTGTGTGTTTTTTTTTTATTTTAATCATTAAATCACAAAGATGGTTAGTTTTGTTGTGTAGCTTTTATGAACAGAATTTGAGGAAGTTTGTGTCGAGGATGCAGTTTAAAATAATAGTCTAGGAGTTATGCAGCTAATGTGGAGGTTTCAGAGTAGGATGAAGACCACTGTAAAGGTAAGTGCTGAAAAAACATCTGTCATCATTACTTTCCTATAATTACATTTTGTTTTTTGAAGGAACCCATGTGATGGAGGGGTCAGGACGCATGGTGGTGACTGCTGTCGGTGTTAACTCTCAGACTGGAATTATCTTCACCCTGCTGGGGGCTGGAGTAGAGGAAGAGGAGAAGAAAGAGAAGAAAGGTAAGATCATTATATCCTTAAATTGCCTTCTTCCATGCTGCATAAGATTTTTTTTTTCTTAAAACAGGGGTTTCTTTTTATTTTATTTCATATATTTTTTGCTTGTTTTTATTAATTTACCTATTTTTGTTGTATTTTGTCAGTGTTGCCCAGCAACATACCTTTGAAAACATTTGTCATTTCATGACTTTGTGTGCTGACAGTATGTGTAGCTCATTGTTTAATGTCAATGTTTTTCACTTGTCCTGATTATCTGAGGAATTTTGAACAATAAACTTAAAAATAAACAAATGTCCACCTGTTAAGTCTGGGTTAATCTCTATGAACCTTTTGTAGGTATGTGTGAAACACTACCTGGCACTAAGCTGAATGTGTACAAATTCTGTATGAGCTGATTATTGGTGGTTCAGTTGTGAGCTGCAGTATCCAGGTTCTGTGGGTTAAGGTGCATCATTGTCCTTACTCTCTTATTGTTCCAAATTCGCCTCGAAGAAGGGGGAATGGAAGACGGACACCAGAACACAGGTAGAGTATCACCTTGGAATTGTACTTGATCCTTTCGATCATTTATCTCTAGTGATTCCAAGTAAATCACTGATTATTCTGAAGCGAAGCACCCTTACATCACTTTGATTCCAAACTTAAAAAGAGAAGCTTCATCATCACAAAACTGCATCTTTTTAAGTGCTGACAGATTACACATTTCTCAGTGCATAAGCCCCTCCCACCATAGCAGGTGCTGTGCTCATCAAGCTCGTTAGCTCACATCCAGCATCAGTCATGTATCAACAGGCTCTCAGACTCATGGCGTTGCTCTGATGCAAAATACTGACATGAGAGCTAAAGCCACGCCAGGTGCGCAGCACATGTAGCAGCAGTAGAGGGTAGACGCCAGAAGCTTCTAACCTATTCTTCTTAAACTTAAGCTTCTTAACTCATTTTCTTTATCTGATGTACTAATTAAAATAGTAGACTCTGTGATTGTTGATTTAAAGTTGTAGCTTTCATCAAAATGTGTTATTTTCATAGTTACTTAAACAGTTATAACTAAATAATATGAACATATGTTTACATTGCTTCATCCACTGTATACCTCATCTGTAGATGTAGTTGTTCAAACACATTTTGTAAACATTCACCTTATATTCTGAGAAGAATAACTATTATAATTGGAGTAAATTAAAGATTTGACACCCTCTCTGACACAGCATTGCAGTTTTTTAGTATCTTCACGTGACTGGATAGCATCTGTGCAGTATTTTCCTGGAATTTTTGGAACCCTCTTATGTTTTGCTTATTTTGCATTGGAAATCTTATTTTTGCATTGGTTATGCAACAATACATATTATTTTTTGGTGCTGAAAGATTTTACATGAATAACATGGTTTTATTAACTTCACAAAGTGAAAAACTAAAGAAAACGGATCACCTTAACATAATCTGACCTTGGGGGTAAATACAGTATTATAACTATTTATTATTATTCTCCATGGATTCTGCGCTTATATAATACACTCAACACTAGAACAAAGGGACATCTGAAGCAATCTGACGTTAGGCTTGTCATTTATTGTAGCTCTTGTAAAATACCAGTTATGATGTTTTCCACATATGTTTCCACACATTATGTTCAGATTTCATGTTTCATGTTCACTGTTACGCTTGTTTTTTTAAAACTTTTTTTCTTGACATTTGCCTAATTACTGTACTTCTAGAAGATGACACTGGTTACACTTAAAGTAATAGTTTCATTTCTAAATCCGCACTGTATCGTCCAAACTTAACAGACAGTATTTACATACAGGCTGCATAATATGCTGAATCTCTTTAATGTGCTATAACCATGTTATTTCTGTTCACTGTCTTGTATGTGCACGTGGTTGGGCGTGTTTGTGGGGGCGTGTGTGTGTCTTTTTGTTCATTCATGTTTGTCCCTCATTGCTACTGGCTAGACTGCCCCCATCCCCCTATCCACCCCATTGCAACTATAGCCACGGATGGGGCTGCAAGCATTAATGCCCCTGGCAGTGCCAGCCTAATTAATGGTAGGTTGACAAAACGCCTGATCTCTGACCTCTTTCTGTTGTGACTTTTGAATCCTCCTTCCTCCTCATTCTCCGACTGCCTTTTACCATGGGTGCCTACCTTCTGTTCACCTTTGCCCTCAGTTGGTTTATATCCATGCTGTCAGTGCATGCCAGTACGAGTTGTGGAGATTAGTCTCGTGTTTCTCGTTCTTGTCTTGTAATGCTGCTATATTGTCCATGTGTGGTTCTGTCACAGAAATGTTTGTTGTAAGTTTAAAACTAAATCAAATTAATTGTAAGATTATGTCTATCGAAACTGAGGAGTAAAACCCTTTCAGCTACTTGATTTTTAGTATTTGTAATTGAATTGGTTAACGTATTTGTAATTATATTATTTCTGACCTCTGATATTTGCGCATTAGGACATGTGTGATGGCAAAATCCTAATGTCGGGCCATCTCTTTTTGTTAGGTGTCCTCAGAGATCAATTAGTTGAAATTCTCCTTTTCTGTTTAAGCTGGACATGATGCAGAAAGATTAACTTCTCTCATTGTTGCGCTGTGTTCTCTCTTGCCTTTGTGTCCTTGGAGAGCATCCCCAAAGTATTTGTACTCAAGGCAGGAAGGCCATAATTCATGGTGTAATGATGATCTGGTCCTGTCCCAGGCTAGAACACAGCAATTTGTCATTTTCAGCATTATTGGGACTCCAGGGAATTGGCAAATATGGAGGTGTTAATAAAATGACCCTGCTCCAGTTTACTGCTTCTTGGCTGTACCTCAATCATTTCTTCAGTGACATTTCTTATCGAAGCCTTTAAAGACAAATTTTGTCAAATCTCTGGTTCGCCAACCACCAACATAATAAATAACATTTAGAAATATCGTCACAACAGTGTAAAATTAACACAGCACTCTTTGTTTAACTTGCTTCTAATGAGGTTCTTAGTAGCTCTTTTAGACTATGCATACGTTGATTTAATTTAACTGCATATTTTAATTATGTCCACTCCTTTTGAGTTGACTTCAACTGAATTTTTACAAATTTTCCTCAAACTTAGTTGTCAATGTTCCACCGATTGTTCTTACGTAATTTTGCCATGTGGGAGGTTTTTCCTTCAGGCGCTCTTTCTCCATGTATTGCTCACATCTCCAATCTGCTTCCCTCTGAGTGTGTGATCTTGCATGTGGTTTCTGAACTTACCTCTGATGCATGCTGTCTTTTGTTGATGTGTATTGTATGTGTGAGTTTATGGTGTACACTCCCTTGCTGTCAGTGTTTCACTGTAATGCTTTATCTACTGTTTGTCTTATTTCATTTGTAAATCCCTAAATTCGACTCAAATTGTTGATAAAGTTTGTGGAAACTACTAATAACTAAATAGAAAGTTTTCAATGTTAAACATACCAGTTTGTCACATTTAAAAATATATTGTTTTAATCAAAATGTTTAAATGATGATTTTGATTACCTGATTATTTGTTTAAGCTATTAAAAAAAAACTATAGAATTTAAGTTCTTCCAGTTTATTAACAGGTAATAGGCAAACCGGATCAACACAGTTAACTTTTTCTTTTTTAGCTCTTTGTGAGTGGCTAACTGGTGCAAACATCACTTGCATACCACGAGCCTTTCTATGTGACTGTCACAAAGATGTTGTATTAAAAGTCATTTTCCTGTCTCCCTATTTGTAATTTGTTTTCACTGTATGTGCCGACTTGTTGACTTGTCTGCCTTCGTTATTTTTGTTGTTATTGTACTATATGTCTTCATCATAGGTAAAATGCAAGATGGCAATATGGAGAGCACCCAGATTAAAGGTAACCAAACCATACATTTCACTCTCTGTTCCAGACACACTTCTCCCACCTTGCTCCTTATCCTCTTCTTCTATGGTTTCTTTTTTCTTTTTTTTTTTTTTTTTTTACCTTTAATGGTGTGTGGTATAAGCTTTGGGTCAAAATCAGGTGAAGAGTCACACATTTTCAGCCCTTGTGATTTGTTAATTCTTGCTATTTCAGAATAGATCTCAAATGAAGTCCATAACAAGCTAAAGTCTGTTTCAGACATTGTGCATGTGCAGTAGAGAATTAGCCCAATTATTTGACCCAGGTTTTACCAATACACTCATTAGATTAGAAAAGCTCCCCTTTTCACTTGTTCATCGTCTGTCAATGACGTGTTGTTTGTGGTCTGTTGTTCTTCTTGTTTTGTTGTTGGCTCATCTTGTTCTCTCTGAGCAAATAGAAAACCTGTGTCCACCTCACTCGAACTGCCTCTTTGCCAGAAATGTTCTTAGAATAAATAACACTTCTCACTGTTTCATGACTTTTTTTTTCTCTCTCACAATGTAATGCAATTTAGTTTGGCATGAAATGAGCACTGAGTCATTTTTAGTGTCACATAAGACTGTAGCTAATGTTTACTGATAGTTTCTGATAGTGAAAAAAGGAAAAGAAAGCCACAGAAAAGCTGTTATCAGCACGATAAAGTTTTAAGTTTTTCTGTTTGTTTTTATTTTATTTTATTTTTTGTTTGTTCTTTTCTTTTCTTTTCAAATGCAAATGCATCAGTAGGAGTGTATCACCCTTAAATTAACTAACTGAATAATAATGTTATGCTATACTAGATAGAACAAGTCCAACCAACAGGTCTGTGAGACAACACGTCCCTGTGACTTTAAACAGTCATATATCCATTCATTTTCTACAATCGCTTCATCCTGTTCAGGGTCACAGGAGGACTGGAATCTATCCCAGCTGCCACTGGGCAAGATGCAGACTGCACACTTGACTGGTGATTGACTGGTGACAGGTCACCAGTCAATTTATTACCGCAAAGTATAGTTATAATAATAATTATCATGATAATAATAATAATATAATAACGCATGTTGAAAAACTCACAGTAAAGACATTATTTATCACAGTATATGTGGCAACATTATAAACTCAGTGTGTGACATGCTGGTTTCAGTCATTTAAAGATCATTATTACTGATATGAATAACAATGTCTTGTTGAGAGAATAGGCCTCTGTACCTTTTGTTTTAACCACTAATCATTGCACATCTGCTGAATAACAGCTGGATACAGACGACACATTCTACCTTGTGCCGTGGCAGTGAAAAAAAATGAAAAACATAAGAGTTGGACAAATGCTTCACATTAAAAGGTTTTTCAAGACCATCAAATGGATGGCTCATTATGATCGCAAAACTAGGCTGAAATCATTTTTCACTGTGCGGTACATTAACAGGGAACCTGTGTGTGCCTCTGTGTGTGTGTGGGTGTGTGTGTGTCAAGAGGGAGATAGAGACGGAGACAGAAGAGTTAATTGAGGACTGGCGTTATTGCCTGAACAGTATTTTTCACAGAAGACCTTGTATTTGCCACATCATAAAACATTTCATAAAGTATAAGGTAGAGAGATGTCAATTACTCTGTAGCTGAGAGGAGAGATTACATAGCGGCTGCAAGATTAATGTATCATTTCTGTGCTTTAGAAATGTTCTGGACTTATTTCATTTCTGGGCAGCAGTTTTGTTTTGTAAAACATTCAGACTGACAATTTCACTACACAATATGAGCTATAAAAGAAGAGATTTCAACAACATATTGAGATTTTTTCTTTGTTTGTTTCTCTATTCTACCAGCGGCTCAGTTATCATATTGTTTGAGGAAAAAGTGCTTTCTTCACTTTATAACCTAAAAAATTGATTTTAAACATTACTGCTATGAAGACATGTTACGTTCTAATTAAGAGAACGAGGCTGTATGACTCATACTGATGTATGACTTGCGTGGTTTAATAATCCGAATCGTTGGAATCTGGTCTACAAAGTTTTTCCATTATAAAACCAAAATCGAAACATCATACTTGAGTGTTTATCATGCTGGAGCTGGGAACACACCTCCAGAAGGATTGTAAATCAGTTTTGCAGGAAGACACAATATGTTTTCTGCTTTGGTTTATTATTTTCTTTTAATCTTAATTGCTTTATATAATTTTGAATTGTTCCTTTTTCCGACTGTATCCCTCTTTTTTCCTTCTTTTCAGGTTGATTTGTATATTTCTGTAATCACATTTGATATTCCTTGTATGTATATAAAAACTAATATATACAGTTTAATTTTAGCTGCAGACTTATAAAAACTGTGTGGGATTTACACATGCCATTTAATTCCCCGTCTCCTCATGGGGTATCATATTTATCCTTGGATGGTTTCAAATCTAAATTGTATGTCAATACTGAATGTACCAGAGCAATTATCACAACGCTGCCCCCCTTCTTTCTCATTTAATTGTTATTTTCTCAGCTATTGACAACAGTTCTTTTTTTCTCCATTTTATTTTGGTTTTTACAGTGAAGAAGCAGGATGGAGCAGCTGCCATGGAAATGCAGCCTCTGAAGAGTGCTGAAGGTGGAGAGGCCGATGAGAAAGAGAGAAAGAAAGTGTCAGCACCAAAGAAGGAGAAGTCTGTGCTGCAAGGGAAGCTGACCAAACTGGCTGTCCAGATTGGCAAAGCAGGTACAGCAAATTGCATGAGTACAAATCCATCACTCAATCAGGCAGAAAATCAGTGATAACAAGGTACTGAACTGTCATCCTGTCCATCAGAGAAATATGTTGCACTGATGTACTGAGAGCGTCTAGTTTGTAGTTGCTTGAAGCAATCAAAGTAGTCAAAAGGAAGGCTAAGATGTCTGAAATACAGAACTCTTGAGGACCCCATTCTGTCATTTTTTTTTCTAAATGACCTGTCCTTGAGGATCTGATGAATCACTATATTGGCAGCAACTAAGCTTCTGATGTAAGCTGTTTTACAATCATGTATCTGAAATATTAGTTTCAAATGTCATTTAAAGTAGTTTATGGCACTGAGAGGTTGATGTCAAGGAGACTAGGTCTATAAATACAAACATTTTAGTAAACGATGTCCTAGCAGGATCATAGAATTAGTGCCTATCAAGTAGTTATTCATAATCAGTTTTACTTTGAAGTGTGTTGTTATTTCAGTTTTTTTCTTAAAGGGTTGTGCTGTCAGAACAATGAAATATATTTGTTTTGTCCATCTGTCTTAGTAAGTGTCATGTGGTCTGTAGCAACCTGACCCCTCTGACCAGATGTTGTAAACTATGTGTACACAAAGACCATACATGTGGCTTTTCTAACATGTATTTTTGATGAATGTGCATGTTGTGTGTATAAATACACTCATGGAGCACTTGAATTGCAATATGGTGAGGTGTAAATGCAAAAAAAGCTACATAAGTGAGTTTTAACCATTAATCTAAAGTAGCATTTTTTTCTGATTTTATTTATTTTAGTCAGCTTTTGCAGTGTGCTCTTATTTATTTAATAAGTGGATGCTGTAAACAGCTGCATTTGTGCATCATGTGTTGCAGCTGCTCTGGTGCTGTACTGACAAGTGTTGGAAGACCTTATGAATGCAGCTTTAAGAAGAGTATGAATGTTTACAGATCATTCTCATTTACTGGCACAAGATGATAGTTGGCTCGTGTGTCGTTTTAGGCTTCCAAGGTCTGTTCAAAGAAACAGTCAACATACCATGCTCCATCTGCTCATTTGTCTCCATCCAGATTATCTTTACTCAAGATTGTATGGCCTAATATTCGAGGCTATTTGTTCATTAGTTGCAGGTAAAGCAGTGCCACTGGTGCTTTCAGATGAAGCACTGCCTGCTTTTGTCCTGTCATCCAACACGTGGCCATTACTTCTTTACCACTGCACCCTTTTCTTTAAATTTTTAGGGTTGATTGCTCCTGTTACTTTTTTCCATTCAACAGTTCATTTTGTGCGAAGACAAGGAAACAAGTCTTAGTTTGCATGTATAATGTATCAGCTTTGTCTGGGTCGAGTGCAGAACCCCATCATGAGAGCATCTCTGTAACAGAAAGACAGACTGAAAGTGCTTTTTTCATGGCGAAAAGGCTGTCATTGCCGCTCATCAAGAGCTTAGACCTTCTGATGAAACCTTTTCTCCTCTTAACAGACAAGTGCCTTGGTTTTAAGTTGCACTTCGTTGCTATATACATATATATACATTTATATAAATATAAAATTTAGTTCCGTAAAAAGATTTTCATATAAAAAATGCTAAGTAGAAGAGCATGTATACCTACACACAAAGGCAGAAATGTGCATATGCATTTTTCTGCATTTGATTCCCTCTCCCATTGAATCATGAATGAATGCCATGAAACAACAGAGTTGTTTGCATCTGGCCCCAGATCTTCTGCGCTGTCTGTTAAAGAGAGAACACAGACCCCATTGTCATTCAATCAATAAAGCAAAAATTGATTTACTCAGCCTTTAAGAACACAGGCCTTTTTTTCCACAGGTTTACATCATTTCCTGATGTAGTACTGGATTGTCTGAGACATATTATGGTTACTTTACAACTGAATATTTTCCAGCCATGTTTTGTACCTTTGTTCATTACAGACCATTTTAGAGGTGAAAGAATTCCCCCCTTCAAAAACATAGGTGACAATTTCTATTAAAATTCCACTGCATATGCTACTACAGACCCAGATCACAACCTCTAATTAAAGTAACGGTCATCTTTTGTTACTTTGAGCATTTCTTTTCTGCTGAGTATTTGTTTGTTTTCATAATGGCTGGTTCTCCTTTTGCACTTTTTGTGCAATAACAAACAACAACTTGGAATTTCCAACTTCGAGAGCATAAGTAGTTCATTTTTTTTTTAACTTAAATTAGCTGTATTATCTGAGCATTTGTTTTAATAGCATTATTTAGGTAACTACTACAAAACAGTTTGAAATTAGTCCTTACAAGCATATAGAGTAAATACATCAAGTCCTCTTCATATGTGGAAATTGCTGAGTAATAAGTGTATATGTATTGCATCAGAACTGATAGAAATCATAAAAGCTGTAATTTCCAGGTTTCTTAACATGAAATTATTCTTATGCATCAAAAGATAACATCTTCCAAAACTATATAGGTATAGCACAAGATATTTGAATTGCTAAAGTTCTTCCTGTGTTTAGCTCTTCTTAAGTGGTGTTTAGTTTTGAAATAACCTTTAAATCCAGGAACCCCAAATTGTGTAAATGCTCAGCGGTTACCTCAACATAACTAACAATCGATATCGGTGCATAAGTATTGACAGTAAGTCAGGATGTGACGACAAGAAGAGAATATTACACTCCTCTCCATGTTTTTCTTGCAGTGCTCCTTTTTTCGGCTGACACCTTCTGCATCTCTTCCAGGGCTGCTCATGTCTGCCATTACAGTCATCATCCTGGTCCTGTATTTTGCCATTGACAACTTTGTGATGAAGAAGCACCCTTGGATGCCAGAGTGCACTCCCATCTACATCCAGTACTTTGTCAAGTTCTTCATCATTGGTGTGACTGTGTTGGTGGTGGCTGTGCCAGAGGGGCTGCCGCTGGCTGTCACCATCTCCCTGGCATACTCTGTCAAGGTATACTCAGTCACACATGCACACACTCACAGACACATGTGTACTTTACAATATGCTCACATTGGTGTACTGGAAATACAGATGTCTGTTTTGAATATAAAATCAAAACTAAATTGCCCTTTCAGTTGAAAAAAAACCAAAAAAAAAAACCAAACAAAGCCCAAAAAACAAAACACTTCCTTTATGGCATATTACCGTATGCAGTCTCTCACTTTCTTCAGCGGGTGGGCTGTCTCTGAATTGTGATTTTATAGGGGTGAGGAAGCAGAACCCAGGTGTTGTACAGATGTGATTGTTCTGTGGTTGGAGTCCAGTCATCGAGCTGAGGTTTCTCTTGGCATCACGGAAATGGAGTTGTGGACAAAATGATCTTAAAACCAGGATTTGGAGCACTCTGAGACATGTTTATTTACTGATTTTTGTCAGTTGTGTACTACTAAAAATGCTACTAGACAATATAAAAGATGAATATTTGAAGCTATAAAGCATTTTTGAACTGTTAAAAGTTGAAAAAAAGTCTTTAAAACATAAATTAACCAGCAAGCTGAGAACATTACATTTTAAGTTTTTAAAATAGCAAATGGTTCCACATTTGTATTAATATGTAATTTCTGGGGGTGTATATTCTTGACCCTCAGCATCAGACACTGAAAACAATTCTGAGTCCTGCAATCTATTTTTTAATGACGTGATTTAAATGTTTCAAGCCATCCGTGATTAAGTACATTATTAATTGATCAATCAATTGCCCAAAGGGCTATTTAAGGCATCAATTTATTTGCTGAAATGTTTTCAAATATTTTGAAATGCTTGTACATTTCCCACCAACAGAAAATGATGAAGGACAACAACCTTGTGCGTCACCTGGATGCATGTGAAACAATGGGCAATGCTACAGCCATCTGCTCCGACAAGACAGGCACACTAACCACCAACCGCATGACGGCTGTGCAGTGCTACGTTGGAGATGTGCACTACAAAGAAATCCCAGATCCTGGAGCACTACCACCAAAATCACTGGAGCTACTGGTTAATGCCATCGCTATCAACAGCGCATATACCACAAAGATTCTGGTAAGTTACTGTGACAATCTCTCTGTCTCCCTGGCCTTTGGTAACAAATTCATTTAATTAAAACCTATACAGGTGGGACTTCAACAGTTGAATATTCAATTAATATTCATTTGTGTCAAAGTATAATAAGAGACTTGGAACTTGCATATGTATCATCTTACTCCACGTCAACGGTTAAACCTTGATGAAAGCATCCTTGGAGTGGTGAGACAGGTCAACGGTGCTTTCTTCCTGGCAAAGCATGTGGTCACCGTCCTTTGTAGCTGCTTTAGATTCATCCTGCATTCACTCAGCTTGTCACCTTGAGAACGGTTGTGTAATTTTGTCCTATCTGACATTCAGAGCGTAGCGAACTGTAATTGAATCTAATCTGTCTAAGTGCTAGAGATGGTTTCTTATTTACAATGACTGAAGTGGACAGAGTTTTCTCTGAGCTAAATAGATCTTAGAGAAGCAGATGGATATATGGACGGCCCCTCCCCTTGACTTTTTAGTGTTCCGATCAAAAGGATCTGAAGCCTGTTGTTTGTTCAGGACATGGGTCTGAAACATTATTTAGGTAAATGGTCCGAAAAAAAAAAAAAGAAAAAAGATTTCCAAGATTAGGATGTCTTCATTTCTTAGAACGACATGACTTCCTTGTTCTGGCATGGCCATAATACTCATCTGCTCCCCTTCTCAAAGGCATGTGCATAAACACAGCGGGTGTGCCTGTGCATGCGTCATCAGCCTTTTAAACTCCTGTTGTGTTTATTCATTGGTGGTTGACCAACTGATAAATGCCTGGAGTTTGTGCTGGAAATGAGCTGAGCAGGTGGGACATTTTTTGTCAAAGTATCCCACAAATTGCACTTCCTACCCTTTGAGGCATAATCACTTTTGGTGAGTTTTGGTTGTGCAGTGGATTTTCAGATTTGGTTCCTTGGATGGGCAGTTGATGAAATGAGAGTATGCAGTTAATAATAGTGTGCAATAAGAATAACTATGAAACAACACAGCTCTTCAAGCATCTTCCATACCGTCTGCTGAATGAGGTGTCGCTCAAGTGAAGGATAACACAGTTTAAAAAGATGAAAAATAAGACTTCATCAGACACAATAAAGACACTTATTTTTATTGATATTCATTTGTCACAGCTTGATCAATTTTATCTTCACACCACACATGTAACATCGTCTTTGTGCTTTTCCCTCTTCCCTTTCTGCGTATATCATGTTTTAATATTATTTTATCTTATTTTTCTAGATATGCATTACTGTTTTTAAGTTTTTAAGGGTTTTTAAGACAAGTCAGATGTAATCTAAGCACATTTGAGGGTCAGTCCATGTCCAAAAATGAATAAATGACCATGTTCATAATAAAAGTCAGTTGTGTTAAAACCTAAGCTTTAAAAAAATCTTCTTATGAAATGAGACCAGGAAATACTTTTGGTGTGAATTGAATACTTTGTGTGTGAGATAGACTGTTTTTGTCCCATTTGTGTTCATTCAGAAACACAATTTAATGTTTTTGTGTTCATTAATGTTTTTAAACATTTAGTTTACTGAAATTGTAATTTCCACTAAAATTAAAACAACAAAAAACCATGCTATTGAACAATATTGCGTATTTTCACACATAGAACCACAAAATCAGATTGATACATGGTATGCTTTTTTTTCCTTAGGTTGCCTCAGTTTTTCTTTCCCACAACACATTTGCTGGTAAAATGGGCTATACTTGGAAGATATTTTCCCTTGAGAAACCTGAAGAATGCTTTGTAGTATTACATCAGACTACTGCACCTACACAGCTGCTTAGTTCAATGGCATTAAGAGCTGACGAAGCACAGCTCAGACTTTGTTGTTTATTTCATTATTTTTTTTACTTTGTTGTTAAAATTGAATATATTCACACTTCTGTGACAGAGATGGCAACTTTTTCTCTGTTATAATTTAATCTCTTCCAATCAACAATAATGGCATGTATTCTGTATGATCTATTTTTTAAAGACCTTCAACATCAACATACATCTATTTGAAAATAGAGCAGTCATGCTCAACTGCAATCTCAGTACAGCAGCTGATTTCAACACCAGTCGACTCGACACCAACTGATCATTCAGCTGTTTCCTTCAACTGGTGAATTTCATGCAGAGTGCACTATTTAAATGGCTTTTATTTGCTTTCCCCTCAACAAGCCCCTTTCCAATCTACTTCCACCCCAGTGCCTGCTTATCAAACTGACTAAATCAATTTCATGTCTGTCATTGATGCGGCTCTGTTCTGTACATTGGGGGTTCTTTGCTCCTTCTTTTTCTGCCTCAGGCATTCCCACTTCTGCTCATGAAAGGCCATCACTTCATCCACACACCTGCGCATACTGTAAATACACAGTATATTTTTTTGAATTTCCCCCTTGGGGGATGAATAAACTACATCTAATCTAATCTAATCTAATATGCATGCATACATTGAACCCTGTCCGAGCTGTCAATGCAAGAGGCAGGGTACACCCTGGGTCTTCAATCACATTCATCACATGGCCACACGAAGACCAAGAACTATGCACATCTGCTCCTGGGGACAATTTTGAATCTTTAATCAGCATATCATGGACATTTGTGGGAAAGCTGGAATACCTGGAGAAAACAAGCAAATTCCACCCAAAAAGGACCCTTATTATTATTATTATTATTATTATTATTATTGTTATTATAACAGGACATTTGGCAGTTTATTCAAAGGTAAAAGGAAAGAAAAGCACAAAGGAAAAGTAAGATGACAGATGACAAATTAATTAAGGAAGCTCAGAAAACAGGATGCTGAAGAGATTTCTGAGGAGTACGGTATTTAGTCCATTCCTCATTCCCTCCCCCAGCCACCTCCACTCCCTCAGTGCAAATCAAGCCCTGCGGTATGGTGTGTTCTTATATAAGAGCCCAATCCTGTGGGATGCTATAGGAGTCTTTGATGGCCACCACACAAAGCCGCAAAGGCAAAGAGGCAGGCTTTGATACCCATATCAATCCCCCATGTGCTCTCTAGCTTTATAATACAGTCACTGTATTTCTGCCTCTTCTGGCAGTGCACGGATGCTACTGTACCATCCTCAAGGGAGAAATTTTCAAAAGTTTACACAATGAAACCATAAACACAAACAGTATATGCACACTTACATGTTATTCAGATGTTATGCATGCACAAAGATGCAGTATCAACGTACACATCCATGCAAATGGTATATATATGCTCTGAACAGAATGTGAGAACACATGCATAAAAGTGAGCACACAAGCTGTGTGTCTTAACGTACTAGTTGCCTGTGATGCCTCCTGCAGTCAAGTCAAAAATATTTTGCATAGCGAATGTGAACAGCATTCAGTGACGTCAGTACTACTGATGTCATTTCAAAGGAACATGCGTCATTCCCAGCAGCAGTGGCCCCCAGAGAATTAGATGTGCATTAATCTTCTTTTGCCCTCATCTTTGTGTTCTTAGTTTATTCTTTATGTAAGCGCCACATTAAAGTTGTCTGTAACACACCAGGGGGCAGAGAGTAGATGATACATTACAACGGTGTACACAGTATACTCACACAGTATAGTATACACAGCACACTCTGTTGGAGGTATGCTGACCACAGGTGTGTGTTCTCGCAGCACAGTGGCATGTGTTTAACATGGTTGTTTGCATGTTTATCAAGCTCAGTTTCGTGTGGCTTCCACCACCTGCTCGGGTCATTTTTCTGGTCAGGAAAGAGAAAGGTAGACAACACTCCAGTACATCCAAATGGTGTTAACTCTAAAATAGTCAGTATGTGCTATTTTTTTTCAAAGGAATCTGCCATTAAAGGAGCTTACTATTTGCGTCAAAGCCGATTTAAAAAAATATGTCTCAATGTAAATTAGTAGACATACTATAAATAGCTGGTTACATGATACTGTTAGCACTTTATAGATTGCGGTTTAGATAAGTTGCCTTCCTTTTGTTCAGCAACAACTCGTGACAACTCACTGTTATTATAGTGGGTGCTTCTTGCTGTGCTCGTGTCATATGGATATTGCACAGTTTGGCAGAGGGAAGAAATGGAAAAGAGGAGAGCATGCCTTTGATAGATAGCTTAAAGAACCCAGTTTCTCCATGTTTTTTTTTCCTTTTTTCTTGGCGACTAGTACTTCCAAACTTGGTAGTACAGATAAGATGAATACCCCTCTGTACGCACACCCACCTGACATTGCGCTTCCATGCTCTTATGGACCCTGCTTCAATTGGTTCAAGGGACCAGTATCTATCACACACATAAAATACCAGGATGTAAGGAAAGAAATGACAATATCATGATAACATCACCCTGTCTCATAGTGACATTAATGTAAATGTCATGATGCCAACAAGAAACAACAAAATACATTATTAGAGACAAAGGCTGAAAGTTATTGGTAAAGAACTGTTTTGAATTTAAAGAGAGATCAGGAAACAAAGGAAAAGGGCAAAAAAAAAAAAAAAAAGGAAGAAGCGGCACAGTCATGTGGCAAGTATCTTCATCATGGACTCTAAGACTGCATTACTGCCCTTCAGCACGCCTCCAAGGCCTTAGCCCAGTTGGCTGGTATAGTCATGTGAAGAGCTAGTGTACCATCAACTCAATACAAAGACAGGACAAGAGGAAAAAAGGAGGCTGGGAAGGTGGAGCAATTTGCAAGGAGAAACTCATAGTGAGGGGGAGAAAGTGGAAAAGAAGAGAATAAAAAGAGAAACACAGGACTAAATGAAATTTAAACAAGCAGCAAAAGGAGAGTACTAAATGCTTGAGGAGGAGTGATGGGAAAAAAAGGAAGAAATGGGGGAACATGAGAAAGGAGAAGGAAGGAACAGGAGGAATAGATTAAGGGGAGCCCCAGGTGGAATAGGAAGTAAAGTTGCCAGCTCTCCCTCTGGCATATGTCCTTGCCTGCAGGAACACCCAAGGACCAGGGAGAGGGCAGCTGGTCCTAAGCCACATTCAGGCCAGGATGAGCAAGTGGTAGCCCAGCCACGCCAGTACTGGGTATCCCATGCCAGAAACTGTCCTGGTGCATAGAAACCCATGTTAAGCTCAACCTCTGCAAAATCTCTGAGAAGAGAAGGGTTGGTGTCTGCACCATGTTTATTACTTTTTTAGAAACATCTCTTCCTCCCACCGTGTTCTATATAGCAGAAATTGTGAGCATCTGTGATTCTTAATAATTATTTCCTCTATGATAGAAGTTGTACCCCGAGTCAATGTAAATTTTAATTCCTATAATTTAAATCAATAAGCATATCCCACATCCCACTGTGAATTATTTCTAAATTTGCAATTTATTTAGAAGGTAGTATTCACCCTTAATTTTGCATTTTGTCTACTATGAACATGACCACTTCACTGGATTTAAAACAGTAAAAACAGTTTTTTTTGTTTTGTTTTGTTTTTTTACATCCCGTACGGTAATTTGTGTTTTAGTAGTTTAACTTGATGTTTTCCTCTGGCTGGGAGTCTATTCTCCCTGACACCACCAGACAGTGTAGATGAGGCCATTTGTTCCATCCTGTCATTAGCCAATGACAGGCAGTGTCTTCCTGATGTAATCACAGGTCATTAGGAAAATGCATTATTTCTGCAGTTTGCCACAAACTCAGCATAAAGTATTTATAGTCTTGTCTATAAGACACACAGCTGGAAAATAACCAGATATTTCCAATTACAAGGTGAAGATGGGCCAACACTCTGATTGGGTTTTAATGATTAAATGAGATTTTGAAAGACTTTCTAGCCTCCTAACTGTAGGAGGCCCAACTCAACTGCTACAGCTGAAAGGACAAGTAGATTATGTCTGAGCCAGTATAATTCACTGATGTTTAAGTTGTGTTTTCACTGCTAAATCAAACACTGAAAACAAACTTGGAGGGCAAATAAATTATGCTTTTAATTAAGTTTTTAGCAGTCAGCTTTCATATATTGATTACAATCTTATGTCGGAGAGCAGCATGGTGGCTTGGTGGTTATCACTGCTGTTTTACAGTAAGAAGGTTCCTGGTTTGAATGCCAGCCTTACGTGTTCTCTCCATACTTGCCTGGATTTTCTGCAGGTACTCTGGCATCCCTCCTCAGTTCAAAAACATGTATCTCATGTTAAGTGGTGATTCTAAATTTCACATAGAAGCATGTGTGTGTGTCTGTGTGTGTGTGTGTGTTTTTTTTTTTTTTTTTATGAGGCCCTGTGATGGACTTGCAGCCTGATCAGTGTACCCCTGCCTTTAGCCCAAAAGAGCTGGGATAGACTCCAGCCCCCCTGACCCTAAAATAGAATAAGCGGGCATAAATAATGTAGGATTTAAAAAAGTGCATACATCCACACACTAGATAATTGAAGCCTTCACTGATTAAAAGTTTGTAAGTTTATATTTTTTTAATGTGTCCTAAAACGGACCTGGGCTAATTCAGCTTCATATGCTATAGTTGAGGTCTTCTTTAAAGCTGCAGAGCACGACCTGGAGTCTCAGAAAGACTAGTTCAGACAGCCAGTATGTTCCATGCACAAGATTTGGAGATTTTTTTTGTGACTTTTTGAGCTAATTTCCATGTGCTGTGAGGAATCAATGTAATGAGAAGCTATGAGCATTCTGTTAAACAGTGATTCTCGGTCTGGACATTTTCAATTGAAATATCACTGAGTCATCCCTGGATTCAGGCAAACTCGCGGAATAAGGCGAGTGTGTATAGAGCGTAGGCCTGCATTAAGCCAGAATGGGCTGCAAGACTATCAGCAAGAAGCTTGCGGAGAAAGAAACAACCATTCATGCAATTAATTCAAAAATGGAGTAAATAAAAAATCACCATCAATCGCTCCACGGTTTGGAAGGACCATGCAACATGTCACCCCATGGGGTAAGGATGATCATGGGGAAGGAGGGATCAGCCTTGAACTACACAGGAGGAGCATGTTAATGATGTCAAGACAATTGAGACCACAGTAACCAAGAAAATCATTAATGGCATCCCTTTTAAACAATTCAAAGAAGACATGCGAGAAACTGATATGGTCAGATGAGACCAAAATGAAGCTCTTTGGCATCAACTCGAACTCACTGATTTTGGAGTAGTAAAAACTGTGACCCCTAGAATACTATCCTCACCATCAAACATGGAGGTGGAAACATTAAACATTATATTGGAGCTGTTTCCCAACTTCACTGCACTGAATGGGATGATGGCTGGATTCACCGGCCTCTGTGTGTGAAAGAATGGTTGCAGGAAGTATGCCACATCATTTTCAGTCATGGACGGACCACCGCAGAGTCCAGACCTTAACAACTCTAATAAAATTTTGGAGAAAAAATTACTTGTTTTTCTGACTCACCCATCAACATGTACTATAAAATCTCCTTCCCTCAGCCAGAACACTGAAGACAAATGGGTCATCCAGCATGACATATGGGCAAGGCAACAAAAGAGTGGCTCAAGAGCACTCATATCAAGGTCATGGAGTGACCTAGCAGTCTCCAGAGCTTAATCCTGTAGAACATTTCTGGGCAGACCTAAAGCTTTAAGTTGCCATGATACTTTGAAAACCTTAAGGATTTGGAGAGGATCTTCATCCTGATCCCTTCTGATGGGTGAACAAACCTGGTTATCTACTACATAAAAAAAATCTAACCTCTGTGCTTGCGAACACAGATCACTATTCCATAAATATGGCAAGTTTTGCTTAGGTAGTAAAATCTTATTTCACTTGATCAAATGCAAATGAATGACTTTTTTTTTATCTTTAATAACGAATGTTTCTGGGTTTTATGTATTGAAACGACTGTCGTTATGCTTCTTTGAGCAACCTGAGTTTAGTTTCGGGCAGTCCTTGTTATTCAGTCAACTGCCCGAAACTAAACTCAGGTTGCTCAAAGAAGCATAACGACAGTCGTTCACTGGCAACCACACCTCATGCCTAACGACTGTTGTCCACCAGTGGCCCCACTCACCCCTAACGACTGTCCTTTCACTGGTGTGACTCTCCTGACCCAAACAAAGGGTCCAGCGAAACTCCAGTAACGAAGTATTGTCTTTAGAAAGTGGTGGGTACACACCTCCACAGAGGTTAAAAACCAGAGTCATACTCCACTGTTTGTCTGACTAGTGCGGACTAGTCAGACTGATGCGTTGAGAACTGATGAAGCCGCTTGGATAAGAGGCGAAACGTCTTCTAAGACAAATCTAAGTCCAGTTGCCTATGATTCAATTGTTGCGAGAATGGAACTTACCTGGATAAATGAGAATATCCACAGACCTATATATATATATATATATATATATATATATATATATATATATATACAGTAATCCTATACAGTAATCTCCCACACTTCGCGGTCTCAGCAATCGCGGTCTCAGTACATTGCGGAAGTTTCAAAAATAAATTTGAAAAAAATTCAAACGAAGCACGCAAGACTGAAGCGAAACCCATCACATCAAGAACGAGTCTCAGGAAGCAACAAGAGCTGACAGGGGAGGCCCCATGAACGAATATCGAGACCTGTGATTGGCTGCTATGATGGGCATTAGTGTGCTGTCGGTTGTCTGTACGCTGATTGGCTGACACGCGTCCCCACATCTACCATCTCTTGCTCTCGTCAGCTACGCACAGAGGAGAGATCGCCAAAGTGAGTGTACCTTCCGTAGATTTTGGGTATGCACGTACATGTATACTGTATGTACATATACATGTATACATGTACATCCACATTGCAGTTTTCACCATTCACGGTAGTGGGGGGGGAGAAGCCCCCATTAACTGCGAAGTGTGAGGGATTACTGTATACACACACACACTGCCTAGCCAAAAAAAAGTCACCACCAAAAAAAAAGGTCATACACTATAATATTTCGTTGGAACACCTTTAGCTTTGATTACGGCATTGTGGCATTGTTTTGATAAGCTTTTGCAATGTCATCACAAGATTTATTTCCATTCAGTGTAGCATTAATTTTTTTCACCAAGATCTTACATTGATGATGGTAGAGTCTGACCGCTGCTCAAAGCCTTCTCCAGCACATCCCAAAGATTCTCAATGGGGTTCAGGTCTGGACTCTGTGGTGGCCAATCCATGTGTGAAAATGATGTCTCATGCTCCCTGAACTAGTCTTTCACAATTTGAGCCCGATAAATCCTGCCATTGTCATCTTGGAATATGCTCGTGCCATCAGGGAAGAAAAAAATCCATTGATGGAATAACCTGGTCATTCAGTATATTCAGGTAGTCAGCTGACCTCATTCTTTGAGCTCATACTGTTGCTGAACCTGGACCTGACCAACTGCAGCAACCCCAGATCAGAACACTGCCCCCACAGGCTGGTACAGTAGGAACCAGGCATGATGGGAGCATCACTTCATCTGCCTCTCTTCTTACCCTGATGCCCTCATCACTCTGGAACAGGGTCAATCTGGACTCATCAGACCACATGACCTTCTTCCATTGCTCCAGAGTCCAATCTTTATGCTCTCTAGCAAATTGAAGCATTTTTTTCCCGGGTAATATTCAAGCGTTTCAATGGTATAAGATTTATTACCAAGAAGCATTGTTAGAAAAATAAATAATCTACTAAGCACAAATTTTCCTTTTGTTCATATTCATTCAAAATGCGGAAAATGGTCTAGAGCAGTGGTTCTCAACCTTTTTTGAACAAACGCCCCCCTGGGCCACCATGATGCTCATTTTTAGTGGGAGCCCTGCGCTTGGTGGGCTGCTGCCAGCTTTTTCACATCTGGACACATCGCCGTGAATTTAACCCTGAGTGCACCAGAGCTGACGAGGTTCAGACGGTTTCGGTATTTTGTCTGCATGTGGAGAGTTTGGCTGAATCCCTGTTCAGTAAGTCGAGTCTTTAGATGCCTTGTCTGGATGTTTTTGGAAGGATGCTCCTGTAATGGCGATGGCTTCCTGGCTTCATTGGAGAACACCTGCTCACATAGCAGCACATCTGCAGATGTATGTTGCTCGGTGACGGAATAAATAAATAATTTATGTAATTCGCATTGTACTGTTGGTACTTTTTCTTGTTTTCTGCCATTTTTGATTGTACTGTAAATGTTTGTAATTAAACATGATTACATAGTCTTGATTGTGTATGTTTTCATTGGTTGTTGTCTGATTGTGATGTAGAGAGAAAAAGAGATGTTACCGGGTCATGGAAGCAGCAGACTCGGGGTTTTGGTCTCAGATAGCAGCTTTATTTTTTGAAAGGAAATATGAGGACATCATTTTATTGAAACATAAATAGATTTACACTATTAAAAACCTTGAGAAACCATGAAAGTTTAAATTAGAGTTCTCAAAGCATGGCGCCCCTCATTTGTGCTTGAGCGCCCCCTCTCAGCCCTGATGTTTCCAGACCAGCGCCCTCCTAAAGGTTCAGAACGCCCCCCAGGGGGTGGTACCGCCCCCGTTGAGAAACCCTAGTCTCCAGTATTACCCAGGCCATGCAAAGTTTTTATCTTTTTATTTTTTGAGGAACAAGATTGAGTATGAGGAGCTTTTTAAGTACTCAAGTGGGCTGAAAAGAGGTTTATTATCACTGTTTTATCTTTGGAGAATGAAAATCTCCTCCTACATATAACCTGTAAGCAACCCAACTGCAGCATACCGCTTGTCATAAACAGTGGAGAATTAAATATTAATGGTACATTCTGAATTTTTGTAAATATTTTCCTTTTGACTGCACAGAAATACATCACTCGGCCATAACATCATTCCTCTACAGTAGCTGCCTCCCCCAGCAGGTCAGCATTTCTTTTTAGGAAGTGCTCAAGAACACAACTAAAGGTCTGAGGTGTTCATTTGGTCTCCAAATTTCTCAGATACCAATCCATAGAGCCCACAATCCACAGGGCTCAAAGGATCTGCTGCTAATATCCTGGTACCTGACTCTTCAGCATATTCTTTCTCCAGATCCCCTTTTGAGAGCACAGTGAGGACCGACTCAATATCAAGCAGCTGGTCAAAGGTGGTCAATGGACAAAGATAATCTTTCTAATGAAGAATGTGAACAACCTATTAATTTGAGTATACTTTACATGGGACAGATGAGTACAATAGCAATAATGTAAAATGCAATACCAAGCTTTGTTTTAGGACTGGTTTTGGTTGGAGGCTTGTATAGATACAGAATAGCAAATCTGCAGTTAATCTATTATGTAGCAAATAAGGGTGTTTACTTAGCAGCAACAGAGAGGCATTTTGTTCAGTGTCACCTGCTGATAGCTGTTTTGTGTGCGTGTGTGTGTGTGTGTCTGTACCTGACAAACTGTTCTTTAGCTGTGTGTAGGTGTCAGCTCTACTGTAGGTTTTATACAGCAAAATCCCAAGGAGAGCTGCCGTGCCTCAGTACCAGCTAATGGAAATCTAAACAAAGCAAATGTGACACAATATACAATAAAATAATGACTGTGTTTCATCATACTGACTAACAACATTTATCAGCACTTACATGCAATTGTTCCCCATTTTACAACCAATTTTGTTAATGTAGATTGTGTTAGTGTGAACTCAGCATTTTCAAAGCAAACAATTTATTATGTTTGAAGAGAGAAACTAAGCAGTTTTTTTTATCCCCATCTTTTATTGGACTCTGACTTAAATTAAGTTGAAAATGTGTTGTTGTGTAGAGAAGCAAGTTATGGATAACGTCATTAAGAACTGCACACCTGTCAGTGCATCACTGTCACTATAATGATGACAATAATGATTCAGTCACAGAAGCAATCAGGTTATATATATCTATATTTGATTGCTTTTATTTCTGTGCAATATTTTAGCGATAAGATAAGGCCAATAAACAAACCTGGATAAGAAAATGAAGAGCAAAGAAGACTGCAGGACGTGTGAAGTAACATGACCGAGAATCTTATAGGAGATTCACAGCCAGCAGGTCGTAGTCCCCGAATGATGAAGAGTCCGCCTCTCTTCTCCTAAGTTGTATCTTCTAAGTGTACTTTCTCCAGTGTTACCATAGCAACACTGAGTGTTCCACAGACTGACCACACTCACACTTCCGCATGCAATAAGCTCCTAGGGGACATCCTGTCGCTGTGTGATTGACAGGATTCACCGGGCCCTGTGTGTGAAAGAATGGTTGCAGCAAGTATGAGACATCATTTTCACTCGTGGACAGACTCATAATCCAGACCTTAACAACCATGAAAATATTCTTGTTTTTCTGACTCTCCCATCAACAATACAAGATCTTTTGAAAGAAAGAGAAAAAAATGTATGCAACTCTGGACAGAAACAAATAATGTGACGTTGCACACATTGCCATTGCAATGCCATGGCACATGCATGCTGTTATCAAAGGGAAGATGATCTAACAAAATATTCGAGAGTCCAGCGCTTTTTCTTTTGGTTGGGCAGCATATTATGTACAAAAAATAAATATATCAGATGCTGTATTCTGTAGTTTATTATTAACTATCATTTTGCATAATTGTATGGCTCTAAACATGTAATTACTGACTGTGAAGGGTTGAGCTGCTCGCCTGAAGTAAGAGCATTCAGGTTTGATTCAATATATCTCATCTCTTGTCCACCCACACGCAATAACCCTTTCACCTGCTACCTGCTTAATTATCACTAGCTGCTTTTACAAGTGTTGCATTTGGCACACTGCGCTGATGCGCCGACGGAGAGAGAATTTCATCCACTGTACAGAAGTGATGAGAAAACATGCAGTATATGCTAATTGTTTTCTACTTAGATTATAAAATGATTTTCCTTTGCTTCTCTGCAGCCTCCGGATAAGGAAGGTGGTCTGCCAAAACAGGTCGGCAACAAGACGGAGTGCGGTCTGCTGGGATTGGTTATGGATCTGAAGCGGGATTACCAGCCTATAAGAAACCAGATCCCTGAGGAAAAGCTTTACAAAGTCTACACCTTCAACTCTGTCAGGAAGTCCATGAGCACTGTCATCAAACTTCCTGATGCAAGCTTCCGCATGTACAGCAAGGGAGCCTCTGAGATTATACTCAAAAAGTGAGTCCATTTTTTTTCTCCCTTTTTTTATTGTTGAAGTTCAGTCATCCTCTGTTTTTTCACAGTGCATTTTGATGACTGTACAAGAAAGACAAGTTCTGAATATCTTTGAGAAGGCTGATCTTCTTTGACCAATATAAGGATGAGGACAGAATTCTAACTGCATCAAAATAAATCTCTTCTAATCGATTTAAATTCAAAGTGAGAAACAAATGGAAGTGATTCTTAAATATAGCGTATGTGGAGAAACAAGGATGAGAGCACAAGTAAATTTAAGATAACAGTATATTAAAGGTAACAGCATTACATACGTACAATAATTAACTTTCTTTTCTAACAACGTGCAGCTGTTGAATCTGGCGATATGCCAGTACAGCTGTTTGTTTTCCATTTGGATGGATAAGAAATCTATTATTTGCATCATATTTTTTTTTCCTGTTACTGTAGTAACTCAGGCAACGCCCCTGTATTACTTTTGTTCTGCATGCATTGTCACTTGAGTTTAGAGATTATTTCCATACTCATCTCAGTGCTAGGGGGAAGTGAAATTAAAAGATAACTTTAAATGAAATGTATATATATATATTTTTTTTTTGGAGCTGTTAGCACATCCCAGTTTTGTCCTTCCACATTGTCAATTCCCACAGCACTCATTTCCTCCCCGTTACACCTCTGTTAATATCTCCCAAAGCAGACCATCGCTGTAACAGTGGTGCAGTAAAATGTTGTATCATTCCACAAAGCCCAGTGGGACGGGGTAGAGGTGCTACAGAGGTGGGAACATCTGGCTGTGTGAATGAGGCTTCAGTTACCACTGGTTTTTAAATCTTCAGTGCCTTGCTAAATCTATAGATGAAATAGTTGTAACTGTCTGTAAACAAAACATTGAAAATCAGGTATTAATGCATCTTCAACCTGCTGCAAAAACTCACAGTGTGCTCCAGAGTGAATGAGGACAGAGAGATCTTATTGTGTCAACAGAGCTGTGAAATCAGAGCACTAAAATATTGATCTCTCATTGTTTCAGAGAAGTTATCATCTAAGACAGTGGATATCAGAACCAGTGCGTACCCCTGTGTACCCCTGGGTGTACACATGCCCCAGGCACTCCAGAGGATGTGTTAGATATATATATATATATATATATATATATATATATATATATATTGAAAAAAACAAAAACGAAACATCAATTTAAAAATATTATAAAAATGGCTATTTCATAAATATTTAATCAGATATAAGTGCATGTTTATAAACTTAAGTTTTTACTCAGTCGGCCATTCAGTTTTATTATCCTTAAATTTCCACTTGAGTTTTTTTAAGGAGGGAACTTTATGAATTCAGGTTTTCCCAAGAGATGAAGCAGAAAGCCTCCACAACATGAGTGCACGATTTTGAATCCTTTTATTTCACAATAGTTTGAGAGAGCCCACTACAAATGAGCAATGTTTTACTTTACACAAAGTCTAATAAATCAGACGTTGATACCACAGTAATATGTTTTATGTCTTTTTTTCTTCAGCCAGAAATGAACTGTGCTGGTTAGGGGATACTTGGCTGAAAAAATATTTCACAGGCGGTACATGAGTGAAAAAGAGGTTGAGAACCACTGCTCTTAGCCACAAATGAAAATCCCCAAAAGCCTGTTAAAATGTCCAATATTAATAGTTTTTAATTGAATGGAGCCAAAGTGCACTTAGTCATTAAAATGTTCTGTGTTCTGCAGTGGAGGGAGAAGCACAGAGGCAACAGCAGCTGTAATAACAAAGCACGGATTTAGTGCAATGAAACACTAACATCTGATTAGTCGTTAAAGTCTTAAGCATGAAAAAAAAAATGCAAACCCTTTAGAAATAACTAACATTAACTGATTCAGAGTGAGTGAATCTAAAGCACAACTCCTCATGTCCTTCTACCAAGGAGGGCATTAAGAAAGGATTGGACCTGAGCAACAAAGATTAATCTTCAGTTGTTTAAAAAACACTTACATTCTAAGGCAGGGCTGTCAAACGCAGTCACACAGGGGACCAAAATAAAAAACTGAGTTCAGGTTGAGGAGCAAGCTGGGTCAAGGTCCATCCATCCATCCATCCATTATATATACCGGCCTCTTCCTATTTAAGGTCAGGAGGTCTACTGGAGCCTATTACAGTTCTCTGCAGACACAAGTCAGGGTTACATCCTGGAGAGGTCACCAGTCAAGGGTCAAATTTTATTATAATAAATAAACAAATAAAAACATAACTTTTCTTGCCAGCTGACATTATCACACTTAGCTCCTTCCATGGTTCGAACCCTAACCCTAACCCTAAGCTCCGATGTCAACTGTGTCCCTTGAGCGCTGAAAATGGCCCAAAAGTAAAGAAAACATACAGGCTTGTTTGCATTAAACAGAAAACATGTTTTCTGCTTTCCATCTCTCTTGAAATATCCTTTCCTCTGTGTAAAATGTTCTTTTCTAGGACACTTTTGCTCTAAACCATCACTCACCCAGACAGCATCTATATGTGAGTCCATCTGAGACATAAATGGGTTGAAAAATTGGACCCCATATGGGACTGTTCAATAGTTCCACATTGATTATATGTCCAAGAAAAAGACACCAGTGGCCATTCATCACCTATGTATCAGAACATGACCACTGCATGGAATTCACATGGGGACAACATGTAACATCCCACATAGGCCCTATTTTTCAGACTATTTATATCTCATATGGACCCGCATGCAAGAAGTGGCTGAGCAAGGAGAAAACTGTTGGAGGAAATTGCTTAATTCGAGATAACAAAATGGAGATGTAGTGGTGGTGCGTGTAGTTATGGATGATGCATGTCTCTAAATCACTATGGAACTGGATCATACACTGTGTTTGCATGCTCTGCTGGGGCAAATAAAATGGAAGTGGCGGGGCAGATTTGGCCCACAGGTCTTGAGTTTGACATGTATGTTCTCAGACACTAATAAAAACATGACCACTGTGCACCTTGTGCGTGCATGGAGCGTGTGTGTGTTACATGAACAGATTTGGAGTTGATACAGCTCCTGGTATAACTGTCTGTATAGGCTGTTCTGATCACTGAAACAGCCTTACCACCCCAACGAAGACTGTTGTAAAGGAGAGACACACTTCAATGAACTTAATTTGCCTAATACCTCAGTGAAAATGCAAAAGACGCTGGGCTGAGAAAATCTTTTAGCTCCTTGAAAAGACCTCTGGGCTGCTTAAGATTGCTGTAGGTTGAAATGCAGCTCAAGTCTTCTTTTCTCGTTCATTAGTCCGCCTTTCATTTCTTATTTGATTTACCCTCCTTCTATGGCCTTGAGTGCTTTGAGTTCCTCTTATTTTTTTTTGCTTGAAGACTTTTATGTCTGAAGTTCTTTTTTTAACCCAAACATCGTTGGTATACAGGATATATCTTGGTGTCTACTCTAATAAATGCCAATTTATACTTATAATTTCCCTATTGAGGTTTTTCAACTGTCTGGTTAGTTCATTTGTTGTTATGAAGTCCGTCCATCCAACCATTATCTATGTCTGCTTATTCCTGTGCTAGGTGGAGATCTGCCAAAGCCTATCCCATCTCTCTTTGGGGGGGAAGGCAGGGGTACACCCTGGGCAGGTCTCCAGGCCATCACTGGTTGCTTTGAAGTCAAGACAAATTTTTATCTTATGATATATGGCCTTAATTGAATTGTATTGTTTTCTGTGTTGAGTTGATTTGGCACAAGAACTGTAAATGCTGATAAAACCAAAGTTATTTAATCCTAAGTGAACCTGAGTCTGACTGCCCTATACTCCCCGTCTCCATTTACAGATGCAGCCACATTCTTAATGAAGTGGGTGAGTCGAGGGTTTTTCGACCACGAGACAAGGATGAGATGGTGAAGAAAGTGATTGAGCCCATGGCTTGTGATGGCCTGAGGACCATCTGTGTGGCTTACCGCGACTTTCCTAGCGATCCTGAACCCAACTGGGATGATGAAAACAACATCCTCGGTGACCTGACAGCCATCACTGTTGTTGGAATAGAGGACCCGGTCAGACCGGAGGTAGGAGAGAGTTGGATATCTTGGTCAGAAAAGGGAGGATATTGCTTACATGGGTGTGTAAGTCCAGCTATCAGTTGCTCAGTGGAGGACCATAAAATTAACTTGAAAGCAAGTAACAAGTGTGTTTTGCTCTGACTTTATAAGTTAATCAACTTTTAACCCCATGTTTGCCTTTTCTGGCCAACTAAAATGTGGGGAAATTTCAAATCCTGCTATTGTTAAGTGTCTTCTACACATTTCCAAGTTTTTGGTTAGACTAGTCCTAATTCTTTTTTGGTAAAATCATTCACATGTACAAAAATTGAATCAGTGTTATCTTTTTCTTTGATCTCATGGTTTGGGTATATTTCTGTCAAAAACAAGAACTCCCTAAATGAAGTGGTGAAATGGTCGTGAAAACTCACTGGCCACTTTCAGACCAGTCCAGATTCCATGTATACCATGTATATTGAGTTTTACTGTGTTATAGGTTTTCTTTACTAGTTTTGAATAGAACTTGTCTTCCTCTGTCTTGTCTCTTCTCAACACTGCAAAGCAAATCTGTCTACGGGTACAAATAAAGCAATCTGAAGCTCAGCTTCAGTGAGGTTATGCATTAGCTGTGCTAGTCATAATATCGGCTCATCAGATCTAAACATGTAGAGCTGTGAACGAAGGGACAGAACTGGAGACCGTGGCAGCCTGAGCAGCATGCTGAGACTGAAGGTTTTATTGCTCCTGTGATCTGTTGCTTCATTGATGAGTTTTATCAAATGATAATTGGTTAATGAAATACACACTTCAGATACAGCTATTATCACTCTTAGATAATTAGGAAAATCTGACATGAGCAGCTCAGTGTTTCCATGATGCGATTCATTAATACTGTGGTATGAATGCTGTCGGGACCTTTCCCTTTAGGGGTCGCCACCGCAGATCATTTGTTTTCATCTTACCTTGTCATTTAAGATATTACATATTATTATAGTGCAGTACTTAGGAATAGGTAATCTTTGAATTTCTGACAATGAGAAAATTCTTTTAGAAGGCTCTGTAATTGCATTACTGCATTACTGTTAATTTTATGATTTACACTCGATATTCAAAACAAATTTAGGATCATAAAACATCACAGATTTTGGCACTTAGTGTGTCACAATATGTGGCTCAAACGCAGGAACACACAAGAAGCCAGATAAAGAACAAAAGATTACTTTAATAAATACTCATTGAACAAAAGTTAAATGCCGCAGGGCAACAACTCCAGAAGACAGAGACAGCAGAACCAACTAGACCAACCACGTCTTTTGTTTCAGCACCAAACCAAAACAAGCATTGAGGTAAAACACATGGTAAAATTCTAATCACAATATTTGAGTCCCAAACAGTAGAGGACATAAGCTCCATAAAAAAAATAACAATAACAACAGCAACAGCAGCAATAATAATAATAATAATGATAATTTAGTTGTCATTGTCCAAGTAGTTCTGGACCTACAGTAGCTCTAAATAGATGTACAGACAGATGGGCACAGACAAAAAACTGAATGTGAATTAAAGGATTTATCACAGAGTGGTTTTGGACAAAGGCTTCACGATGATTTTCACATGAAGAAAAGGATTAATATATCTGGAACAAAGCAGTATAGTATAGTATGGTATAGCAGTATCTATAAAATTGACTTCCCTTGACGGCTCCAGTTGTAGTGATGTAAAGCTACCAAACTAAGTGACGAGTGCATTTTTCCAACTTATTTCTTTCATTCATCTTCCATTCCTTTCTCACTTCTTCACAATTAAACTCATTCAATCTAACCCCAACATTTTTGCCCTAAATTTTAGCTAATTCTATCACTTTAATATCTGTGATGATCAGTGAAAATTCCAAGAGGAAAGGTGTTTACCTGTGACAGCAACCGAGGACCAAGTAATGCCTAGAAAAAGCCCCTAAATCCAGAGCAGGCTGTTAGAACAGGAGAAACTGAGGATGTAATGGCAGGAGTTAAACAGAGAAGAGGACTATACACCAGACTAAAATGTCTCTTTATGGATTTAGAACAACGGGCAGAAAGAGGACTGCAGAGCAGCAAGAGTATGTATGTATGTATCTATCTAAGGAAAGTATTATTCATTGTGCCTCTTTTATCTCTTTTTATCTGAACCAGAATTATGTAACCATTGGAATGGACCTATGATGAAAAAAAAATACCACCAGAGATAAAAAAAAAAAAAAAAAAAGGAACAATCACACTAGTGTGTAAGAAACCCTTGTTGAAGCAAATTACAGGGATTTGAAAAAAAATTCAAACATAAAATTTCTGCAATTTATCCTATTTTTTTAATTAATTAAACATTGATGTGTTGATAAAGTTCCTTCACATAGTTGCAGAATTCCCAGATTTTTTTCTAACCTTTAATTCATGTGGCATCTGACATTTTCAATAAACAAAGTGGAAAAGCATGGCGCAGAAAAATCATGCACTCCAGTAACACCTTTCTAGGTCTCTTGCAAACACTGGCTAATATTAGAAATTAGATGACTTTTCCCTGCTGCTTAAAAGGTCACACACACTGGTAAACATGTTTTTGGTTTGTTTATTAGTCTCTAATTTCTTCCTCCAGAATGTGATGTTCTTCTAATGATTGGCTGCTGTATAGGGCTGCCCCTGAGAGACATGAGGACGGAGGGACTGAGAGGAAAACAGGGACTGAAGGAGAGAGTCAGAGCCAGATAAACAGATTAGAAATAAGATTCATGTCAGAGGGATGACGGAACGCAGGAGAAGGAAGGGGGGTAAGGGAAGAAATGGCGGAAAACGAAACTGTAACCAGATCCATATCAGAGAGTCAAGAGGCTTGTTTTTCAGTCTCGCCTCTAGACTGTCACCCTCGTCCACTGTCAGGCCAGATTGTAGTTGTAATAAGCTCCCACTCTTCTCCTTACCTTTGGATGACAAATCAACTAAAGAACTGTGAATAAAATCAGTGTTTTAAATAATACCCAAGATGACAGGCAAACAGACTGCGATTTATTATCTTAGTAACAATGACCGAGCCAGAGGAGAAAAAACAGATTGCACAGTAATGACTTGCTTCACATATTTTAACATTCTCTGTAGGTGCTTGTTTACTTCATTAATTTCATAATACTTATAAAATTACTTCTGGGTAGGGCCTGAGAGAAAAAGCTCTAATTTCTCCCCTTTTTTATTTTTTATTTTTCAAAGATATTTCGCTTTGCCACATATGAAATATGAATTAGTGAATACAATGAGATGAGATTTTCTCTATTTGGGTCATATCTGTTTTCAGACTTTAGTGAATAGGATAATAATTTTTTGGAGATGTTTCAAAGTTAGATAACTATATCAAAACGATATAGATTGTTCAATTTTCAGCTCTTTAAAAACCTGCAGTGTACAGATTGTGTTTGTAATCTGCTCCCTTTGAATGAGTCAGTTCATTCATGCTTGTGTGATTAGTTTGAATTGGCGTCTTAATGTACAAAACACGTACACTTTGTGTGGATTCATTTGATCTTCCATCCTTCTATGTGTTTCTGTATTTCTGTGTTCATTTGTGCATTTGTGAATGTAAGCCCACTCCCATGTACACTTACAAGGTGCCCAAGTAATTATAAACTAGGAAATATTAATATATTCTTGAGAATTTGTGTAATATACTGTATGTGTTCTTCTCTGTTGAAACAGAGGACTGGAAGAACAGTCCTGTATGTTTGTAAAAATCAATGCGAGTTCTCATTACTGTATGTGGACACATTTGTTTATGTGTGGGTTTGGAGAGCAGAACTCGCCCACATTGACCTTTGTCAGGAAGAATATGTGTTTCTGAATTAATACTGCACTTTTGCAAGCTGTTGATAGTGCAGATCAGTTCTCATGCACAAATGCTGTGTTTTCAATATACTAAACTATTGCCTGGAGAAAGGGGAAATTACATAGAAAAACCTCATTATATATCCATTATTAAGACAAAAACAAGAAGAAACATTTTTCGTCTGCTCAATTGACATTATAAATAATAATATGTGGATTTTTATGTGTGCATGTTTTGCAGATTTATTTCACTTCTGAAACTGAATCTCAGCTGTACCCATACATGAAATGGTTGATAAACAGACTATTCCTTCTGGAGTTGATAGAAACCAAAAGTATTGAGAAAGAAATCATATTTATTTGTTTATTTATTTTTCAGAAAAAAACAAATGATATATGATATATGTGTCTGTCTGATGTTTAAGGAAATAAGAAAAAATAAGTTGCCAAACCTACTTAAATGGTGAAGATGTCATGATTCTGCTTAAGCTCATTCCGACGACTACTCCTTTGTGGACAACATCCATTTTTGCTGGCTTTGAACGATTGCTGTGTGTCATGCTACATCTATGTTTCTCTTCTAACAACTCAATTAGGTGCCTGATGCGATTCAGAAGTGTCAGCGTGCAGGCATCACAGTACGCATGGTGACAGGAGACAACATAAACACCGCCAGGGCCATAGCCATCAAGTGTGGCATCATCCATCCAGGAGAGGACTTCCTCTGTATTGATGGCAAAGAGTTCAACAGGAGGATCCGCAATGAAAAAGGAGAGGTACAGGAACTGTTTGTCAGAATTAGAGGGAGACAGAGAGCGAACCAGACTTCAACAAGAAACACCTAAACTGCAAATATCCTCCATTTCCATCTATGTGTGTGTGTTTGGATGAATGTGTGCATGTCCAGGTGGAACAGGAGCGTATTGACAAGGTATGGCCTAAACTCCGAGTCCTGGCCAGATCATCTCCAACCGACAAACACACACTTGTCAAAGGTAAGATGGTTGCAGATGGATTCTCTTTTTTTATGACATTTTTCAAAAATTTCAAATGAAAATTTCATTTTCATTATTATGTATTTAGAGCTCATTTAGGATCAAGTTGAACTGATTCATTTCAGGCACTTAGGTTTTTTTTCACATGTCTCTCTGTGTGTTTTTGACAGGTATTATTGACAGCACTATGGCCGACCAGAGACAGGTGGTAGCTGTGACAGGAGATGGGACAAATGATGGACCTGCTCTAAAGAAAGCTGATGTCGGGTTTGCCATGGTAAACAAGAGTTTGGGGTTTTTTTTTCTTTTGTTTTGTTTGTTTTTTTCCCCACTATAATCATATGAAATCATATGAGCCATATTTCAGTCAACATTTGCAGATGGCTTTTTCGCCTCAATCTTATTTTTTTCTCCAGACATTCTGCCTCCATTTGTGCAGATTAGCAGCTCCCCTAGAGGATCTTTATGGCTACACACTTTCACAGCATAAACTAATGTCCGGACAATAGAAAAAAAATATATGAATACATATGTTTAGTAACATCAGTGTATTTGCATTTCTTGATATGTACTCCTACATTTAAGGCCTTCAACATATTACAGATATTGCTAAACACAATATCCATGAAAGGCTGAGTCTTTGAGGAGAAGATGGACAGATGATATCCAATAAATCTGTGACAGCAACAAAGAAATGTTTAAAAACGGTTTTCCTCAAAACAAAGTGATATGCAAGTTTCTCCTTTTTTCTAAGCTGGATGCCCATGATCTGTGATTGCTTAGATGAAACTACATCAAGAACCACCATTAATAACTGTAGTAAGCCATAGCTGACAAGACCACATGGGCAAGAGATTATTTTGGGAAAATTTTGTCACGCACTACCATACAGAGCTGTGCGTTCACAAATGCCACTGTGCAAAGCAGAAGCCCAATGTTAAACTTGTCCAGAGGTGGTTTTGACATCTGCAAACTCAGAGGCATCTAGGATGGACCATCATACAGAGAAAACATGTATTGTGGTCAGATAGTTGGTACTAAATTTACCTTTATTGAATTTCCCTTTATGGGATAAATAAAGTGTTTTTCATTTTCATTAATTTTTTCATTCATCAAAGATCTTTACTGAAAGTAATGAGCACTGTCTTAACCGAAGATGTCCAAAAGCCAGTCTCTGTGATGGTATGGGCTTGTATCAGTGCTCTTGGTAAAATGAATTTACACAGAAAGATACTGTGAGATTTTAAAGTATCAAATGTGACATCTTTTCCAGGGACATCCATATATTTATCAACTAGACAGTACAAAGTTATTTTGCACAAAACCATTTCTGAAACATGCGATGGTTTGTTCAATATTTCTTTTCCAGTGGGCCATTTAGATTTCTCTTCTGACAACTGATAAGTTGTCGCTCCACGCAGGGAGTATACACAAACATCAAACAAATATTTCAACAAAATGTTTTAGGCCTGAAATTCAGGAATAGATTTATTTGATGTTCTTGTACCACATTGTGAAACCACAGAGGCTTTCAATAAACAAAAACAAATAAACACATCAATAACAAGAAAAGAAAAGGGAAAATAATTGTCCCGTCATTGTTTTTTCAGGGTATCGCTGGTACGGATGTGGCCAAGGAGGCGTCAGATATCATCCTTACAGATGACAACTTCAGCAGCATTGTGAAGGCAGTTATGTGGGGCCGAAATGTCTATGATAGCATTTCCAAGTTTCTCCAGTTTCAGCTTACTGTCAATGTTGTGGCTGTCATAGTGGCTTTTACTGGTGCCTGTATCACACAGGTAAGAGGCATTTAAAAGCGGTCATTTGTATCAATAGTATCACACATACTGATAGTATCCTCCAGGTTGGGTTACAATTGCATTACTGTTGCCCAGTACGTAATAGAAAAGCTGATGAGTGTTGCTCTTCATCAGATATCTAGAAAAACAATGCTTTATTTCAGAAGGTAAAGATGAAAAAGCTTATCCATCGCAAGTTGTATTGAAGTGATCAGTTGTTGATGGTGGTTTCTATTTCACTTCCCCAGGACTCTCCACTGAAAGCAGTTCAAATGTTGTGGGTGAACCTGATCATGGATACTTTTGCCTCTCTGGCCCTGGCAACAGAGCCGCCCACTGAGTCTCTGCTAAAGAGGAAGCCGTACGGTCGCAATAAGCCTCTAATCTCCAGCACTATGACAAAGAACATCTTAGGACATGGAGTCTATCAGCTCGTTATCATCTTCACACTGCTCTTTGTTGGTATGTACAGACATTTAACTCTGCTGTAATGATGTGGTGCCGTGCAGGTTCAAAATTAACGTACTGTATTCTTCGTTTCCTTCAGGAGAGCAAATCTTTGACATTGACAGTGGCCGGGATGCTCCTCTCCACTCACCTCCGTCTGAGCACTACCATCATCTTCAACACCTTTGTCATGATGCAGCTGTTTAATGAGATAAATGCTCGTAAAATACACGGAGAGAGGAATGTCTTTGATGGTATCTTCAGAAACCCCATCTTCTGTTCCATTGTTTTTGGTACATTTGCTGTACAGGTAGGCAGTCACAAGATATTTCATTGTAATTCTCAGTTTTAGTAAGATGTTGCTGTATAATAATTTCAGCTTGTCTAACTCAGTTGAACAATTACTTTTTTTGTTCAGTCGATAAGTCAAAGTTTTTTCCTTCTTTCCATAAAAGTCTGATTTTCTTTCTTTCTTTTTTTTTTATCGTTTTGTGTAGATTGTGATTGTGCAGTTTGGAGGAAAGCCATTCAGTTGTCAACCTTTGGACCTGGAAAAATGGATGTGGTGTGTTTTCCTCGGACTGGGAGAACTTGTATGGGGACAGGTAACATGCATATTTGTCTTTCTGGTTCCTACAGTTGTTTCTACATTGGAGTTTGTGGATATTTATCGTAACCTCTGTCTGCTCTGTCGGCTAGGTGATAGCTACCATACCCAATAGCAGGCTCCGCTTCCTGCGGAGGGCCGGCCAGTTAACTCAGAAAGATGAATTACCAGAAGAGGACGTAAATGAGGAAAATGAGGAGATCGACCACGCAGAGAGGGAGCTGAGGAGAGGACAGATCCTGTGGTTCAGGGGACTCAACCGTATTCAGACTCAGGTGAGGACATGTGACAGGCACCCAAAGTCCAGTTTCATTTGTCAAGCAGTTATTGTGACACTGATTTGATTTGGTCAGAGAAGAGAGAAGATAGGGATGCACATATTTGATTTGAGATTTTGATTTGAGCTGTTACTCTTATGCTCATATCTTTACATATTAATTAATAAATGAATTTATTGAATTAATCAGCAATAAATCAAAAAATGTTAACATTTCGGCTGTGACCTTGTTTGAACTCTTTCTTTTAATTTACATTTGTTTTTGTTAATGATCAATTTTGTGATGAGCAATCCACCCCAAACTATTTCCAAAAGGTGTTTTCCCAAAAGGAAATTCTGTACTGTGTTATAGGATATTAATGTTAGTCACTTCCAGCTTTAAAGTCATTTTTATCTCAAAGTGACTCGTCTAGGAACATGAAGATGCAGCTTTCCCATGGCAGAAATCTCCACTGTGGACCTGTGGACAGTCAGACCTCAACGTTATGTACAACAGGAAATAGTCCGTGAACTGTTGTCACTGTGATGAACTCTGCAGACCGGTATCACTGTGATATTCAAGATTGCTCTGCACGTGCATCGAACCTGCTTTCATCTGACTGATGTGTCACTGATGGTCCTCAGTGAAGCTATCTTACAGCGTAGCACTGTTGGCAGATGCAGCCAAACACGAAGAAAAAAAAGAAAAAGACAACAGAAACCAACCTGGATTTTAAACAGAGGATGTTCAGAATTTATAAAAGTTATAATTTGTTGCACCTTTGGTTTCATCCCTGTATTTCCAAGCAGTGGTTCAGTTAGTTTCAGTTAGCCATGTCACTGCTCTCATTGGGCCTCATTCAGGAAATCTTTGTAAATCTGTGAGTAAATTTGCAGATAAATCTCCTCCATACCAAAAATCTACTCCAGATTCAAAAACAGGTTTTTTTTTTTTTAAACAGGCATCTCTGGCAAGTGCTCTCCTTTTAGAACCCTCCAGGTGAGACGTAGTGACTGCATATTGTGAGAATATCAGTCCTTAATGTTGTAAAGTCTGAGAACGACAAGCAGTATTTGTGAGTACTCCTCCTTTACACAAGCTCTACACGTGGTCGGAGGCAGGACTAGATTTTGTTCAAACCTACAAAACGTTCTGAGCTACTAACATTTTCATGAACGCCGAAACACATAAATTTCACAGTTTACGCGTCGATCAGTCCTGCTCATGTTTCATGAATGAGGCCTGTCAATTATACTACTAATACTGGAATTATTACTTCTGAGCATTTCTCAAATCATTTTATAGAGTAAGATGTTAATGGCTGCATCTGTGCAATTTTCATTTTTTTCATTGTTTAGTCTTTCAAGCCAACTCTATGAGTCAGATTCACCATTTTAATGTTGGGAAACTACACTGATCTTTAGCTGCTCCCCCCATCTTTCATGACTGTGACACTGTGCTCCCCAAACCCAGTCAGCTTGTGTTGCCATTTGGTCTTTGTCACTCTGAGCAGCCATTTGTCCTCTCTTGTCCCACTCTCCTCGACAGATTGAAGTAGTCAACACCTTCAAGAGCGGCACCTCCTTTCAGGGGGCAGGGGCTCTGAGACGCCAATCATCCACCACCAGCCAGACCCAGGATGTAACCAATGTTTCTAGTCCTAGTCACGTGTCCTTGTCCAATGCCCTTTCCTCTCCTACAAGCACTACTGCTGCTACTGCTCCTCCCACTCCTGGCCGTGAGTCAGAACTCTGTCAGTCTGCTTGTCTGCTCTCTTTGCTTCAGATGTGCCATCCAGTCATGAGCAAGCATTTATTCTTAAAACAAATGACCTCAATCACTCTGGGGTTGGCATCTCTGAAGATTTGTCTTTTTCTTTTTCTTGCTCTTTGCTTTTTTTTTTCGTTTTCTCTCTTCTTCTGTCTTTTTGCTGTTCATAGTGGATTTCAGATTCATCTTTATATCTCCTCCCATGGTTAGGTGTACTGTCCTCTCATTGGTCAATGTGTGTTTGTTTTCCCAGAGTGCTAGGAGCGCAGGACTAAGGGTGATACCCACGGCGTGACATTTCAGGTTGTGAGTTTGTCTCCCTCTGCTCATCCCCCATACATCATCCCATCCTTCAGTCCCCTCATTTTTATGTCTCGACAGATGTTAATGTAAACCACTTCCAATCAACTCACAAAGGGACTGAGTGAACATTCAAGTATAAGTGGCAATGTTGCGTTGTTCCATCTGTGGGCTTGTAAGTGATGTGGTGAATCATAATGGCTCGAGATGAAAACATATTTTACCTGCTGTTTAACGCTTTTCCATTATTCCGTCAAAAAATAATAAAGCTACTGTATGTGAGGCTTAAAACACGTTAGAGAGAAAAATGTTTGCCACCTTGCAGGCTTTCAGAGAAGTGTTCATTTCAAAAGAAGATTCTGAATGGAGAAACTAAAGTAAACCAAAAGTAGGCGCAGTGTCAGGAACTCTTCTCTTTGTACCTCACCTATTCTAACACACCTGTCCAGCCCTCATCAAATCCTTATCTGCCTAAGCGCAACATAAATCATTTTTGAAATGCTATCCACAGGATGTGTTCAATAACACATCACCACGAGGTACTTCTGTCCAAATAATTCCCATCCCATCTAGTTGTCATGTTGATTGTCATGTTGCCATAGTAACAGACACTTCTGCAGCAACACTAATGTAGATTTAACTCCCCCTACCCACCCCTCTCTAACACCCCATCTTTAGTTGTTAGATGTCCTGTCACATCCAGGCAGACTTAATTGTATTTTACAACACCGGTTGTCAGTAGGAAGCTATGTAGCATAAATGTAAATAAAAGCATAATATTAGGCAGGTAATTTCAGTCGTATAGTCCTAGGGTTACGACATGCTGGCTGGTTCCTCTTTTCTTTAGTTCTGGGGATGTGTAATGTAAAAGTGGCTCTTTAGGTCAGCGAGACCTTTTTGTTTTGAATAATGTTGAGTTTTATGCGGCCGTGACATTTCCCTGGAATGTGAAATATCGCCACTCAGATGTTCATCCTATGAGTTTTGGACACGTTAGCCATCTGGAGAAGTTAGTTTCAAGGCTTCGTTGTTATTCAGATTGTTAAAAGTGATCTGAGTTTCTCGCTGTCATTCCTGGCAGCAGCTCACCTGCATGTGAGTAGTGACCTCTCTGTTGTATACAACTGGAGATTAAATCCACCTTTCACTCTCTGTCCATTGTTAAGTGTATTGTTAATTGTTGTATAACTGCCTCAATAGAAACTCATCCAGTTACAGGTAAAATAAGACATTCAGTTATTATTCTATTACAGGATGCGACAGACTTCATGACACAGTTTCCAATATTGATTTGTCAGACCACACATGACAGTTTTCTGCTTTGTCATGGTGAAGTTTTAACTTGCTTTAAAGGCCATAAACTATGCTGACTGTAAGTTGTTTTCAGAAGTGAGCCCCTGTAGTGACTTTCAGCTTTGTCCCCTGTGTGCAGACATTTTCCTGGATTCTCCAGAGTCTCTTAATGATATTAGTGTATACCCTGTGAAATGCCCAGATTCTGAAAAATTACCAATGACCCTTAATTCAGTCAGACAACTCACACTGTGAAAACTACAATTGTTTCTTGGGAACACATATTTAAAGTTTGGACACGTGTTACCTGACTTAACTCCCACGGGTCAATTCATTTAGATTTGATATGTCTGTCCTGATTAAACAATATATCTTTAATAGCAAAAAAACTCTGGCCAGGTGGCTGAAAAGAGTACAAATTCAATGTGTAATTTAGTCAAGACAAACATGATCTGCAGGCATTTTTTTTTTTTTTTTTTTTTGTGCAAAGAGCGAAAGCAAGTACATTTACAGATAATTTCTTTTTTGGTTGAACAACTTTGACCTGTCGGGAAATTCCAACTCACTACACACATGGTACAAAACCTAAACCTTTTTCACATTTCACTATTAAATATTTTAAAATTATTTTTTTCATTATTTATTGTTTTTGGAACTTTATAGACACTATACTGTATAATGATAGTGTTTGGGCTCTGGATTCTTTCTGGTATTATATTTACAAAAATATGTAATTTATTTTTAGATCATGCTTTCTGAACTTTCTTTTAAAATAAAAAAGTTGTTATAATAAACAACATTTAACCGAATAGTGTCAGCTATTTAGAGACAAAAAGGTTTCTGTTATCAAGTAATGGATCAAGTAAAAGTGGTGCCAACCATTACTGATGCAACTGAGATGAAATGACCCCCTTTTGCATCTTTTGTTCAAATACCACATTGTTGACATGATTTGGGGTTTGGATTACAACAGTACCCTCCAGCGATCTACCACTTAAAGGAACATAACACACTTAAAGAGCTTTTTAGTCTCATTGGGACCTATACTTGAGTGTTTACTTGGATGTGCATGGAGTTGAGAACATGCTTTTACCGTCAGACCTCTGACAATAAAACTTTTTTTCACTGTTCACCTCTGTTTCGTGTCACCTGTTCTCGTGTCCACTTCCTCCCTGTCCTGCTGTCTTGTTGCATGTAGTCTGTGTTTGTTTACCTCTTGTCAGCTTCCTGTGTTCATTATAATTTAACCTGCTGTTTGTGTCGTGTGAGTTTTATTGACACTGCAATGCTTGTTTTGAGCTAACCTCATGCAGACTGGACTCTTTAAATTTGGGACCATGCCCCCCCCTCCCTTCCCTCCAACCCCTGCTATATATGTGTGTGTGTGTGTCTCCCATTCAGAGTCTGTGTGGATATTATCCCAGACAGTGCTCTGGTACCTCCAGAAGTTTTTAAACCGCCTGATTGGATCTCTCAGATCTAACCTCCTTCCTTCTTACTGACCTCGTCCACCAGATTTCTTCAAACTTGCATGTGATATTCTCCTTTAATTTTTTTCTGTAAACATTCCATTTATTAACGTGGCTTGTTTCTAGGTATACAGCACATTGGACTAAAGCGTATACTTACAACGAGCGTTTGTGTTGCTTTGGTTTTTCTTGAAATGTATGATTTTCTTGTGTTTTTTTATGGTTGTGTTCCTCACAGTTTTCCTTAGTGCACGACAATATTGAGTGACTTGTGACCTCTAGTCATCTTGTGCAAGCAGAACACAGACTGCAGTTGCCTTTTATCTTGTTTTTTCCTTCACTTTTTCCTCTTCCTCCACCTCTGTCCTCTAATTTGAGGATCCCCTAATTCTTCTGTGTTTTTTCTCTTTTCAACATCCCTCTTCTCTCTCAACCAGAGGTTCCCTCCAAGCCTTTTATCTAATCTCTGATGTCATCTCTTATGGTTTTCCTTCTTTTCTTTGTTCCTTTTCATAACAGATCCGAGTTGTGAATGCGTTCCGTAGCTCCCTCTACGAAGGCCTGGAAAAACCAGATTCCAGATCATCCATCCACAACTTCATGACACACCCTGAGTTTAGGATAGAAGACTCCACACCCAATATCCCCCTCATTGATGACACGGACGATGATTCTGCCCGGAGGAGGAAGTACTCGAGCCAGCCCTCGTCTCCCAACAAGAACAACAACGCCATTGACAGCGGCATCAACCTTACCATCGACATCAGTAAATCTGCCGCGTCCTCCAGCCCCGCCAGTCCTCTGCACAGCCTGGAGACCAGCCTCTAACCCTGATCCTAAACTCACCTCTTACATCATTCCCTCTCAGTCAAGGGTCGCCTCCGTCAACTCCTCCAGACCTTTAACTGTTATGGTATACCTTGTTACTCCCAAATTCTCACCCAATTCTCACCTCCTAGTCCCCCAAACTACCATTTACCTCCATCACAGGGCAGGTCCTGTGGAAAAATGTCCATCTCCCTACACTCACATTGGGCCAGTAAAGCTCAACCTCTTCTTTCAAAATGGAACAATTCTTAGTGATATGGCAAGGTTAAAAGAAAAACTAACATACAATCAAAAAAGCTCAACAAAGCCACAGAACCTATACAGCCATCCTGCTTTTGTGGTTGTATGTGTACGGTGGCAGGCGTGGTGGTGCGTATGACTATATGCTTGTACTGGTTAGCATGTACTGTATAAGCGTGTGGCTGACTGCACGTATGTATGAACTGTGTCTGCAGTGGCACTGAGAGGAGGAAGGAGGGAGTTTGCTGAAGAATAAAAACCACAAAACAGGACAGACTTTAACCTCTCCTTAAACTCCTTCTCCTTCAACAATAACGTTGTTAATACTGATACAGTAATAGTTTAAATTAAATTAAAAGCTGTTATTATTCTAATTCTGATGCTGATTATTATTGTTATTATTCTTATTGCTCCTGCATGAATGTACATTACCCAAGTTTTATTTAAAAAGCGTTTTAATTTTATTGGAGTTCTTTGGTTCCGATAGGCTGGGCCTCGCAGCGGACTGCAGATTTAAAGACAGCTTCACTGAGTTTGTGGCCTGCAGAGTTCCCTTTTCCGTGTGGCATGTACCAGACTGTAAAAATTTATTTCATCCATAAACAGAAATGTGTATCAAGGTGGTAGGGCTTAACTTGCACAGTAGTTTTGCACCTGTTGAAAAAGAGGAACACAAGATAATAATAATGATGATAGCATTTATGAGATATATTCTATACATATAAATTCATAAAAATATATTTAGAGAGAGTTTATCTTTGTTTGTTGGCATGTTGCCTTGTTCCCGCTTCAATGGCTCAAATTATTTTGACTTATTTATGTCATAAAGAGAATGTAATTGTTTACAACCTCGTAGAGATAAACTTCCTGGTTTCTAAGAGGAGGCAGGTGAAGTTGGAGCTCAGAGTCATGTTGATGTGTTACAGAAAAAAAAATACATGGTGGAATTTGCCTGCTATATTGTCAAATAATGTAGGTATTTTTAGAGGATTTACTACAAAAAGAAACCAAAATGTTATGGGATGCATATTACATGTCGAATCTTAGTATTACTCAATATGATTGTTGGGATCAAGCAGGAGTGGCTTGCCTTTGTTTTGTTTTTGTTTTTTTCTTAATGAAGGCCTCCTTTTGTGACAGAGGATGATATTTGATTTTCTTTTCTTTTTTTTTAAATGTTTTATTGTTTCTGTGATTCAGCACTGACCTGTGGTGAGTGCATGAGTCGAAGGCTGATTTCAGGACCTTTTCATTGAACTTTCCTTCAAGGTAAACCCTGCTTGTTTGAAGGACTTGATGTTTTAAACATGTATTTGACCATCAAAAGGCTGCAGTTAAGTCACAGAAACTTGCAAAGTTGTATTGGGATTGTCTGTACCGCAAGGAAATCAGCTGTATTTTATTTAAAACTTGAAACATATTGTGTTATTTTTAACTTCAATTTGGTTTAAAGAAGTTTCATATCCTCCACCAGAAAGACACACATGCAGACACACACAGTCCCACAAAGCTTTTTGCATTTTTAACATCTAAAAAAAGGAAAAACTGACAAAAAAAAAAAACATGGAAAAACAAATTACAACAAAAATGGAATGTTGCTTTGACTCTTTATATATATATATATATATATATATATATATATATATATATATATATATATATATAAATGAAGATTTTCTGCACTATCTGGTTATGAATGAAAACTTCTGTGGTGTAACTCTAGATGTGCTTTTGTGTGTTTTAACAAAGCTTGTCTTCCTGCTGTCACAGAATATACAGTACTTTAGCATCTCAATTGTACTCACTAGTTGTAAACTATTTATTGTGCTTTGACCAATCAGACATTACCAGAGAGAAGTTCCATACGGAAGGCACATTTACCCATCTTATTGCACTCAGAAGGGCAATGCCACCTAACTAGCCTCTACTATTTGTATTACTTACCGAAGTCAAAGGCAAGCATGATGTGATAGGCTCATTATGCAACTGGGGAAAAAATACAAATAAAAAAAACTTAATTTTTGTACTTAAAAAAAAAAGAAATCCCATACAGTAGACAGTATAAACAATTATTTATCTGAGCTGTTCTGTCGTTTTTTCTTTCTTTCTTTCTTTTTTACATCCTCCTCCTCTGTCATTACAAAGTGAATACATAATTCTGGAGAGGGTACAGAAGCTTTAGTGGTCAGCTCAGGCGTGTTAAAGTAGAATCATAAAAGTGGCATGGACCATTTGAATTAAACCAGTCTTATCTAAGTTGGAAGAGAACAGTCTGGATTCTGATTTTCAACTTAGAAACTGTTAATTTATTTTGTTTTCTTTACAACTTGACATTTTATTTGTGTGTAAAAATGAAAAACAATAAATCAAAGAAAAAAAACAGCATTTTCAATATATAAAAAGACTTAAGCCAATATTCTCAAACCATTTTTACATCTTGGAGAACTTTCAGCTTTTAGAGGATGCAGTGAAACTGAGTTTAAAAATAAATTTTGTAAATACAGTAATGGGTCCACTGAGGACAGAAAACCCAATGTAGAATGGTGTGAAAACAGGAACTTTCCCTGACTACATCTACCATCATGCACCACGATGAGTCATACTGCCACAGCTGTTTGGCTGTATGTAATCAATCACTGCTCCTGTCAGAAAGTTCAAAACATTGTGATTACATCCAAATCATAACACGTCTTGTAACAATCATTATGTTGATGATGATGATGATGATGAAGATAATGATAATGATAATGATGATGATGATGATGATGACACTTCTTGCAATATACTCTCACCTGCCTCGATGTACTGTATTTAGCAGCATGCAGTTTGTGGAACAAAGAAAAAGAGAAATGCCAACAGATAGCTTTTTGGCATACTTAGCCATTAATGGGTAAGTGAATTAAGTGTTCATCTTGTTTTTATGACATTTTTTTATCTATACAATAATTGTAAATAAAGAACTCGATGTATTTGTTCATTTAATACTATGCAAAAAGTCATGCTTTTCTGATTGTGACCCACCCTTAATCCTAGAGTGTGTTGCTGGAATGTTTGTGGTCTCAAAAGTCAGTAAAAACAATGTGATGTAAATTATTTTCTAGCCTGAGGAAAAAGTAAAATGATGCTGAAAATGATGATGATACAGTACCATGAGGAGGATGATATGATGGTGGTGACGACGATGATGATGATGATGATAATGATGATGATGATGATGATGAACTGTGACTCTTGCTGCTTGACTGTCCCATTTACCACACTCCTGACAGGAGCACAAGTGGAAAACATAGAAAAAAACAACAACAACAAACAAAAAAATCTTTAAATAAATATCCCAGAGCAGCATGACCCAGCATGGTGTGTCCTGAACCCGTGTGACATGTCCTTTTGTGATTTTGTTGTGTATCACTTTTTAATGTCCACTGTGACTTTGTGTTGCTGTTCTTCCTTTTTTCTTTAATTTATTTAAAAAAAAAATACAACTTCTTCAATTTCTAGTTTAATTGTTACAAAAAAAAAAACAATAGCAGAAAGCAAGAAGGTCTCATCCTTTTTGAAATCGCTTTTTAAATAAGGCAGTTAGAGTGGGACTACTTACCTAATGAACATGGCATTTTTAGCATCTTTGGTGCCTTGTCTGTATCCATAAAAACTGTAAAATATGTCAAATGGCTTCACATTAACCTGTTGCCTTTGAGTATACCAACACTATCACCTTCCTCATTGAAGATTACTTCTCAAAAACAAATCTTTTAAACATGCAGTTTAGATCTTTGAAAGTACCTCCGCCTCGCTGCACAATTCAAATCTTTTAGAATATTTGCTATTTTCAGCACATAAGTTGCAGCTTGGCCCCTGTTGAAATTTTAAAACAGAAGGGGGAGTAATATGGACTCAGATGAGTAGAGTAGTTTAAAGTTTGGCTCTTGAAGGCTGCTTTAAAACGGAGCTGCTGAAAGTAGAGAGTGTTTCTGAGCTTTATTTTGCAGGCAGGCAGGTATCCAGTGGCTTTGCTTTAAGGGGCCTTTGCAGGGTTTGGGTCCACTTTCTCCCCGAGAGGGAAGCATCACCACGGTCCATTACATTCTGAATAATAACCTTCACCCGACAATCAAACGTTCTTGTGCAGATGGAAGAGAACTGAAATTACCCTGATTCATTTGAAATGAGAGGTCACTGATGAGAATCAAAACAGTACAGAACATTCTATGGGCTTCACAGTCCCCAGATTAGAACCTGGCAGAATGTCTATGGAAATTTTTAAACTCCTATCAGAAAATGGAAAATTTCTTGGAAAGACTGGTCAGTATTCTCTTGACTAGTATTTTGTATCTGCATCTTGAATCTAAAAATGAAACATATTTAGAATCTATAGGTATTTGCATCCGAACTCTGTTGAAATGATGGCGGGGTCGTAGACGACACCGCACTGAAGGTGTGGTTAGAGGTAAAATATGTCTGAAACTTTTAATCTGAGAGATTGTTAAAAAAAATTGATGCTTTCTTAACTCACCAAAAAAATACAGCCAATATTTTGCTTTATCCTGAGTCCAGGCCTGGGAAGGGAGCACTATTGTGTAGCAAAGGGAAATTAAAATAAAATAATACAGTTATGAGCAAGGTATATTTCATCTCTCATTTGATGCATAATAATGGTTTGGTAGGATTTCTGTATTTATGTCCACACAGATCGACCTTGAAGCTACCAAATTAAACATTACACAGCTGGATCTGGTTGTGACAGGTGGCGGCCTTGCTCAAAGAACATCCCTACAATACAGAGGCAGTGAGGTGAGGCAAAACTTTCCTTTGAAAGAGCTTGTGAATTTATCCAAACCAGATTTTGGGAATCACTTCCTCTGAAAACTGGACATCAAATTATAGTGATGAGTCCACATATTCCAGTGACACAGTGATGTTTGAACAAAATAGATCAAAATGCTGAATATGTCATAGCATACCACAGCTGAGGCTCGTTACCTGTGAAATAGTCTTGTGTCAGTCTCATCCAGTTTAGATGGCGAGGGAGTGATGGCGTCTGAAGAGCATCATTTTAAAATGGTGCTGTTCCTGGCTGTCTGTTTAATTTTAGATTTATTTTGATATAAGAAGAAGATGGGTGGATGATGAAGTGGCAAATTGTTAGTTTTTTACTAATGTGCAGACTGCAGAATCTCTCATTGTGAAGGTTGTGGATGATGGATACAGAAATGTTTATGTCCACTGGAGGGCAGCATTTTACTGGGAATGACTGAGGACCAGTGACCCTGCTCCACTGCTGGAAACCATGCAAATATCATTGTAGTATCTCCTCAACATCAATGTTCTGTTACATAAGTCACATATTTACACAATTCAGTTCTGCCACACTGAATCTCAGACACCTTAAGATTCCCGTTGGAGAATATGTCGGTTTTTATTTTTCTTTCTCAGATATACTAATTGACTATGATGAGCAACACTGTCCCCACTGGTGGCCAGAGGTTGTTATGATGATGGAGCAGCTGCCTTTGCTTGGGTTCTGTTCTTATGTAAGGTTTCGGTACGCAGCTTGAAATGACTAAACTTAGACTTCACTGCATTCAGAAAGAAATATTGTTATGCCAAACAGTGAATGTTCCCACTAAACATCTCACGTGGTTTCATTTCAGTAAATGTCAAAATGATGTAATACATTTCCAAACAGCCAAATGAGTATTTTTATTGTATTGTGTGACCTCTTAGACCCCCGTTAGCACCTGTGGTTTGGCTTGATCTCAACTGCTGTGTCCTCAGAACAATTCTATGGAAGTATTTCTGTGCCACCTGAGTTTGAATACGAATTTTTAAGATTGAAATTTTTCAGCATCAAAATCAGACTTTGAATTTTAAAAAACATCAGATTTCTAGCACTGAATTTTTTTTGCCTCTGTATTTTATCTTGTTAAAATAAATTCAGTGTTAAAAAAAATTGTTGTCTTAAAATATTCAGTTTTTCAAAATTCAACACGCAAAGAAATTCAACACCCCAAAAAATTCAGTGTAAAAAAAAAATCAACATCTCAAAAAAATTCAGTGTAAAAAAATTCCATTTCTAAAAAAAAAAAATCAGTGTAAAAAAATTCAACCTCCAAAAAATTCAGTGTAAAAAAATTCAACCTCAAAAAATTCAGTGTAAAAAGAACCAGACTCAACATCCGGGTCACCAGGGAAAAGCAATTGATCCCTGTCTCAATTCAGCCAACATTCAGCCAATCACGTTACGCTCCATTGGTCATGTGACACCCACCCAGATAGTAAGACGGACCGTCTGCGGTCGCACCGCACGCACAGTACAAACACACGCACAGACAGGCCGCTAATAAACAGTAAATGCGCTATTGCACAGTAATTGTACAGTGTTAAAATTAATAATATAATTTACTAAATCTATTTTAAATGTTTAATACAAACAGCAAATAAAGTAAACAGACTCACCGCAGCACCATCACCTGAGTTTGCTGCCATGGCCGACTGGTCCGTCTTACTATCTGGGTGGGTGTCACATGACCAATGGAGCGTAAAGTGATTGGCTGGACGTTGGCTGAATTGAGACAGGGATCGATTGCTTCTCCCTGGTGACCCGGATGTTGAGTCTGGTTCTTTTTACACTGAATTTTTTGAGGTTGAATTTTTTTACACTGAATTTTTTGAGGTTGAATTTTTTTACACTGATTTTTTTTTTTTAGAAAATGAATTTTATTACACTGAATTTTTTTGATGTTGATTTTTTTTTTACACTGAATTTTTTGGGGTGTTGAATTTCTTTGTGTGTTGAATTTTGAAAAACTGAATATTTTAAGACAACAATTTTTTTTTTTAACACTGAATTTATTTTAACAAAATAAAATTCAGAGGCAAAAAAAAAATTTCAGTGCTAGAAATCTGATGTTTTTTAAAATTTAAAGTCTGATTTTGATGCTGAAAAATTTCAATCTTAAAAATTCGTATTCAAACTCAGGTGGCACAGAAATACTTCCATACAATTCACGTCAACCGCTAGGGGTCTAATTTCCTCTGTGTTTTCTTAAACCTGATGCAGGTGAATTTCAGTAAGAGTCTTGGTCATTTCTTTACGGAGACAGGGTTTTCACTCTACACTGATTTTGTTTGTATCTACCCTCATTTAGACCCATTCAGGGTTCTGCCTCTAAATTCAAGTGTATTATTTATTCACCAGAATCTTCTCTCGAGTGTGTCTCACACACACTCACACACACATAAATCCTTTTTTGGTAGCCTTTATCAGATGTTTGATTTAGCCTAATAATTGCATTACTGTTTTTTTGCTTTTAACTTTTGACCTATTTGTTAAATTGCAGTATCATGGGACATATTTTAATTTCTCAACTACTGGGATACCCTTTCATGTCTTGTCAGCCAGCGTCTGTCTAAAGTGTTGGTGCATGTAAATAATTATGATTCCAGCACAATCCAGACAACGTGCTTGATTAGATGGTTGAGAGGAAATTGATGCGTAGTTCCTTCTTTAATGATAGTATTCAATAGGTACTCTTAATTTATTACATATATATATATATATATATATATATATATATATATATATATATATATATATATATATATATATATATATATTATATATATATATATATTTTATATATATATACATAATGTGATATGTGATAATGTGATAATGTGATGCCACAGTTTTGGTACGGATTCGGTACAGTTTCAGACCACCTGCTACCCTAAACCCGCGATCGCAAGATACCGAGTTTGCGGAAAGCGCAACTCGCATGTCGGCACGTAAAAGAGCGTGTTCAAATGGCATAAATGTGTGTCCACCTGGTCACATGTGGACGTGCACAAACGGCTCTACCTCTCGATTACGCATCACCGTATTACTTGCAGACGTTTTTATTCTCTTGAGGTCAGAGGATGTCTGGTCAGCAGTTGTGGTGGATGTGGGAATAGTCACGGCCAGACACGTCAGTCTGTACAGCTGTGGCATGATCTCATTCAGATGTCTGCTGTGGAGGAAACCAAGGAGATCTTTGTCAAGCTGGAAAAGGTTGGATGCGGGAATTTATTTCAGGTTTGTCTGAAATTGTTGGTGCTCGAGGAGGGACAGGAACATTAATTGTTCGTGATCTTTAAATGCGCATCCAATGATTCATTCTGCTGTATTTTAAAAAGCACATCAGCTGCGCCAAGACGCACAACTGGTAACAACTGGATCTTACGCAGGTAAGATTGCAGGTTTAGGGAGGTGGAAGATTGCGTTCTGTTAAGTGTTAACTGTTTTCACTCCCTCACCGGTGTATTCAACAGCAAAACCAAAATCCTCCCACACCGGTGATTAAAAAAAGTTTTTCCCAATTTCTCCGCTACAGCTGGCCATGCCTGCTTGTTTTCTTTTTTTTTTTTTTTTCTTTTTTCTGCATCTATGACCTGCAGCCAACCGCCCAAGGTGTGATAAGCTGGTCACTGTGAGTGAGTGGAGGCGAGTGGACATTGACATATTTTAAATGAATGAATGGACCTGTTGCCTAAAAGGCACGCACGCTCACGTGCAAGTCCAATATAAAGTTATTGGAACATCAATACCGCGGGACATAAAAGCGTATTGTCCCGTGCAGGTCGCACTGAACGGTTCGGTATTTTGACAGTATTTATAGTACCGTTGCATCCCTAGTATGTATGTATGTATGTATGTATATTTACTGTATTTTGTCTGGGCTGTGCTAACTCCACATGATCTTCATTTGTTTTAATTCTCTGGGAGAAATGGTCAAAGAAAAGCAAAATGTATAGTTTGATTCAAAACAACTAACTTCATATTGAGATTAAGGAATTGGTCCTGAAATTGGTTCCTAAATCCTGAATTCCATTAATGTCAGTGAATCTTGATGCCAGCACTGCTTAATTGAATGGTTCTTGGGGCCATTTGACAATATCTGATGCTGAAAACCATGTCACATATTTGGTTATCTCTCTTCTTTCTCTTGCAACAAGTGATGTGAACTTTTTATGATCCTTAGCCCAGTGTTTCACACACCTGGCTCAAATTCAGGGGTCATGGACAGACTTGTTCAGACCTTGATGCCAAATGAAGGAGGTGGTCCATTCATTTAAAACAGATGTGTTGGCACAGGGAAGCACCAAAAACATGCAGGACAGTGGTCCTTTATGACCAGGATTAAGAAACACTGCCTTAGCCTTGACATCAAATTTCTATTTCATGGAGGAGAATCATAATTCATTGGCAAATAGTCATGGTAAAATTAGAAATGAATACTCATCAATTGTCAGCCAAGTCTGATGTGACTGTGGTCAATCTCCTGGAAGCCATTAATCATAGATTCACCCAAATAAAAACAGGGTCAGTGTATAATAATAACGAAGATAATTAATGGAGATAACGTGTTGCCTGGCATGCGGGTTGTAAAATGGAATCTTGATACATTATTTGAGTTTACTTAAAACACAGGTGGGATATTTTTTTGTAGGATATTCAGTTTGAGAGGTTGCATTCATTATGATTTCTTCCAGATACCTATAACTGTTGGGCCATATAATGCCCTAAATCCACCAGGCCAGAACAAATGGCCCAGGCATGAAGAGAATAATCGACCCAATCTTTCCTGAAGTGAGTCTATACCAGGTCCGTATCTTTGCAAATTCAGATCAATGCACATGGTCTATAAGTGGTCCAACTGCGGTCATATCTGTCAATGACAGATATGACCGGGGTATGGATGTCGCAACAACATTTCATCAGTCTGAATCTCCCCCAGTCAGTTAGAACTGAAGAAGCTGGTGGGATGAGACATGAAATGTCATCAAGAATCAGGAAAAAGCAGTGCAGCCACCACTTACTTAAATACCTCACAGGACTCACAGGAATAAGAAAAGGATCATTATTCTTAATCTTAATTCAAAATTTGAAACTTTACTTCTGATAGATCTTAAATTTAATGCCTGAGGCTTAACAAAAATTAGAAAGTCCAGCTTATGCACAGAACATAAAGATTAACTGAAATCAACTAAATGAAAGTAATTATATTTCTCTAAAATGAAATTATTTTTCTTTTTTCCCCTGACCCTTTCAAATGGTTATTTGATATGTGCGACAGACATAATCTTAATTAGAGGTTTTGATAGACGAACATCCTGCCGTGTTCACCTAAGCATCAGCCTGCTAGTGTAAGTATATCAGCATGCGCTGCTGTGCCTGCTGGGGTAGCACAGTCTCTGAATATAGATTGGGCTCCCACAGCTCAGAAGCGAGGGCCGATTTCCAGGAAGAATAGCCTTTTATTGGGCCCCAAGTTGAATCCCACTGCTTCCCTTTGGCCCAGTAGAAGGCTGCAGAAACTGACAGTCCTTTACAATGAGCCAACACTGGTGGAGGTTTGGGGCTCTTGTTCCTTTTTTTTTTTTAACCCTTTTTTTCTCTGAAAGGATTCATTTTGAAATTACTCTTTCTCTGCCTAGCGTGTGCACTGATTGGTATATTTTGCATGCATTCATCCATGCATGTGTGTGTTTGTATGGTTTTGCATGTACACACACTTGCACACGTGCACATTTGAATGCCAGTGTTGGCAATTGTTTTAATGGGATAAGGGAAGACTATGGTTCCTGTTGAGCGGATGGGACTCTGGGATTGACATGGGAAAATGCACATTGCTCTCACCAAACAAATAGCTATTTTGTGGGTTGATTTAAAACAAAGGTGATATATGGTTTACAACTATCTCCCAAATGCACCTCAGGGACCTAAATAATTGGATGCCAAAAAAAAAAAAAAAAGGCACAGCTCTCTTTTCAGATACTTTAACACAAATAGAATCAGAAATAAAGATTACAAATGGAGCAGTACATTATGATTGTGGAGTTCAAAATTCCTTTATTTGAGCCAACTCTTTCACACTACTGGACTGAACATGAGGGGAATGTGGGTGGGCGAGTTGCAATGCAGTATTGTGACCAGTAGGGGTCAACTGTAGCACAATGTTACCCAGCTATCTCAGCTGTTTCTGATGCTGTTGTGTAACAAAAGCTGCGTCCCCAGATAAAAACCTGTGTAACAAACAAGTTGTAAGAACACGTTGGAGCAAAAGCTGTCAATTGCAGAACAATGAAGCACGTAAAGAGTCAGTAAATTCAGAAAATATATTAACCTAATCTTGATGTTTAATTAGTGCTTTTGTTTTGCAGTACCTTTAATGGTTATAAACCACCAGAATTTTTTAATTTTCAAATGTCAACTTCATTTCACTGCATTTGTCAGCATTCATTCATTTTGCTTTGTCACGTGCAAGTGACTATAAAGTTATTATATTTTTCTCATAAGGAATGATCATAGTTCCACATCCATTTTTGGCCAGTCAGCTAAGTGTTTCACCTTTACTTGTATTCATGCAGGTCCATAACGAGGACATACAGAGTATTATATATATGTTTCATTTGCACTTAAATCCTAACTGGTTTAAAATATGTAACTGAAGTTAGAAAAAATGCAATGACTTCAAATGGAAAGACTTAAATGTAGACAATAATAAAAACTGACTATACTTTCAAAATTTGACCAGAGAAAATCAGAGGATACAATACACCTGCAGAAAGCCAGTCCAAAACAAATGAAGCCAAACCAAAAAGTGAAGCCCAACCTGAAGCCTCTAAAGCAGCACATAGATCTTTTTTGGACTTTGATCTCACCCCTCTGGGGATCTGAATTATTTTAACTAAACCACATCTGTTCACAACACGTGGGACTTGAACAACTCACAAAATGCAGAAGTCTTAGCAACAGTTAAAAAGCATGAATTTCTCCACCACCCTGTTGCAAAAAGAACCAAGAAAAGGAAGTCCAGCCATCTTCTAGTTAAATGTTTGAAAGCACAGCTTCATTGAACAATAAAACTAACCCCAAACAGAACAGACTGACCGTGCATATGTGTGGGGTTTAGATGAAGTAACCTCTAAAAAAAGTGTAAATCTGATTTGATCAGTCAATCTTAATATAATGTTTCTGAAGTGGTCAACAACTGCATGTCAGTGCACTCAGCTGTTTCCTGGTGGTTTGAGCGACTCAGTGAAAGAGAACACTGTGGCATCTAGATACGCTAATGGCTTTTTCTCTGGTGACAAAACAAATCTTATTTTGGATTTTGGCCAGTAGAACCGAAGGTGTTGCATCTTTGACTTGGCCATACAATTTATTGGTAAAAGAATCAATATTTTTCTTTTGCATTTCTACATGAGTACTTAAATGTTTCTTTTTAATAAGTAATTTGTACTGATGAAAATATATGTGGGTTGATTAATGATCATATTCTGCATGGCACAAACTCTTAACATTAAACAGTGACTTCAGCACTCATTTACAAGGTGCAAATGTAATTTAGTGCAGTAATCTTTGCTCATAACTTCAGCATGAATGTCAAGGTTTTCAATTTTGCCTTTGTTGTACTCAAGTGCAATGGTATATTTTTAGTTTACCACCTGTGCTTTCGGTGAATTACAGGCTCTTCATCGTCAACACTAATCTGCACTTGCCCTGATAGACTGCTTTCACTGCTCATCTTTAAAACTGTGCGTAGGATCCTTACTAAGAGTTTCAGAGCTCCCAAAAGCTGTAAATGGCCTGCGCTAAAGAATGTTCTGATTTATTAAATGGTGTGTACGCACACCTCCAAGCAATTTTCCCTTCATAAATCACAACCCACCTGGAAGTTTGCACAGGTGGATCCTCCTCATATCCTTCTTCACACCCACAATCTGCCATAAATGGTCAATGCAAAGTATCTGGTGAATGTTTTTGGATGTAAATCAGCCTGCTGCCAGCCGTCACATGTAGCGCCTGCCTGTCTGTTCCTACACTGCTCTGTGTTAAGATGAATGGGTCATGCATTGAACCAGGCTAACATGACACTAAATTTGTCAGAACCATATCTGAGTCACTTCAATTGTTTGCACATTTTTATGTTTTGCATAGACAAATTATTTGAACTTTGAGCTCTTATAGCAATGTGAGTATGGCCAATTGCACCGTTTACATTTGGGAAACCTGGCATTACTGCAAACTGCCTCCTAATGTTGGTCTGTTCTCTCACACTGTAACGAAACTTGATGCATCGACTCGTCTTGTTAATATTGCCACCTAAAATGGCTGGCATTATTACGCTAAAGGATGACTGTGATACCCCAGACCTACAGATAGAATTTAACTGTATATCATACCCAAAAAAGCACTTTAGGCAGAAAATGTAACATCATATAGTTTTAATTATATCAAACACATACCTCTCAGTTTATTCCCTCTGGAAAGAGGCAGTTTCTAGGAAGCCGGTCAGCACCTGTACATGTACCGGGATGGTGGGGTTCCGGTGGGTCAGTCTCTTTGACACTGGAGCCAGTTCAGCACATAGATCAGCACAGAACCGAGAGCGCTTGTCCAGGGAATCTAAAGAGACATATTAGTTAGTCATCATCGTGGGCCAGGAAATCTTTCTCGTCCCTAAAAACTCTCCATCCTGATCCATGAGGATCAAGGTGTGCCAGTACATCCATATACAGCATTACACACGAGTGTTGGCCATTTATATGTTTCCTCAACAGTCAGACTGATTGCTACACACCTTGTCACATCAGTCAGTGCTATCCACTGCTCTAATATATAACCTGAAGATGAAAGTATGATATATGAAGATACTGTGCTGAGTGCTTATGGAGTAGTCATGGCTCACTACAGGAACACATCTATGATACTGCAGGCTTGGCTGTTTATGATAATGCGGATCTACAAGCCTGATAAGAAATGAAATGAAATGTATGAGATGAATATGGCTCCAATTCATTCGTCACCATCCCGTCTCCAAAATGTTTGTGCGCAAGGATCAGAAATTGCGTACAGGTGCAAACTTTCTCCTGTCAAGTTTTTCTTTTTTTTTTAAATAGATCACAATCTTTGAGTAGAGAATGATGAAACATTTATAAATGAGTCTCCTGGTCATCACTGAAATGAACTGGTTGTGCCCGTGTTTTTTTTAAAGCAGCTCTCTTTTAAAGGAGACATAGTGTATTTTGCCCTTCTGTGTAAAGATGACACAATTTCCAGAGGTCTTAAAGAAATGTCTCTGACATTCTTTGGTCAGAATATCACAGAGATGCACTACAACAGCTTCCTTTACAACTAAGTGTTTCAGCTCTCTTCCAAGCAGTTGGTTTAAGTGGGTGCAGCTTGCCACTCAACTCCACTCCACTGCCTTTCTCCGTGCGATATGCCTCTTTTGACAGTATCAAACGGTCTTTCCACTCTGTATGAGCCACATCAGAGGGCACAGTAGAGCAAATACAGCAAAATGTGAGTTTCAGTGGAGAAAAAGATTTAGAAACTGTATAATTCTACTTTGAGCTGGATCTGTGATGAAACTGTAGCCTGTAAATCTGAAACGCTCACTGAAAGAGAAATTGTCAGACTTTGGTGGCCCCAAAGTGACAATACTTTCTCAATATTAACTTCTTAGTTAGGTTGCTTATTGCATGAACACAAAATATGTAGTTCCTCTTAGAATATCCATCAGTTCAACCTAATGCTCTACTGTCTGACTGAGTCCCACCTCTGAACAGACCAGGAGGAATTAATAAGTGGAAAAGTAGTAAAATGCTTGATTGAAATAACGGTCTCATGAGTGCAGATAACAGATGAGCAATATTGTTAACTATATCCCTTGAGAAGTCAAGGATTTACATTTTTGAAATTAGATGCATAGCCAGAAGCATTAACACAAATACAAAAATGCACAAAGCACGTCAGCCAGTACGCTCTCACACACACACACACAGACACACAATCACTCTCAATCCTCTGATGACAGTAGACGGACAGGTCTGTGATTACTGCTCCCCTTCTAAAGCTAGCAGGTATAATTGCTCCATTCCCCTGTTCGCTCTGTCGATACTGAGATGTCAGGCAGTGATAAGTGAAATGACAAATTCAGAGGAAGATGCAGGGGTGTCATATTTCCCAGACTCATCAACATTTCATCTTGAGGCAAGGACGAGCTGAAGAAGAGGAAGATGATGGGTGAAAGCAAAAAAACAGAACAGAGAGACAGAGACCACCAGCTGCCATTATAGGTTTGATATCTCCAGTTTGTCTACATTACTCATGGTCCACTGCACTCTGGGATGTAGTAATAGCTCATGCATCAAATATATAATTGCATATTAGTATTAATACTCCCCATCACCTGTGAAATTTCTGCAAGGCTTCAATGAAATGACAGCGCCTGAAGCTCATCAATCTGGAGACTTTGTATTGATAACATATTTGTCATTTTCAATCTTTATTTTACAGCTGACATTTTTGTGATGAAAATGAACTATATTGAACTGTAATTCCCCCACCTTTTTAAAAAAAAAATTTTCAGATTGAAATTAAGCAGTTTAAATCCAGTGAAAAACCTGAAATGGTACAAAGTGACCATATGCAAAGGTTAGTACCCCCATTTTAATGCTATTTCGTGTGTAAAAAAAAAAATGACAAAAGTCATCTGATCATAGTGACTCCTTAATATTAAGCAAATGCAACCTCGGACAACCAACATGGCATTTCATTTTCATTTTATCTTATTTTTTTTTACCATACTATTATTTCCATCCATTGTCTACAGCATATCCACCTATTCCTGTTCAGGGTCACAGAGGTCAACGCTAGAGTCTTTCCCAGCTTTCCTTGGATGAAAGGCAGTGGCACACCCTGAACACCCTGAACAGGTCTCCAGTCCTTTGCAGGGCCACATAATTCAAGAACAACCACACATGCTCACACTCACCCTAACCCTCAGCCCCGTGGGACTTTTAGAGTAACCAACTGGCCTCACATACCTGTTTTTGAACTGTGGGGGTCCAAAGATATGTACCTGGAGAAAAGTAATACAAGCTCAAGAAAAACAGATCATCCAGATAAGCCAAATATTAAAATAATATACATATGTACATTCAAATAGAAAAATCAAACAGGAAAAAAAAAAATTTGATGTTTCTACTAACTATTATGGACTATTACACATCACCAATACTTTTGAGAGGAAGCCCACAGTCATAAAAACGTAACAGAGACAGGCCTCAGCAAGCATTTGCTAGCTTCAAGGTAACGGTGTTAACCACCACCCAGCCATACTGCTCATGTGGGCTTTAAAATGACAAAACAGTATTATTATATTACTGTAGTAATATGGAATTTATTTTCACATTGTAGCGCACAGATGTTCTTACATTTGTAAAAACAAATCAAAAATTGCAATACATTTTGAGAAACTCAGGACGATGTCAGCATAGTTTGTTTCAGATTTGTTGAATTGTGTACATATGAGGGGATGTTGCTTCATTAAAATGCAATAGCCTCAGTTTTGATATTCAGCATAGCAATATCAGCCTCCTCCTCTCTTTTGGCTGGTGGCCTAGTGTGCTGCTAGCAGGTCTCCCTCACTACTGGGTGGCCTGGTTGGTAGCTGCTCAACACCCCTCTCCTGCCAAGCATAGAAAACTATTGGACTCTAAGGCAAGCCTCAATGATCGGTCAGGCTGTGTGTGTCGGCGTATATGTTAATGTGTTTATACCATAACTGATGTCACTCATCTGATGCTGTCGTGCAGGTGTTGAGTGTAAATAATGCTTCCAGTTGGACAACAGTTTAGTTGTCGCATGAAGATGAAAGAGACTAAATAGCTGCTGTGGATTGGCTACAGCTGGTTTGTTGAACCTGAATTTGGGCTCTGTTGCACTGGGTTCTTTGTCTTCCATTTCCCCTAGTTTCTTTTCTCTTCACTTACCCTCACAGTTTCTTTTTGTTGTTAGTGAAAATTGTGCATCAATGCAGTCTAAAGCTTTCTCAGTGAAGTGACCCGTGTTTAAATGTTTTGGGGGTGTCCAGTTGAATTGCTCAAACAAATTGCTGTTGATATGAAAATGTGGGGTGGTGTCTCCATTGAGATGGAGGTTTATACACTTGGCAGAGAGCTGGTATCGCAGTGTGCTCAATGGCAGGTTTGGCTGAGGTTATGACTTTGTCTTTTTAAATGGTGTCGTCCATTGAGTGATTTCAGCTCTAAACAAACACACCAGATGATTTTTTTTTTTTTTTTCAGAGAAATTGAATTCAATTTTTCACCATAAGATGACAATTCATCAAGATGGCATCCAACGGCTCACACTCTTAATTTTCTTTTTCATTATTTACATATCTGGCTGATGGGAGTCTTGCCAAATCTCTATGAGAGGGTCAGCATGTTGCTGTGAAAGTCTCATTCTGTTCAGATCCTCGTATTAATTTTTATTTCCAGTTTGCGGTAGAGATGATCCACCTACATCAACTCAACTCCATCAGAACCTCCTAAGGTCAGTTCAACACATGTTCAGCTAATGATGGAATCACTGAAAAATGTCAATACTCTTCTGAGGTCAAAAATATTTCATCAGCAGTCAGATTTCACATTTCTGCCTGTTTTTTTTTTTTTTTTTTTTTTTTGTGTGTGTGTGTGTGTTGCACCCATTCCTGTCTCAACAATATAAGTTTCACTGGTACTATGCTGGAGGGGATGTGTTGTGTTTCTACAGAAAGTAGTACCTCTTCATTGCCTGCATGAACATCTTACAACGGCTCCCAGAACCAGAAAAAGTTTGATGCAAGTATCAGCATGCTGTGGTTTTGGTCCACAGCAGAAAAACAAAAAACAAAATAAAAAAAAGCAATATGTGCTCATCTGCTTTGACAGGTGCGGTAAAAGTAGGTCAAAAGCAACTGCGCAGAAAGTAACAGTAAATAATATTCCAGAGAATGTTGTTACAGCTTTTCCCATAGCCGCCTCTAACATACCACAGTCGCTTTAGTCCACTTGTCTTGTTTACTTTCTCATTTTCTCTTGTAATACAAAAAAAAGAGAGAAACAACTCAAATAAGTGTCCTACAACAAGTATTTTATTTTGTTTTAAACTGTCTAACTGGATAGCAAAGTGACTCTCTTTGACTCCAACGACCAATGAAAATATAACCTTGTTGTCCCTCAGGAGGAAGGCAGCCAATCACTTTGTAGCGCCTTGCTTGTTTTGGAATCAGCAGGCTAGAAGGATAATGGTTCACTAGAATGACCTGTAACCATCTTGTCAGCTGTGCTGAAATGAAATGTTTTCTATTTCAGACTCGTCTGGTTTTGTGTTAGAGATGGTCAGAAGGTTAATCTGTGGACTTTATCTTCACCACAGACACTGCGCTGTCGCTACATGTAGCACTTAAACTGGTCCTTCTGACTAACCTGACCATTAGAGTCTGACGCAGCTTTGTACCTGCACACATTTTTGGAGTTTCATTCTTAAGAATTCACCTTTGCATAATGTTGTGTGGGGTGACATGAATAAAGAACTTGACTTTTGCTTGAAAAGAACAGTGAGAGCTTGCCAGCCACTTTGGGTGGCCATACTTTTTATGCAGGGCACTTCCTTTAAGCTTCTAATGACAAGTGACCGCTGCATGAAGGGATTCTTAGAGACTAGGTCAGGCTTTTAAAGTCAGGGGAGTTCCTAGTGCACCCGTCTATCACACTTGGAAACCAGGCAATCAACTTGTGTAAGAACAAACCCTACAACCTCTTCATTTAGGCCCATAGGGAAACAAAAATTTTTAAGCAAGCATGGGTCATTTAGACTTTATGATGGACTGATCATTCATCATTTGCTGCTGACAACAGCATTCCACTATTATAAACTTCAGGAAAACCATTTGGACTTTGTAACTGGGTGCAGAGTGACATACAGAGAGGACAAAGAGATGTAAGTTGGTATGCTGAGAGCAAAGCCTCTGGATCAACTGCTCTAACAGAGGAAACCAGACCGTTGACAGTAATCCATAAATCAAATGGGGTCACTGCTTCTTTAAAGATCATGTGGCGACTTCCCACAGGACGTCAACCAACAAATACATTAGTTAAAACACAAATATGTGCACACATTATTTCCATATAATTTTGTGTTGTGTTCATGTTCAAACTGAACCTGTCTTGCTGAGTGAAACAGCTAAAACCAAATTAGAAAAAAAAAAAAAACAGTTTCAAAGTAAAGATTATGCACACAAGTTGTGTAACTTTCTAAATAAACACTTCTGTTCATGTATAGCTGCGTTCTTACAGATTTATTCAGTTTCACCTTTAGATTATAATGTACTGCAGCGTTGGTAAGTTTGACTGTAATTTAGCTTCATGAATGGATGTTTGGCTCTGAGAGCAGATGTAAAATACATAAATAAATTAATAAAATCCAGAAAAGTATTATTCCTGAAAGCTGAGGCAAATACATCCCTATGTCCAATAAAAATCAACTTACTATCCTAGAGAACAGCTGCTGTATGTCACAAAGCATTGAATGGACTCAGCTATCCAGTGTGCGCACCCTTCTTTTTAATTTTGATGAATGAAATGATGATTGACATGATTATTGGCTCATTAATCTTATCTTCTGTGATTTGAAACCGTTTGAAACCTGGTGTCATAAACTTTTTCCTGCGTCCTGTCCTCTCCTCTCCACCCTGCTCTGTCCGTGCCCTGGTAACGCTGCTGAGAGTGGGAGAGCTGGGCTGGTTACCACATGGCTTTTGTCCAGCCAGAGACTCTTGAGAGGAGACCGCGCGCAGAGCGGGAGCGCAGTCGCAGGTTCTCCATCGCCTTGCGCGAGCTCGCTACGGTCACTCTGCGGCGTCTTGGACCTTTTCTTTGCAGAGACGCAACACTTAACAATTCCATCTCAGTTATCTGCAGATTGTTTTGGTTTTCTGTTCATTGTGCTCCCTCTCCTTTTTTTTTCCCTTTTCACCCGCCCGACTGAAACATCTTGCGTTTTTGTAAAGGTGACTGTCAGTGCGCATCACCGCGGGAGCCAAAAGGAGTTTTTCTACTTTTCAACCAGAGACTGGTGAGTACCAGGAGCGAGTTTGGTTTCTCTCTGCATGATCAAGTCTGTTTTATACTGATTTTCTAACACTTTTAAACTTTTAACTTATGACAAGTAAGAAGATATTGATGCAGACTTTTATTTAGTTTTGTTAGCTCTTTGATAGATGGATTATTTTAAGACCAATGTGGTATAAAACTATTTTCTATTGTTATGAACCCTTTTCTTATAAATACAGTATCATGAACACATGATTATGTGGAAATCTTTTTTATTGATACGTGGAACGCCTTGCAGCTTTGTAAAACTAAATTAATGGTGCTGTTTCCACTTGGCTGGAACCTTCACATCCATTACGCTGCACAGAATTAGATGGGCGTGGTTTTGCATTATTTGGCATCCATATTCAGACGTCCCTTGGAAGACACTAATTCCAGGAGAAGTGAACTGAACACTGTTAAAGATTTGGAGTCATCTTTTGTCCTTGTGTCTTTTTTCCTTCTCAGCGGGCTGCCTGAGCGTCATGACAGCTGAGAAGAGTGGGCCAGTTATAAACGGTAAACCAGAGGATGGCAAAGACCCGGAAGGGTCCAGCTCAAGCCTTGACAACGGGGAGTACAATGAAAGGGGCCACTGGAACAACAAGATTGAGTTTGTCCTGTCTGTGGCTGGAGAGATCATTGGGCTGGGCAACGTCTGGAGGTTTCCCTACCTCTGCTACAAGAATGGAGGAGGCAAGGTTTTCTTTATCTCTGCCACTAGGATGAGCATGAGCATACCTTTTAATAATAAGGTGATGGAGGGGTGTTTCTGTTGGAAAAGGGTTGTACATACCCTGCAGGTAGGAAAAGGACCGACAGGTACTGCAACTGATTAGGCAAGACTGGAAAAGAAACAAACATAGCCTACTGTTACCTTGGAGTGGATATATAAGCAAGATATAGATGTTACTCATGACATGTCCATAAATGAGGCAGGTTGCTCTCATTTGGACGCATTAAGCTTCACAATGTGGCGCTGAAAGGTCACCCAACAGCGCGAGTGTGGCATCATACTGAAAACTTTCACCTGTTTTTTTTTTCCTTAAGTCAGTCCTTAGTTTGAAGTCAGAGCATCAATTCCTTTTGAACCAATGAGAGCAAACTGTTGCCCCGTCAGACCTGTTGTATGTGTTCCTGACTCATACTCATGTGCTTTATGTCATTTTGGTTGTGTGCTCAAAGGTGCCTTCTTTGTTCCATACGTCATCTTCTTCGTGTGCTGCGGCATCCCCGTGTTTTTCCTTGAGACGGCCCTGGGTCAGTTCACCAGTGAGGGAGGCATCACCTGCTGGAGGAAAGTCTGCCCGCTATTTGAGGGTTGGAAAATTCATTCTTTACATTTTCATGGCTTCTGCTGTTGATGTTACTAATCAAAGAAAGAGTAAAGGACCCTACAGACACAAAAGTAGCAGGTCCAGGGAAACCATCCTCTCAAAACGCAATGATATAATTTAGTTTTCTTGGCAAATCAGCTGTTTTATCAGCTTCTAATAAAATTCTGTTGCTCAGCTGTGTGAATATTTCATCAATTATTCCTTTTACTCAGTTCTTCCTTCTATCATCTTCTATCATCTGCTTCCCTTTTCAGGTATTGGCTACGCAACGCAGGTGATTGAAGCTCATCTAAACGTGTACTATGTAGTGATTCTTGCTTGGGCCATTTTCTACCTCTTCAACTGCTTCACCACTGAGCTGCCGTGGGCTGGCTGTGGGCACTACTGGAACACAGGTAGGAGGAAGGAGCACTGGAGAGAGTTGCTCCAAGGGCAAATAAGAAAACAGAAAATATCTGCTACACCATGTCTTCACTTTATTCAGTTTAGAAAACAAATAATAGTAACACGCTGATTTGTATTTGCAGAAAACTGCGTTGATTTTTATGGAGAAAATGCCACCAACATCACAAACCCAAATGCAACCTCTCCAGTCATTGAATTCTGGGAGTGAGTACACTTTCATTTATTTATCCCTTTTCCTCACATCTTCCTAAAATTCCTCATGTTTGTATGCATGAGTATACATTAACAGGATGTACTGTAGTTGTGGCATTTCAGCTCACTTGTGGCTGGACACCCCCCCGCCCCCTCCTTGACCTTACTCCCAATAATTAGTCAGCCCCTTTTCATATTTGTGTGTCAGCAAGCCATGGTAGAGCGAATGTCTCCCAGCTTGAGCCATGTGTGTGGCAGCGGATCAGGCCTTGTCAGGGTGTAATGCTGACCACACTTCCTGTCTCGCTGCCAGTAGCTGTGTTATAACTGCTGGGTCAAATCTATGGGGGCTTATGGAGTGAAATCAAAACATTTACATTCATATTGCTGTCTGTTTTCTTCCATGTAAATTAATCAGCATAAGGGTAATGAAAATTATCAGATTAGAAGTAGCAACTTAAACCTAAACCCAGAGAAAGATGAGGCCAAAGAGCCAGGCACCATATTGTTGGCATAAACAGAAACTGACTAAGCTTTGTTCAGCCTGCGCCAGATCAGTCTGGAATAAACAACACAAACACTGGAGCTGCAGTAAGATGCATTTTGATCTTCATTTAAGCTAGTATAATTTAATGTTGACGTATGCAGCTTTATTTTATGGCTGTAATACTTTGAAAGAAAAAGCTGCGTCACAGATAGAGCATCACGTGAATCGTCTCCCAGGGAAGCACATATTTTGTACATTTAGACATGAAGGATGGGGATTAAAATGACCGGCTCACACAAGTGGCTGCTTGAATAATGTTGCATGCAGAAATGTTAAAAATAATGTTTTAAAACTACTCATATTTGCAGCTCATTTATGTGACAAGATAAGCAATAGCTGGTTTATGTTTGACTGGCTTGGCTTTGCATCATGCAGCACTGAAAATAAGTAACTTAGATGCCTGCGAACAGAATCACATTCAACAGAAACTGCATGTAAACATGTTACACCAGTAAAATAAAATAAAAATCTATATATATTGGAAAATGCCTGAGAACCCACACCTTGATATTTGCACACACATCTTGGCCTTTTGGCAGACCGGGGAGGAACAGGGGGCCTGTTGGACCACACTTGTGGCCATCCCCCAAGAACATGTCACGATGATCAATGGCTGGTCAGGAGCCCTGAGGCTGAACCTGGTGGCAAAGATTTGGCAATGCCATGGTGGCTGTGTGGCCCAGACTCTTGCTTCTCGTCCTCCATCAATGCTGTTGCCTGGTTCTGCTCTAACAAACAGGAAACACACTCTTGATTCACCACCTCCGACATGATGTGATGTCATTATTGCAGATAGCATGTGCTGCAACCTGCATCCACGGCTTTTAGGCATATCATAGAAATTACCTTTATGCATGGACTGTCAAGAAGTAAGTCCAAACACCGATGTTTTCCCCAAACACCAGATGAGGTAAGAAAAAACCAATGTTTGTGGAGTTTTAAAATGGCTCTACTGAGGGCGTGCAATGTCAGCAATGTTTGTTTGCTGTATTTGTATCCAGATATAGGTTGTCCTGGATTTGGCTTAGTCTTTTTTTTTTTTTTTTTTTTTTTTTTTTTGAGATGTCATTTGATTTTTTTTTTTTTTTTTTTCTGGTGGAAAATGCTGGGATGATTTTCAAGGACGTCTTCATGGCTAGTGGGAACCAGTCCTGTTGTAAAACCAATCAAACATGGTTAATTACATTCTAGTCCACACTAAAGGAAGACAACATATCTTCTTTGTGGATGAGAACAGAAGGGTCAAAGCTTTGGTGGAAGTGTTCCATTTGCCATCTGATATCTTTATTATCAGATGAAAGAGAGTGCAGTTACGAGGAAATGTTTCCAGGAGATCACCTTATATTGTCAAGATTGCAAAAAAAAAAAAAAGAAAAAATCACAATTGCACCCTCCTGATCTTTTTTCCTAGCAACTTATTTATAGATGCATACTCATCTCAGGTGTTGGATAAAGTCATCTTGTATGCCTGTGTTTTGTGGCCTGGTGCGAAAAGGGAGCAGCTTGGTGCTGTGACAGAACTGTTATCACCCAGTAAAAAAAAAATGTTCCTTGTTTGAGTCTCAGCAGGAGCCTTTCAGGGTGGAGCTTGCATCTTCCCTCCACGTCTGCATGTATCTTCTCTGAGTGCTCTGGCTTCACTTTGCAGTCCAAAGTTTGGGACTTGTCTGTAGATGTGAGAGTGAGCATCCATGGTTGTTTGTCCCGTAATGGCATTTATGACCCAGTTGTACCCTGTCTTTAACCCCCACAACCCTGAACTAGAAGACGCAAGTATAGAAAATGGAAGGATGGGTGAAGTATGAGAGGTTTACTCAGGAGAGACAAATCAGCAGATATATACTGTTTTTTTTTAAACAAAACATTAAGCTTAAAAGTCATTACTTATATGATTACGTATTCATATCTTCAGTACGTGACATGTGACTACATTTCAAGTTGAGTAAGACACAAACGATAAAGAATTGAAATGTTTAAAGTACTGAGCTTTGACTGGCTGATATGCCCCGGGAATACGGCTGACCAAATAGAAGGAGCGACTTTGCTATTTATACTGAGCAGCTGCACGCATGTATTTATTTTTCATCATCCTCCCTCAGTGCTGTAATTTATTTAGTAGAGCTAAATGTCTGGAGGCTGATCTCAGGGAGCCTGTGGAAACTTATTTTAGGGTCTGTTCTGGCTTTTTCTCACGGTGTTTGCAGATCTATTGTTTGCAACAGAATCCCCTTAATCACAATGTGAAGCAATAATCACCTCTGTTCCCTGTGCCAAATCAGACGCAGAGTGTTGAAGATATCAGATGGTATTGAGCACATGGGGGGGATGCGCTGGGAGCTGGCCATGTGCCTGGCTCTGGCTTGGTTCATCTGCTACTTCTGCATCTGGAAAGGACCCAAGTCAACTGGCAAGGTGAGACTAATGCATGTCGTTGTCATGTGTGCCATCATGTCAGGGTGGGCGAGTTCGTTACAGTGAGCACCACATGTAAGCATCACATGATTTCACATTGTTGATATTAAAACTCTATGTGTGATCATGAAGGGATATATTTATGAATCTTTGGGTGTCTATCTGCTATTTGATCTTGCTTCAGGCCTTTGTAAAATGTTGGAGCAGTCAGGCTTTTTTTTAAAAACAGGATAAAGATTTGTGCACTTTCCCCTTTAGGCCTTTCTCTCACCGGAAGCTGCTTAAATCCTCTCCTGCAAACACAAAAGGGGTAGCTCCTCCAATCAAACTTTCCATTTTAATTCTTCTTTCAAGTCTTCTCTGGCAGCCTCGCAGAGGACAGTAGGAACTCTGCACCTTCCTTTGTGTGTTTTTTAGCAACCTTAAAACCCCCCTAAAAGATTCAGTGCACCAGAATGAGTAGAAAGATAGAGGTAGAGTCAGGAAAAGAGAGAAAGAGGAGAGGAGTGTGAGGAAAAATTAATGGGTTCACAATCTACATGACAGTGAAAAAAACAACCAGGCGGTAATGCCTATATCTCCATGAAGTGCCTTTTTGTTTGGCTGTGAAGTAAGAGGGGAGAATGCTTCTTCATGGCTGGGCTTTAGCAGCCGGTCCAAGATTGATTCCTGTATTCACTGAAGAAAAGGAGAGCGTTCATGAGGAGCATGCAGAGTATATCCTCAGCCTCCATCCCTTCTGCCTCTCTCTGTCCCTCTCCTGCTATGAGAAATTAACCACAGCTCGCTTGTTGCGAGAGAGAGGTGCTTTCTTTTCTACAGACCCTACAGCTCATTCAGTTCCGACTCCGCTAAGCTGTTTGCTTTTTTTTGGCCAGGTTCTGCCACCCATTCTCGCATTTAAGCCCTCCTGTTAGATTTACAGCGAGACAGGGCCGAGCTTGACCAGGAAATTTGTGGTGGCTAAATGTTTACCCGCGGAGAGCAAGAAGGAGCATGCAGAGCATCAAAAGTTCATGGAGAGATTGAATATTGTCCTTTTCATCGCCGGAGGGATAAAGAGAGGAAGCGAGGAAAAGGCTTAGAATGTGTAATCGTTTCATTTGACAAATTAAAGGAGGGATCTGCTAGGCAGGAGACAAGTTTTCCCACACTCACCCTGTAGGCTGCGTTAAGATTAATAGGGCTTATAGTGGATAACCACACGGATGCTAACTGTTCAAACACGATCTTGATTAGAAACTTGTTTATTTTGAAGCTTTTAAATGAGCTTTTTAAGGTTAAAGATGTTCAGGAAATTCAGTCAAGCAGAATTTCTTGGACTTCTGAATGGCAGAGTAAATCATGGCCCCATAGTGCTCAATTGAGCTGAACTTTTGTGGAGTTGTATTAAGAAGTTCACCGCATCAATGAACCTCACATTCTCCTCCCACAAGTATAAAAGAAGAAGCCATTCATGAGAAAACTGCATGCAGTAGTACAGTAATGTGACTGGCATATACGATAACGTTTGTGTGTATATTTGCAGTATGCGCACTCTCATTTCTATGTTGTGAATGAAGCCGTGTGTGTGTGTTTGTGTGTGTGAGTGCACACTCATGAACCTCTGTGCATGCTTCAAAGAGAAGCACATTTTCCCACACTGCCAGCATCACTCCTCTGGACTTCTCCTGTTAAAGAGACGGGGCCAGAGGAGCCCTTTTCTTTTCAGGCTCCTGGCCTGGCTCTGTTCTGTCCTGTTCTGTCCTCAATTGGACTTTGACTGGGTGCCAAAAAGCCAGGGGATGTATGTTGCCCGCCTCTGCCTTCCAAGAGGCCAGAGTCTTTGTTCAAAGACTTGAGATGTAGAGCACAATTCGGCAAAACCTGAATGGTTCAATAAAAGAGTGTTGGTTGGATGGTTAGCCAGTACTTGCTACTGTATACATGGCGCGACTGGATGAGCATATCCTCGTAATTTACATTGTTGCTAAGAGGAGAGATTGTGGTTCTTGGGATCTTGGAGGATGAGATTTTAGCTAATGTGCTGTGTAATGGATGTTTTAAAGTGTGATGCACTGATATTCTACACTTAGGTACCCAATTTTAGGGATGTGCCCCCCCCCCCCCCCCCCCCCCCCCCGCAAAAGGGAAAAAAAAAAGTGATGTTTGAACAAATCATTGTTTTATACTGGAAGTCAGGTTTGGTTTCAGGTACAATAGCAACCAGCAATGGTGGTTTCAATTTACTGACTGACTCCAGTTTAATACTACTGTGATCTGATTGGTTAATTGCTCACATGGACAGATAAGTCTAGTTGCCTGCTAGAGCATCAACAATGTTTTCTAGATGTTTTCTGTGGAGGATTTCCAAGATGATTGTGTCTAGCAAAAAATCAGGCAGGTCAGGCTAGCTAGAAAACGGCAAAACTTGAACAATGATAATTGATAACTGCTACTGTGTAGACATTGTTACGTGTGAGCCACCTGCAGTTCTATCCCTGAGGATTATCTTCCAGTTTGGAGCATATTGTGCTGATGGATTTTCCCATGTCCTCTTGACTTCTGTGTCTAGCCAGTCATGTATTATAATTATCCAGATGCCATCAAACTTTTCAGCTCAGCAATGTTAGTTTGAATTCTATTTAAAGTTTGACTATGGTTGGCAAGATTTTTGTTTTGCACAATTTGAGTTTCAATTCATTTTGTATTTGTCGTTTTGGGTTGCGATGGTGACTCCATGTTAGCTGTATTTTATGTGATCTGTTTTAACTGATAAGCATGTGTCCTTTTTTATTCTTGCAGGTTGTGTATGTGACAGCTACATTTCCTTATGTCATGCTGTTAGTCCTGCTAATTAGAGGAGTCACGCTGCCTGGAGCTTACGATGGTATCAAATTCTACCTCTACCCAGACATATCACGTCTCTCCGACCCTCAGGTAGGCTTGGACCCATCAAACTTGTCTTCTGATGTTGACACTGATTTTTTTTTTTTTTTCTCAAAGTTGCTGCTCTAACATTTTTGTCTTCTGTGGGCGTTAGAACTTCTGTTCTACAGCTGTGCTTCTGTTTTTGTTTGTTGCGTGTTTGGATTCAGTCTCATGTGCTTTCAAAAGTAACAAAAAAGACCTGCTGGACAGATATTACACAAAAAAAGATCATCCAGAGCAATACATGCTGTCCACTATCAAAAGTTTATCCATCTATATTATACATCCTGCCCGCATCCATGTGGTCTAATTTAAACTTTGGAGTTCATGTGTCATTGGTTTTTCATTTAATCTATCAAAGGCAGATGGTTGCAAAGTAAAGCCAGAAGAGCTAAAGAGACTAAATTTGTGCAGGGATAAATTCATGCCTTGCCTCATACCCAAACTGTTTGGGTCTGACTGGTTGCCAGGGGGACAGGTGATGTTACAGTAAATGCAAAAGGACTTGAGGCTGTTTTTCTCCCGCATCACTCTTCTTACAAAGTAATATACCAAAAAGAGATTTATGCAGCAAAAGTGAAGTAATGCTTTGCTTTGTCATACATTTTTTTCAGACTTTCAAGGCAGAGATGCTACTGTGTCTTAATATGACCAGCTGGTGATGAGCTGATTGGGGGGCAGATAAACAGTGGGGTTGAAAGATTATGATGAGGCTAATAGGGGCGGCAAATTAACATATAATTAATAGAAATGAAAAGAGACACACTCACACACCAACTCAGACTCCTTGACCTCATCTGGAAACAGCGGACAGCTTGGGTTGCTAGGCAACAGAGCACTAGTAAATGTCAGTGGAAGGGGTGTCATGACAACGTGATTTGAGAACGATGAAGAGTTTGAGTAAGAAAGGGAGAGAAGATCATATCAGATGGACAAATAGAAGTACAGCATGTTCTTTTTTGGAGTTTTGACAGCAGTATTAGTTATACAAATATCTAAACAACACTCCTGTGGTGTTCATTTGTTTGTAAGTTGAATTAAATGTCACTGGCTGTACATCAGGGTCCTTAATTTATTCTCAAGACAAGAACTAGTTTTATATATATATATATATATATATATATATATATATATATATATATATATATATATATAGTGAAATGTATCTTGTGTAAAGTACATATGAGCTATGTGAGAAATGGGTAAACTTGTCAATAACTGTAAGAAAAGAAAAGAGGACATGGTGAATGTTCAGCTCAACTACAGTCATTAAGCTGCAGACTTAGACACCCTCCTTCCACACAACTTCCTACATTGTGTATTTAAATTAGATTTTTTCTCTGGGGCGATCTTTGCAAGCTTGCTAAGTTCTCTTTTAAATAAATAAAGATTTTTAGATGTTCTTACTCCCATCTCGTCACATCCTGACACTATGGCAGAAGTTATCGTATCGGGCCACTTTAAGTAAGTACCCCTTCAGTAATCCAGCTGGAAGTTTCTGACTTATCCACATCATGTCAAATGTGGACCCCTGATGATGGACAAAGACTGTTTTGGGAGATGTAATAGAGGACCAAGACCAACCTTGAGTTCAGAGCTTGATTGCCATGACTGCCTAGTCAATTATTACATGTTTTTATTTGCTAAGCGTCCTTTCTCTCATTTTACATTCCTATGTTTGAATTGGGTCTTTGGTTTGGTTAAATAAAACACTTTGGATTACATTCAAATACAGCCTTTTAAAATTTTGACCCCACAACTACATCATTGCAGAAGAAGATTCATCTATCGCATCCTGGAATCTCTTTCAGACAATGAAGGACTTCTGCTACATTCTGTTTTTCAAATTATGGCAAGGTCATAAACAATACCTGAAAATTGATGTCCATGAATTTGATCCAAACCCAATTTTGTAACTTCCTGCTTGTCATGCTTTTTGTTCTTCGAAACATCTGTTCTGCTTCAAGCTTACAACCAGTTGACATGGCAGGATGGCATGAATGTGATATTAAGGAAACAATTATTTAATGCTTTAGTGTACCCTGACACATTTTGCTGGCAAGAAGAGGTGTTGAGAACGTACAGTCTCATCCAACATTGCAGTCTTAGATTCTATGTTATGCTGTAGCATATATTTATACTTTACAAAGACAACACTAGAATACAAGCAAACAAGTATTTCTAATCTACATTTTGTTTCAAACACAGTATTTAAACATTCAAGAATGCCAGTGGTAAGGAAAGACATCTTCATTTTAAAGAACAAAGATGTAATTCATCAAAATAAAAAAAGAAAATGAATATCACTTAGCTGGTGTCTGAACACACTGAAAGCCAAAAATATTGCAAGCACAACAAAATAAGATGAAAAAAATTAAAGTGCTTCTGGCAAATACACCATCGTACACTTTGAAAGGATCATGAGACCTGATTGAGAGGGATTACTTTCTTTTTAACCTGTTAGATAATTTAATATAGAGTAGATATAGAGCAGCATCTGATCCGGCTGTAAAGTACATCCGATGCATTGGCAAATTTGATAAAGGAAGAGAAAGTGATGCAAATAGCTGGAGAGCGAGGGAAAAAAGGAACTGCATAAAAAAAGAGAGAGAGAAAAGAAATGGCACAGGGAGAGCAGAGGAAGAGCAATAAAGAAGGTCTGCTGTTTGGTTGAGGACATTACTTCTGACACCAGTGTTAAATTAGCTTTCTCTGAGACAATCAGGCCTCTGTTCTCGTTCACCAGGCTGTGTGAAGTGTTTGCGGCTGGCTGTTGCCCTCTCGTTTTACACCTCTGAACTTCATCATGCCTTCTCTATCCTCTTCCCTTCATTTTCTGGCTGTCTTTTTTTTCCTCCTCTCCCACAACCTGCCACTTTACATCACCCCCCCTTTTTGCTCACACTCTTATACTAGTTTGCTTTCCATAAAGTTATTACTATTGTGGGGTTGCTATGTAACCCTACCTTTTCTCATATCAAAGCTATTGTCTCACTTTTCAAACTTTTTTTTTTTCAACCCCAAAGCCCACCTTCACAATGCCTTTCATTCTTGTTATGGAAAACTTGTTGTCCTACTTCTATAAAATACAAGAATAAAAAAATAATTGAGTTTAGCGATCACAGATATACATCCAGCTGACAGTATACCATCATTGGCATACAACATCACAACACCTTGAACTATGATGTTACATCATAGTTCAAGGATTCATCAATTTTTATTGTCACACCAGCAAATGCTATCATTAGAAATGGTACAAACTTTAAAACTCAAGTACATATATAAATAGATACTTCCTTCCTGATGTCCACAATCATCTCCTTGGTCTCTTTCATATTGTTGCAGGAGTTGTTTTCTCTGCACCAAAGCTCCAGGTGCTCCACCTTCTGTCTTTATGAGAAGTCATCATTATTGGTGATGCGTCCCACCACTGCTCTATCAGCTGTATCTGAGGTCACACTGAGGTGTTTCACCTGGTGACAGGGTTAGCAAGGATAGAAGAGTAGAATTTGTTGAGAATATCTGGTTGAACGGGGTACCTTTGGCACAATGGAACACTGATGTTTTGCTCTGTAAATGCCTTTAATGTCCCTCCAAGTGGAGGTCATCCGAGGGTTATTGGTAAAGAAATCATCTTGGATTTCCTGGGCATATGTGGCATTGGTCCTTTTCATACCTGCCTTAATCCTGGAAAATACAGGATGTCTGACCCTGTACAGCGTAGTGGTAGTAATTCGTTTACTTGACTTTTTAAATACTGCAACCTATCCAGATACACAATTCCTAACTAAGTATTCCCCTCTCTGGTTTTAGGTTATCTCTCTTTAGTCCATCCTGACTCTGTTTGTGGCTTTTTTTTGTTTTTACTGTCTCAGCACATTCTGTAGTGACAATAAGGGACACAGTGACAAATTGTCAACAATGACAACATTGCTGCAGTGCCTTTTGCGATAATGTTTGGCTACTGCAATGACGAATTAACATTAGCTCCATGGACTCTTAGAAAATGTTCAAGCAAAATAGACGAGGTTAATTTCATTAGAGTTTTAAAATTTGTGAAAAGATTTATGATTATTTTCTTGACACATTTGTTCATGATTCACAATTTGCTCATAATACATAATTATGATGGCTTGGGTGAGAGGAACTAGTGATTAGCTTATAAGATGCAATAAGTGATGAAAACACTGTACATGTTTTGGATTTGTTACATATCTTCCAAGTGGACTAGATAGCATGCAAAAGCTCATAGGATGCTCTTTATGACCGTAAGAGACCTGAGACTGGACTTGGACTTGCAAAAAATGGCTTTTGAGCATCTCTGTCCTCTGACTGGTCCAACCATTACACATTTATCCAACCATTACTGACAGTCATAGAAGTACTTTAAGTAACTTTAACAGATTTTAATTAATACAGTTGAGGTGCACATCCTTAATTTTACTGTTTTACCTGGCATTTTAAAGCCACTCTATGTAGCGATACCACTTCTGATCAAATGAGAGCATATACAGTCATGGAAAAAATTATTAGACCACCATTTTTTCTTCACTTTCTTGTTCATTTTAATACCTGGTACCACTAAACGTCATCACGTGACTAAAACAGACAGAAAAGAAAACACCGAATACATAAAAGCAGTGTTTTTGGCAGTACAACGCCATAGCTACTGATGTAAAAACTTAAGTGATTTAGGTTATAATCAAGAAAACCATGGAAAATGGTAAGATATCAGCTCTTAAATAAAACTCTTATGAGCAATCTTTGTGGTTATCGTTATGTTTGTCCAAACAAATGTACCTTTAGTTGTACCAGGCATTAAAATGAACAAGTAACTGAAGAAAACAAGGGTGGTCTAATAATTTTTTCCATGACTGTAGTTGTTGACATTGTTTGCCTTTTGTTGCTACGTTGGTAAAAGAGCCACTGGCAGTAATGAGAGGGGACAGTCCACCAAGTCTTGTAATACCACTTTGTCCCACTAAAGATGCACTTTGGGACTAATCATCTTTCTTGTGATGGGCTGCCTCCTATGTGGTCAGAAGTGGTATTACTACATAGAGTGGATTTAAACCTTCTGTCGAATCCGAAGGTCCCATGGCTAAAATCATTGTTTACCTCCTTGACTTTAAATACTAGAACTGAAATCCATTGTTGGAGCTCTTTTATCTGGTCCAAGGTTAATGTCATTTACGTTGGTTGAAATGCTTTTAAAGAAACCTTTTAAAGAAACCTTACACAGCCAGACAGAGTTAACAAAAAAAAAAAAAAAAAAAGAACAGGCAGATGTAGACTCTCAGTCTTTCAGGTCATTGTAACATCTGAACTGGTGCCTTCTGGATGGAAGGTAAAATGTCTTCAAGAAAAATGAAGTTCACCTACTTATTCTACAGGAGAAGGTAGTTGTTTATGATTTCAATTTTAGCTCCTAGTGATAACAAAAACAATGTAATTGAGGAAAAAAATATATAACAGCAAGGTCACACTGTTGTTTCTAGTCAAAAACACTTAAGAGATTGTTTGAACAGCTCCAATAGCGTTTGCTACGTTGAAACATTCATTTAGTCTGAGACTTTGTTTCCTCAAAAATTTAAGATTATGATGTTTCTCTCTCTCAATTTATATATATTTTTTCAATATTTTTGTTAAGTTTGATATATAAGGCATGCTTCAAGTGTCACTTGGTAATGGCTTTAAATATCTGTGACGTCAGTGTTGACTTATATAATAGGAGCTACCCAACTACTGTGGAACATGATGTGTTAAGGGGCAGAACTGACATTCCTCTGTGGCTTTGCAGACACAAGCCCCTCTCTGCTATGGCTTCCTCCATTTATTCCAGGCAAAGTAGACTGGATCACCACTAGGCTGGCAGTCAGTGTTGACCTGTTCTTCGCTGACTTGAGGGGAACATATCCTGGAATTTCTTGTGAGGTTCAGCACATCAATATTCTTCCCAGTTTTGTTCTTAACCTTGTACCACATCGCCGCCCTCTGGATCAGTTCGAGTTTGCATAACCGGAATTTATACATCTGGCAAAAGTACCAAATGCAGGGTAATGGTCGAATGGTCGAGTGGTGCTGCCACCCAGTGGATACCATTTTTGCAGAACTCTGGCTTCCCCGATTGTGACTATATATATATTTTTTTTTTCCATAATTGAGAAGCCCCAGGAAAAGGTTCAATCAGGGCATTTTTACACATAAAAATCTAATAATTTTCTAAAACTTTAGCAAATTATGTAATTGAATAAAACTATCAATTATTTGTCATTTATGACAATGGAATTTTTTTAATCACACGATACACAATGACGAGTTTGTTATCACGAGAATGCTAACATTGCAATTAGAGTACATTCGAGACTCATTTAAAAAGATTATTTATTTTTATTATATCATTTTGTGATTAAAAAGAACAGTTTAAGCTTCATTAGCACATCAACAAAAAAGAGCAACTGTGATTTATTTGTAATGAGTACCCACTTCTCAATTATTCGTTCATGCAACGACATTCGTTCATGTCTGATTGACTCATTTCAGCCAAATGTCTTAATCTTGTAGCTAACATATGTGAATTCAAGTGACAATGCTGTTGCTACAATATGTAGATCCATTTTATGAATGGCAACCTATGGAAGGGTGGATGGCTATTAGTGGATGGATTGGGGGGTATAGGAACATGTGAGGCAGTGAAAGTGGTACAAAAATGCTATCTTGCAGGCAGTGATATCCAGCTTTTTCACAGCAGAAAGTTTACTGCAGCCACAGTCTCAACATACCCAAACACAAGCTTTCCAAATTAGGCACAACATCAACAAGTGATTCTCTCTGAGCATGGGCCTTTAAGGTTTCCCTGCGCTGTGCAGCCATCACCCATGGGTGAACTAAAGGGAACATTGATGAACATTAGGAAAGAAAGGGCTGTTCTTCCACAAGAACAGTCCTGTATTTGTGAGGTCACAGAAGTTTCCGTGGTTACTCCCAGGAGGGGGTGAAGACCTTGCGTTTGTTTATTGTTTGTCGGTGGGGAAATGAGATTAGTGGCTGAATGGTGATGTGAGAGAGTTTTCAAATAGCCATGCTGCATTAAGCTTAATTCGCTAGCACCCCATGCTATCCTGCAGGTCCTGAAGTCCAGTCTTGCTTTGCAAAATAGTTTTAAAATGCAGATTTTAATGCTCAGGGCAGAATGTTACATGCGTAAACATGCGTAAATCCCCATGTAGATTGTCAACAATAATAAAACCATATAATCTATGGTGATATTGGATAAAAACTTTTTATTTACTGTTGTGGTATTTCCTTGTTGCACTTTTTTTTTTGTATATTGCCCTGCTCATTTAAGGTGTTGGTAACAATTCATATGAATTTCCACTCATCTTTCCTTCCTCTATGTAGCTTTATGCATGATCGTGATTTGAATCAGAAAGAGGCAACATATTCAATGTTTAATTAAACCTTCACCATAACTCTCCATGGTGAAGGGGGGGGGGGGGGCATTATATGAATATTTAGCTGCTGAAAGACTCTGTAGCTGCTTTTAGAATTTAATCAATGATTCATACGGCTGCTCCGTGTGCCTCTCAGAAGAAAAAATCAAAAAGACAGTTGAGGTGGGCCATTATTTCATTATAGTCACTGGGAGGATGAAAAGCTGGATGAGGGGTCACAAAAGAGCTGTGGGATTTCATTAAAGGAGATGATCACCCTTTGCGATATCATGATGATCTTATTTTAAATTTGCACTTTACAAAGAAAATGAAGCATAAAGGATTTTTCTTGCCAATAATAATATGCATATAATAATAATGCGTAGCTTTGTTACTATGAGCTATGAGTTGAATCAAGAACATGACAGATAGAGATGGCAGAAATTTTGGAAATGTTGAATTATAAATGTATGTGATGTGCCTGTATGTACTGATTTAAGCAAAACCTTGTTAAGTTAAAGGAAAGGGGGTCCAGCTGAGTACCGGAGTGATGCAGTGATGTTTGAAAACCAACCCACGTCATTACTTTCCTGAACCACTTCATCCTGAATTCATTTGCCTTTCTATATTTGTTTTATATAACTTTTGCTCTAGGTGTGGGTGGATGCAGGAACCCAAATCTTCTTTTCCTATGCCATCTGCTTGGGCTGTCTCACTGCCCTTGGAAGTTACAATGCCTATGACAATAACTGCTACAGGTAAGCATATTTGGTCCAGTAAAAAGAATCTATTAAGTGGACTTAATAAATTGAAGATTAACAAGTGAGACCATCTATATAAAGCTCTCACAAAGTTACATGATATCTATATATAAGACTTGTGGAGCAATGTCAACCAAACACAGCATATCACCCCAAACATCTAATATCAGCTAGACTGAATGAGACAGAGAGCATTTATGCGTTGCTTCCAGTTTGCAGCCAATGACAGCTCTAACAGTAGGTTGATCTCTTTCTGTGTGTCGCTCCTCAGGGACTGCATAATGCTCTGCTGTTTGAACAGTGGCACGAGCTTTGTGGCAGGTTTCGCCATCTTCTCCGTCCTGGGTTTCATGGCATACGAGCAAAACGTTCCCATCGAAGCGGTGGCAGAGTCTGGTGAGAGAACTGCAGACATTATAATCAGCTATACTTTTTCAAGGTCCAATGCAACTATACTTTGTTGGTGCAGACTTGAAAATATTTTTTTTTTTTGTGCTCATCCGTCTTATTTTGCTAAAATGGATTATCTTTTACAGTTGTATAACTCGACACTCCTGATGGCTCTTAGACTGCATTATGATTTATTCAAACCAGTATGAATGATTTAGTGAGTATGACAGAGAAAGAGATTTTAAATATTTGTCTTAAGGATAAATATCTGCTTCTGAAGAAGAACAACACTTATTCATTTGAGCCAGTTAGGTAATGGTGGTTTAGATAACTCTTTGCTTTTCCTTAATCATAGTCATGGCCTGTCTAGCATCAATAAGACATAATGTGAAGAGGCCCCATCTCCCCCCGTTCTCAAACTGCCAGAGGGCATTTTAAAGTTGAAATAGCTCAGACAAAACTTTACTTAAAATTGTCACGGTGGACCAAGGACAAAATAACAAACAAAAAAAAAAAACAAAAAAACAAAAAACAGAAACAGAAAAAATAAGAATGTGCTCACATATGACGTAAGTCGTAACAAAGATAAAGGACAATTGTTCATTGTCTGAAATCTGTAACCTGTTCTTGTTACTGATATTGTCATAACTAACAGAAGTTGTATTGTTTTTTTTGTTTGTTTGTTTTTTTTTTCTATTGCTAACAGTTTCGGTGTAGCTGGAGATTGTATTGCATCATAAGTAAGGCATATTGTCAGCATGAAAGGTAATTTAGGTAATGTACCTGTAATTACTGAATTAAATGCTTTTAAAGAGATTATGAGATGCATACAACAGCATGATATCTGTAGTTTTCTTGCTGGAAGTGCTGCTCTGACTTCCTTTGAATGTGGGTTTTGGAGAAGCAGCTGCTCTCATCTCTGACTGGAGCTCCAGTCCACCAAAGCGTCTTTTACCTGAATGTAGTCCTGGGGCATGCCGGCCTACATGCGCCCCTGATTTACACCCTTTAGTAGACAATAAAAGTTCATCACTTCTAAATTGTAATATCACCTATCCTGTGGTAAAACATGCCATTCAGAACTGTTCATTACTTTTTCAGAAACCCTACGAGCAAACAAAGCACACCAGCCACATAACGCACTTGGCATTAACAGGCACTAGTGACCCGTAGTGTTGTTGGAAGCCATGCAAGCCCATGTTGGCATACGGATAAATATACAGTAATGTATGAGTACATATTAGTGATTAAAACTCCAAATAAAATTAGATCCTGTTCTGCCCATGTCCTGACTATACATAAAGTTTTATGACATTTGGCTTTGTTAGCTTCTACATAATATCACAAAAGGTAAGACTACGTAACAGACGACGGCAGTCATAAACTGATGTCAGCACTTGCATGCAAGACCATTTGAAAGTAGCAAAAGAACTTGTAAACACACAATTGCAGAGAAGTGTAGAGAGTAATATAATTATAATAATCATTAACACAGTTAATCATTAAGACATCCAGTGGATGCAGAGCAACAACCAGAACTGATTTGGGGCCAGTTTTTGTGGCCAACTTAGACTGAGTCCATCCAGTATTCTCCTGCCTTTAATTCTCTCTTGGTGGTGTTAAGTGAGTGGTTTCAAATGAGAACTATGAGAAGCTGAGAGTGTAAGTTAATTAAGTAAACACATCATCATCACAACAGTGAAAACATTTGTAATTCTGACAGTGAGAGCTGGGACTCAGAGCTATTTTTTTCTGGGCATGCAAGAAAATGGTTCTGTCAAACAAACAGTGGCACACGACTCAACTAATTAGAATTGCTAAGAAAGGCAGTCTTAAAATCGAGGTTTTGCAAAACTGGATATTCCTTCTGTTCAGATTTTTCTGCTTCTTTATACTGCTGAAAGATGTCTCTCCCTTCTTTGTCCTGCAGGTCCTGGTCTTGCATTCATCGCATACCCCAAAGCTGTAACTATGATGCCTCTGTCTCCACTCTGGGCTTGTCTCTTCTTTATGATGTTGATCTTCCTTGGCCTGGACAGTCAGGTGAGTATTGCAGGGGTGCTTACAGTATAAGTTCATATCAAATGAGAAGAGCTCAAACCCTGAGACCTGACAAACCATAAATAAAGTTCTAGTAATAGCCATAGTGTAATATCAGGACGTATGGCCATCTGGCAAATCCTGTGAAAGTTCTGGGCTGTGTCTAACAGAATAAAACCCCACAAAGAAGCAAAACTTATCTTCTGTAAAAACACACTCCTAGTATTGTTGTGTATCTGGTAGTGGCTAGCTGGTGGTAAAAATGACAGACTCCATATCAGGCTCACTGACCTCAATCATGTCTGAACAGTTCGGGTTTCAGCGGCTCATGATTCTCAGCTTCCAGCAGTACTGTTGCTTTGACAACCACACAAGGCTCCACCTCTCAAGTCTTGACATTTTTGACAGTTTCTCACTGAATGTTGGAGATGAATGCTGATTTTAAATCATTTCAAGACTTTTCAACTGGTCTACAGATCATCTTTGCTCTTGGCCTTATTGAGCCTGATTCTGGCAGTTGAAGTCATTGGATATTTCTAGAGACTCACTATGAACCAGTATGTCCAATGAGTGAATCACTGAGTGTACTGGTGACACTGGTGAGTCTCTCAGGGGTTAGGGGATACAGTCACTCAGAGGGTGAATCTGTTCACCCTATTCATTCACAGCAGCAGCTGTTTGCTCGCTTTCTGACTCGTGTTCAAGTGAGCGCAATTAAACTGTGAAATGTGCGAAAGGCTTTAGTAACTGATTCCGTTCAGTTCTTTAGAACAAGTCATTCGTGACCTACACAGCACCCCATCCATGCCCTTAAACAGGCTATAATGAAGAGAGCAGTGGAGACAGAAAAGACATTATTCAAGTAGGAAAAAAAAATAGATTGTGTATTCCTGTAAAAAGCCGTTTGTGTGTTTGCTCCTCAGTTTGTGTGTGTGGAGAGTTTAGTGACAGCCGTGGTGGACATGTACCCAGAGACGTTCAGGAGAGGCTACCGCAGAGAGCTGCTGATTCTCGGCATGTCTATAGTCTCCTTCCTCATAGGACTCATCATGTGTATGGAGGTAAGACTCAGCGACATCATTTAAAGCAACCAGACAGTTTTTCCAGCTCACTCAAGTATGATTTACTGTAAAAATTGTCTTACATTAATATTCAATACGATGCAGATCATGAGTCATCATCAATCATCATTATTGTCTTTATTATCATCCCGTTGGTCTGGACAGGTACTATTGGATAAAAGAACTCAGTTTTTGTTACTGAAAACACTCTCCATGCAGCCCAGTCTATCAGAAAGGGATAAACCATTATTGATCCGGAACCAATTAGTTATCAAAGAGGTTTCATGAGTCACTGGCATCTGTCACATTTTCTTTTCATAAGTCCAAGATGTCACATACGTGTACAATTTTAAAAGCCGCACTGTTATTTCAATACTTTACATCCTTATCCTGCAAAAAATAGAAACTAATCCAGACCTTTCAGCCACTTAAAAGCTTTAGAGGTTCATGTAGGCACTGTAGTCAATCCACTATAGCGCTTTCTCTGTATTTGTATGACACAGAGATAACATTTCTCAGGCCCCAGGCTATGCCTTTTACCTTCCCCTGTTTCTCTAGTCCTCTTGTCTTTAATCCATTTATTTGTTTATTTTGTAATATTTTTATTCTCCCTTGTTGTCAAAGAGACATCATCAGAGTGTTGCAAGGAGTCTGGAGTGAAATCAAACTTAGTTCAACAGGCCTCTAGGAAAAGCGATTCTTGACTTGACTTAAACATCGACACAGATTTTGTGATGATATTCTTAGCAGTGTAGATCTGTAATGCAGCCAGAGTTTTGCTGATGCTGAGAGAAGAAATCAGATTTTTCTTTAGTGAGGGTAGAGTATAGTGAATGATAAATGTAAAACACCTAAAGCAGTTTAAACTGATAAAAGGAACCATTTAAAGGTGGAACAGGTGAAATTGGGAAATACTGCAAGAATTATTTATTATTTATTAGGTTGTAAAAATATTTCTAACCAATAAATCAAAAAAGGACAAAAAAGGGTTCCATAAAATGAATATGCACTTAGCCTTTACATGAAGCTGGAAGCTTAGTTGTCATCTTTATACTTTCAGAACAAATTGATCAAGCTAATTTTGTAGTAAGCTTTAGAGGAGCAATTAGTTTGGATACCTTCGACAGAAACAGGCTCCAAATGTGACAAAAATAAATTCTAGTTGAAATATGTCTGTAATGTTCATGGATGGGTCACGTTGATCTACACTGACAGCGATAGTGACAGAACTGAGTTAAAGTTGTTGGGTGATGTTGATCGCCATCAGTGGATCATTTTAGAACATTCGTACTGTATCAAAGCCATAACTAAGCACTAAAAAATATAACTCTAGGATTAAATAGCAATTTTAGGAAGTTCCTTAGAACTGGAAAACATAGGAGAGTGCATGGATATTTAATTGACAGGCCAATGCTGTGAATCTGAATTTACAATCAGGTAATGGACACCTTTAATATGAGTTGGTGTATTTGTTTGATACATGATTCGTGTCCATCCAGCCCTTGATGGGTAAGATCAAGCAGGTCTGACTCATTTAATATTTTCTAACCCACCTGATGCTGCGACAGAGAACTGACACCTGCTTTTCTCATCAGGGAGGGATGTATGTCTTCCAGCTGTTTGACTCGTACGCTGCGAGTGGGATGTGTTTGCTGTTTGTGGCCATATTTGAGTCCATATGTATTGGCTGGGTCTACGGTAAGATGAGAACTCGAAGCATGAGTGCAAACATCAAATCAACATTTTCATTTTCACTGTGCACATTTGCAGCAGTTTGTCTTTTGTCGGCCAAGTACCTGTCACACATTTGAGCTCAGAGGAGAGACTGCACAAAACCTCCTGCTATTGCTCTCCTTGCTGGAATAATATTTGTTCTCTGCCCTCTGCTGGAGAACGCTCTCAAACACATGCAGCATTCACTACATATTTTTCCAAGCAACAAAGAATAAATGATTTTATTGAAAATTGAAAAATGTGCTGTCTTGTACTGTGTACACAAGACACTGTTAATTAACAGTTTTTTTTTTATATTGAGTTTGGATATTGGTCTATGAGCATTAATGAGCTACTAATTAAAGTAGACAGTTTGTCAAAATGATACAACTAGATAGACTACTGTGTCAGGTAGCATTACAGAAGCTCTGGCTGTCTTGATGGGAAGTTTTCTGACTTTATTTCCTTCACATCAAAGTCAGCAACTTTGTTTATTGTGAAATGTCAAAACATATAAATCGTGTCATTATTTTGAACTTTTTTGTGTTGCTTTCAGGTAGTGACAGATTCTACCTAAATATTGAGGACATGATTGGCTACAAACCTGTCTTCTTCATCAAATGGTGCTGGATGATTCTGACCCCGGGCATCTGTGCTGTGAGTCTAGAGCTAGTTTACTTCTTCTTCCTTTTTTTTTTTAAAAAAAATGTCCAGTCATGAAAGAAAAGTAAAAAAAATAAGTTTTGAACCTCTTTCCTATTATGATTTCTTGTATATGCTAACTCATCTGGTTTATGGAGTTGTGTTGTGTTGGTAAACCACTGACTGACTGTGATTTTAGTTCTCAGCTTTCGAAATGCAAAAACATCACTTGGTTGATGTCAGTTAGTGCATATAAAAGAGAGATGCAGCTGCAGGTTCAGGAAAAAAGAAAAATTCACTGTAGAAAAAAAAATAATATAGCAGAGCAAAATGCTGTCGTCGAAAATTCAAAACTATAGTCTACAAACCCTCATAACTATGGGTGCTGCTTATATGCTGACCGCTGCTGCTTACCCTGAATTTAGGAAAACCGTAGAACAAAACCTCCAGGAGCTTAGGAGGCATCATGCCTGTGACTGGTCCCAGCTGCATCTCAGATGGTTCACTTGTTTTATCCAGGAACATCTGGAGACGCTGGAGCAGCGGTCAGGGTCGTCTCAGAGTCCATCATTGCAGCTATTATTTGCCATGTAACCAAGATACTTTATAAAAATGGGCAATACCAAAATAATGTCACATGTTGATTAAAACTACGCACAGTGTGACAATAGAAGCTTGACAGGATATACACGTGTACAAAATGAACACCTTGCTCCTTCTGATAATTCTGAAAACCACTGAATTTTGCTGTCAGCTTACATGGGAATTGATCGAGGATGGCTAAAAGCAGGGCATTTTCGATTAGCGTTTCTTTACCATCAGTCTTTTTTGTTTGGTTTTCTTTGGTTTTCAGCCACTCAAGCTACCCACTGCCTGGGCTCTTATCAGATTGGAGAGCTACATCCACGTTTCATGTACAATAAATGCCTGTTATGATATTTAATCTTTAACCAATAAGGCCTTTTTTTGTTGTTTTTTAATCACTAGCATAATGACATCTGCAAACAGAATATGCCTTTTTGCTGCAGGGAATTTTCCTGTTCTTCTTGATTAAGTACAAACCTTTGAAGTACAACAACGTGTACACCTACCCTGACTGGGGTTACGGTATCGGCTGGTTCATGGCCATGTCCTCCATGGTGTGCATCCCGCTGGGGATCATATGGATGATCTGGAAGACTCCAGGCACCTTTTCTGAGGTAAAACACACAGTACAAAAATGTACAAACATTGTTAAATCCATAGAAATGATTAACTTACTTTACACTGCATTCTCCATGTGTGTGTGTTTTTTTTTTTTTTTTTGGTTTCTTTAAATTGAAACATCTTGTGATTGGAATCACAAGATGTTTCAATTTAAAGAACTCCATCTCCTCAACACATCTAGCTGCAGTGGAAAATAGCTAGATATCAGATATGAGACTTGGGATAGAGAACAACAAAGGAAAGTGTCAGCAAAGGAAAAAAAAACTTTCAGTTTATCCTTCAAAACACATTTTAAGCTGTTGTGCAATAAACAGCTGTTTTATGTCTTAACATTTCACTTTCCTATTTTACTCTCAATAGAGCTGAAGAAACACCAGCCCTCTCTCTCCCATCTACTCTAACTGTTAGAGAGTGATACAGTAATTTGATTTTTGGGTTAGGGGGTTAGGGGGTTAGGAGGTTAGGGGGTTAGAGAGGGAGGATCACTTAAACAGTTTGCAGGTTTCTGATATGACATAAAAAGTAGAGCCTTTAAGCTTTCAGCAGACCTTAAGAATGATGATGATGATGGAAACAAATCAGTGAAGTTGCGATCAAGTCTGGCGACATTAATCATGTGCTGTGTTGTTCTGTCTTTATTTATTATTTTTCAGGCCAATAATTTTTTCTTAGGAATTTTTTTTTCTTTAATTTTTTTTTTTAACTTCCTAATTATTCCCTGATATTTCTCCCTTCATATGTTTCTCCTCCATCTCTCTGGCTCTCTGCAGAGAATAAAGAAGCTGACGACTCCCAGCCGAGACCTGAAAATGAGAGGGAAACACGCTGCTCTCAGTCCTTACGCCGCCAATGATGCAAAACTTAAAGGCGATGGCAAAATATCCACCATTTCAGAGAAGGAGACGCATTTCTAACAAACCGCCTGACTGACCCATCGTGCTGCCTGTTGTCTTCATGAAAAGTCCGACAAAGAAAAACAACAACCACAATATCAGCCACAACACAAAACGGGAAATGAAACAAATGACTTGGAGTGCTATTTTTGTTTTTTAAAAAAGAAAAAGAAAAAAATGGAAAATCACATGATTATATAGTCTGCTTCTGTTTTGCACAAACTTTAAATAACACATTGGTTGTTTTCAATTAACATTGTGACTAAAGCAGCTATTTCCCTCTTTTATAACCATTAATCTCTAAAGATGTGTTTGATTACATGCATTAAAATGGTTAAACTCTGTCCTGGTACCTTGTCAGTAATGGTCACAGTCGTGTCTGTGCCTTTAGAGCAATGCCAGCGTGTTGTGTTGTACAAGGCTTACACTGTACGTTTATTGGCAAAGTGCTGTGCCTCGATATTAAGACTAAGATGTAGCAGCTTGGGGACCATTCTACATATTTCTCTGTGTTAAGGAAGGATACTGCCATTTGTCCTAATACTGAGGTCATAGGAGGGCACTGAACACCCCTGCAAGTAAAACCTTTAGTTGGGTACAAAGAGTTTTACTTTCAAAGTCTCAGATACTATCTGAACCAGCTGCATCTGTGAGGGCTATTCAACATTTTTGCACCTCGGCCAGCATTAAAAAAAAAGAAAAAAAAATCTTCTGTTTTTTTAGTTTAAGCTGCAGATCTTCACATGGCTACAGATAGATGTGTGTTCCTCGCAGGCTGAGTCTAAAACACATCTCTTTCTCCACTAGAAGCCCTCCTTAGTCATGGATAGCTGTCATTCACAGTAATTGTGCTGAGTCTAACACAGACTGACGGCACGGCGTGCCTCCAAACCTCCATTTTTATTTGCTGCTCCAACCATAAAGAAGAAGATGGGCACGCCTCAGATGCTCATCTGTTTTGTGTCTCATCTGTCTCCTTTTCATTCTTTCCCCTCATCTCTTTATTGGCAGCGTCCTCTTCTTAACTTAAAGCCTCTGCCTGTTGCAGTTTTTTTTCCCTCTTCCATCACCTTAGCTTCTTTTCATCGTGCCGCTGGCTCGAATGGTTAAACTGGCTTTGCAGGGGTGAAAGCACCGTTCCTGTCATCAGCACAACTGTGGTGGGAGGCAATGAGCTGGTCTCATTGTTCAAATTTCTCCATCATCTCTTCAGCTCTCAAATGACTTTTCACATGTACTTGCTTTGTCCAACTCTCTCACTTCCCTTCTTTCCTTTCTCGCGTTTCCTGATGAAAATGTGATCAGAGGACAGCATCTGAGGGCATGAAAATTAGTTTTACAGTTTTTCAGGAGGACTAGGCAAATGCAGGCGAAGAGACAAGGAATTAGTGAGCGGAGGAAGTGCGCGGTCGTTTAGGAAATGAGAGAAACTGAGGAAGTATTTAGAGACAGAAGTTCCTCCTGTTTAAGCTGTGACATCCTCTTAACAATGTAATTGGTCCCTCTGTTTTGGGTGCATTTTGACTTTATCACCTCCTCACTGATGTTTGTGCAAATTAATTGTTGTGTGCATCAGAAATTATAGCTTGCTGTTTAACACTGATCACGATGTATATTTTTACATCTCTTTGTAGAAATCTGTGGCCTATTTCTTGAGATGAAAAATGTTAAAAAAGACTTGCTGTAATGAAAAGATTACGTTACTTGTTTTGACTTTTGATATGCTCAAGAGATCTTGTTATAGAAATATAATTGAAAGTGTTTTACTGTTCTGTACTGTTCAACACACATTTTGGTATTCACAGGACACATGAACTGTCTGCTTACTCATTTTTAAAAATAAATATTATGAAAGAAGATGGAGTTTAGACTTTATTCTTATTTAATTTACTTTAGTTTTACCTGGCTCGTAGGGCTGCGACATTAAATGGAGGCTGGACATGTAATTTAGGTGAAGTGAGGGTCTTATTAGTAAGAACTAACATTACCAGTGTGAGAAAAATAGCACAACAACCAAACTGCAGCAAGAATAGCGAGCGTTCCTTAGTGAGCCACACCAGGTGAGCTTTGTCCACAGCTTCAAAGGTGCAGCCAGTGAAGCAGCTATGGCCATGCACTGAGTCTTGCACTGTCGCAACAAAGCTAGGATGCAAATGAATATTTAGGGCCTGATCTTTCCGCCAAACCTCCTAAAACCTCTATTAAGGGATAGCGGGTAGCGGGAGGGGCGTTCCCCCGCAAAGAGATGCAATCTTCCATATTCCCTAAACCCGCGACCTTACCTGCACTAACCGCTATATTTATGCATGGGAGTGGTTAGGGCCGTTCCACCTGTTAAACCAATCAGTGCGTCATTAGCCATTGCCTTTAAGAGCAGGTTCCGCTACCCACTACCACTAAACCCACAATCACAAGATACAGAGTTTGCGGAAATCGCAAAAGACACACCCATTGCCACACCTACAATGTGGATAAGGGATTTGGCAAAGCGGATAGCGGCTTTAGGGAAGTGGAAGATTGCATAGCGGTTAGCGGAGGTTCCTAAATCTCCAATTTGTGGGTAGTGGCTAGCGGCTAGCGGGAGGTGTACGATTGGGGCCTTAATCCCATTTGAATAAAACCTTTCATCCCCTTCACCTAAGATAAATATCTCACAGATAACAAATTATACCTAACAGTGAGATATTTCCAGTATCAGTAATAGTTGTTTAATCTTGAGTTTCAAAACTGCCAAAAAAATACAGAAACTTTCAAAAATGCAGGCAGGCCAGGTCAGCATACATACCTTTTCTCCTCTAGTAGTATTGGCTCAGTGTTTGGGATCCTCTGATTAGTTCGAATTGAAGAACTGCTGATGAGCAGAGCTAATGGCTCCTGAAAATGCACGGACCACTGTTGCTGGTCAGATAAACATGTTTACATCATATAAACATGTCATCAATGCTGTGTTTTCAACATTTCCTGCAAGTGACCTCAACACCTCAAATCCTTCCATACATGTTTGAGCTGAGAAAACTCTCTTAATGAGGCCACTCTTCATCAGAATATCGAAGAATCCAAATCCACACCCACTCATGTGCTAAACTACGTAACTACTGGGCTTGAAACAGAGTGGACCAACACTTGTAGAGGCACACAGACAGATTCCCTTATTTATTATAAAGTTTATAACTAGTTTGCGGGTGTTACCTATGACCATGATAATGACTAGTGGGGAATGTTTCTATCACATATTATGTCGGTGAGCTTTTTTTTAGGCAAGTGTACAGCTTTGGTTTCCTTAAACTGCAGGTGATATTTGCATTTGATCCAGCACAGGACATTAGATAAATCTTCTTTTACTGTTTTATGTCTTTGCTTTTTGCACAAAAACTTGTGTTAACAGTTTAGAAGCTAAAAAAGCATCTGGACTTTCCAGCAAAGCCATGAGAATTTCTAAAGGCTTCACACTGCTCTCTAAACTGGAAATCAGTCTCTATGAAGTCCAGTAAAATCTCTCTTTGCTTGGTCTTTTTTTTTATGTTTTCTTTGGAGATAAGGGTTTTTCAATTCTTGAACTTTTTCGGTAGCTGAAAGGCACACACTAATACAAACAAAAAAGTGAAACTCTTTTTAGTAGTGGATGCTCTCCTCCAGTCTGTCCTATGATGTTTAGGGAAATAAGACCGATGATAGATGTGTAGTCATGTTTTCTTCCAAACTGCCAAAACAGTCTGACAGACAGATAAGCAGATTAGGGAAATCTGCTGGATGACTGACATTAAAAACCTACTGATGCTTTAAAACTGATATTTACATCTTTATGATTTCATTGATGATGGATGTTAGTGAAAGAATAGGTTAATGTTTAGAGTTAATCAACCTTCATTGGAGACAGAGCTCCAGGGTTATGATTATAGGTTTGCTTGAAAATATCAAGTACTTGGTCAAGTTTGGAAAACATTACTTTAGTTAAAGTAAACCATTAGATATGTTTTGACTGGAGGTCATCAGCTCTCCACAACTGGCTCTGTGGTACGTGTTATGTTTTTCCTTTGCCTATCTGTAGAAATGTTTCCTTGGGAACAAAAAAACCTGGAGTTGCCTGGATTTGAAATCCCCAATGAGGAAGAACAGCGAGGCAGAGAAGAAGTTAAAGACTTTGGGTCAAGCATGGAAAACAAGAGCAACCAGGCGTGCAGGGCACTTGGTTGATTTTAGAAAAGTATGGCAGGGAGAGGACACAACGCTTTTCTGTTGTTTTTGACCACTCCAAGCGTTAGTTGAGCTTTCAAACCTCATCTCGTTCTTCTACGAATATAGGAGTTTTGTATCTCAACAGCCTGGGTCTTCTTCAATTTTTTTCTACGTTTCATGACCCAGCTAATGTTCATTAAGTGCACCCATACCATCAGAGATACAGGCTACACACTTTCCAGTGAAAACGTGTTGATCCAAAGTGTTAACAGCAATTCTGCAGCCATCCTGGTTCTTTTGAATTCAATTCAATTCAACTTTATTTGTATAACATCTATTACAATACAAAATGTCTCTAGGTGCTTTTCAGAAACTTAGAGTGTGACCCCAAGCAAATATTATTAACCCAATATTATTAAATCATATTTAAAGAAACAATGTCAAGTAAAAAAAACTATAGTGGCTTTTGGACGCCCCTGTATGAATCCTTGCATAAAGCCCACCCCCTGGTTGTGATTGGTTAAGGATGTTCTGTACTGGTGGAACTAGCTGAGAATGGGAGGGGTATCAGATCCATTTTCAGAGAGATTGTTTTGTGAAGTAAATAAGTATATCTGGCCAGACTTGCTGTGACCATAGTTTCCAAACATTTCAGTATTTGATTAATCTGATCACAGAATAGTTTTCTATTTTACCATAGTCCTTTTTTAAACAATGTTTGGCCCAGAGAACATGCAAAGAATGTTCATACATTCTCTGTACGTTAGAGCTTTAACCCACATTTATGACGGCGTGGTAAACTGTGTTCTTAGACATTAATTTTTGGAAGCGTTCCTAAACCCATTACAGGCTTCCAATACTGATTATCTGCCTGTAGCCAGTGCACAAATATGTTTCCAGACTCACTGAATCTTTTGATGACATTATGCACAATAGATAAGATCTTCACAGTCTTCCATCCATCCATTATCTATGCCCGTTTAATCCTATGCAGGGTCACAGGAATCTGCTGGAGCCTATCCCAGCTCTCTTCGGGCAAAAGGCAGCGGTACACCCTGGACAGGTATCTTCACAGTCTTTACAAGTATAAACTGAAGAACATGGTGTGAATGTGAGGGTGTAAAATGTCATTTGTGTGGGTCACAGGGACCTGCACCCGAGCGTCCATAAATGTCATCTGTGATACTTTGTTCGGGATACTGGAACATCGTCGTCTATAATATCACCTCTGATGTTATGTCCGGGCCATGACCCTTTTATCATGTCTGGGTTTCTCTAGTGTCTCCATCATGGACGCCTGAATCATGTTGTCATTCTTTGTCACTTGATCATTCTGCACCAACCGCTGATGTGTAAGGTGTGACCCCTTTTACATGCAAATGGAGAATAAATTCATTGTGTCCAGATATAGCCAGGTCTTGTTATTTAAGTTTATTCTCAGTCTAACTTGGATCCTTTAGTCTTCTAGTGGTTAAAACTCAAAGATATCCTGTTTTTGCAAACTGGGGTTGAATATGGAGTCCAACAGGGGACAATAATGATACATTGATACTAAAGCTGCAAACTGCTGGAGTGACTGGGGCTGAAGACATTATGCAGCAATACAAGACAGTAGACAGAAGAGTAAATGAAAATAAGGAGACGCTGCAGTCTTGTTATCATTTCTATGAGCTGGCAGATTAGTTGAGTCACGCACAGTGTGGCAGAGCAGTGCTTCAGGACAAAGCCAAGATAGAAACACAACGAACTGTAGCCGAAAGTCGGTCTCGCCTAAAGATTATATCAACCTAGATTTTTATCCAGATCTTTTGATAAGGAGTGAGAAGAGGGGAAAAATAGCAATACTGTAAAGGCATAGATGGCACAGTGCATGTTAAACCACATCAAATCTTCCCTCACTGTATCCCCCCTTCCCAATATATTTCTCTGCACTGCAGATTTCATGTATTTGTTGTGATATTTGATTTGTTTGCCTTCTACAAACCAATTTCAGGAATTTTATAACAGATTTTATAACAGATTTGCAACCTATTGTTTATTTGTAGTAGTGCATCATTTAAAGATGTCATAGTAAATCTATTTAATTCCTTTATTATTCCTGGCTCTTCTGTGTAACTGTCTCATGTGTCTTTGGGCTCCTCATGGTTTTGATCTAATGTAAAAGCAGCCAGAGGCATAACACAGACGCAAACAAATAAATATCAGATGGAAGGGAGTGATGAAGACATACAGGGGACTTAAAAAAGAGACCATTAAAAAGCCAACTGAAGAGGCAGAGAGATGACTCTTCGGTGCACATGCATGACTTTTCAGAGCATTATCTTTAATTCCAGTAAGGGCTTGGTGAACACTTGAGACCACAGTAAGGCTATTTTAATTTTATGTTGATCACAAAAATAGATAACATTAAAAAACAGCCTGAGAATGTAATAAAGAAGTTAATAAACCATTTTTTCATCCCCTTCTTCATTCAACTTAAGATCATCCAGAGACTAGCTTATTACTTCTCTTCATAGAAGAAAAAAGAAGAAAAAGAATCCTTCTACTTCTGTACAAAATGTAATCAGTTTTTGTTCCCATGCTGGTATGACATGAGGATGAAGTAATTCTATTAATTGCAGCAGGGGGCAGCAAATTCCATCCTACCATAACTGAAGAAGCTTTAAGCAATTATGTGAAAATGCGTGTGCACTGTGCTCTCATTCAAAGATACATTTACTGTATGTCTTCAAGCAGCACATATGCTGGTGTCTCTGTGTCATCCGTGTACCTGAAATTATTATGTAATAAAAGCATATTAAATATGCAAGTACACAACAACACCAAATACATGACATCGTGTGAAACTACTGTATTTGAATTTGTTTGTGCCCACAATACATTTGTGAGTGCAATAATATAATATAATATAATATAATATAATATAATATAATATAATATCATATAATATCATATAATATATAATATCATATAATATAATGCATTTATAATGGTCATAAATCATCAACTTGGCACGTGACCAGTCACATGACTCAACACGCTCAGGTAACTAAAACTCTTCTATCAGATTTCTGGAGTTTATTATGTTGTTTTCTAGAGTTTTGCTGAGCACGTTCTGTCATGTCTTAAGGCTTAACAACATGTTTGTAGATTTGTTCTTAAATAGTGTTTAATATTGTCGGCTCAGTGTTTTCTGTGATAACTAGACACACTGACTCTAAGAGTAATTAGTGTTTTTTTTTTTTTGGTTTTGGTTTGTCTTTTTTTTCCTTTCTTGTGTTTTTGTGGTCTTCCCTCCCTGTCTGCTTCTACTTCTCACTTTCCAAATTGTTCACTTCCCTATCTCATCAGCCCCTGTATCTATATGTTGTGTATCTTCTCCTTGCCCTGCCAGTCCACTTCTAATGCTTCCTGTCTTGTTCACATGCTGGTTGGATCACTGGTCTGCTGTCCTTTTTGGTTATTTATAAATTTATGGATCATCCTGCTGTGGGGGTACTTTTTTTTTTTTTTTTTTTTTTTTAATAAAGTCAGTATGTGCAGTTATTGAATCTACATATCGTGCATCCTGGCATGCAAAGAAATTTTTGGTCACATCTCTACAATGTGCTCATATGAAATATGACTATAGAATCAAACTATACAGTCCAATAAATTAGTGTGTACATGTGTGTCATGTTGCTGTTTAAATTGTTATATTCTTATAATAAATGATTACAAATTTTGAGGCAAATATGAAAAGAAAAAAACATCTCTTATCTGTGGAGGCTGGGGCACTGTTAAAAAGCCCTAGAAGTCATATTTCTTCTTCTTTCCCTGGTAGTCACATGCACTTGTCTCATGCAAACGTAGTGTGTGTGACTGGTGTTGGAGAAAGAAGGTAGTGAACAACCTTAATGGCCAAGGATGCACTAAAAGCTGGTGGGTTTAAAAAAAAAATCTGTAAGTGAGACAGCTACAGTCAATAAAAAGAATTGATGATGCAATAAGTAAAACAAGAGTCACTAATGGTGTTGCGGGGTGTTTCCTCAACAGCGACATTTAAGGGGACAGGAGGGTCTGGAGGGTGATATTATGGTGGCCGTGTTTCTGTTGGGCAGGTTTTCTCATATTGCATGTGGTTCAGGTGGTTTGATGCCTTGTCACATGAACAAAACATGAAGAAAATCCTATTAACTGCCTGGCAGTTAGCCTACTCTTAGTGTAGGCTAGATCTTAATCACCTCCATGGCCTATGGCCTGTGAGTTCTAGAGGTGTGGTTTTTCATGAAGGTAAGGGAGAGGCTGTGTGTTTCGGTTGTATTCAATCAAAATTCATCTCATCATTGAAAATCTTCCAGGCATCACCCACCTTCTGTGATCTCTAAGGGGACACTGCATTACTGTAGCAGAAAGAAAGAAACTTGAAAAAAATTACTGATTACACAGAAATATGTGTAAAGACCATAAAGCACATCATTCATACAAATGCTCTGTGACACTAGTGGGTTATTTGCTTTTTCTGTTCTTTGTCAGTAATCTTTTGACCATGTGTGTTTAATAAAGTTTATACACACATAGATATGTGTGCATCGAGCCTAATTCGTGTGTATTTACATGGTTGATTCAATGAGTGGTGTATGCCCATTGGGTGGTGCTGTGAGATTCTGCAGTAATAGGTTCTGGCAGCTGTGTAATTTCTGTTTATTTTCCTCTGACCTTGGAAAAAAAAAATCTGTTTCTGCAATGCAGGTGTCACTTGTAACAGACACCAACCACGTGCACACAGACAATAGCCAAACGTGCAAATGGAAACAACAGTTGTATGTACACAGCAATGCAATTTCACCCACACACCACACATATTTACTCATGTATCCACCAGTCCACACACCAGCTCACATTCACACACCAACCCCCACTATCCTCCATCCACAAACACACACACACATACGGATGCATGCACACACTTTTGTTTGTAGGTCAAGTCACCATTCAGGGACCAGCCAGTGACAGTGTTCCCAATTTCACTGTCGAGTAATGTGGTAGAATGGGTCACTGATTAGATGGGACAGCAGCTCTGTAGTGTCTCCGAAAAGGCTCCAATGAACATAATTTATTACTGTTCACTTGGTCTCTCAAACCGTCACCAAAGAGCATGGTTTACACAAATACGTGAAATTTCACCTGCAGTTATAGTCTACAGTCCAGTTTTATTTAATCGCTCATGACACTTGAGGAAGTTGAATAGAAATGACAAATACTTTCATTATTATTTATTGCCATCATTGCCACCAGCCTGGTGTCAGGGAGACCTGAACAATACCGACAAGAGAAGGGAATTAATGTGAACATGAGGCTGCAAATGATCTTTACTTAGAAGCCTTGTTTGTATGATATTTGCATTACTTGCCTTTATACAGTGATACTTGTCTGATTTAACTGCTTCACAGTTCTAAGTAAATCTCTAGTTTAATTAAGATTAAAAAAAAATCTTGATGATAAAGTTAGTATATTAATGATACAATCATATAAATTATGTAGATATAGGTGTCATATCTATTTTCTGTGGGTTCTACAGCAATGTGGAGAGTGCAGAGAGACAAATCTAATGTTTTCTTTTGTTTTTAAACATGATTCTGATCTGACCAATAGTACGTATTTTATTTGGTGGTCAGCACTGGTGCCTCATAGCAAGAAGGCTTCAAATCTCAGCAGGGGCCTTTCTGTGTGCAGTTTGCATGTTCTCCCCGTACTTGTGTGGGTTTTCTCCAGTTTCCTCCCACAGTTCAAAGACAAGCACGTCAGGTTAATTGATGGCTCTAAATTGATTGTGAGTGTGAATGGTTGTTTGTCTACATGTGGGCCTGTGATGGACTGGCGACCTGTCCAGAGTGTACCCCTGTGTTTGGTCTGAAGAGAGCTACGATTGGCTCTAGCAGATCTCTGTGACTCTGTATAGGATTACGCGAGTTCTTAATTAAGAGAAACATTGACATGATGGTTTTTCCTTATAAAAGGTTTTAAGTTTTTTCATTATATCTTTTTCATTGTATCTCTCATTATATCTAATTTTTTTTCATTATATCTCTACTGGACCAAACTAGATTATATTGGGGTAAAACTGTACACCTATAACATAATACTGTAAGTGTTCACATTCAGTTTTTTTTCATGTTTATACAGCCCTTCGATCAATAATCTTTGCACAAGTGGCACATTCTCCCCTCTCCATTCTTTACTGCTCTAATGGTCTTTTTACGATCATGTTTAGTCGTCTTTCACCATAAGGAACTTAATCAACCACAAACTGTGTGCATAAAGTCTTCCGTCTGTGAGTTAATGATGTTTTTCCACTAACAGTCATATTAAAGGGTCTTTATGCAAATAAAAACTCTGTTTTGTCAAATTTTCCACTCTGCTGTGTAATTTGCTGTGAATCCTAAAGATGCTCGCTCAACATATACAGAAATTACAATTAAAAACGTGCAACATGCACACTCCTTTAGTCATGTTTATGTCGCATTTTTGAACAATCCCCAACAGGTTTGTTTCCACCAAATGCTGTATTTTGGACATGTACATATAGCTTGGTTTGGATTCACATTTTCATTTATTTGATTTTAAAATTGCTTTAGATTATTGCCAAACTGTACTGGGATACTGTACTGTGATGCGTTTTTCTATGTCTGCAGACTAGTCTATGTCTGTAGACTACATTACTAGAGTAAACAGATTTTTTCCAAAATGTAGTATACAGTTTGAAGGATGCAAACAATAACACAATAAGCAGTAAAATAGAGCAGAAATACGTAGATGGTCAGACAGTCTGCCTCACTAACTGCATCTCATACTGGAACAGGCCACCACAGAAAAACTACACAGTTGCAGTGGTCACTTAACCAGTTTCAGGTTATACCATAGAATAACTGAGTTTACTGAGGCATACTATGTTGCTAACGACTGCTAGATCAAAATCCACTACATATTCTAAACGCCATTTTGTTTCTAGTACAGCGTGAGTCTAGAAAAAGTCCCTTTGTTGTTTCGTGATGTGCCATAGCGACATGGGAAGTTGTTGATGAGCGTTAGAAAGTATCATCTGGACTAATACAGAGGCAAAACTGAATTCTGGCTGCTTGGGGAGGACGTCCTATATTGGACCATTATTCTTGGTGTTTTCACTAACAATAGTTAATCAATATCAATACATGTAATTTTATGGATATTATATTGAACTGGAATTATGATGAATTGAAATGAATTCAAACCTGAATTAAATTGGAAGATTTTTAATTAATTGAACTTGAAGGTTCAAATTGAAGGCTTTATCTTTATGAATTGGTACTTTATATAATGGCAGTGGTTGGGACTAATCTTTTGCAAGGACGAAGAAAAGAATGAGGACGGAAAATATGATTTATTGATAAATGCTGTTTTAATTTTTTTCTAACTTGTCTTTTGTTTTTATTATTGGATCAACACAGGTGAACACTGCTATTACTATAATAGAAAGGAGAGTAAAACTTTCATATCCCAGCAGATATTTGATGTACACCCTTCCTACTCACCAGCACATACCAGATTATACACACTACTGGTACATCGTTGTGGGTAGTCTGTTTAATTCATCTTTATTCAAAAGACAGACCAAGGTTGAGGACATTGAAGTCCTATTTTTGTGTGGTATCAAGAGAAGCTGAGAAATGTTAGATTTTGTAATTTGTTCGATTCTGAGAATCACATGAGCTCTGAGTCTTTTCACTAAGTTCTTCCAACAGATGGCTTCAGTGAGTCAGGTGGTAAAGGCCAATGAGAAAAGAGGAGAAAAAGTATGTGTGAGAGAAAGATGTTATCTGTCCAAAAACACCTCTGGCTTTTCTAAGATGAAACTCCTCATCACGCGGCTGTAACCTCCAATTCCTTTTGTGAAGCACAGTAAAACTGAGGTTAACAGTCTAGTTTGACCTTTGAACCTTCAGTGTGGCCTCTGTTGAAACACCCCCTGCTAAACTGTGTAAATCTGAGAAACTATTCCCTTTTGAATATTCTTATCTACAACTCTAGATAGATTGTTATGTGAATTGTGTCCATTCCACGATTCAAAATGTACAGAAAGATGAACAGGACTTTGAACTCAGTGTTGCTGTAGAAAGAGTAACATTCATACCCTCAAACAAAACAGCTTAGTGTTTCTGGGTTATTGTTTCTCAGTAAATATCTGTATCATTCAGTGTGTCACATTCACACTTGCCTCCCACCCTCCCTCTCATTGTTTCCCACCCAAGAGAATATACTCAGAGGACAGTGGAGATGGAGCCTAAAGCAATATGAGACTGAGAGCAGCACATCTGGGGTAAGCTTTCACAGACACCAGCACACACACAGACGGTTCACACCTTCAGGAAATGACCAAAGGAACACAAAAACAACCCGCAAATATTGCATGTACCCAATGTACAAACATCCACAGTGACACAAACATACAGTCACATTGAGAGTCAATAGACTTCACAATATGCTTGTCGATAAGTTCAGCTGCAGGTAGAGACGCCTCCCTGTGAGCCATTTCAGTCCCGGAGCTCCAGAACTATTATTCAAAAAGGTCACAGTGTATAGTCAGCAGTGAAAAAATAGATGGATAAATGAGAAAAAATAAATTCTCTGGAAACATCAGTCTTGAGGTGTATCTTGGATACATGTTAGGTGGTGATGACCAGCTGTTATATTGATTAGTTCTAGTGCAAAGCAGAAGATGTTAGAGTTCAGTATATCTGATTTGCTTCAGAATATTCAGAATGTTCAGAATGAGGTGGGAGAATAAAAGCACATAAAACACATGTCTTTTTTACAAGCACAACACATATTTTTACATGGATTATTTATTTATTTATTTATTTATTTCAATTTAAAGATGCTTATGAGGTGTCCTCATAACTGATCAAACAGGTCTCACGTTTTGATTGCTTTCCTCTTTTTTTTTTTTTTTTAAAGCATTTTGAGAAAATCCTGATAATATATTTTTGTCACAAAATTGATACTGTGTCAGAGGATCCATAATTCCATATCCTTTCATTGTCACCAAAAATAAAATGCCATAACGGCTACTGGATGAAGGCTTTTCCCCCTGAGCAATATTACCAGGCGTTTCATCCTGATGACTTTCATGATGCCCTGACTTCTGCTCATGTGCCTTTAGGAACTGGACCCATTTCATTCTGAGTCATGTTCACATCTTCTGAGTCACATCCTTTTTACAAACATCTGAATTTCTCTAATCCTTGCAATCCCATAACTTTCCCCAATCAGACAGTCAACATTCTTAATGCTAAATTGCTATTTTAATGTTTAACGTCCCTTGTAGACAATGACATGAAACATTTATGGGATATGTAATACACAAATCAATAGACAAAATCAGTTGATACAAAATATATATGGGCAAACATTTTAAGGTTAAAGTAAAAGCAGAAATAAATGTGTTCTGAGTTTCACATCAACAAAATATGTTATTACTCAAGCAACTAAACATAAATGATTAAGACAAATCATTTGGAAAATCAAATGAATAAAATGATGTTTTAAAATCACATATATGTCAATCAAACTGCTTAAATGCAAACTTTAGATAGTATATACGTTTCAGCTGTACACTACCATCAGTGATAAACTGTTTACATTCTCATGTCTGAAATGCAGCTGATGTGTTGGCAACATAAATTCTTCTCATTTTGAAGAATTTAAAGGAAGAACAGTTAGTTAGCTAGATATCAGATACACAGCAGTAGAGCCTGATTGGCTGTTTCAAGATGAATGAATCCCAGTATATAACAGCATGTTGTCAGTATTTGACTTAAATACAACTACAGAGTGTTGTGAGGAGACAGGATTTTAGACCTGCTCTAGATGTCCCCAAACAGAAAAAACCTGAAAAAACTGCTCAGCGGTCTAACTATACAATTCAGTACAACATATTTTAATCTTTGAACATATTTCGTATAAGGGGTTTCTACTTAAACCTCTGAATTTGATTTACACAGACTTGAATATGTAAGGCTCCTATATTAATTGAAACTGCAGTTTTTACAAAAGGATTTTCATGAAATAAAGTAGTAACTAAGTTGGTAAGGTGATGCTTTACTCACATTAATGAACTCTATCCGAATGTGAATGTCTCTGGTTTTTTTTTTCTGTTCTCCGTTTACAATCTTCACAGCCTGAGTTCTACTGACAGTCACTCCCATTTTCTTCTTTCTATGCCCCTTTATTTATCTTACTGTCTCTCTCTCTCTTGCTCTCTGTCATTCTATTTTTATCGCTTCTTCCCCTCACTTTTTCCTCTATTTATATCTCTCTCCCTCTCTCTGAATGAAGTGTGAAACAAAATTAATATCAAGGAGAATAGGTCCCTGAAGCATTTGGCAATCTGATAAGACACCTCTCTAATTTTAGGAAAAATATTTATGTCTTATAATATGTTTAAGTGCTGTTCTACAGACCTAATGGAGAGAAAGAAAACAGCCTTAATTTCTCAAGCGCATGGCTTGAAATACTTGTCATGAAGAATAGAACTTGTCACAAGGATGAGCTTCACTGGATACCATTTTTGGATTTGCATGCCAACACATGTCTGGTAAATGAACTTTTGATAATTAAGTTATGGAAATTAGAGTCTCCCCCTCGAACAAGAAATTTTCATAACAATTTTGAAGGGGCATTAAGCCTGTCTTTTGGGGGATTAAAGGCATAAAGAAACCACACAGTTTGAGACAATCCAACCAATTTCTATCCAACCAGTGTCTGTGCAAAATAAAGAACAAGAGAAAGAAATTGCAGCCTGAAGATGGAGCACCTCACACCACTGAGTTATCTGTAGTGTTGCTGTTACAGCTACAATGGCGTCTGCTGCATTTCTGTGTAAAAACTAAAGACATTGGAGTTGTGAAGAGAAAAAAGCGGAATTATATTTGACCACTCTGTGATACCTTCTTTATTTTATATTCATTGGTAACAACATTTGTAGAGCACAGAAGGTAATTATTTTACTTAAGAAATTTTTTTTTTTTTTTTTTTTGGCTCACTACTTCAAAATGATTATTCAGATGAAGGCATGTCAAAATGAAATATTATTTACAGTAAACCCATCTTTACTCCACAGAGGCCTTAACAGTGTCATGGATGTTAAGTTAAAGGTACTTTTTCTTTTAAACTTCCTGAAAAGCAGTTTGTGGTCAGTAACGCAGTTTGAATTGGCCAAAACAGCCCCAGATCTCAGCAAAGTGAGCTAAAGTGTGTGAACTGTCCTGAATGGCAACTTAAAAGATGATATCCTCCTTTATACTTCTGCAGGCTAATTTTACACTTAATGCATTTAATTTCTTTTGTGACTTCTCTCTGACTTTATCCCTCTTTTTGTTCTCTTTTCCCTTGGTTAGCTTTCCCACCTTCCTTCTTTTGACCAGCAGTCACTCAGTTTACTGTATTTTCTTCAGCTTGCTTTCCCTTCACATATGTTCTGAATAATGGGAAGAGACTGAGCAGCCACAAATAATCTTATAATACACTGCCCAAATTCCCTGTACCAAATGGTGCGCAATCATGGATTGGCTATTAACATATAATGATGTGCTACGCATTAGTGAGTGCATTTGGTTTACTCTGCCATGAGTGGCTACACAGAAATAACCTAAGGGGAGAAAAGAGGAGGCTAATTTGGTCCTATAATTTGATGTCCAAAGCTATCTTATCTGTTTTGTTCTTGCACTCTGTATATGAAGTGCCTCTCCTCTTTCAAGAGTGCAATATGGTGGAAAGCTATTCTAGACTAGTATATTTTCTGCTTAAATTTGGAGCACACCAACAGCACCCATCTCTTCTTCGTTTTGTTGCAGACAGGATGTTATATACTATATGCTTTATCATAATTGTTATTATTTATCATTACATGAAAAGATTTACTATTCTGGGCAAATTAGCATGTGATCACAAACCATAAACAGCACTGCTGGCAGTTGCACAGTTCTGCAGTGACTTTCTGAGACTTGGTATTTAAAACCACTGATACTAAAAGCTCATTTGAACAATGGCCAGGGGCAGTGAAAATTAGTGTACAGTAGTAACAAAACAAATCAATTGGTAATCTGAAGCCTGTAGTTCATGAGAACTGAGCCTATGAGCATGAAGCTGGTGACCTAAATAATATCAGAATATTTGATATGGATTCTTTGCCTCTTTTTTTCTTTTTCTTAAGAAACATTAATGTTATTAATTAGCCTATTTTGGTCATTAAACTACTTTATTTCATTGCTGTTTCATTCCATTTTAACTATACTTTTATGCATAAAGACCATAAATGTCTAATATGTTCCCAAATGACAATAATGGGGAAAACATTTGGACTTAACTAGCAGCCAGCTATCTACCACCTACTGTCCACTTGAGATATCTGCATTCAGCTAATGTTGCTGAAAATGAAGAGACTTTCTCCACGCACTCACGCTTTGCACCTCATCCTGCTGATGGTGCATCCTCTCTGCAGCAACTATCACAGGCATGTCAAGTGCAGAAGTTAAAGTTTTTGCAATAAAGTACCACTGAGAAACAGAACTGAAGCTGTAGCCAGATGAGTTGAGGATATATTTGGTACACTTTTTAATGTCACACTCTGTTCAAATAGGGATAGTCTTGGGTGGTTCTCAGCTGTCCTCCTTTTACCCACCTTGATGGCAACTGTGATGATTCAACATGACACATTTATATGCGGTCACCAAAGGTTTCTATGTTAGCCTTCCTTTACTCTCTCTGACCTTTTTTCTTTCTTTACGTGCCTCTTTGCCCGCTGACTTGTCACTCCACTTTTCTTCATTTTTTCCACATTGTCACTTATGCTTTGCTCCATTATTCCCTTCAGTTTTTTTTTCTTCTTCACCACATTTCTTATAGTTGCTCTTTATTTCAGCTCCCTCTGTCATCCTCCTTTCCGTGCTATGAGTAAAGCATGCCATTCGTAGCCTGGTAGGCAGATCTGTCAGGACTGTTCATGGTAACCTTTCAGTGATGAAGACATGCAATAGTTAAGCCAGCAGCAGCATCTAGTTGTTGATGAATTTCAAATGGCTCTTCCTTCTCCAACCTTTTCTGTTTTCTGTTTCTGTATCATTAGTATTATTATTAGTAGTAGTAGTAGTAGTAGTAGTAGTAGTAGTAGTAGTAGTAGTAGTAGTAGTAGTAGCAGTGTTTCCCATCAAAAGCCAGTGTGTCTCTATTTGTGTCCCACTTTTATATGCCTTCTTCTGCGTAAGAAGCTGGAGTATCTTACAGATACTTAAACAGCATGATAAAAGAGGAGAAAACAAAATAATTTTTGAAAATGTATTGGCAAGTTTTATGTCATGAATTTCTGTTCAAACTAAAGATTCTCGGCAGGAATGGCCTTATCTTGAACAATGGACTGACAATGAACAAGTGACGTGGAGTATGGCCCATGATCATTGTTGTCTACAGTCACCTTGATGCCTTACAGTTGAATAATAGAAAAGGTCTTAGTATGAATTAAAAAAGGGCCTGAAAGTTGTGCACATCATTTTCCACACAAAGATTGCGATCTATTAATGAAAATTTGTCGGGAGAAAGTCCGCACCTGTACACAAATTCTGATCCTTATACATGAACATTTTGGAAACTGGCGGTGCAGATGGTGAGGCAGTGAACTGAAGCCACGTTCATCTTATACATTCAATATCATTTCATATCAGACTTGTTGATCCGCATAATCATAAACAGCCAAGCCTGAAGTATTATAGATGTGTTCCTGTAGTGAGCCATGACTGCTCCATAAGCACTCAGCACCATGTGTTCATATATCATGCTTCCATCTTCAGATTATAAAGTAGAGCAGTAGATAGTGCTGATTGATGCATCAACTGTGACAAGATGTGTAGCAATCACTCTAACTGCTGAGTAAACATATAAATGCTGTGGTGATGCTCGTGTGGAATGCTGCATATGGATGCACTGGCACTGCGATAGTCATGGATCAGGATGGAGAGTTTTTACGGACCACAGAGATTTCCTGGCCCATGATGATGACTAACTAATATGTCGATTTAGATTCTCTAGAGCTGTGCTCTTGGATCCATATGCTGAACTGGATCCCGCGTTAAACAGACAGACCCACTGGAACCACACATCACAGTACATGTACAGGTGCTGACTGCTCTCGGTTTCTGGCTACCAGCTCTTTCCAGATGGAATTAGCCAACAGGCATGTGGTTAATATAATGGACAATATGTCATGTTAAATTGTCTGCCTAACGCCCCTGTTGGTTTGAGTTCATTTGGGACATCTGGGGTATCGCAGCCGTCCCTGAGCGCAATAATGTCTGCCAGTTTGGATGGCATTATTAACAAGACTAGTCTCCAAACAGTGTGGGCAAACAAGCCAACATTAAAATGCCTAAATGTAATTATACAATTGATGTACTCACATTGTTATGAGGGTTCTGAGTCAAAATAAATTTGTCTATGAGAACATAAAAAAGTGCAAATGATCAATGTAAGAAATATTTGTGGCTCAAATGTGGTACTGACAAATTTAGTGGCAAGGTGGCCTGGCTCAACACGCAACCCATTCATCCTGACACAGAGCAGTGTAGGAACAGACAGGCAGGCAGACAGACATGTGATGGCTGGCAGCAGGCCCATTTACATGCAAAAACATTCACAAAGTACTTTGCATTGTGGTACCTTCTGTGGTAGAAAGTGTGTGTGTAGAGGGATATGAGGAGAATCCACCTGTTCAAACTTCCAGGTGGGTTGTGATTTACAGAGAGAGGTGTCCGTACACATGGTTTTATGAATCAGAATTTATTTTGCTTGTAAACTTTAAGTAAAGATCCTACACACAATTTGATAAATAAGTAGCCTGGACATTCAGTTTAATCAGGTATGAAGCTTCCCTCATTTTTTTTTTTGGACACATGGTATTGCTGAACCTACATCTAATCCCAATGCAACCCCAGATCATAGTTCTACCCCCACAGGCTTGTATGGTAGGCGCTAGACAGCATCAGTTGTCATGGGTTCTTCACTTCATCTGTCACTCTTCTTTGCCTCATGTGTCCATCACTCTGGAAAAGGATAAATCTGGACTCGTCAAACCAGATGACCCTCTTTCATTGCGCCCGAAACCAAGCTTTATTTCTTTTTTTTTTAAAGGTTACACAGCTGTTTAGTCCTGATACCTTAAAAATCTTTGCATTTTGCATGAGGGAATGTTCTTACTCTATGAAACATTGCTGTGAGCTCTGGTGTTCATTTTCACCAAACTGTTAACCCAACACCAGGGTGTTTTATCATGATAAAATATCAGTTTTCATTTTATTTGAAGGAGAATTTGATTATCTTTTTGTTGCATAGCTATTGCAGTCTCTATCCCAAAATTCAACAAAACTACCTAAAATAAAATTGGATTCCTATCCTGGTCGTTTTATTGTGACAGCTGTGTATTATCCTACGGCACAATGTCACAGATCAACTATGATGGAGCTATCTCACAGAGCTGCAGATATCATGGCAGAGGCAACTAAGAGACTCATAAAAGTAATGATGGAAGAGAAAAAACGGAGTGACTGAGCAAGTGTGTGTAAATGTTTAAAAAGGTCAGGAAAGGAACTTAACCTCCATGCCTATAGTGGGATTCTCTGAGCTAAAAATGGCTAAAGTTCCTTTGCATTGCTTTAAGTGATCTCTACAGTCAATTAAGTTTTTTTTTACTTTGTTTAACCTCTGACCACATTTCTTCCATGAAGATGGTGACAGTTATTAACCCAACTGTAACAGTTTCAGTTATCATCTAAGTTGTTTTGTTTGCTTGGTGGTGACCAATAATTTGACCTTTTTTTAAACAGAGAAGCCTTTTCCAGAACCACAGGACGTGTCTTCCAACATAGCTGTTTCAGAGATGAGGAGGAACTCTTGGCATTATCTAGATTCTAGATCATGGTCCACACATGCACAAGCATTTTGTGCATCTGTGTTGATTTATTCATTTATTTTTTAACTATATTTTTGCTAGAAAGGCCACCAACTGCATCAGAATCCCTATGTGAGTGTGTGTGTGTGTGTGTGTGAATGTCAAAACATTATAATAATGCACACATGTTTGTGAGGAATTTTGCAGTATATGCATTTGTAATGATAGGAAAGGAAGGAGAGCAGGTGTCAGCAATCTTTTCATGTTCCCTCACTTAGCCCCTATTCACCCAGGCTGTTGCTATGGTAACGGATGAATGGACTGCCACATGGATGATTGGTACCAATACACCAGTCATTGGTGTCATAATGGACATCCACTCAGGAAAATAATAGTAAATTAACACAGAGCAAAGGCTTTTAAGAACTCCATCAGTGATGGATTTTTAAACTTCTGTACCCTATTTCCCATACCTTTTAAAATTATATTCATGTTCATAGACTTCTTACATTAGAAAGTATGATCATTTTTCTCAGCAATGCATTACTGACATTTAAAAATGGACAATGTATATTGTAAAATGCATGAATAAAATATCAGCTTTTTGGACAGAGAAGAAAAATAGAAAATAAGGCAGCTTAACAATAAATATAGAATAAACCATAGTGGGTCTTACTATGAGGCAAGAACAACTCAGACAAAAAATGGCATATACCTTTATTTTTACAGTGCCAATATTTATTTAACAAAGATAAAGGCAAAGACAAAAGAATCATATGTACGGTTTCCATAGGATTGAAGAGGGTGAGTTACGGCAAGATGCTGCTGCTCAGCCCTTGATGATGCTCATCAGCAGGTGTACAGATCTACATAAAAGCAGACATTATGGCAGTTTTCTAACATGAAAGCATGACTGAGGTTCGTAAAACTGCATCTGAACAAGCTGACTCCTGGAAAAATGTCCTATGGACAGATGAGATCAAAGTAAAGTTGTTTGCCCTTGTTTTCCAACGTCATGTCGGGGGTAAACCAAACACAGACATTCAGCAGAAACTCCTTCTGCTGAGTGTAGGGGTGGACCTGGACACCATGCAGTCATTGAGTCAACCGTGAACACTTTTGCATAATTCTTTCTGTATCAAAATCTTCGAAAGACAAATGTCCATCTGTATAACAACTAAAGGCCAAAATTAGTCATGCAAGAGGACAATGAACCAAAGGACACCAAGAGATGACTGACAAATAAGAGTCAAGGTTCTGGAGTGGTGTCGTCAATGGTGAGGTAACAAATGTGCAGTAGGGCTTTTCTTTTTTCAGAGGATGGAAAAAGACAAAGTATATCAGTTTCATATAGTGTTGTCCTAGTGAAACAAAATGACTTAGCTGGGAGAAAGACTGATGTCACAGAGGCTTGGAATTGGATTTAAAGTAATAGTAGAAGTTATGTAACTGATGCCTGATGGCTATGTACATGAGAGATGAAGAAAGATCACAGACAGATAAAAGATGATTGGTGCGACCAGTAGTTCTTTGAAGTTCATCTTTCTATCCTCTTTCAAGGTTTACCTTTTAGAATATAGAAATGTTAAAAAATCCAAGTACATCCTGAGAGACATTTCAGAGCATCAGTTTCAATTCATTCAAAGACATTGAAAAAAATAATAATAATGAATTTAAACAAAACACACACACATACACACTGATATCCCATTAAGACATTAGGACTGAGTGCAGCATATGTATGTAGGTCTCCTTCTGATTGTGTGTATGATGTTTTTTTACTTCTCACCTTCAAGTCAGACATAATGTGCAAAATAGTGACAGTGATTCTTTTTCTTCTTCTGTTAAGAAAATATCTTGATTTTCCAATAGTCTGCATTTATACCTTCCCCTATTGTCACGGGGTGTGAGTAGTGACCAAAAGAAAAAAAAAGCTGAGCTGTCTTCACAGTGAAACTCGTCCCTAGACTAATCATCCTTAGCAATAGGGTGATGAGCTCTGCATCGCACAGTCGAAAGGAGACAGGTGAGGTGGTCTGGTCATCTGGTCAGGATGCCTGCTGTATGCCTTGCTGGAGAGACGTTTTGAATGGAGCCAGATCCATGACATGACAGATTACATCTCTTAGCCACCTTTCAGATGGCCCCGTGCCCTGTGGTAGAGTTTGAAGAGGTCACTGGCTGTGCTTCATTTGACCCCTGTGTACCACTGTGCTGATCCCCAGGGGTCGAGGGATCCTAAATAAGGTGCAGAAAATGGATAACATGTTCTTCTTTCTCACATTTTTTTAATTTTTTTATTTATTTATTTAGATGGGACAATGCATATTAATGGACACCACATGAAGCAGTGTAAATACACCGGATTTAGCAAGGATGCTAATTTCCATCCGCATCAGTCACTAAAGATAACCATAAGGCCTTTCCCAGTTCCAGTGATCTTTGTCCCGTCAGCTGCAGCATCTTTTATCTGTCCTTAAGAAAATATATGATGCCTGTCTTTTTTTAAAGATAGCAAAAAAGACATTTAGGCAGACATTCAGTATATGAGAAGCAGACGTGTTATGACATGACTCTTAAGACATTTGTCTGTTTGGCTAACTTGTGATCCAGACTGAAAATGACAAGTGCAAAGTTTCCAGAGGGTGTTTTTTGGCCTAAAAGAGAACAGAAATGGAACTAAGATAACCTTGTCTAAAGAACCTACAAGCTACAAGCAAGGGGTGTAGCTTGACACATTTCAGCAAACAAATTCTACCTCTGCCTTTAGGAAATCAATATGTTCAGCAAATAGAAATGAAAGGTTATATAGAAAATGATGTGTAATTTAACCAGCTTTAACACACTTTCACCTTTCTTTTTTGTAGGTCAACCTCAATGTATTTAAACTGTCTTTGTTATGTGACTACAAGTGGATAACTGATTAGAAAATTCTTTATTTCTTTTATGTTCTAATGAAAAAAAATTGCACATTTATTTTACAAATATATTTACAGCTTTTTATTTCAATTTCTAGTATTCAAAATAAGCTTGCAAAGGAAGCGGCAGCTTCAGTCAAACGTGTCCAAGCACTTAGTCATTTATGTTTGAGAGAATAACTGAAAAGAAGAATAAAGACAAAGGCTTTGTGAATGTAGCTAGGTGTTTTTTGAAGGTCATGGGTGTAAAAGCTATTACTATGCACTATTAACCTGCTACCTGAGTCACAAATAGTTACTCAAATTCGTTAACTCAGAGCACAAGAGTGATCAGTAAAGCAAGCAAACCACTAATCTAAAATGAACCAGAATTAAGATAACAAAATTCAGCCACCTGACTGAAAAAAACTAACTGGCTTGTAAGTTGTCAATTTGTTTATGAGAACACAAAACATAGTGGGTAGCCTAACTGCAGAAGCTGATTTCAGTGTAAAGTTTGTTGAGTGCATTACACAAATGATGAGTTATAGCAACCGGTAAAGTAAGTTAAACATTAACTGGGTTATGCTGGAAGTCAAGAAACTGCAATTCAATTCAATTCAACTTCATTTATACAGTGTCCATTATAATATCACCATATTAGCGTTGAGTATTATTGATACTCAAGAGCCTATCATGGCTCATTACGCTGACCACACGCCCAAGGGCCCTCCATAGCACGTTTGCATTCACCCTACAACAATTCCACTATTTCTTTATCATTATTTTTTACTTTTTCTGTGCTCTCCTCTCTCTGTCCTACATCCTCTTTCTGTCCTCCATCTTCTCTCTGTCCTCCATCCTCTCTCTGTCCTGTCTCCCCTCTTTTCTTTCTTTACCCGGCTGGCCTTCGGCAGGAAGGTCCCCCCATATGAGCCAGGTCCTGCTCAAGGTTTCTTCCTCTTAAAGTGGAGTTTTTCCTTGCCACTGTTTGGTATAAAGGTTTTTTTTTCTCCCTACGTGGGAGTTTTTTACCTGCCATTATCATTGATTGGATTTAATGATCTAATCTTAGTTGATGATATTTTGCTCGGGGGTCATGCTCTGGGTCTCTGTAAAGCGCCTAGAGACAATTGTCATTGTAACAGACGCTATATAAATAAAATTGAATTGAATTGAATTGAATATGAATTGTCTCTGGACACTTTTCAGAGACCCAGAGCATACCGCCAAGCATATATTATTAAGTATAGCTAATATTATTAAATCTTAATTAAAGTAAAAATGGCAAGTAAAAAAACTCCTCTTTAAGAGGAAAGAAACCTTGAGCAGGACCTGGCTCATAAGGGGGGGGACCTTCCTGACAAAGGCCAGTTGAGTAAAGACAGAAAAGAGGAGGGAGATAGGACAGAGAGAGGAGAAGCACAAATATACTAGCAATGTTATATTGGGCAAAATATATTAATAATGATTATCCATTAGCTAGAGAACTAAGAACTCTATGTACTCATATTATGACATTGTTATGGTACATTGTTAGTTCATCCACTACAGAGATGACTATATAAACAGGTGTAGGCAGCAAAAGCTGAGGTGGTTGGTGGCGTCGAACTGCAGGTCAGCATTTTAGTTGATATCCCAGAGACATCTCTATAGACAGGTGGGGGTAAACGCTGGGATAATCAGAGGGTAGAACTGCAAGTCAGCATGTTACCCTAGAAACTTTTGCCTGAAAACATATACAGAAAAATAAAAAGGGGGTTGGGGGGCACAGGACAACACAAAAAAACGACAGGAACTACAGGAACAATGAATCACAGTTACATTTATGAGGTGTTCCTAATCATCTATGGATACAGCTGAAGGGAGAAAGGGAAAGAAGGAGAGAGGAAAAAGGTCTGAGGACACTGCGGATCATGTTGGTGTCCCCATGCAGCATAGACCTATAGCAGCATAGCTACGATGAGGCTATGTTTAAGATAAGTCTGCTCTAGTCTTTGCTTCAGCCATTCCTATAACTGTAGCTGTGGCTATTAGCCTGAACAAACTTCTGTTTAGACCGGTGATTTCCAAAGTGAGGGCCATGGCCCCCTGGTGGGCTGACCTGGTATTAAAGGTTTGGGTGGGCCGCAGAGATTTTTGAGATTCCAGTTGGGTCATGGTATTCTAAAGTTTGGGAATGGCTGATTTCGACTAACTATAGACTTTACTAAAAGGAAATGTTTTAAGTCTTGTTTTAAAGGTGGTGTCAGCCTCCTTAACCCAAATTGGTGACTGGTTCCATAGTCAAGGTGCCTGATAGAAGAAGGCCCGTCCTCCAGATCTACTTTTGAATATTCTAGGAACGACATGTAAACCTTCACTCTGAGAGCTGAGAACTCTATTAGGAGTATAAAGCGTCATCAGGTCTTGTAAATAACAGGAGCTTGGCCACCAATGGACTTATATGTGAGTAACAGAATTTTGAATTCAGTTTGAGATTTTACAGGAAGCCAGTGGAGGGAGACTAACAAGGGAGAGATGCCATCTCTCTTACTGATTTCTGTCAGCACTCGCATTGCTGCATTTTGGATCAGCTGGAAGGTATTCAGTGTATTACTTCAATTCAATTCAATTCAAATATACTTTATTGATCCCCCAAGGGGGAAATTCAGGTTTCAGTACTGTCCAGTCTGGTGTACTTGAGGAACTGCCGGTGTCCAGCACTCCTTCGTGTCCCGGTCCTCCAGTTAACAGCTGTTCAAACCAGTTAACAGCTGTTAAAACCAGTATATCTGCATAAAGATGAATCAAGTGAGATATCTCTAGGTCAGAGGAGGAAACACAGATGAACCAAACTGTCTCTTCTGGGAAGACCGAGCTCCTTCAGTCCGGCGAGCGATGGAGCAGACCATCCGAAAACTTGGGAAAACTTGGACATCCTGCTAATGATGCATTACAATAATCTAGTCTGCATGGATTAGTTTTTCCACATCATTCTGAGAGAAGATGCTTCTAATCTTGGAGATATTATGGAGAATGAAAAAAGGCAGTTTTACAAACCTGAATAATATGCTGTTTAAATTACACATCCTGATAAAAAAATAACTCTTAGTTTTCTCACAGTTGTACTGGAGACCAAAAAAAATTGGCTAATCTGGCTAATCCAAAAACAATAACTTTTATTCAATCAGAATTTAAAAGCAAAAAGTTTATGGAAATCCAGGTCTTAATGTCCTTAAGACATGCCTGAAGTTTAGCTAAGGCTTGTGTTTCATTTGGCTTCATGTACAAATACAGCTGTGTATAATCAGCATAGCAATGAAAATTTATACTATGAATATTTCCTAAAGGCAGCATGAATGGAGTGAAGAGGAATGGCCCTAGCACTGAACCGTAAAGAGCGCCATAGAAGACCTTCATCTGTGTGGAAGAAACATCATTAACATGAACAAACTGAAACATGTCAGATAGATATGATTTAAACCAGCATGGTGCTGTCCCTTTAATCCTAAAAACATGCTCTAATCTGTGCTGTAAAATCCTATGACTGATGGTATCAAAAGCAGCCCTGAGGTCCAGCAGCACTAGTATGGGCACTAACCCATCGTCTGAGGCCACAAGGAGGTCGTTAGTGACGCTAAAACCATTTCTGTGCTATGATGTATTCGGAGCCCTGATTGAAAATAATTTTAAAAAAAAATCTTTTTGATGGAGGTGGTCACCAAACTGGCTTGTAACCACTTTTTCCAGAATTTTAGATATAAATTACTTTTTACGAGACACCCATCAATTTTAGAAGAGAATTAAAGGCTAAATTAAGGCTGTCACTGTCAACACTCATGTCAGTGTTAAGCCACCCACTATGATGACTTTGTCTGAACTGAGCACTAAACCAGATAGGAAATCTGAGAACTCAGACAGAAACTCTGGATAAGCACCAGCAGGTGGCTGGTACACTACCAGCAACAAAACCAGCTTTTCTGATTTCTGGCTCCGGATGGCTAGACTAAGTGTGAGGCTTTCGAACGTATTATAACACATTTACGTTTTGCTATTACTTGTAGGCTGGACTTGTAGAGTCCAATAAAGTACCGTATTGACCCGAATATAGGACGACTCTGATTATAAGATGACCCCTATTTTTTAAATATAATTTTGGGAAAATAAAAATATGATGAAGACAATAAGGTTATTCATAAAACAACTTTTTATTGTACAATTACAATAGAATAAAATCACATTAACATAACATAACATTCTGCTGTATTGTTAAACATTTGAATGATTTCATCGTTTTTTAGGAAGTGTGGAACCACACTTAAGGTACAGGTACGTGTCAGGTTTCCATGCTATTTAAGATAAAGGCAAGTACTATTTAATAAAGTGTATTCTCTTAAAATCTGAGACTATGGCTCAGTGAATAAGCAACAACCATGTAACTCATTAACTGGATTAATATCAATAGCTGCATAACCATCAAAGTCGAGTTATATTCAGTTTCAAGAACAACAATAATAATTCAATCTGTAAAAACAAATTCTGGACTGTAAAAAAAAAAAATCCTTTCTAACCCCTTTGCTCGAGTCAATTGCGTGGTTCCTCCATTTATCATCAGATCCGCTGCATGTGTTTACTGTGATGCTCCATTCTTACTGGTTACGTTGGTCCGGCTCCATCTAGTGGCGCAGATTTGTAACTACAATAGAAAAGTCTAGACCTCGATTATAAGATGAGCCCCATTTTTGAGAATATGATTTCTAGAATAAAATATCGTCCTATATTCTGGCCAATATGGTAAATCTAATCTAATCTAATCTAATCTAATTTAATCTAGATGGCTGCTACTCCTCTGCCTAACCCCGTGCTTCGGGAAATATAATAACTAATATAACATTTATACTAACATACGCTTCCTCCTGTAGCCACATCTCTGAACAGAAGACATCACTCCATAAGTAGATCACTGACTAACAGGGCCAAGAGCCAGAAATCTTATATTTAGCAGTCCACATCTGGTTTTTCGATCTTTTGGCTCTTACTGCCTGACAGTACTTATTCTTATAAGGTTATTTTGGTTAACGTTTCTATCGCGTTGCACTTGGTAGACTTTTGGAGCACAGGGAATCAAAACCAATTCTATATTTTTCCTCAGCACCAGGTTTGAATTACCAAATAGATAACTAAATTATAAATGTTTACTGGCCAGTGGAAGTCCTCGAGAAGCAGCAGAGAAGTGTGTAAGATTGCAGCTCTGCATCCTGACCTTGACCTTGGAGTGTCAGGGGGAGCGTCAAATAAAATCAGAAAATTCCTAGAAATAAGAGCTGCGCCATCCCAGGTGGGGTGAATTCCATCTCTTCTAATCAGACCAGGCTTTCCCCAAAATATCTGCCAGTTGTCAATAAGCCCTGTAAAAAACAAACCTGAGCCTTACCATACCTTCTGAAAACCCAGATGTGCTTCACATTTTGTTATGAGTTGACAAAGATCTTGTTAACAGGTAGAAATGCTTTGGATAAACACGCATATTCTGAGAAGTGCACTGTATAGGTGAAGATTTAGTGATGGTATGTCATTTTAGACTGTCATTAAAAACACCTCTGACTCCAAAAGGGAGTCACCTGGTTCACTGGAAATATTTAGGCAGCACAGAGATATGCAGGGGTTGAATAAGGCACAGCTTATATTATAAAAGGTCTTTTAAGTTGAGTAGTTGGGAATAGGGAATTATATAGTTTGTGAGTGTGAGTTAACAATTAGGACTAACTATATCTGATGGCCTATGCACTGAATCATCTGTAAAAATGCATGACACAGGCATGACTTGCACACGTGCACACACAGGCACACACACACATACACATATCAGAAGACTATTGACAGGCACTCAAAAGCAAATCAATTGGATTAATGAGCCCTTCTATGTTTTCATTTAGTTTGTTTTTTAAATACAAAACAATAGAAATGGGACCAAAGGAAAAGAAAGACTAAATAGGTCTAGTTAGTCAGGGTACTATTCTATTGTAGTCTAGTCTATTCTATTATAGAATGTTCCTGAATATATTTAAAAAATAGTTAAAAGTAACAAATACGTTTTTAGATCAATAAGTTTATGAGCCATCCATTTTGAGTAGAAAACACGAAATGAAATAAAAATGAACTTTTCTGTTTGATATCATCCTACAGATCATGAAAGCAAGCAGACAAAATTAGTTTCATTCAAATGGAAGTGGAATCTCCCCCGAAGGATGGGTTAGGAAGTTCAGCGAGTTGGCGCTCTCTGCATCAAAGGAAGTCTGTTGAGATGGTTATGACATTTGTTTGGAATGCCCGCTGGACATGTCCCAGGGTGAGTGGTTTTAGATATGTCACAACAGGAGGAGGTCTTTGCACAGACAGAAGATTGCCCCAGTGATTATGCTTATTCTTACCTTTAGTTGACATTGACAAACATCAAGGGATTTCCTGTGAAATGCATACTGGTCTTTAATGCTAATATTATGCTGATTTTTTTTTTCACCACAATCCATATTGTCACTGATACATTCAGTAGCTAATGAGACCTTCTGGGCGCAGCATGACTGAGAAAAACCTTATGTTCCACCTAATAATGTCGAGTATCCTGAACAGAGATTGTAGTGTAAGTGCAATACAGGGTATCTTCTTAGACTTAATCATGGTTCTCTTGTACAATACAACTTGGATGTTGTTCACATTGGTGCCTGTCTGTTAATCATCCATAAATCAAGACACGGTTATCAGTGGGTCTAAACTTATTCTCAAGCAGGATGAGTCCGCAGGATACATCCACATCACTACAAGGTAGATGAGTTTTTTATTTGATGCATACCTGATTTCATGCAGTAAGCATGAGCAGACATATAATGTAAAAAAATGTTTAATACAGATCACTTTTGATCCTGGTAGCCTCTTAAGGCTCTAGCACATTCTCAGATTTCTGCTCCTTCCCATACAGGAGGACTCTGGTGTTGAAAGGGTTAAATGGAGAAAGGCTGCATGACATGGAGATCTGAGTTCTCTCTGGACGACTAAGTGGGATGTAGGAGATGTGTGACTGCATCATTACGTCGTCAGTAATGCTGAACTAGCTAGAGCTGAAACCTAACAAACCCTTTATACATCAAAGCTAACAAGGCAAGAAAGAAAGGTGCACAGCTCTGCAAAAGGATGCATAAAAATGTTATAGGGTCTAATGTGTTTTTATATAACAATTTTGACACAACATTTTATATGTAAAACATGCCTTTTCACATATTCAGGTATTTTTTTTAGGCATGCAAAAAAGGTAACTGTGTAATGTCACACCGATTCAAATGCTTCAGTTTAACCATTTCTTTTCCCCGTTGGTTTCCTGAGTTCTTTCACATAATGCTTAAACAGAAAAATGTTAACCCTTCTTTGTTTTTACCATCCATCAGCATACTTGAATGAGGGTCAGACTATTTGGATTCCAGATACAGGTAGATTTTGCTGCAATCATGAACCATGAAAGCTGGTAGGTTTTAAGATGCAAAACAACATAAAGAATTTGATGGGGCAAACCAAATCAACCCCCTGTAACCTCAGCTGCGGACCCATAATAGCAATTCCATAACATTTAGAGCGGGTGGAGCAGTAGCAGCTGATGGGAGTTGGACGTGTATTGTACCAAGAGAGACTCCAGCCTTTGCCTCAGGTACTCTGTCTCAGCCCTCACAACATATCTACATGTCCTTTAAATAACTCCTTTACAGCTCAGCATGTTTTTCCTGCCTCATGACTCAGAACGTGTCTTAGTTTTTACCTCATTTTTGACTGGTTCCTTTATTATAGGAGCAAATGTCTAATCTCTGTTCCTTGGCTGCGTTCTTACAGCAGCTAAGACCCCATTACATGTTAGTTAATGATTAAAGCTGGGAGTCCAACTTCACAATTTTGTCCTCACCTTGCTTTTTTGAGTAACCTGTGCAAAGACCCCTACCTTCAGAGCAGTGTAGACAGATGTGGTCACCCAAGCAAATGTCCCACTGCTATGTTGCCAAGCAACAGATCTGGGGATATTTCATTTATCACAGCAGGGATTTGCATATTAACTTTTTGTATGAATGGAACTGATTTAGCCTCAGCCTTTATGAAATATTGAGCCCAAAAGTCTTTCAAAAGTTACACCAAATATTACTGTCATTTTTCAAACTTCACAGGAAACGAAAATTGCAAAAGGTTAAGGTGATTTTACAACATGTCAGTCCATACTCCCTATGTATTTATTTCTCTTGGTGGTCGTAACGTCAGACAGCCATGTGTCGAGGGTGCAGGTGGCAGCAGATGCAGATTCTCTGAAACCCATTAAATCTAAATATCAGTCCCAACTCCCGAATGGCATTCTGTCTGCCTCAATTACCTTGACTATGGGCAGCAAAGACATTTGGGGAACAGTGCTGAAATCCCACAACTCCAAAGGAATAGAAACAAACCTCTATTCTTTTGCAGTATACACTAGGGTGACAATGTTCATGATAGGCAAGAGTTGATACCGTACAGGAAATTATTCACGCTTACATAGCACCTTTAAATATTATCTAGGTTCTAATAAATGCTATACAATCTGTGATGGTGTTTTTTTTCTTCCAATTCTGAGTGTCTGCTACCACAAATACATTAGAAAACATATAGGCCCATTAATGAAGCATCCCATCAATAACTGAACCCATGCTGACCGCAGCAAACTCCTCATAGGAATGAATAATCCCATGATTCATAGTCAATATCTGTTGCTCTACCAGCCAATCAAACACAGACATCCAACATCTAAATTCTTCTCATTATGTTTTTTCTCTGAAGTTGTCTGCAACGAATAATGGATAACCATGTATACAAGTTGATCAACATGAAAAATGTCTTTCCCTGTAAATTATGGTGTAAATTATGACGTATTTAAAGGCATATTTTCGTCACACAATTTACTATCATCTTCTCTTGATACTGATTCTCAATAACATCTAACTTATAAGGTGAAAATAATAAAATCCAATTAATTTATTTATCAATATCTTTATTTGTTAAATTAATATGGTGAAATATTTGATTATGATGGATACAATATGCAGATTTCCGGCTATGATATTATAATTAGATTAATGTACAGATGTGAAAGTACAACAAAATCTTTCTAAAATGTGTGGGTTTGTTTTTATTGGGATAATTAAAAACTGAAAATGTGTATGTGTGAATAGGATTTGTTTATGCATAAAAAAACATGTACATGTACATGTTCTTTATGTGTTTCCATTTTAGGGGTCACCACAGTGGACCATTATGTTCCACATATTAAATATGGGAATATTTTTTACATTGGATGTTCATTTATCTGGTCTTGGGACCAATATGAGAATATTGTGACTTCCTACTGACTGAGTCGATGGAAGAAATAGTTAGTGATAAGGCTGGGGATCAATCCAGCAACCTTCTTGTTGGAAGACAGCCGAAAGCTGAATGATGTTGGTTTTTTCTTCTGTTGTCACAGCACAGAAATGATACTTGGCTTTAAAAGTGAGTCAGTCTTCATAGTCAAATACAAGATCATCTGTCTTTCTAAAGTTTTGCACAATCTGGGTTGTGGGTCTACAACCTATTGAATCATTTGGATGTACTTTGTGTTTCACATGTTGCTTCTACAATTATCCATTTAAGTTTTCCTTAAATGAATAATGACTCAGTGTATCGTGTTTTTATCGTTCAAAGATTATACTTTTTTCGTTTTAAAACCTAATGAGGTCTATACAGAAATTCACAAGATTCTGACATGTAAAACTTTAGAAATGATGAAGGTGCACTTTCTTTTTCATGACCTACATGCATGAGGGGGGGAAACATTTAAGAAATGTTCATGTAGTGAACTCCAGTATATCACAATCACGCTTTACATTATTTTTCAATAAGCACTATAAATGTTCATCAAAATAAAATGTTTAGGATTTAACAGCAAAATCTGAAAATGTGGAAGTTATGTAAAAAACCAAAATACGGGGAAAGACTCTCCATAAAAGTCATGGTGTGAATAACCCAGCCACATTAGGTGACAAAACCCTTTTAGCTATATGGATGATGACAACATGAGTGTTAAAGTACATTTTAATGGCAAGGATATAGCCAACACCTATTTACTTCTTCATGTTTTGATCAATGAGGAGTGTTTTTTGTATGGATTTCAGATATGCATGTGGTTCTTTGCATAATTACGTACTCTGAGCTGCACACTGCGCAAATGTTCCAGTATTTACTATTCTTAGAAAGACAACACAAACAACGGCAGATCATATTGAGCCCATACATTGAAAGCTACGGTATATTTTTTAAGTGACTGCAACCTACTCAGACTACAGACTCAATTAATTCAGCATCGAAGACTGATCCGATTTCTCCAAGCATGGAGCAAATACGCAAATCTAATTTAAATACCATTTGAAAGGCTTTATTCATTCATAAGCTTGTTCCTTGGTGTAAATAAAAGATAACTAGTGGCACAGACAATGTCACATACTAAGGCTGTTTAAATATATTTTTCAAATATTTTGATGGCTTTAGAGGTCTTTGGTCAAAATTAAAGTACGTCAGCAATTAAAAGAATCATCATAATTTACTGGAAACCATCAGAGGCTTTCTTCACCACAGCAGACCCGCAAAAGTAGTTATTCTACAGTCCTCCATCTGTTGTGTTAATGGGGCATTATTTCCATTCTTCACCCCTCTTACAGAGAGTGAAATATCAATATGTTAGAGTGCCTCAAAACTTCTGCTTTTTTTTTTTCCTTTTTGATTTTTTTTTTGGGCACTTATAGCCTTTGTTGATGGTAGGAAGTGACCGGAGGATGATATGAGGCAAAGGGTCACAGGTCAACAGGATCAACATTAAAACTTTAACTACCTCCCTAAAAAGATGACAGTAAACTTGAGAGTTATGGTTAATGTCTGGCTGTCTTTCTTTGACTACATTACATCTGTGTCTCTGTTATGCTACTTGCACCTGACAACATAAGAAAAATCAGACCATATCTAATACAGAATGCCACCCAACTCCTGGTACAGGACATGGTCATCTATTACCTTCGTATAAGTCTTATGCAAATAAATGTTTTATTATTATAATTAGTGTGCAGTCATGTGCTTCTCTGGCAGTATCCTTTTGAAATGCTTTGAGGTTATGGGTCATGAAGTTTTTTTAAGATGTTGTCACACTGAAGCATACACTTGCTTGGCTGGAGCTATTTGTCTTTGCATTTCTTTTACAAGCTCTGTCACTGACTTCTAAATTCCTCACAGGGTATGAGAAGCGCGAGGGAGGGATGGACAGATGCCAATATTTGTTTTACTTTGCCGCTGTGTCTCCAGCCTCCCTTTTATAAAAATGCACCCAGGGTTCCTTTTGTGTATCACCCGGCAACAGACACATCACTTGTCTCCCTCTTTTCAGTGCAAGCGGAAACGGTGCGCCGAGGCTCTTCTGGAGAGGCCCAGCAGCATCCTACCTGACTGCCTTACCAATGAAGAGCCAAACACATTCTATGTGCCTGCAGTGTTACACATAACTGGTCCTGACAACTGGTCCCTCCTTCTCCACCACCAGAGAAGAACTGGGCCTTTTTAGGATTATAAGACAAGGGAAAGCTGCAGTAGGGGGCTTCTGCTCTGTTTGTTCATCTACTTTTTTTTTACTATTCTGCTTACTTTTTAGCCTGCATCTCTTGACAGCCGCAAAGAACTAACGCGGTCTTCTACACTGATAACACCACAAAACTGTGGCATCATTCATTAATACTAATATGAAGAAATAAGTATTTTTCTGGAATTGTGCGAAAGAAATAAAGCACTTCAAGAAAAATTTCAGCAACTAAAAAAATAGCTCAACAACAGATTTTTACTTATATTAAAGATTATCACATGGTTTAGAATAATACTTCATTTAAAACCTTTTATTTTATTGAAGTTGGCTTTATTGTTTGCCTTTTAACAGCACCGTAGAGTGTAGAAAACTTGGTATTATTCTCCAACAAAGCTGTCATGTGACAAGGAACAGCCTGAACAATCCATCTCAAGAGCTAATCACTAACATGTAAGTTTATATTAATTTCATCCAAAAATGAATCAGGAGTACTCACACTGTTACTTAACCTCTCCTACTTGATTTCAGGGTGTACCCATCAAGATGGAAGAAACACTGGCTACACAGTAGAAAGAGATTTGCATCCCAGTGATGGCCAACACAGAGCAAGACAACAACAGAATTATACATTTTGAGTGAATTAGTACACACACACACGATAGGCTGTGATTGTGTTAAACTAACTCCAACCTCATGCCTGAATGTTACCACCTTATCTAACAGAAGAGACAGGCTGCTCAGTCAGATGCAGGATGGGCTAGGGGCATCATGCCAACACAATCTGCAGCAAAATTTCACTTGAAAGTGTGGTACATCGGAAAGGGTTTAAAAGTGGGTCACTTAAAAACTCTGCCTGAAAAAAAGTGCACACATAATCTTATCAAGTGTTTTACAGACTGACTGGCAAAATTGAACAGACAATCATGGTTCACCAAAGAAAGACTTTAAAGACTGCTCATTTTCAGAGTGAACGCTCCAACTTTGGCATTCCCAGTTTTTCATATATTTGCGCTGAGGCCTTAAAGGAAAGACAATGATCATCTGAGGATTCGTTCCACATGTGCTTAATAAACTTCAATGTCTTGGAATTATTCTTCTTGATCATCAGGTCATGTTGAATTTTAATCTCACCTAGTGCATCAAATTATGGCATTTATTTAAATGTCCATGTTCCTCAACTGCATTTTCAAGGCTAAATTTAGCAAGCTAATTTACTATACTAAGATTTTGAACATAAATTTTATGTTGAGGATATACTTTACTTTATACTTTGAGGACATCCCTGCAGTTTTACCTGCAGGATGCCAGTATGTTAGTTGTTGGACTCTTTGCTTTTGCTAGGCTAAAGATTGTCTTAATGATTGCATTGTATATAAAACGAGGCCTAGGAGCTTGATGATTCCACACTGTGTCTCAGTTTTATTAGGACTGCACTCTTCTAGAGCGATCTCCAATGATGTTCTCGGAATTTGCTGGAGCCGATCTCCCAGTTTCAGGTCCACAGCCCTGTTGCTGTTGCTTTCACTTTTAAAATCATGTTTCCTCTTTCAGCCCTTGGTATTTTCCAGCTTCTCACGTTCCTTCGTTTTGATGTTGCTGTCACTTGTAATTGTCAAATCTATGACCATTGCTTTCTTCTTGAGTTTGTCAACCACCTAAATGGCAGCTTGAATAGCCATAGCCTGTTTCTCAATCTGGATTTGGAAGCCTCGTGTGATCTTTGGGGTCTTGTCTGGTGTGGTAGACCCTTGGCTCTGTTTCTCTTGTGCTCAGGGCCCATTCACGTACTGTCACGATTAGTGATTCAGTTACATGTCAGACCAGCTTCGAAGTCAACCACTCGTCTTCCTCTGAGGGTTTCTGTTGTCTGAGACATTTACTCAGCAGTTCATGACTGGAGGCCATCTTCTGAATATATTTATGAATGTTTGTTAAAGGTGGAGTAGGTGTTGTTTGAAAAACGGTTCCAGCAATCCAACTCAAGTGAGATTTTGAAAATATACACTCCCTCCCTCCTCCCAAAGGCTCCGCCTCCTCCTCTTCAGCTCACCCCTCGAAAACCACGCCTTCACATGATTCACGACTGCATGAACCATAGGGAGGGAGGGAGGGAGGGGTGATATTTGATGGACGTATTAGGCAGCCAATCAAAATAGTGATGATCACTTTTTTGATTGGTCAGAGTTTTTCTCTGATTATACCCTCTAGACTGGACCAAAATGTTTAGTTTTTTTTTGCAAACATTTTATTTCAGTGGGTGCAATGGAAATGTGAAAAGGTTTTCAGGCAATATTGTAAAAAGTGTTGCAAAAAAACAACACCCACCCCACCTTTAAGTCATCCATCAAAAAACTAATAGTGCAAAGCCAAAAAAAGTCTCCACCTAGATTGAACTAAACAGGTAAGAGCCTCCCATTGGACATGTTCTACAGTAATTAATATGAATCAGCTGGCTATAAGTTATCCAACTATGTCAGATCACATGCTGTGATCATCCACATGCAGAAAAGTTACATTTTGGTCTGTATCAAGCAAACCACACAACTAAAGGAGATTGTTGAGACTTCTAAAACTGGTTTAACAGCTTTTCAAAATATTATTAATACCTGGAAGGATGATGACAAACCATCATCTTCTTAGAATTGATGTGGCTGGAAAGGACAATCTTGAGTGATTGTGATTGCACGTCATTTAAATGTGAAATCAAAGAAGAAAATCCACATAGTCCTCATGGCTGTTTTCAGCAGTTAAACTAAGAGCATTTCCACACACACAATGAATGCAAAGAGAGCTCTAGGTGCTGGGACTAAACAGCTGTGTTTAGCCATGACACATATTTACATTCTGTTTGGATTAAAGCACATTCAGTTGGGGTTTACTGCAAAGCTTAAGTGGGATGGGCAACTATGAGTATCAATAAGTAGGCAAAGTCTTACATATTTCAAATATTTAAAGTGAGAGGGGATATATTTGTGAAATGCACTGCAGATGTGCCTGATTTTTAAAATACACCTGCCAGTAGTATCACCTGTCATCATCTTCTTCACCTTTTTGTCTTTCTAACGTGAACATTTATCTGCTCTATAGATTTAGAGCATCACTTTTGTCTCCTGTGACTGAACAGTGAAACTGACAGGAGGCCAGCTGTCTGGCTGTGTGTTTGTCTGTACGCTACTCTCTATTACTACCACCTCCTTCTGTAATTACAAGCTCCAGTGCACACAAGCTCACCATCAGGTGGGGCCAGCGCCACAAGCACAGCACCACCAACTCGCATGTCAGTGTGGCATTTTGAATCCCACATTCCCCCCACCTCCACAACCCCCCACAACCCCTATGAAAGCTGAAGGCTAAACGAAGGCATTTTGCACTTCAGAGGTGCCACAGCCTGCAGGCCAATCGGCCATTTGGGATTAGGGATGCTAAATTTTGTTTCATATCATTAGAAGGTTAGCTCACCCCTCATTGGTTCTCCATCTGGGCATTCTTTTCTGTTCTCGTGCTGTAGCTTTTCAGCACTATGTCAGCACTGCACAGCCTACAGCATGGTGGATGGAGATAAAATGAAGCAAAGATGGAGATGAGATTAAAAGAAAAAAAAATTGCAGATGAGTTCAGAGACACAATTTGAAAAAGAGGAGCCTATCCAGGTCTTGTAGTAAACTATGAAATATGCATGATATTAAAATCATTTTGTTGGTGCGGAATGGAACCCAAATATACATTTTTTCCATGAATTTTGGTAGGAGGTTTAAATTGTGCCTGCACAATGTTTGTCGTTGGAAAATTATTGGCAGCTCTTGTCAATAGGCAAGGTATGAAATAGAGATTAGACACTGTAAAAGATTTGAGGCAAACTGGGATGTTTGCCTAAATCTACCCAAGTAGTTTCTAATAGCAAAACTCAACTATGTGGGTTAAGTGCCTAAACCTGACTCAAATACAAATTTAAATATTTTTTTGTCTAGGGTCTTGGATGAACCCAAAGCTTTGCCATCATATCCTGAAGTCACCAAATATGGGCTCTTTTTCTTTTAGCCTGCAGGGATTCTTTTTGGTCATAGTTTTATTTTTTCTAAGTTTCTAAGTTTTTTTTTTCCAATCAGTATAGCAGTAACAGTAAATATGAAGTATCACCTGACAGGATTCAGACGGTGCAGCATAATTAAATTACAGAAGTTCAGCATTACAATCACAGTCGGTACTCATCATAAATTTGATCATTACAAAGGCAGGATCTTTTTTAAACTGGCAAGACTTTAACTCCTTAATGCAAACTTTAACTCCTCCTAACTTTAAACTGTGACAGAGCCTAATCTCCCTCTGAGACCTCAATATTTTATCTCGATGTGGGAGTTGAAGTTGGCATTAGGACTGCTCATTTGAGATGTTCCACAAGGGTATTTCATTTTGAAAGACAGCAGGCTAAGAAGATTATAAGCACTGTTTTCAATTTATCTCACATACCCTGACTACTTTTATTGGATGGGACCCTCTTATCGCGTTTTGCCAGAAGCAACACCAGGCACTGGCATCTTCAACTGTATCCACTGCAAGTGAGTCAATGTTAAATTTATCCAAAGTGTGGCCTTTAAAAAAAATGTTTTATTAATCTATTAATTAGTGGTATAAATATGTTGTAATTTCAATGGATTGAAGTTTCAAGACTGAAAAGCATAATTTAAGTGTGTGCTTGAGCTATTGCTGGCTATTTAATGGAATAGTTATCTTGACTTGAGGCCAAACAGACCTGCTAAGTAAACAATAGAAGTCTGGCTCTTGAAAAAGACAGAAAGGAGGAGAGAGGGTGGGACAGAGAAAGTTGCTGATGTGAAAAAAAAAAAAGGCTGCAGGAGTGGATATAAAATCTTGAGACAAGAGGATGTTCCTCTTTCAAACCCTCTGCCATCTCAGTGGTGGAAATGCTGGAGTTGGGGTGGGTCGACTTTGAGGTGACATTGACGCTATGTAGATGAGAGTGAGGATCCTGTGCTCCATGTTACGTCCCTGCTCGCTTCAACTCAGACGGCGGCAGCTCCTGTCCCCGTCTTCTCTCCCCTCCTTTCTTTCAGCACCACTCCTTTAAGGACAGCACCTCGCCCTCAAAGACGCAGTTGGCCACCATCCTTCCCACTTCAGGATCATATATTTTCCTCACTCTCGTCGGATGCAAAGTTTTCTCCTTGGTTTTACTCACTACAAGTGAAAGGAAGTAACTTTTTCTAAATCTGGATATTCCCGTCTAGGGAAACAATTGATCAAAGAAGCAGGCTTTAATGTGAGTATTACATACAAAGAATGTATTTTTTTTTTTTTTTTAGAAATTAGGAGAGATTTGTTTTTGGAAATGTCATAATATGCGCGAACTACCCTATCGAGGAAATTGTAATTGCGGAAACGCCAAATTTGGAAAAGCGTATGGCTGTACATCTCCACTTCACTTGAGGTCGACGAAGACTCATCTCACTGTGGCAGTTGGCTTATTCGACCCATCAGTCCTGCAGCCACATGTCAAATATGTGGAAAAATTTGACATATATGTGAAATATAAATTTATGATCAATGAAGAAAAGAAATGCTGCGTAATTACGCTTCAGGTGCCAGTATATCTCGACGGTTTGTGTCTCATATGCGAAAAACATGATGATAACTTGGACTTATATCATTGCTGTTATGTAAAACACATTTATAGACATGTCGAAACATTTCTATTCCCGCGTCGCCTCATAGCCTATCGCTCCTGTCAATTACTCACCAACTCCTGGAGCGCAAGCAGAGCGCTCGAGCGCTCGGCTCAAATTTTAACTGACAATGAGCTATGTATCATTATATCATCATATATATATATATATATATATATATATATATATATATATATATATATATATATATATATATATATATATGAAAAAATATAATAATAAATATAACAATGCATCCAACCTAACAGTTGGATACTACATCATCTGCACTGATACTAAGTGACTAATAAAGAGAGTAAATTGGCTCCTCTAAATCATGCATCTCTATCCCGATAATATCCTCATAATGGGTGAAAATATCATCTGAAAGTGAAAATCCAGAGTAAGTCTCCCAGGTGATTCATTAGACATGATCATTGCGTCTGACTCCTAAATGTGTTTAATTGCTGCGCTCCTTTACCGGAGCAGAGGGAAGTGGGCCATTGGATTTAGAGCACAATGAATCAAGGACAAGAGCAAGCTCTAAATTTCTTCAAACGTGGATTCACTTCAGGACAATAAAAGTGATTTTTTAATGGATGATAAGTATTTTATTTGGTCCTTGAGGTTTCACGGATCGTAAAGTAGATTTTATTTTCATTTTCACCCGTCATTAAATACCATGCAATTACGTTTCAGCTGCGTAAAATTATTTTTTTCTTGCCAATAAATTAGGCTACAAAGTAAGCGACAGTGAAATATAATGCAATTGATTTTCTTTCTTCAGAAAACAAGAAATAACTGATTAATTTGATTTAAAAAATTGTAATTAACATTTTAATAAGCTCCTTATCCCTCATCATTAAGACATGACATTCTGCTTCAGGGAATATTTAAAACTCACCAGTTTACCAGTAGAGAAAACAGCAACATCACCCATCTGATACATGATTTCAGATTTTTCTTTCCGCAGTTTTTTTTTTTTGTTTGTTTGTTTTTGTTTTTAACTTTATTGCATTTGTGTTTTCAGGATCGGTGGATCGTTGTCAAGGTGCCTCTGTTTCCGATCTTGATCACCCGCAGAACCCCGATTATTGGTCTTCCGCTGCTATTCTGTGGAGAATAGTAAGTACGGGACGGATCAACTGCTGCCTGTCTGGACCGGTGCTGAAACCCCCACCTCTCTCCTGGTCGGGACTATACGACAAATACCGTGAACATGGCTACCAACGGGACCAAAGCCTCGGACGGACACGTCTTAACGGAGACACTGAATGATGCGCCCAGCACCACACCAAATGACAAACCTAAAACCTTGGTGGTAAAGGTTCAGAAGACGAAAAAGGAAATACCAGAGAGAGAAACGTGGGCTGGAAAATTTGATTTTCTTCTCTCTTGTGTCGGATACGCAATCGGACTCGGAAATGTCTGGAGATTTCCTTACTTGTGTGGGAAAAACGGAGGAGGTAATAAGGATTTTTTTTGTTTTTGTTTACACTTGGGGAATTTTCAGCTCATCCGCACACCAGAGGAAACGCAGAGGTCTTGAAATCAAAAGCCGACAGTTTGATCCTGGAGAGTTTTAAATAGAAGCGATCTTAAATGCATTTCCCGTCATAGCCGTGCGTAATTACGCACATCCAAATACCCGTGCTGTGATCTGGAGCGCATTCTGAAACAAAATACTTCGCCAATTAACGTATTGGATTATATTGAGTATTAATGGTATGTGGTTTGTCGGCATTTACACACCTTTGCTTCTCACCTCTCATTCAGGGGCCTTCTTGATTCCCTACTTTTTGACGCTCATATTTGCTGGTATGCCCTTGTTCTTTCTGGAGACGGCTCTCGGTCAGTACACCTCGATTGGAGGTCTTGGAGTGTGGAAACTGGCTCCGATGTTCAAAGGTAAATAATAATAATAATAAAAAAAAATTTTACCTTTACTGTTAAACCCCTGACCCCCTGAATACTATGTTTCTCTAGCTGGCCACATTACAGAGGCCAGGTGAAAACAGGTGCAGGCAAAAATGGAAATGGATGGTCTTTGTTATAGGATGAAAGACCTTAACCTCAAAGTTACTGTTGTTTTATTCTAGCACAGTCTTAACAATATGTTTGTGTTCTTTCAGGTGTGGGTCTGGCTGCTGCTGTTCTGTCTTTTTGGCTCAATATCTATTACATTGTAATCATTTCCTGGGCTCTTTACTATCTGTACAACTCCTTCACTGCTGTGAGTATTTTACACCTGAAATCCCACCACGCCCCACCACAAAAAAAGAATAAGAAACTTCTATATTAGGTTGTACCTTTTAAAAATTCAGGAGCTTCATTCACTTTCACTTTTTATGAATCTTTACTCAGTAATTTACTACGGTCAAGTGGCAGGCTGTTTGCCAGTATCTTTTACATAAGGTTACAAAACTCCTTACAGAGTATGACTTTTATTACTTCCTTTCCCACATAATTAGCACTTTGTACAAGGTATTGATAAATGCATTCTGTGATGAAGCATTCAGTCTTCTGAGAAAAGCATGAAATCTCAATGTCCTGAATGAGCATCACGGTCTTGGCTGCTTGACAGCCAGAGAGAATGGAACCCAGTTGTGGGAGAGTGGTCCAACTAAAAAGAGCTGTCTCCGTCTCTGTGTGTTTTCTTTAAATTTCAGGACCTGCCATGGCAGACTTGTGGCAATGCCTGGAACACAGAGCGCTGCTACACCAACTATTCCATCTCAGACACTAGAAACCTCACCAGTGCTGTGGTTGAGTTCTGGGAGTAAGTCTTTTTAGATCACAAAAATGTTGCTTTATTTTGAACATATTAAAGCTGGCAAGGTTATTTGCCCTCGTGTGCATGAGGAGGGGTCAAATCAGGGGTCACAGCCTGATATGGTGATTTGTATGTGATGATCCAAATCCTTTAACAGCCATCTACCGCAGGGCACCATAACAGCAAAGAACAATGTGCACATGCAGTAAATTGCCCAAAACAAACCTCTGGAAAAAAAAAAAAAAAAAAAAAAAATCACAGCATTTAGTTATGCGTTCAAGCATGACTTCCTTTGACTGTGCTGCCTCTGAAAAGCTTTAGGACAGAGAAAAGAAAGCTAAAGATAGGCTCTTTGTGAATATCCAGAAAAGTGTGCACATTTGTGCATGTGCCATGTGTGCTGCATGTATGAGATCAAGTATGCCCTTGTGCATTATTGTAAGAGCACTTTACTCTTTCCCTGCAGACGTAACATGCACCAGCTGACCGATGGTCTGGAGAAGCCTGGGGAGGTTAGGATCCCACTGGCTATCACACTCGCCATTGCATGGGTGCTCGTCTATTTTTGTATCTGGAAGGGAGTCAGCTGGACTGGCAAAGTGAGTAGATGAAGACAACAAAAAGATGTGCACAACACAACTAAAAAAAAAAAAATCTAATAAATTAGATTTTGCATTAACTGCTCTAATGACACTTTGGACTTTTGTTAAACACAGTCATTTGTGACCTTTTTTTTTCCCTGGCTTGATTTGAATAGGTTCCTGGTTGCAAAGAATCAGTTTTTTAAAAAATGCAATTAAAAGAAGGAACATAATACACTCTCATAAGCTTTAATCTGCTGTGTACAATTTGCATCTCAATTTTCTTCAAAGAAAAGGGGCATATCCCAATAACAGAACAAAAAACAGCTTAATTTTTCTGTATCTAAAAAGAATTAAAATAATTTCACCGCTAATTCATTTCTCATTGAGTAGGTTTCATCTTGAATTGATAAAACTGGTTCAGGGAAGGAGGGAAACCATTCCCTAGGAGTGTGCGTAAGCCTCTCATCCTGGGGTCATATTGCCTAATGAGAATTTCTGACAAGGGGAGGGACTGTGCCTGGTGGACGGTGCCACAGTGACACAATAAGCTGACAAGTTAACCAATTTAACCACATTTTTGTGGCCTGAAGAGGAGGAATAGCTGTTATCTATGTCTTACATAGATAGTATTTTTTTTTTTTGTAACAGTAATTTTGTTTATCACAGGTGGTGTACTTCTCAGCTACATACCCTTACTTTATGCTGTTCATCCTGTTCTGCCGCGGCATCACTCTACCTGGTGCCTTTGACGGGATTCTCTTCTATATCACTCCAGACTTTGAAAAACTTAAGGAGTCTGAGGTAAGCTCTTTTTTGTGATGTGAACACAAACAGGTGCTTCCTGACCACCACGACACAGGTGCTTGCAGATGATAAGCTGAGCCCCACAGGGGATGTGCTGTGGCTCCTTGAGGCAAGGTTGAAAAGTCTGTTGACAGGACACAACGATGCAATTGGTCTCTTCCTCAAATCAAGTCATGTTAGAAGTATTGTAATGTATCACTGAGATTTGTGGAGTGCTCATTCAGATAAATCCACAGTCAGTGTGCAATATTCACACTCATATCCATTGATGTACAGTGGATATGAGTGACTGCATGGGTACCACGAAAAACATCCCAAATAGTGTCGTTTAATTTTCCTATTTCTGTCAAGTCCATGCCATGCCTATTATATGAGTAAAATTCATCAAAATGGATCATATAAACAATATATTGCTTATATACTTTCCTAATGGACTTTTTTTTTTGGACAAATATCAAAATTTAGCCTCAAATTTGCACATGCTACACGCTCATACTTGATTACATTTTTCTAATCTCGGTGTGTCAGGTGTGGCTCGATGCTGCCACGCAGATCTTCTTTTCCTATGGCCTGGGATTAGGCTCTCTGATCGCTCTCGGGAGTTACAATCCCTTCAATAACAATGTCTACAGGTAGGTATCTCAAAATTCATTGCATTTCACGTTAATTTACACCATTCAGCTCCAGTTTTTCACATATATTTTTTAAGGAGACTGTGCATGTGCCTCCTACTGGGATTATTTTTTGGTTCCGTGATGACAATACTATATTGCGACTCCTATTTTGGGACTGTTTGGCTCTCCAGTCGTATTGGTGTTTGATTAGTTTAGCTGGATGCTTTGTTTTTATTCTACTACTGTCGGTGCATACATTTCATGCCATTTCATACATTCCATATACATTTCAAACTTTGTCACCTTGAAGGGTAAACAATGGTCAAGACCACAGTTATGGATAATTCTGTTTTTAACTATTGTGAAATTGCTAGAAGTCACTGCCATTAAAAAAAAAAATAAGCAGGAAAAAATTATTCAGCTGCTGCTCTGTTGTGAGATGCAAAATGGCTCCCCATCTCTTCCCCTCCCTTCCCCTCCCTTCCCCCCATGTCTCTCCACAATGTGCAACGGGTTGATAAGGAATTGATACAGGCGTGAAAATGGCTGCTTTGTGCTTTGTCTCTGCCCTACAGAGATTCTGTCATTGTCTGCTGCATCAACTCCTTCACCAGTATGTTTGCCGGCTTTGTCATCTTCTCCATTGTGGGGTTCATGGCCAATGTGACAAAGAGACCCATCGCTGATGTGGCAGCCTCAGGTAATTGCAATCAATGTTGAAACTCAATAGAAACAACAGCCATACGCATAAGATATCATGACTGGAAGAGCTGTAAAAAAAAAAAAAAAAAAAAGGAAAGAAAGAATGAAAAAAAAACAGGATTGAAAAGGCTGACGCTGCTACACTCACTGTAAGAAAGACAATTGTCTTTGACAAAATGTAAGTTCAGATGTCTGGGTTTAATTAGAGGAGAAAATGCTTTAATTGTAATTTCTTCTCACCCCACACTTTACTTCCAAGGACAGTTCAGTGTTAAAGTCATTGCAATTTCTTATAATTTAATTTCTTATTTTTCTTATTTATTCATTATAATCTGCAAGTGCATTCAGTAAAATGGTGTTAATTCAACATTTTTATCGAATTGTTGAGTGATAATCACACAACTCAAAGCTAATATACAGTTTTCATACTGTATATTAGAAGTTAGTATAACTTGTCTCATATTAGGACCTGGCCTGGCGTTTTTGGCATATCCTGAGGCCGTCACCAAGCTGCCCATCTCTCCTCTCTGGGCAATACTCTTTTTCTCCATGCTGCTGATGCTGGGAATCGACAGCCAGGTGAAGATAATAAAAAAAAAAAAAAAAAGAAAAAGAAAAAAAGTTCAACTTGACTTTTGACCGTGCAAAACTTTCTAACAGATTGTCAGACCTGAACCAAGAATTCAAATGTTTCTGATTGGAAATCTTCATAATGTGTCAAAAAAGTGACTTTAACTGTAAAGTATTATGTTTTGCATAACTTTTTTCCTCATGTAATAAAACATTTCAATGGTTTTATTGTGACAGCAGTGCATTAAGTAACAGTTTTGACATCTACGCAGTTCTGCACCGTGGAAGGCTTCATCACGGCACTGGTTGATGAATTTCCTCAAGTCCTCCGAAAGCGCAGAGAGATCTTCATTGCTGTTGTCTGCCTTGTATCTTATATCATTGGCCTTTCCAACATCACACAGGTAAAAATCATAATGCACCAACTGTTTTCTTCAATATTATTTTTGCATGTGTTGTGTTCCCTTATTCCTTCTTTATTTTACTAAAGTGATGATAACATTTTCTTCAAACTCATGGTTTTCTCACAGTGAAGTGCTGGCTTAAGTGTCACAAAGTCACATGTGATTCACCCAAAAGTAGTGTAAGGCCTGTTTTTCCATTTGTGCGGTTAAACTATTCAGCAAAGTGTGCCAAGAGCTATTGGTCATATCATCCACATTATTCAGTTAGTCCAGTACATAAGAGAAATACATTGTTGGCCTGTTTTTTGTTTTTTGTTTTTGTTTTTGTTTTTAAACTACAGATAGGTTCAGCTCCAAGTTTCAAGAGCTCCAGAACCTGGTCTTGTGTTTCCTTTATGTGTTACTAACTCTAACCGAGTGCCTTAATCTAACCACTTTTACTGCTTGCAAACAACTCCAAAAATATAAGTGAATAACTAAAAACAATGGTTGTGCAGAGGGAACAGTAATAGTGTTGCTGTGCATCCAAAAACCATCAAAAAACTTTTCCTCTTTTCTCCCCAGTATCCACCATGTATGGTCCGTTAATGGGATTTGGAAATGAATTGTCTGTTTTAGCACAGAAATAAGGTGACTCTGGAACTAGTTCAGACAGGCAACAAAAGCAACATTTTGTATTCACATGTTCTACATGGTTTATTCCAGTTACACTCTATAGTTCGTTTGTCTATTTAAAAGAGCAAATAGGGCCCTTCTCTGCCTCACCAACCAAGGCACAGTTGTCAAGTTTGATGCCGCGAGTTAATCCCACCCCCACCCCGGTATCCACCTTCAGGCTGCGACTCCAAGGATCAGGACAAGGGTGTTAAGTTGTTGCTCCCATATCTCAATGTCAGCATTATCTTTGGGAAGTTGAAGTCCAGACTCCAGATTATAAATAATGACTGGAGCCGGAGCTAATTGACTGAAATGACTGTAACTGAAGAGAAACGTCACTAAAATGTATTTAATGATTAGAATTTCAATATAACTGTCTGTATAAATAAATGCATTAGTTCATTCTATCTGTAAGCACTGATTAAACACTAAGACATTGTGAGCTCTGACCTAATGACAAAGAAAAACAAAACAAATTTTTTCATTATTTGAATAATCCATGTTTTCTTACACCTCTGTCCTGCTCTGTAGACTTCCATCCAGTCGTTTTCTCTACGGTTACAAGCACATACGAACCATATTTTAGTATGTCTGCATACATTTTCCTTATACAGGCCATAATCTAGCATGTCTAAAGAGATTTCTGTGGGAGGAAAAGATCCTTTGTTTTTCTTAACATTCTGTAAAATTACCGCTGACCCAGCCAGCCTTTTAATGCCTTTTTCGTTCCCTTTAATATCCCTTCCTGTTGCAGAAGGGCAAACCAGTCTAGCTGCAGTATGAAGTCCTGATTGTACAATAGCAGTTCAAAGTGAAAGCAAGAGCAAAGGGGAAAAAAAAATAACTCAAAACAGCTGCTACCTGCATTCCCATCATTGTACATGCGCTGCTGTGCAATAAAATAGCCAGTTACTCTGACTCCTGAGGTGGGAAGTGTAAAGTAGATGAATCTTCACATCTGTAAGAATGGACAAACTAAAATAGGTCAATCTGAACCTGAGAATTACTTAAAAAGAAGAGACTTGAGACAACAAAGTGTTGAAAGTTAATCTAGAGAGGGCTTGTATGTAACATGTCTTTCACATTTCTGTTCACACCAGCGAGATGATTCTACCTTCCACAGTCAGTGGTGTCATCTTTCTACTTGACCAGTTTCCTGCTGCCCTGCATATCCCCAGGATTTCCTCCTCTATGTTGATCCTCTCTTCATCTCAACTGTCTTATCTTTTATCCTTTTCCTTTGCTTCATTTGCAGGGAGGATTGTACGTGTTTAAGCTATTTGACTACTACTCAGCGAGTGGCATGTCGCTGCTTTTCCTGGTCTTCTTTGAGTGCATCTCCATTTCATGGTTCTATGGTGAGGAACACTTTTGCCTCTGCAATGTATCTTAAAACACAATAGAATGAGTACTTCTGAGAGAATGAATTATAGACAGTAACTTAACATACATTCATCATGCTTGTTTGTTGGGTTGCAGGTGTAAATAAATTTTATGACAACATTGAAGAAATGATCGGCCATAGGCCTTGTCTGTGGTGGAAGGCTTGCTGGGTCGTTTTCACTCCTCTTATTGTGGCCGTAAGTGTACAGTCATGCTCTAATCTTCAACTTGAGATACGTTATGCTATGCTTCTCCTGTATCTATAGCTTGATGGGTGGACAGCAGTATAATTCCTTTTAGTGACACTCAAATTTGAATGCTTGGGTTCATTAACTGTGAGTGTAACTATTTATAAGGGATAATACAAGTATTAATGCTCATCAGATAATTGGACAAAAATGCCCTTTTAATGGTAATTTTACCACTCCAAATATACTAGTTACATTTTAAAGCAAGTGGTGCCTGTGCAAGACAGCACTGCAGTGGTTTTGAATTGAACTGAACAGAATTTATTTGATTGTCGAATACCTTATTAATCCTAAAAGGATAATTATTTTAAGTACAAATTATTAGAAAAATCTGCTGTTATTGGAAGCAAAAATAATGGTCATGAATGATCATTAATGACCCGTTAATTAATAATCCCTTTAATGGCCGTTGACGGTTTTACAGTTTTCAATTCAGTTCAATTCAGTTCAGTTTTATTTGTATATCGTCTGTTACAATGCCAATTGTCTCTAGGCGCTTTACAGAGACCCAATAACTAAAATTTATGTTTTGGTGCTTGTATTCAAATGTCTGAAGAAAATAAGTCAAGCAATCTCTTCTTTTGTCCTCTTCTTGCCTAGGGAGTCTTCCTGTTTAGTGCGGTGCAGATGGTTCCCCTGAAGATGGGTGATTATGTGTTCCCGGGCTGGGGACAGGGGGTCGGCTGGTGCATGGCACTCTCCTCCATGATTCTCATCCCAGGCTACATGGGCTACATGTTCCTCACACTCAAAGGCACATACAAAGAAGTAAGTGTATATCATAACATGGATATTTGAACTTTTTTAGCTTCCTTTTTAGGCTGCGCTGCCAGATATTGAAAAATTAAGAACTATTTTGACATTTCATCAAATGTGTTCTGTAATGTACACAGTAATATTGAATAGAAAGGCATATAAATTTAATATGTAAATATGATGAAGTTATTGCAGATAAGCAGACACAGGTATTCAGGAACCTATGCATCTCTGTACCGTCTTAATCACACACCCTACCTGGAATAATCCACACCAAAGAGGACTATGCTGAAAGAATTCAAATGGATTGCTTATTTATGGAAGATTTTTTTTTCCTAAATTATTATTCACTGCATGTCAGTACAGTATCAGAATAATTAGCGAGCCTTGAGTTTGTAGAAAAGATCCTCTTTAACCTTAGGAAGCTCAGAAGCGTACACGAACCCAGAATCTACAGCATTGTTACTAGCACGTGAAACATTTTATTAGGAAAGGTGAAAATTTGTAATCAAACTTGAAATTTAAAAACTAAAAGACACCCAATAGAAGACAAGAAAATGCTGAGCTTAGCTCACTGTGATTCTGTTTGGTGCCTTAAAGCTGCACTGTGGTACCATGATTCAGTGGTTCTATAATGAGCAAACACACAAGCACGCTGGATAACGACATAATAAATTGAAACGAAGAGCAGAGTAGTGATTAAAGGATTAGTGAACGAGAATTTTTAATTAGTTATGAAGCAATTTTTTGAATGACTTTCTGCTTTAACAGTCGCTGAGTTCTCAGCAAATTACGTGCATTTGTGTGCAGCACAGCGACAGAATGCATTTGTTGGTCTGAAGGTTGCAATCAATGACAGATAATGTCTTTCTGGCATAACATGTACATTAAAAGCTTTCTTATATGCAGTCATCCACAGCGCACTGAATAATTAGCTTACATCTATACAGTCCCCAGTGACAGATATAGCCACCGCTGACAGAATAAATGGGCCATAATTGCAGGCAGTGCAACTGAGGGTCAAAATGCAGGTGTCAGATCCTGCAGTGCCAGCTGATGGCTGATTGTCTAATTGTAGCAATCAGCCAGCTGATTAGAGCTCTACACCCAGGCGGACACTTCGTTTCACAAACACTACATGAAAAATGGATAGGGAAGTGGCCGGCACCAAGACTAGCCGTAGTTGTTGAGAACCTTTGAAAAACTCGAAGTTTTAGGATTTTGGACACAAATTCGTCGAGTTCCTTTCCAAGCTGTGTGACTTCGGTGTTGTTGATCTTCTTCTCAGCGTCTGAGGATGATGATCAAGCCTGTGGTGCTGGTAAAGGCTCAGGAAAATGGTCCGGACCAGCAGACGGAAAACCAGAATCAGAACCCTGCCAACGAGGAAGCCTACATCTAAAAAAGCTCCGCCTGCCTGTCATTTTCAACGGCCAAACCGGCGCTCCATCGTAATCAAGGTTGGGAACAACCACTAGACTTCTATGTCTGCTTTCATTCACCTACCTCCTGGGGACATGTGAAACCAACCTGATTACACAGTTATTTTTAAGGGGATTTATGTTTATCTATTTGTATAATACAGAGGTATAGAGAAAATAAATTACCCAACAAAGTTGATGTGACATTATGAATTTCATTATGCAAAAAAATAAATAAATAAATAAAAATAAAAAAATTCTAGTATTCTTAGAAAAAGGAAATGTGACTTAGGAAATTACTGTATATTGAATATATATAATTTAAATCTGGAGGCCCACATTGATTCAATAGAATTGTACTTTGAAGATAATTATTAATCTACTCATCTCTGTTTACTGTACAAAAGAAAAATATTGCTTGAAATTTATTTTGTTTAAACATGAAAAAAAAAATGAATGCAGTATAGGAGATGGAAAAAATATGTTAAAACGATGTAAAGTCAAGATTGAATTCTGACCATTTCAACGCAAAGACAATATGGAAACGTGCAACAGGTAAGGCCAAATCTGCTTGTATGTGTAACCCATAATTTAGCCGAACTATCACTTCCCTGCAGAATCCTGCACTTCACCTGAAATGTTTACCACCCAAGTCTATGGGCGACATTAGAAAAGCACAAGTAAAGTGTGGAATTTTGAAGCATCCAACTCTTTTGGCATGACTGAAACCTGTGACGACAGCAAAAATAACCTATATAAGATATATAGCAAGAGACTGTTATAACTGTTTCTTTGTTTTCTAAAGAACAATAACTTTGTATGTTGTCTGAATCATTTTTGTAGAGTAATTTTTTTTAGGTGATTTTCTATATGTGAGAATAAGAAGGACCAAAATCATGGCATAGTTTAAAAAAAAAGTGTAGACATTAAACTGTATCTGTATCAGATCAAGCACCCCTTCTGACGCAGTAGAGCAATACAGTTAAGCAGGAAAAAAAAAAAAAAAGAAGCATAATCCGCCTACAAGCACAAGTTGAATCTGTGATCTACCACCTCTAATTATAAAAGTAAAGGCACAAAAATCCCACATTTGCACTATGCACTCTACAACTCTGCTTGAGAGCAGTTATTTGGAAAAATGTCAAATTTCAGGTGACTAGCAACCAGTTAAGTGGAAAGAAGGATTTGTGTTGCAGAATTCCAATGCTAAATGATATTTTCTCTTTAAAGTATAATGAATAAGCTATTGTGGCTGGTGTGCTGTGTCGGAGTTAGTAAAATGGATCTCTATGACAGCCTCTGCTATTTTGACTCGTTTACTTTTATATTCGTATAGAAACCCACTCCTCAGGAACAATGGTGGAGGTGACCAAATTGTCTCAGATACAGCCCTGATACACTAAAACAATGAACACTGTATTAAAAAGAAATGTAGCCATCAATTTCCAACTCTTTTTTTTCCCCCCATAAATTCAACACGCTGCCTTTAGCAGAAACAAAACATGCTGTCACAAAGGACATAAAGACTCAGTATGTGTAGGTTCTTGAGCACATTCAAAAGCTGATCCAAATTGTTACCTCTTTTCTGTGTACTGTCTGCTGCTGGTGTGTATCATCTGTTATGGCCCTTTCTCCCCCCCACTCTTTTTAGCAAAGCCATACTGTGTTTCTTCTCTGTGGTAAGTGCTGATTTTCAGTACAGAACCTCCAAGTCAGTCAGAGAACAAAGCCGACGAAGCACTGTTAACGCGACAGAACACAGCCAGACACTGTATAGGTCAACACCAGTGAAACTACTCCATTTAATAGGGTAAATGAAAGCCTACTCTAACATATCAAGTTTGCTCAGCTATATAAAAACCCACGTATAGATGCTGACTTCATGACAGAACACAGATATCACAATGAAGAACGATCAAGAGAGTTTGCTTCTGTGGCAGCTACATGCGACAGGAATCAGGTTGACACAGTCCTGTTTTTTCTTTCGCTAGCATTCTTCTTTTTTTTTTCTTTTTTTTTCAATGATGTGAAAATTAAAATGTGCAATGACAAAAAGATTCCATGAATTTTGTATAAAGATACCATAATGCAGTTTCTCTCTTGAATGATGTTGTAAACTGGACTGTGTAATACATGTATCTGTGAATGTCCGTACCACCTGAGGTTTTCTTTGATTTTGTTTAAATGTTGGGGAAAAAAAAGGTTATGTTGTGTGCTGCCTTCTGCAATAATACTGTCTCGGAAACAAAGGCACATATCTCTCAACTGTAAAAGAAGAATAATAACAAAAAAGGATTAGACTATTAATAAAGATAATAACTATCATATAATAGAAAAGTCTGGTCAGAGAATATTGTTTTGTATATTTTTAGCTGTTTCATGGGCCTAATGTAAAATATTCTATGTAAAAATACAATATAATAAATGTCTTTAGATGGTGTTATATGAAAAAGCATGATTGCTATATATGTTATCTGCAAAATAAATAAAGATCTATAGATTATAAAGTCAGCATCATGTCTTTTACATTCATTTAGAATGCATTCCCAATCCAGCGGATTTTCCCAAACCCACTCCCAAAACATTTGTCTTCAAAAAGCCAATGTTGCCAATACTTAAAGGGATAATCATGGATTTTAAAAATTTTACAAAATACAGGAGACTCTGAGTAGCCCCAAGGGCAGCTTTAAAAGGTATATAAAGACTCTTCAAATGCACTTTCTCCATTACTGACAGAGATGGCTGCACCTCATTCTGACTGCTCAGTATTATGCTAATGCATTATTTATTACATAAGACCAAATGAATATGCAATCAGCTCCATCACCACAAGAGATGTTGGCTGTGAACTTAGCTCATAGTTTCTGACAAAATGGTTTTGTGCTGCCACTGTAATATCCTTGTGACACCTGCAGTGAAATCTGTGCCAGCAGAGACTGGAGCCGAGCTGGCTGACAGCCAACACCTCCCAGTCACAATACACCATCCGTCTTCCTGCTGCTGTGTAGCACTTAGCCTACATTCGCTGGAATCAAAAAAGCCACCAAGTTTGTTTTTTTTTTCTTTTTACTTTGCATTACTGTGTTTTATGACAGTAATGACAGACATTATTGCTTTCCTCTATTTTTTTAATTCTAAGTGAGAATGAGTGTGAATGTGAATTTTGCTTCTAGGCTCTGAACTCGCCATTCTCTGTCAGGAAATATAAAGTTAAATGCAACAGAGATCGGATGATAATAATAATGAAATGCCCAAGGGCATTTCATTATTTTCTGCAGCATGGTGTGTAGGTTAGCACTGTTTCTTCACAGTCTCTGTTCAAATCCTGACCAGAGCTTTTCTTTGTAGTGTTTACAGGTTCCTGTGGGTACTACAGTTTCCTCTCGCAGTCCAAAAAAGAAGAAAAAATTAAAAATTAAAATGAATAAGTTAAACTCTGTGTAAGCATGGGTGGTAGTTTGTATTGCTTATCTCTGTATGACTCTGTAAGGGAGTATTGAGCTGTCCAGGGTGTACTCTGCCTCTACTCCCAATGACCCCAAATAGTGCTGAGGCAGGTATTGAAAATTAATTAACCAACATCTAATCTGACCACATCCACTTTATATTTCTAAGGAATTTCTTTCTTTTTATTTATTTATTTTTTTACTTCTACAAAACAGAAAAAAAAACCAACAATCATATTAGCTGGTGGGCAGAATAATAGTTTAGTGGCTTTTAGTATTGCCTCACAGTTAGAAGGTTACTGGAGTCTTTATGTGTGTGTATATGTATATATGGTTATATTTACACAAATATTATCACATTCCTCATCCTCATTTGTAAGGAAAAATGCAGGTTCCATCCTGGCTGTGGAACAATGGACCAGCTCCGTACCCTTTCTACAGTCCTTGAGGGGTCATGGGGATTTATCTGACTGGTCCACATGTGATTTCAGGCCTTGGAGAAGTCATTCAAATGTGTACATCAGGGCCTTTCAGATAGTATGAGATTCTGGGTCTACTGTTATCGCCCTTTACAAATCAGAGCCAGAATTTGGTCTACGTTGCCAGCAGTTATCTCAGATTCATATCATTTGGGACTTGGAATAGTTTTGTTATGGACAAAATGGGCTGAATATTTTGGCACAGTTAACCCTCCTATGTTGCAGGTCAAATTGACCCGTTTTGAAAATTAAAAATCTAAAAAAAATAGTTTCAAGTTTTTTTTTTTTTTTTTCAGGATGTAACTTCTCCTGCTTGGCTTAATTAGTCAACATATAAAATGAAAATGGTTCATGTAACATATTAGCAACCCCCTTCTCCATGTTAATGTTACATAGATTCTGTTAGATTAATTTGACCCAGCAGCCAAAATGAAGAATAAAAGGGGTTATAAGTATCTAATATGATAGTTTTTTTTTGCAACTGTGACTCCCATTTCTCCCCAGTTTCACACCCACACACACTCTCTCTCTTGGGTTGTTCTTGACATGACAAGTGGTCTCAGAGAGCAGAATATAACCCCTGACAATTTTTTCACAAACTACAACTTGGGTCAGGAGCTTCTAAAGAGAAAACTCACGATGGTTGGAACCAAGGGCGTAACCATGGTATAGACATTGGGGGGGTCCAAATGAGAGCCCTCCCCCAGAATTTTTTTTAAAGGTGCATTTCCCACATTTCTGTGATTTTTATTTATTGACCATCTGAAATCACATTTAAAGGAATAGTCTGCAATTTCTCTGAGATAGTAGCGAATAGGATAGCTTCCAGCTGGAAAAAATTACATGCCTAAAGTATGCTGATGTAAATATTGTGATTGGAACAACAAAAAGTCCATAGCACACGATGGACTTTTAATTCCAAGTTAATTTGTATTTTGTTGATTTGTCTCAAAATGAATGTCTGCACATTTACACTGAAATGTTTAATGTGAATGAAATCATAGATTTGTACAAAGAATTAAATGTAAAATATTGATGTTAATTAAATATATATAGATTTATTCATTTGACATAAAAAAAAAAAATGTGGCCTGTCCTTACACAATCCCTCTCCCTGTCTCTCTGTGCTGCCTGCATTATGACCAGATATTATTATTGTACCAGAAGAATAACTGACCCTGAGGAAAATTTTATTTAGAATATTCTGCTGACACGTAGGCTTAGATTAAAACAAATGTCATCAAGCTGTTGAGTCTTGTATTCCAGTGTCTCACCTGATCATCCATGTTTTCAGAGACTGTCCCTGTCTGGTCTGTCCTTACAGCATCCCTCTCCCTGTCTCTCTGTGCTGCCTGCAATATGACCAGATATTATTATTGTACCAGAAGAACAATAACTGACCCTGCGGATCTTTTTAATTTGATACGTTCAATATTTTGCTTGTATTACTAGCGTTACACACACACATACACACGACACACGGAGAGAGAAAACAGCAGCACACATGGAAGACACATCATATCATATGATACAGTCTCTTCACTTCAAGCTAGCTAGCTCAACTAACAAACTGAGCCCTTTTTAACGAGCTAAATATTTCAAATTAATTTAAAAATTAACACACTCAGTATGACAATATCACTCCTCTTTAGCTATCTAGTTGCTTACTGTCTGAAAAAACTTCGTATGTCCAGTTTTTTCTGCTTTTTGGGTAAAGACATTGCTCCCTCCTTCCTTTCACATTCAACGCTCTCTATTGTTTCGTCTGTCTGAGCCGCTTCAAACCTAGAGGCGTTAAATGGGCGCAACCAAGTGTACAACTGGGAGGGGGTGGTCACACACTTTAGTGTTCCTTATAAATGGAAATAAATTGATCGGTAAATATTCGGTAATAACAAGAGACGGACTGTTGAGCCAGGTTTCATAAAAGGAGGAAATATTTAACATGTTTTCACATAATATTGGGGGGGACAGATTGGTATTTTCCCAGTATTGGGGGGGACACGACCACCCCCCCCCCCCCCCCCCCCCCAAAAGAATGCGTGGTTACGCCCATGGTTGGAACGGTCCAAAAGAACCAGTGTGAACTCTGTTGAGCTGCTGGTAACCAAGAACAGGACCCCTGAGTCCTCCATATCTGTGTTCATGGACACCACAGTCCAGTCCAAGAGCTTTACTGCCCCAAAAAGCGGGGAAATGTTGTCAAAATGTCATGAGCACTTTGCATAAAAACTCTGAAATCAGCTCAAGAGAAGATCAGAAACCAAGTATGATCCCTACAATGGCACCAAAGTGGGGAGATGGATCATTTAGACCAGTGATTCCCAAAGTGTGGGCCGCAGCCCCCTGGTGGGCCGTCGCGGTACTGCAGGTGGGCCGTGAGAGGTCATTAAAATTAAACAAATATGTTTTAAATCCTCGATCTTTTTTAAATATGTTTTTAATTACTGTAAAATATTAACGACATGATTTAAAAACATTAAGAAGTAACAAAACAAACCAGTTAAGTGTTATTCTACCATCATCTTAACTTAATATGACAAGTGTCACCTTATTTGTTGACCCCTTACATTAATGTCAGAACATAGATTCTAGTCCTGAATGTTGATCACAGTTGTGATTAAAGGTTTGGGTGGGTCACGGAGATTTTACACATTTCAAATTGGGCCTTGGTATTCTGAAGTTTGGGAATGGCTGATTTAGACAAAGTCACGGGGCCTAATAGCACCAAACAAATCGTTGCAAGCTGGCCGCTGCTCATCTTTTATAACATGACTGATAGATCAGCCTACAACGCATTTGTCATTGGATGGAGATCGTTCCAGAGTAAAACACATCAAAGCTCTGTGAGGAGCACATCTTCTGCCTAAGCTGAACCCCAAAACCCTGCACAGGAGGAATTGGGTCAGATGATGGATGGATGGATTTCTGGTTCTACACATTGCGTAGTATTTATTGTCACAATGTGATGACGTGTCACTTGTGTGTCTGTGGAGACTTACAAACACACATATACACACCATGTTCATATTGTTCATCTGTTATTTAGATTTTTCTTATTTTTTATCAATTTCTGGTTCAAAAATAATTCTTAAGTTTTCTTTCATTGTAAATCCAGTAGATTTTGATTTTAATTCAGCTGGTCACTTTGACCCTGAAGATGAGGGTTTTTTGTGTTAATTTATCAACATCACCCCAAAAAGAAAAGTTGAAAAAATAGAATAATTACAAAAAAGACAATGTCAGATTGAACTATTGTATTTCATAGATAGGTCTTTTCAATGCACGTTTAAAAATGTTTTAACATTCATTTAAAAAAAACAAGTGAATAATTTTCATTGAACCATTATCTGTGAGAGGTAAAGAGTAACAATGCACTAAATGTTGATTGAAATAGTTAGTGATGGAGTTAATAATGAGATATAAACAGTGTTTATTGGGACTGTTTTTAGACACTTTTGGATGATCAAACATGCCCGGGAACATAATTGCTGTTCCTGGGAAATGAACATAACAGGAGGGTAAAGGGGCGGGAGGGTGACCTCAGGATTTCATCACTCTTATTTCCAGATGAGGTGCTACTGTTGGCATCTCCAGCTCTCACTGATGCAGTTTGCCGCCAAATATGAAGCGGTGTGGATGTAAACTAGCATCTCCAAATCTGAGACCAGGGTTCTCAGTTCCTCAAATGTAGTAGTTTAGGTATCTCAGGATTCTGTTCAGAAGTGGGGGAAGAAATAAGTGGAAGATCAAGAGGTGGATTAGTGTACCATTTGCTGTAATGTGGATTCTTTACCATTCTGGTGTGGCTCTGTTTATCAGTAAATCTACATTTCTAACCTAAAAACTCTGTGTCGTGACAAGAACAAGATTACGGATACGAGCAGCTGAAATAAGTTTGTTGTTTTCTCTTTATGCACATGCCATATATGTCTTACAGGAGTCAGCAAGATAAAGAAAGACGACAAAGTCAAATAGAACATGCTTTGAAAACCCTTGCCTCTAAATGTTCCAGCCAGATTGTGCCCTTTCAGTAGTATGTTTTAAAAAAACTTGAATTGTGGTTTCTTAGAACAGATTTGAAACACGGATTTGAAGCAAAAGCTTGATGCTGGCTGATGCTTGTTTTGCAGTGGGGTAAATGCAGTAGAAACAGCATCAAGTTAGTGCAACTATGGGGGGAAATGATGGCTTAACAACATGTCCAATCCCAAGGGATATAAAGCTGAAAATATTGTTTCAAGAGTAGCATAGATTCCAGTCGTGCTTCTTAAGTAGCTCATATGCTTTGCTCCATTTCAGTCAGCTTAATCATGTTGAACAGATTATTATATGAACAGAGAATACCGTGTGTGTAGACTTCATGATTCTCCTCTTAGCTCTATCATCATTCCATAGAAGAGTGAGCAAATTATAATAACATGTTTTAGATATCAAGGAACACCAAATATTAATGTGAAATCTTCTGTTCATGTGCATGCAGCTCAACAATTGTAGTCATTTCCCTGAGTATACGCAGTCTAACGAATGGATACAGAGAGATCTGACGCTGGCGCCCCACCCAGCTGTATGCACTGGAGAGGCAGCAGCCACTGGATGTTCATTTCCTGCTAATCATCAAACCATCTTGTGATTGAAGCTGAAAAATCTTAATGCATCAGATCGTAATGCAAGTTATCAAGTTTATCTGGAGGGCGATGAAAAAATTAATTGACATATTTTTGCTGGGTGAGATAAAACCACTTTCACTGAACAATAATGCATACAGCTCCAAACTGCAATGTCTCTACATGTTACTGTCCTCCTGAAAGGTAAAAATGACTAAACTGGAATATGTTGGTGCCACGACTAATAAAAGGCACTTGTACTGTTCACAAGGATCTCTTCGGTTTTAGAGAAAAGCATTCATAAACCTTTCAAACAGCCTGAGGAATAGTCCTTAATAGTAGAGTGAATCTGCCTGCATGAGAGCAAAAGAGAAAAATACGTTACACCTTTAGCTGTTCCACACTAGCTGTAACAACATTAGATAGACATATATTTATATTACTTGAATATTAAATACATTAAATGCATTGCTGAACATTTTGAGGACTTTTACATTTCCTATGCTCATTTCAGGACAGGTTAACTATTTTGAATATTGTGCAACCAACTAGACACATTTTCTCTAAACTGTACAGACCATATATACACTTTCCAACTCTCTTTTCAACTCTGTACAGGTTACCTCTGTTTATAACTTATTTTGGCCATTATACTTATATTGTCATGTGTGTGTGCTGCCTTACTCTCCTTCACAAGGTTGTCTACATACCAAAAATATATAATAACTTTTTAGCACACGCTTTACTTGCATTTTCGCTAAATAATATTAGTTTTTACACTTCTAATAAAATGTTAACTCAGTTTTACAAAATCACAATAAACATGAGACTAATTAAAATCTGAATGTGTACAAAAAAAAATACATCTGTATCTGCTTATCTGAGCAGGCAGATGCAGTAAAAGTGTGAGTTGCAGTGATGACACAGACATGAGTCGAGCGACTCTGACAGCTCCAGTCAACTCAGAAGTCACCGTCCCAACAACACACACACAGTGATGTGCACGTGCTAAAAATTATCTGTTTTTCTCACTATCAGCTTGACCAAGGCTCCCAGTAGCATGCCCACTTTCAATCACGTAGTAATCAAAAAATATAGAATAAAAAAGAAAATTGAAACCACACTGACTCATCTTACACATAACTATGGTATAGTGCCTAAGACTTATACACATTACTGTATACACATATGTATATGTACACTGTTTTAGATATAGACAAGTTATGTTATTCTTACCCAACTGGAACAGGCAGAAGTTCTTAAATGTCATTGGGGAGAGCTTTGTGCAGTAATTTGTTTCTTAATTTGGACAAAGATTTTAGAAAAGCCCAACTAAAACACAAAACATGAAGCCATAAATTTCATTTACCTTCAGTAGGACCCCTGACAAAAACATGAGTCAGAATATTTTTCAGTCTTCAGTTCATCTTTTACAAAAAACAAAAACAAACAGTGATAACATATCTTCTCCCAAAAGACGGACAGACAGTAAGGCAAGCAGTAAGGAAAGAAAATGCCCTTATCTCACTTACCATATGATGGGATTAGCTGGAGTGTTGTCTAACAAAGCATTAATGAACATTTTTAATTGACTGCATGACATTCTCTAGCAATCTCCTGAACTACAAGCACACACACACACACATGCACACACACACATACATGCACACACAACCTTATGTTGCTATGACATTGTAGCCACTGACTTTACTGTATTATGGACAGCCTTACACAAACTCTAAACCTTACAGGGACATACTATCAGGTCCAACTTTGACACTGTCAGGGTGAACTTCCATATTTCCCTCTGCTGAATAAACCCACACACAGAAGACATGAAACCAGAGTTAACGCTGTTCTGGATGGTGAGATCTATGAGCTATGAAGAGTTCTCAGGTGGACTTCATTTGAAATTCAGTCTCTATTTGTTCTGGACTTGGACTCAAGTGTTTTAGAGAAGTTTTATAGGTATTTGACAGCAGGTATGGCTGTTTATAAGTACCGAATTAATCTCTGCTGACATACATTTACCATGTCCCTCAACCAACTCTTCCCTCTCCTAACAAAACCAAATTGTATGTCACAACCAGATTACTCACAATGCAACTTTTTCAAAGTCAAGGGGAAACATTTTGTTTTCACAGTTGAAGTAAATGCAGAAGTAAGAAAGTTGCATTTCCTTGAATGTCCACTGGGGGCTGGCTCTAAAAACATTCTCCATGGATAGATAGAAATACAACTTTATTGTCATTAAGCCAGCCTCCCAGCACAACGGAATTTCATTCCACCACATCCGTCCAAGAAAGCATACAAAAGAACAAACAAACAGCATAGGACACGGGTCGACAGTGCACTGAGGCTCCGGCCAGTTACCGTCACGCCTTTATTCACTAAATAAGGAAAGGGGGTGACACGAGGACAGAGGAGGAGCTAAAAGTATTTCTCACACTTTGTGCTGCGCGGAGGACATGGTGTGAGATTATAAAAAACACCTTAGCACAACATAGCACAGCATATTCAGACACCATCATACCAAAAACTGGAGGGGGTGGGGGGTGAAAGGGATGCGGGGAGGGGGGTTGGCGTCTCAGCACAGCAGCCCAAGTGCAGCCTGATCTGGTACACAGCACTTCCAACTAAGGCAGCTGTACTTGGGGGTGTCTCGAGCAAGAGACAAGAGGTTGTGTGTGCTGCATGTGTGTATGTGTGTGTGTGTGTGTGTATAGGTCAGGGGTTGGCAACCTTTACTATCTTTACCTTTACTAGATAAAGAGCCATTTTTTGCCCCTCCCCCCTTAATAAAATCCACCTGGAGCCGCAAAACCTATTTGACCCTTAAAATGAAGATAACACACTGTATGAAACTTATGTATATATATATATATTGTTTTCAGAGGGATTTGAATATATCCAAAAGCTTATTCCCAGTATGTATGGCAGTTTTTAAAGTTTTTTTTAACGCAAAAGGAGGTCATACAAGATGCAAATTAAATTTTTATTTCCATATTTTTTTGTCATCTACTGTAGAAGAACTATAGTTTGTTGCATTTATGAAATTATAGAACAACAAACAGAAAACTGTTGACATTTTATTGCTGTTTTAAACTCTTATAAAGACTGTTTATTGGGTGCTGTTGTACTGTATGTTTGGGAGCAGAACCAAGACAAATTCTGATCAACTTGTTGACATGGAAGAAAATATATTTAATCTTGAATCTTTTGAAAGAGGAGAAAAAACACTGGAGACTCTTCTCTGAAGTAAAACAAAGAACCATGCAGGTCTATTTGAGGCATTCTCTTATTTGTAAAAGATTGATCAAATAAAAAGTAGCCCACTTTGAAATAAATAAAATGCAGAGCTGCAGCCTAAAAACTTAAAAAAAAACCAGTAAACATAAAAATAGGCCAGTTTGTATTTAATTATGACTTAAGTCCATTTCAGTGTGTTGTCATCCTCTTGTTTTTTCCTCAGCCACATACAACAATTAACCATCGAGCCTGAATATAAAACACAGCTACATCAGCTCATCCTCAGGTTCTAAAACAAACATTTATTTGAAAAAAAAAAAACTTATTAAATGACGGTGTTCTCACCTGTATAATGTGATTTCTGTGTCTGAACATCACTGCAGAACTTCTTTGTAAGCTGTAAGCTGGTGTCTGAGAGACGCGAGTGATATTTTGTGAAATTGTAGCCTCATCTGTAATTTTTTCCAACACTGTAACAATATCCTACCAGCACATATATCTGCTCTCTTCCTGAACAAGGTTTCATACAGCTGGAAAAGCACATTCACTCACACACAGGCATATGCATCATAAAGACGTGCATCTGATTTGTCTGTCAAACTTATGCAATATAAATACTGTGCATACAAAGTATTAAAAATACAAGAAACTAACCTTTTCTCTTCCGCGATAACGGTCAGGCAGCAGAATATTATGGCCATCTGAAGTTGCTGCTATACGCATGCGCAGTCAACTCGGGTAGGAAGAAATTATGGGTAGGAAGAAATTTCACAACACTGCCACTTGTCACAGAACGCGCGCTCACCTTTTTTTTTTTTTCTCAGAATGCAACACACAGATATGACTTCCTCGTTGCAGTAACTTGGCAGTATTTTGTAGTAGGTGCAGAGCATCAGTTGGCATAAGTCTACAGGAGGTGACTTCTTATGTATCGCATCAAGTAAAATTATATAAAGCTACAAACCTATGCATAGTGTGCGGCCTTTTGATTTACAGCTGGCTATGGTTATTGGTTAGCTGTCATTACTTCAGCTACGTAGCAATTAGCAATGTCTTGACTTGACTTCAGAACTGTGAATGAAGATTAATTGTGTTCATGTCATACTTATTCTAGAGAATGTTTTTGTATATGTTTTATTTTGCTGTTAATTGTACTAAAAGACCCAGGCAAGGAGCTTTGAGTTGGCCAATCCAGAGCTACCCTCAGATTGGTCTGTACCCTTAAAAACTAACAAATTAACAGAAATAAGGATGGATGGACAAATTCAATCAGAATGAATGTAAGGTAATGCTAGATAGCGTTCCATGGCATAGATGTAGCCCTGTGGACCCAACACTAGATCAGTTAGCTGGCTAATGGCTAGTCAAGGGTCCCAGTTGCTTCAGTAGCAACAACAGCAATTAGGATGGACAGATCTGATCAGAATCTCTGTAAGATAGCATTAATTAGCATCATAGGTAAACATGAGCAAGTCAACCAAGCTGAAATAGCTAACTTGTGGTAAAGGTGCTAGTAGTTGGTGGTAAGGTTAGGGTTAGCCTGAAATGTGTCAAGGTGCTGAATATCACAGAATTGTAGCTCAGGCAGAGGTGAACAAAAAGCGACTTGAGGCAGCCAGTTTAGTTGTCATGAAGAAATAGTAAACAGAGAATGAAAGAAATAATGCAAGAAGGAGTTACATGAATTCTGGTGTTAGAATTGCAACAATAATTTGTGGTTTTATTTTATATCAGTAGGTGCACAGAATTGAGAGGCTTAAAAAGATTTGTTCTTCAGTCACTCTGCTAAACAGAAACAGAGGCAGGATCAGAGGCGGCTGGCCCATAGGTGGTGCAGTGTTGCCAACTTAGCGACTTTGTCGCTATATCTAGCGACTTTCCAGACCCCCCTAGCGACTTAATTTGTAAAAAGCGACTAGCGACAAATCTAGCGACTTTTTCTGGTGATTTAGCGACTCACTGGCACTCAAACCGCTAGGTTTGAAGCCATCACTTGGCCGCTGATGGCTGCTGTCTGCCTCGCGACCTGCGCTTCTCTCTCTTTCTCTCTCTCTGTCGGCCACAGTGCACAGCCACGAACACCCCGCCCCCCGCGCGAGACAAAGCGCCCCTGACCTGCAGCTAAATAGCCAATCCGGTTATGGTTGCTAGGTAAAAATGATTGATAATTGGCCTATCAACGTCACCAAATTTAATGCCGATGGGGCGCTGGAAATGTCGCCCCAACTGCTACGTAAAATGCGTGAAGGTTTATGAGCTAGAGCTACGTGAAGGGCCAGCGGTAGTTTTATTTCGTAGAGCGACTCCCAGACTCTGTCCTACGTCGGGAGAAAAAAAAATACGGCGACGAGGAAGAGAGATGGCGACGGCGGTGACAACTGGAGTTCAAGAGCAGCTTCCACCTAATTCGGTGAAATCATTATTAATGTTCCCTTTTGTGAGACGGACGACGGAGAAAAAACTTCTCGTTAAGGAGCTGGGACCCGACAAGCCTGAAATTAACATTTTCCAGTAAACGAAGGAGAAAGGTAAATCATACAAACTGAGTTTTTGTCAGAGTTGGTTAAACCCTGAGCCGTGGCTGGCAGGTTGTGGAGCAGCTAATGCACTTTTCTGTTTCCCCTGTATCCTCTTCAGAAGTGACAGATGTGATTGGACTTGGACAAAGACTGGACTAACTGACTTAAACCACCTCTTTAAATGGATCAAAAAACATGAGAGATCCAAAGTTCACATGGAAAACTGCGTAGAGCTAGCTGTGCTCGGAAAGATTAGCATAGCAACGCAGCCAGATGATGGGCACCACATTACTGAAAAAAAGGCACAATGAAGAGGTAGATAAAAACCGTAATATTGTGTCCAAGATAATCAATTGTGTTAAATTTTGTGGTGCTTTTGAATAAGCAATGTGAGGACATAATGTCAGCTAGTCCTGGTACTGAGGTACATTGATGGACGCAACAACAAACAGGAGCGGTTCTAATATAGCTGTAAATTGTTACTTCTTATTTGAAACTGGAAACTGAAATTAAATTATTATTGTGGACCTGTTGTCATTTTCCGACTGTTCATTTTAATGCTTTTGCTAGATTAGGCAGGGAAAAATGTTGGCACACCAGCCCCACCAAGATTTTTTTTCACCAGCCGCCACTGGGCAGGATGCATTTCAAAACTGAGAGGGTGACTTTCAACTGGAAAAGGTTTACTTCTCCTGACAAAAACAAGTTGAAAACTCCAGTAGAGAGAATGATTGCAACTCCAGAGCCTTAACCAATAAACCCATCCTATTTCTTTCAGTCACCAAGACTTTTTGCCATGCCATATTTATTACCAAATAGGCTGGGAGTGATAGTGATGTAGTGCATCTTCTACTCAGAGCTCAGAGGCATCTCTATTTCTTTGTGGCATTCTTTTCCACAGTGAAACAGTGACACTGATTAGAATATGCAAGGTACTACTTGCATATTATTTACTTTTTTATGCTCATTTGTTTTTCTTTAACAGGATTTCGATGGCAAACATGTTTTTAGATCATCTTGTGGCAAAATCTCATGATAAACAGAAATAAAAGATCTTCACTGACTCACTTCATGATTAAGTACAATGTAATTGATATCCTATTTGCGGAAAAGAGTCATCATCTCATCAAACCAGATCTCTCAAACTAAAACAGGTTCACAATGTAGTTGTGTCTGTCAATAATCAAATACTTGACACAATTTTCTGATTGCAACCACAACACACCTGACTAAAGTATGATTGTTCATAATTCAGGGATAATTTACATAGACATGAAAGCTACTTGCTTAACAATTAGTCACTATCACTTTTTTTAAGAAAACTGAAATTTAGAAGGGCAAGTGTTTGATTATGTTTCCTTTTGGAAAGGTTAAACACCACCTCACAGCATGATACAAGAATGGAACATAAATTATGGTTTTAATTACCTGAAGTGGCACGCGAGTGTGAGTGTGATGTGAAAATAGGATATACTCTTGAAGTCACAGAGAACTGCAGGTTCAATTAAAAACATAAGAATACAATTCAAATCATGCAATAACTCAGTTGAATCAATGGCTCCTAAATCAGCAGGTAAATCAGCAAAAATCATCTTAAATTCCTTCTCCTGCCTGAAAGTACAAGTGAGGGTTGATTGTTTTTTGTCGTAGTTGTTTTGTTTTTTAATGTTGTTGGTTTTATTTGTTTTTTTCTTAACATCAAAACTACTACTTTAACTTAATATTCAATATCTAAGAATACCAGTTGTATAATGACCATACAGCCAGTACCTCGCAAACATGTACCTTTGAACAGGGTTCGAATTACACAGTGACCCTTGGGGGAGCCCTGTTTTACAGTGTGCACCATGACTTTCCCATGTGCACATGCGTATATCACTATCAGAGTGCCGCCAATAACACATTCAGACTGTCTGTCAGCTCAGGAAAGCAGATGCTGTCTTTCCTGCTGCAAGGACTTAATTTACTTTTATAGCAAGAAAATAAAAACACCACAAAGTTTGATTTCTTATTCTGAAACAAATGCATTTTGTTTAATAATTGAAAAAGTAAACAATTGCCCAAATATAAGACCGCATATAAATATAAGAAATTATTGAATTAAAAAAAAGAATGTCATAACATTTTCTTTTCATAGTTTTGATTTCTTCATCTTGGCACAAAACTTTAGGCTATTTAGACCTTTCTGAATATTTCATCCACTTCTACCCTCTCAAGTATCCCAGATAAGTAACTACATTTTAAACATTACTGTGTAATATGAATTTATTACACATACATATATTAAACACAATAACTAGTTCGATAAACTACATTTCAAAAGCGAAATGTAGTTTATTCAACAGGAAAACAAGTGCGTCTGTCAAACATATTAGGGCTGCAGCCATCATAAAATAATCTGAAACAGGTACATCTGGCCAAAAGACATCTCTCCATGTCTTTGGTTATCATCACCTTTATGTCAGAATTGCATTAACTCAAAGGAAGTGGGCCACCAGAGACATTTCCCCACCAATTTGAAACATTCAGGGCCTTTTTCTGCTATTTTCCAAGATCCAGTCCGCACAATCCTGACAAATGACAATATGGTATGTGTTACAAAAGGCAAAACAACAGTCTCCCAAAATGATAGATAGATAGATAGATAGATAGATAGATAGATAGATAGATAGATAGATAGATAGATAGATAGATAGATAGATAGATAGATAGATAGATAGATAGATAGATAGATTATTTATTGTCTGTCTCGAGTAAAAATAGAAATTCATCTTTAAAACAGCTCAATGAAGCATTAAAACATAATTAAGAACCACAGTCAAGCACATTGACTAAAACCCATTCAACAACAGTAAAAAAGTTTGTGTTCTTATTAAGGGCAGTTATTTCAGCAAACAACGCACACACATCCAGCAGCACTATACATGGTGCTGAAACAAGCTCCGATATTCAATTCAATTCAACTTTTTTTGTATAGCGTCTGTTACAATGTCAGTTGTCTCTCGGCGCTTTACAGAGACCCAGTGATTTCAAGTGATTTTCAATAAAACAATACCAGCGTCTTAGTTTGGGAACATAAATCATAAAAATACAGTCTGATAAATCGGACCAAAGCCAGACCGACCACTAGCTGAAGTAGTCGGTCCACTTGCACTGTTGTCAGTACCAACCATGGCTGTTGTTGTCTTCGTTTACTTCAAAAATCCAAACTGTCCGAGACTTGGCTGTTTCAGTTTGGACATTTTCAATATAATTTGAGGAAAAGTCAAATATCATCCGCGTTCATTCCTTCAATTTCAAATACAGTATACCACCAAAAATCCCCCCAGTCCACCCATTCACTAATGGGGGGTTCATGTGCGGCTACGTAAATTTAATAATTCTCCTCCAGCGCCATAACAGGAACATATGGAATTATATTAACTAGTTGAGGCAAATGTTTAGAAATATTGAACATTAAATAACACATAAACACACACAGCCATGACATGTGTATTCTTTTTATTTCAGGAACATCAATGTAGAGAAAATAAAATATATCTTAAAGTGGACAATTCTTTAGAGCTCCCCCTAAATGCCTCAGGGCAGGCTCTCAGGGGAGCTCATGTCCCTCTCGGGGGAGCCGAGCTCCCCTTAGCTCTCCCGTAATTCGAACCATGCCTTTGAACATTAAATGACATGTTAATGTCATGATAAAAAACAGAAATTGCAAGATTATATCATTTTATTTTGTGTTCAGTTCATTCGTGGGGCCAACCTGTTGCCCCGTTGCTCTGACAGGTTGAACAATGTTGAATAAGCCAGGACTCTGGCAAGACAGTCTACATGTAATACCATTTTTGACCTCCTCCTACCTGCTTATAAGCATTTTTTGGCAATTCATAGATCTGCAATATTACTCTTTTGTAAGAGAAATTGTATTTCCAAAATTAAAAAAAATTAAAAAAAAATCAGCAGGTAACCTTTTTTGAAGCCTTGCAAATGCAGCAATATACAGAATGAAAGGATTGATGGATGGATGGTATGGATGGATTCTTAACCATTATTGTCAACTCATGTAACAACAGCATTAAAATAGAAATCACATGGATGGACAGCAAGTTGTCATAAAACAAATACAGATTGGTCTGGTGAATATGTGGCAAAGAGTGAGTGCAATACCTTACTTCAAAACTACAAATTTGGTCCTGCTGGTGACAGATAACAAGTCAATGGATCACAAGAGTTACTGTTCATCCTATAGGAATCATCATTTGAATCTAAACCAAAAAAAAGGAGGTCAGAACAACCAACACTGTCAGTTTGTCTCTTTGCACCATAAAGCTGCTTGGCTACACAGCTGCCCCTGTGTATGGGCAAATAATCGTAGAACTGTGCCCCCAAATTTATGTTTGTCACTGAGAAGTCCTGTTTCAGGTTTCTGCTTTACAGCCTTTCCAATATCTCCATGTACAGCAGAATAAAAATACCATCCTAGATTTTCTCTCTGATGTAGCAGTTCAACAATGCAACGTCCAACCAAAGATTCATCAAATGCCCACACTCTCCCTCTCTCATCATCTCTTAAGGCTGCTTATGCAGAGAGGATGAAATCTGATGTCATGCTTCCCTGCCCCTGGCTGTCAAGCCCTCCGACACACAGGCACACATACATACGCAAACGAACATTATTTACACTGTAATTACTTTCATGACAGTTCCGTTGCAAGCTCATCACTGAGTATTATCAAGCTACTGGGGCGTGTAGTATATATGGCACAAAGAGAAAAGCTGAGTTCTATTACAGAGCCACACACATGACCATCAATATCCACAATGTAATCCTGAAGAAAAACAAGTTTCCCACGTAATTTTTTTTATGCATGTTTTCTTCTTGTAAAGTAGCCTACTCAAAATTTAAAAAAGTTAAACTGGTAGAATCCCGTATAACTCATCCAAACTCCCTATTCTACCCATTACAATTCAGATTTACACGAAAGTGTACACATTTGCAGGGAATAGCATGCAAATTATATTTATGAGTTTCCAAAGGCTATAGTTACTATGCAAATCCCGTGCAGATGACAGAGTAATCACAAAGATCCGTTAGTCATCTGTTCTCACGGAGCACTATCATCCTGCTGTTCTCTCTATTTCTCATAATTTGAGCTACGCGAGCAGAACATGCACTTGTCTTTGCTTCATGCTTTTGTGCATTGCTGAGGGGCATGCTGAGTGAAACTGGATGTAATTAGGTGCATGCTTGAGAGACAGTTGGATCTTAGCATGGTTTTCAGCACTCAACATGGTGTTGAATGCATGTCACAAATCTCTTGCAGACACTTTATATTTGCAGACAGATGTTCTTTGAGTTCTCCTTTTACATCATAAAACTGTCATACCCTTTTAAAAATATGATGGAGAAAATGTAGTTTCAGAAGAACTTTAACTGAATTCTTAGGAAAAGCTTCTGCATGAAACAATTTATTTTAGTTCACTAAATACATGTTAAAGTATTATCTACAGTATATAATACATTTCTAGCAGATGTCTTTGCCACTTACACTATATGTCCACAAACAAAACTGAGTCGAAAAAATAACAGAATTAATGGGCTGACACATGGTAAAGTGCCAATATGAGGTAACAAGTACAGGTACACTGATGATACATTGCACACTGCATTTCTTTTATTACAGTTGTAACTCAAAAGACTTTCAAGTCTAACCTCAGACTCTCAGTGTGAGTCAGACTTACAAAAGAAGTAAAAAAGGACATACTTCGAAGGAAAAAAAATGTCAGAGATAAATTAGAGATTAAGTGTGCCACATCCAGCTCTCTAACTCTTCTCTCTGTCTCTTTTCTTATGGTAAATACATTCCTTTTCTCTTCTTGGAAAACGTAGTGGGAAAAAGTGATCTGGGCTGGAGTGGTGAGACCTGGACTGGACTGTTAATGGTGTTCAATGAATTAAGAGTCGGTTCTGCTGGTTTACCATTTCAATGACTGGGAGGCTTGGGAAGATGCTGAGCTCTGGACACAAAGAGACGCTTCACAGTCTAAATTCACTTTGGTTCACATCTACATGTCTAAATATTTGCTTCTAGGAACACAGCATGTTGTGTTTAAGTGGAAAAACATTATACAACGTAACAACAACAACAGGAAAAATGTTCTTCAGATTAGTTTTACAAGCTTGATTGGATGTGCAGGATGACAAAAACACAAAACAAAATCATGACCAGTGTGGCCATCATGTTGGTAATATCCTGGATTTATACCTGCAGTATGAAGACAAAAACATGCCTTTGAAATATCATGAATTTCATCCTTCGTAACGGTTCTGTGTTGATCAAACAGCCCGCCTTTTGTCACAACACCTGATCTCAATGCCCACCCACATCAGCTGATTGATCAGCTGATTTCCTTGCAAATTACATCCAGCCCAGCTCCTCCTATAACTACTTCATCTGACCTAATCAATGTCACATCGAATGTGACATTGATGCTACTCTGGTCTGTACTCTATGGGGTCTACTGCTTTTTCTGCCTCAACTACCTAATTGTTTGCCCATGGGAGGCCAGAAAGGTCACAATACATTGCCATAATACCAATTGCAAAGTATTATAAACTGTCATAGCTATTGATACAGTATTTTTGTTGGTTCAGACAGAAGTGTAGTGCTGTATTTACAGTTCTCATGCTGTGGTGGGCATTGGCCGCGTATCTCATTAAGTCTACTTGGGGTAATATCTACCACATATTCTTCTATGGAAGTTTAGTTTTTTGTTTTTTGTATTTCTCATACAAATTTCTCATTTTTTTTATTTGCACTGCTAATGGATAGTAACCTGGTGACAAAAGAAGACAGAAACCACTGATGTCAACACAAGAAAAGCGTGGAGGATTTCATTTTGAGTCCGATGCCCTGACACTGTGTCCTAAGTGGAAGGGTGGAGGCTGGGGAGCAGTATGCAGCAAAGCCACTATCCAGGATGAAGATCCAGAAATATATTCAAAGGATGGCCCCCAACAATTAATTGGAATGAGGATGCCTCAGTTTGAAGAAACCCAATGAGGATAAGAAGGAGGAGGAGGTGGAGCTATCATGGAAGAGGAAACCCCTGCATGCCATTTACTGTTGTGGGGAGAAATAAAGTATCTTGGATGGTCTTTGCATTTAGGACACGTGCTCAAGAGAATCGAAGCCTATTATGTTGTTTTGTCCATTTCATAGTGAGGTTTCTCCAGTGATGTGTGTTTGCAAGTTTAACTGTTTTCACTTCTTTTCACGTATTTTATTGCACACACATAAAATAACCTAAACTGCAAACTATGGCAGTAGCAATGGATTTTTGATTTTTAAAAAACCTGGTGTCTGATTTTCAAAGTAGACTTGAAAATAACACAATGACTTTCCCAACTTCCACACTACATGAATGCTGCTATAGACATCCTATACCAATATTAACTGAAGTAATAATCAACCACATGATGATTGGTAATAATTCCCATGATAGTTGATTAATATTGTTAACACTAATACCACCCAATCCTCTCTTGCCCAGTCCTCGACAGTTCATCTTATCCATCAGGATTGAAGTCAGGAAGTCCTCTGTGGTCCACACAGTCCTCCCTGTCACAGATAGGCCAACAAAATTCCTGCCAGTCCTTAAGGTGTTGTTGATGAGTCCACACCGAGCAGTGCCAGCTGTGGTCCACATGCCACTGCCATCTGTCTGTATGCCCTGAATGAGCAGAAGAAGCCCCTGCATACTATATACCACCAACAAATTGAAGAGTCTGATTAAGAAGTCCTAGCAATGGCTCAAATAGGCTCTTCTAAAAGAAAGCACTGAGAAAATTTTTTTGGGAGAAAAATACAATGCATCACACTGACTTGACACACCAACACCAGCTGTGATCCAACCTTGGTTGTGGTCACTGGTTTATGCTGAGCAAGTGTTCCTTTATGCCTGACTGTTGGGCTGCTTAGACTCTGGATAGACAGGTTGCATGAAGTATTATAACACAAACCACCACACATTCATAACCATTAACCATAGCACACCACACAAAGACCACAAGCATTACCATACTACACATATATGTCCTTTCATTCTTCACTGTCAGTGATGTTAATGCTCTTTGACAGAAGCAAGGTTTTAGGAGCTCATAAAATACATTATATTGCCAAAAGTATTTGCTCACCCATCCAAATTATCAGAATCAGGTGTTCCAATCACTTCCATGGCCACAGGTGTATAAAATTAAGCACCTAGGCATGCAGACTGTTGACTGCAGACTACAAACATTTGTGAAAGAATGAGTCGCTTTCAGGAGCTCAGTGAATTCCAGCGTGGAACTGTGATAGGATGATACCTGTGCAACAAATCCAGTTGTGAAATTTCCTCACTCCTAAATTTCCCACAGTCAGCTGTCAGCTGTATTATAAGGAAATGAAGAGTTTGGGAACGACAGCAACTCGGCCACAAAGTTGTAGGCCATGTAAACTGATGGAGCAGGGTCAGCGGATGCTGAAAGCACATAGTGCAAAAAGGTCACCAACTTTCTACAGTCAATCGCTACAGACCTCCAAACTTCATGTGGCCTTCAGATTAGGTCAACAACAGCACAGAGAGCTTCATGAATGGGTTTCCATGGTGAAGCAGCTGCATCCAAACCATACAAGCCAAGTGTAATGCAAAGCGTCAGATGCAGTGGTGTAAAGCACCCTGCCACTGGACTCTAGAGCAGTGGAGGAACGTTCTCTGGAGTGATGAATCACACTTCTCCATCTGGTAATCTGATGGAAGAGTCTGGGCCAGGAGAACAGTACTTGTCTGACTGCATTGTGCCAAGTGTAAAGTTTGGTGGAGGGGGGATTATGGTGTGGGGTTGTTTTTCAGGAGCTGGGCTTGGCCCCTTAGTTCCAGTGAAAGAAACTCTGAATGCTTCAGCATACCAAGATATTTTGGACAATTCCATCCTTCCATCTTTGTGGGAACAGTCTGGAGCTGGCCCCTTCCTCTTCCAACATGACTGTGCACCAGTGCACAAAGCAAGGTCCTTAAAGACATGGACCTCACAAATGTGCTTCTGGAAGAATGGTCAAAAATCCCCATTAACACACTCCTAAACCTTGTAGACAGCCTTTCCAGAAGAGTTGAAGCTGTTCTAGCCTCAAAGGGTGGACCCACATCATATAGATTAGGAATGGGATGAACTAAAGCTCATATGTGTGTCAAAGCAGGTGAGCGAATACTTTTGGCAATATAGTGTATGTCAGATCAGACTGTCAAAGATGGCTGGTGAAGGACACATTCACTCTCATTCTCACATAAGCACAGGAAAACTGGCATCAGTGTTACATGTAACACTGTATTTGCAATATAAAATTGCAAATACATCAAATAAAGAAAGAAATATAAAGGTTTTGTCAAATTATGGCACTAAGAATTAATATATATGCAGGCAGTTGTTAGGAGAAAAAAAAAGAAGACAGAACATAAGAAGCTTGAAAAATACCAAGGACCGAAAGTGGAGGAAGAAATAATGTGGAAGTGTGGACGCAGCAGTGGTGCCAGTGATAAGCACTCAGAGCTGTGAACCCCCAAACTGGAAGAGAGGATTTATCAGGCTTCAGGAACAGCATCAGAGATCTCTCTCCAGAAGATCACAGATCAAGGAAATATAGTTATATGGGCTTCTGTCATCTTGCAGTTTTGAGTTGCTTGCCAATAATTAAACTGTATTTACTTTGTACATGGATATTCATCCAATTCTTCTGCATTAACACAAGCAGAGCCTCCTATGTAGCAGACTCTGCAGCATTTAATTTCAGACCATGTAACACTGAACAAAAAAGTACATATACTGATGAACTGCTATTGACAAGTGCCTGTTAATAAAGTAGGTTTGGTCACATTTTAACAAAACAACCATCTATGCAGAAAAATTGAGGTATAGTTTAATTGTTGCCATTGTTTTGACATACCACATATTTCAACAGTGTTGCAATTCATAATGATGCTTCAAACAAATCAGGTCCATCTCATCACCCCCAGAACCCACAGAACTTTTAGCCTGGCAGTGCCACACAGCCCAGAGATAATTTCACAGTATCAGGCATTTTGTTTTAATGTTGTGGCTGGTGTGTGTATGAGCACACATTATAAGATTTTTTTTAAGACGTGCTAAAATCATAAATCTCAAAAGCAGAAAAATAAGACATGAAGCATCCATATAGCATGGAGCTGTCTGCATCACATAATGGCACAATTAATCTTATAGGCCACCGCATGTGCCACTTACTAGAATAACACATTCTTTTCATTTCCACATAGCATGAAATTTCTCTCTCCCACCAAGCTCGCTTCCTTTTCTGCAGTGGAATATCTCCAGGCAGTCTTGCAAGACAATGGCACACAATTACCCCAAGCAGAAAGCCTGGTGGCATTGACAAATGTAGTTTTGACTGAGCAGGAGAAACTATGTTCTCACATCTGAGCTAAATACCTCCTATTTATCTCAGCCAAGAACAAGAGAGAGAAAAGAGGAAAAGGGAAAGGGAAGGAATGGGGGTGAGAAAGTGAGTGATCAAAACTGGCACACAGAAAGGGAAGTAAGCCGTGGGCTATGGAGACATTGCGAGACATTCCATGACAACTGAGCAGAAGGCTTGTGAGCCATTTCGTCTTGTGTTCCTATTAGGATTGTCATATGTCACAAGTGCAGAATAGTACACGGAGAAAGTACAGCTGCCTAATGGTCTGTAGCTTCTTTCTCATGTGGAGATAAGTGGCAAGGGCCATTTTGTTCAACTCAAATTAACTGAAAGTGATGTAATTCAGATACACTGAAAATAATTTCCCTTTGCCACTTCATATGAGTCACAGAGAAGGTCTTATATAAACTTATAAAAGCATCACATCAGGATAATGTTTAATGTTATGTCATAGAGTGGCATTTTGAAAAAAGAATGAATGGAAAGAAGATTCAAAATATCTGCAATACTATGTTTTGGAGGTTAGGTGACTGAAATCATCATATGTATGGGTTACATGAAATTAGTTAGGTAAGAAACAAATTGGTTCATATCCTAAGAATGTCAAATGCTCCTAATTAGCCAATGCTTATTGAGATAACTACAAGATGGATTTGAGATACACAAGTTATTCTTTGCTGCAGCATTTATAGCAAACTTGGGCTTGGGCCTAGGGCCAAGGCTTCATGGGCAAGCTAAACTGTAGAAATGAAAAAACCTAAGTACACCCTTAATACTTTTTAAGAATTAAGAAGACAATTTGAGAAATAGCCAGGTGCTGTTAATTACAGAAAAAAAAAAATTTTGTCATCAGTAGGTGTGAATACTTTTATAAAAACAAGAGCTCTGGAAGTTTGCTGGTCTTGAGCATTTTGGTGTGTGTTGACACAGAGCCAAAGAGGAAAAAAAAAACAATGAAGTGAAAAAAACAAGCTGGTAAGGGTTTTAAGGCCACAACAACTACCCTAAATCCATCGAGTAGCAAGATAAAAGCAATCATTGTTGATTATTGTTGTTTACTGGGGCTGATCTTCTGGGGATGAGCTGCTAGAAAAGTATTCAACCTAGATTTGTACATTCTGACCTTACTCTGTGTGTCCATACTGAGATGCCAATTATTTCTACTATGGCCTTAGGGCAGGAGACCACCACATTCAACCACCACAGTGGTTTGTCACTATTCCCTCTCCTTTTCCCTGTATGCTATGACTGCAAACAAAACCTTACAATATTAATACCGTACAAATTCAAAACTAAAGCATTCCCAGTGAAATGCCCACATGCTTCTGTACTGCAGATATGCCTTAGCATAGATAGCCCTGTAACAATTGTTTTCCTACATAAGAACCAAATATAGGCATGTTCTTTGTTAATTATAACGTTTTAAATACTATTTAAGTTTTAATTATGATGGTCTAAGCCAGTGGCTCACAACCTTTTTTGCACCACAGTAAACCACAGTTTAAGGTCAGGCAATATTTTTCCGGACCGATCTGTATAATGTGTCACAGATTAATAGAACAAAATAAAATTATATAACCGGCATAAAAACTGTGGTATTTTCTATATATAATAATAAACGTAAATCTGTAGTCACATGCAACTTTATTAGAAGCGTCCTCATAACATTGTGCCAACAACAGAACATCAGTGTGATATTAAAAATTGATTTCAGGCTTTCTGAGGCCTTCCTGACCTGGAGTAAGATCACTGACAGGGCTGGATGACATTTGATTAACCGTGATTAAACTCCTCTAAGACGAAGCTACTGTGTTGATATGATATCAGGCGTCAACGAGTCTGCTGAGTTTGACGTCTAGAGAACTTATCCAAGGTCCTGATGTTTTTCCTGTGATCTTTAAATGCAATTGTTCCCTACTGATACGTTGTCATTCTGAACCATCCGGCATTCTGTAATGACCTCTCTGAATTTTGCATGCAGACTTGGAGAATAAAACTCCGTTTTGCACCTCCGTCAGGTTGTCAGTGCTTTGTTTAATAACCGAATTGGCTGCATCACCAGAACACAATTATGGTTGAATTTGAGTGTATGCTTTTGAGTGAGATATACCCAAATTTTAACTTAACAATCAGTAACATCGGTATTATCCATGCGCAATGACACTTTCCAAAGACATTTGTTTTTTACTCATTTTGCCAGGTTGGGGGGTTTAAATGTATCACGTGACCATGACGCGGGTGTTGAAGTTTTGTCATGTGTCAGGGGTAAGTCATATACGGATGTAATGGAGAGAGTCTGGTCATTTTTCTAAATAAAACATCATTTAGACTCAATGACCCTATTGAGGTTTGTGGCTATCACACATACAACAGGTCAAACTGTTACACAGAAGTCAGCGTAGCTCGACGACTTGCAGACATTCTCAACATGGCTCCATGCGACTAATCTCCCCACGTTGGAAATGTCCCTGTCTCCCCCTAAAGCCAGGTTCATGCTTCTATGTAGCAGAACATCTGTACTTTTACAGATACTGCAGCAAACTATTGTTCTACCTGACTTAAAAACGACTAAGAAAAAGTAGCATTGGGAAATATGACAATGAAGAAGAACAAATCTGAAACAAACAGACCAGTCACATGTCTTGTCATTCACCTCAATGCAATGCACAGTTACATAAATGCCCAGTGACTCATGACTGATCATTTTTTGACAATGATCATTTCGCCTTGCTAAATTAATGCTTATAGCTTCTCCTCTTGTAGTTTGTTACTTCCTTGATTCATAGTAACAAATTTATTTTAAAAAACCAACAACAACAATAACAAAATAGCAAAAACTGATGTTTGAAAGAGAGAGAGAGAGATATATTGTGGCAATCTATATTATAAAAATAAATGTACAGGATAATTCAAGGTGCTTTACATAAAACATTAGAAGCATTATAGAAGCATTAAAGAGTACATTAAAAACAGGAAGGAAATAAAATAAAATTAAATTAAATTAAATAAAAACAAAAAAAATAAAATGCAAAAAGTGAATCAACAGTTGTTTTTGATTTTTTTAAAAAGCACAGTGATTCCTATTATTGCCCAGTATGGAATAACCAAAACATTGTTCTTCAGTATCACCTTTACAATGTTCCCTAACTCAAATAGAATAACATAGTTTGACATGTTAGAAAATTAATCCCAAAATGTTTTATATACTGTATTCGTCTTACTTTATGTGCAAAGAGATGACATCAAACTGAGTGTTGCAGTGAAAGACATGACTTCATTTCTGGAGCAACCAATTTCACAGTGTAACCATGACAGGACTGTCTGTCTCCCTCTGTGGTCTTTCATTTGTGAAGTTTATCCAAATAAAGCAAGAGCATGGCTTCTGATTCTGTTTCAGTCACTCTCCAGCAGTTCCTTTTACAGAGAAATCTCTTCCATTTCTGAAGCCCAGCTATGTGACCCTTGTAAATTACTGGGAATCACTGCAGGCTCGAGGTCAGTTGAGTCTATCTTAGTTGGAGGGCTGAACATTCAGGAGAAAGTTCTGAGACTGCTGGTGAATGTATCTGCAATGCTTCTAACCTATATGAAAAAAATACAGCAATCTCAATTTGGTAATATATATCAATATATTCTTCCATTTCCATTTTAAAAGGTGAGACAGAGTTGAAGTTTGAACTTCTTGCTGATGACAGTCTGGATGGTCACTTTCATCTTTGGTCCAGAGAACATTACAAATATTACTTCCAAAAAGCAAGTGAAACCACTGGCAAGTTGAACTCCCCGTTAAAAGTCTCTGCTGTTACCTCAGAAATTACCTGTTTTAATATTATGATTGTGGCCTCTAGATTGTTAGGGTTTTGTTGGTAGACTTTTTTTATTTTTCATGAAAAAACAGGGTGACATTAATGCCCTGGCAGTGGCAATAAGCTTTATTTTATTTGACATTTTTTTAAGATGAGATTTACACTAAATATGTGTTACTGACAAGTGCTGATGTTAAAAGTGTTTGAACAACAAATGTTACGGCACTTTAGTTCATATGGCAGCAGAACATTGAACATGCAGTACATGACTTATTTTGGGTCCATACTGTATGCAAAAAGAAAAAAAAATGCCACAGCAGAAATAAGAATAACTGTCTTTTGGAGAATGTTTAGTCTTGAACCCAGAAATCACCTGAAGCACAGAAACTCTTCGTGTATGCTCTTCGTGCCTCTGTGCCACGATGCATGTGGCTCTTAGGGGTCTATGAGAGCTGATGCATAACACAATAAGAACTGAGGCGATGGGTATTTGAAAACAGCTTTGGTAGGATTCAGTTTTTAACATTTAAAGGATTCCATAGTGCAGTGGGTACCAGGGGGGATAGAAGAATTAATCCATGGCTTCTTTCGTAAAGTTAGTGACTGCCCTGAGTGGTGCCAGGAGAAAAGCACACACTCAAGTCTCGTCGAAATCTAATGATCCATAATGCCTTTATGCTCAGAATCACTACGCTTTCTTCTCTATTCATCGGCTGCAGCTGTACTTGCAGAGGGAAAAAAACAGGTTCCTCTTTACAAAGATGATGTTGAACTTACTGTCAGAAAGCGACTGCTCAAAGATCTTCACAGCTCCAATTTCTTGGCATTTTTTAAGACATTCAGTTATCTCTTATGCAATGGGCTGCTTTGTGTTTACCATAAAGCATTATATTATCACTGGAAACACAGAGTGAGTAAAGTTGTTGTATTTGATATATTACAATAAAACATGGTGCATTTTCACCTCCACTGTTGACATTATGAACGTGACACACCCGACTACAATTATCTTTTTATCATGTGTCTCATTTGTATAATTGTGTGGACAATTGTTTTTTTTTTTTTAAGACACTGGGTTCCTTGCAGATTGTCTGTGTCATTTTCCATGAACTCAGGTCTTGCTGTACTGTAGGAATTAACTGAGAATACATTTGTATTTTATTATTCCAGTTACTTTTGTAAACCCTCCCCCCACTTTATTTACCCACAAAGCTGTCCTGATTACTTAGTGTTCCCTTCAGGCCAGTTCCTACAGTCGTCTATTTATTCTTTCTACTCCCTTTCTCTCAGGAACTACGAGGAACCCTACCACAACCAGTTTGTATATACAAACACATTGCTTATTTCATATATCATAACGGTTGAACATACATTTCATATTTCAGTCTACTCCCCTAAAAAGAGACACAATATTTAGACCCACTGACACAGTGGATTCAGAAAATCCTCCAAGGCCAGCAACCTTTTCTAAGCCAAGAGGCTTATCGCCACACGAAGACGACCTCCGTAACAATGCTCTTAGTCTTTCGTCTCAAACACAAAATACACTGTGACAAAGCACTTCCTCTCACGTTCAGCTTGTAGAGTTGAGATCATTTGATTTGAGTTGAGTTTTCTGTGTGTTGTTGGGCGCTGTGTAACTCGACTACATACCAGTGAGAAGTCCTTCAACCGAAGAATGACACACTTATATTTCAAGCTACAGAACATGAATCGAGTCTGGTGGCATAAGCCATTTCTTGTCATTCAAAGAGTTTCTAAAGGCTGCAAAGCCTCAGGATCCTCAAATGACCTAAATGCTGAAATAAGGAAGAAATGCCACAGCTGCTGTTCATACCATAATGGTTCTGGATGGAAATTTCTGGGTATCATGTCAGATGACAACCATGGAGGCACTGTGGATACAATTTACTTTTAATGTTGCTTTTTTATACAAAGCCTAATTTTTTACATAAATGTCCTAGCGTAAAGGTATTTTTTTCCTAATTGAATCCAGTCTCATTATAGGAAGACTAAATTAAATGCTGGATATATTTAAATTGCATGCATGAGTAACTTCCTGTCTGTTCTACCCAATAGTTTTGGTCCCGTAGGGTGAACAGTAATGGATAAATGTTAACTTGTCTATTATCATAACTTGATTTAAAATTTGACAATTACATTTTTTTTCCAATCTACAACAGAAAGACACACATTGCAAGCAAATTAAAAAAAAAAAAAAAAAAAAAAAGAAAAAAGAAAAAGCAATCGTAACCTCCCAATGCCCGAAGCACAAGTCACAGCAGCCAAGTGCATTTTAATGATCTCATGTTATTGCTGTTACTGCTCCTCTTGTATGCAGGCTACTGCATTTTTCATGTTTGGGCAACCTTTGTTTTGTCCAAAGCACGGTTCCAAGTTCTCCATCATTCTGACTGGGCCTTGCCATTACAAAAGGTAATACTGTTACTACAGCTTCTGTTTTTTGCCAAGCAAGTGCATGCAGGTAAAACGATGGAAAGCAATACCTGAACTGTCAGCATTATGAGACATCTTTGCAGTCTTTGCAAGTATTAGTAAGAAACTCGTCTGTGTCTGATTGATTCACCCATCACTTAATCTTGTCTTTAATTTTTCAGAAAGGAAAACATTTTAAGTGTTTCCTGTGCATGTAAATGTTAATTTAAACAGAAAATAAAACGATGAAGATTTATCTTATCACAGTCACTCTCAGGTGCAAAAGTGGACATTGCGCTTACCTGATGTATATTATTAATCCTGCTCTATGATTAAAATGCACTGAATCTCATCATTCTGTATGTGGGCCATTGGCCAAACACCCCAAGTGCATTCAGAGTGCCCCCAGCATTTAACCTGCAGAACTTGGATACATTTCTAACATTCTGGTGCCAGACATCACAGAATGTCTGTGTCTAAACAATGAAAAGTGAGAACCCTTTTTTGATAACAAACGTTGGAACAGTGCAACAGTAATAAGCTCTAGTGTGTGAGATTCTGAATTAGTGAAGAAACAAATTCTGATAATTTCACAGGGACCAGCCTGTGTTACTCAGTTGTATTATTCTCACAACAATTGAATCGTAGGCAACTGGACTTAGATTTGTCTAGAAGACGTTTCGCCTCTTATCCAAGCGGCTTCATCAGTTCAACTGGTCATCAGTCTGACCAGTCCGCACTAGTCAGCCGCTTGGATAAGAGGCGAAACGTCTTCTAGACAAATCTAAGTCCAGTTGCCTACGATTTCAATTGTTGCGAGAATGGAATTTACCGTGGATAAATGAGAATATCCACAATCAGTTCTATAATGGACTTAAAATAAAGTGAAATATTTCCTTTGGCATTTACCGTGCCATCCAGAGGATGCGCAGTGTTGTCCATTGTGTTTTGAAACTCATGCAACGTTGTTATTTGCATAACCAACCTGAGGGGCTTCACAAGAGTCCTCAGTGCAGAGCCATTATATCAATTTGTTTAGTTTCTGCGAGTTACTGACTCTGATACTGCTATCCAACATCCTGCTGCACAGAAGCTAAACTTCCCAAAGAAACCACAGTTTGCTCTGGTGCTTCTTGCTCATGGCTTCAGTTAAATCTAGAGATGACAGGAGTCTGAGTCCTGAAGAGGAGGGTGAAGTAAAAACGAATTCAGTTCACTGTGGTACTTTGGTTCTGCTGACAATCAGCAAATTCTACACAACGCTGTGATTAAAATGATCAGGTTTGGCTTGTATGGAGTTTTCAGCAGCATCTGAATATGAAAAAAAAAAATGAGGAACAAGGAGACAGTAAATTAAAGTACTATGTAAAAAAAAAGAAAAGAAAAAAAGGTGTGCAAAATTCAGTATTTAAGGGAAAAAAGGAAAAGACAGAAGAAGAATTAGAGTTGAAGACAACTGTCAAATACAAATATGATTTATTAATTAAGACAAATAAATAAAATTACCTATTAAAAATAAATTGAAATGAATTGTTATAAAAATAAACATTGCACTTACAGTAAGTTACCATTGCTTGCACCTGTACTAAAGTAGGTTTTGCTTGAATGTTATCTTTAGTCCACTCATAAATCATATCGTGTCAAATGTCTGTCAACTATTATACCTCTAACAAGGTCAACAATCCATCTTGCATAAATCAATCCCACACCAGATCTTTCAACTCCATACTCACCCAACCCAAAAGACCCAGAAATATAGCTCACCCATTGCATGCACGCATCCTGATTAATTGGATTTATTTTGATGCATCTGAATTATACAACTAAAGCAACTTAAGCTACCTAATATTTGTGAATTCACTACAGCATGTCTGTCCGTGAAACTTATTTCCACATGGAGTCTTGCTGGAACTCATTCAGTCTCCAGTGGACGAGAAGATCAAGAGTTGCCTGACTGACTCTGACTCATGCAGAGAAAGAGCAAGTGGACAGTATGACCTCAAGTATCCCCTTCATCCATAACTAACCATTCATTCATCCATTCTTAATGGGACGCTCTAACCTGGCTGTTTAACACACATTAATATCAGAGCTCCCCTCAGCTGGAAGCCTGGCTTTGGAGGCTTTTGGTTATAATGGCCTGTTTAAAGAGTGTTGTGCTCAATAGGTAGAAACTTTGCTATTTGAATTTCCTCTGTTTGCTTTATAAATAAAGTTACCTTGCCTACGAGAAGGTTAGAGAAAATTTGAGGTAAAAGAAATGTGAATAAGAATAAATGGGACCACAGTTTGCTTCAATTGTCCTTCTAACTGTAAAACGTGTTCTCTTAACTTGGTTGTCCTTGGACTAAAAATATTATTGATAGTCAGAGTGAGTCAGTGTGTGATGGGTCAAGAGTTTTGGTCACACACAGGCACACGCTGACTGTTATATCCACAACAGACTTTATCTTTGCATTTAAATTGAAACAACAACTGGTTTTTAGAGAAGGAAGTTTGGTCCCAGACATCCGTACTTTTCCTGGATGTACCATGGCTGTTCGCGAAGCCTTGAAGCATTAGCCTTTGCTTCCACAGGAAAAGTAAACAGCCAGTGGATGATGAGTTGCAAGAGTTTTCTAATAGTAACCAAGAAGCGTAATTGCTTAAACCCATACCATATGAATTATTTAAAGTTATGTCTATCAAAGTGGCCATATTATTATCCGCTGCAAGGATTGCGTATGTTTTCCATCCCAGTGGATCTGCTAGTACAGTGATCCCTTTATTTTCACGGTTAATGGGGACCAACACCCCCCGCGAAAAATAAAATTTGCGATTTGGAGCAATGTGTTTAAAATATGCCTTATTTTTTTATTATATTAATATATTTCTGAAAAATCTGCAAATAACTAAAACCGCAGAACTTAAAGCACGAATTTGGCAAGGGATCACTGTGCTTCTTATTAAGAATGTTTTGTTTTAATATTCATATGAGGTACAAAGTAAATTGATCGACAACCTCTTTACCATTAGATCAAACATGTCAGGTGCTTATAATTCATCAATATGCCTTTCAGCAAACTATTGCATGTTGAAGTTTCATTTCTTTGATCAAATATATCAGGATTGCATTGCACTATGGAGGTATAAAGCAAATTACTGTCACATGAAACACTGGAAGCCAATGCGAGCAGTGAAGTAAGACATGTTATCGTGTTTGTTTATCTATTAATATGAATATCCATTTACTGAGAGCAAAATTAAATGAAGTGCTGCCTGACAGTGAGTTCATTAATCTGTAACGAGAAACCGTGGGTGAGTGGTTATGGGGAATAGGGCTCCCTGCTGTTAAGTGGTTCTGGTCGGCGGGTGTAATGATGTTAGTTTTACATTAACTTGATAATATTTTCTCCCAGAGGTCCTAGAAAATATGCTTTCATCAGGAAAGATTTAAATGAAACATTCTTAATAATGTTGACTGTGTTTGATTATATTGTGGAATTTTCCTTCATTTTTCCTCTTTTTGTTTTTTCCTTTTGTGTGTGAATTTTGTGTAACTGTTACATTTGGTATACTTGGTTGCTTAGATGCAGAAATAAAGCCTGGAACAATGCTATCAATGTTTCTCATCTTGATTTTTTGTAATCATAGAGCTTGGTCTAAAGGTCTCAGCCTTAGAGCATAAAAACAATTATCTAACAGAGCATTCAGAGTCTCATTGTAAGTTGTGAAACAAGTTTTTTAAAAGGCTAAAAAAATAAATATATCTGCCCAAATCAAGTGATTTTTGTGCCATTTTTAGTTCACTAGTCCCCATGGAACTCTTTTCATTAATACTTGAAACATAATATAAGCCTTTAATATGAATTAACACATATGTAATAAACCCAAATTATACTGCAGCAACACCACTTGTAAAATGTCTTACGAGGCCAATGACATACCTTGATTCTGTAACAAAACAAAACAATTTAAATAAAATGTAATAAAAAGTGTAGGAAAATAACTTTTATAGGACATATTTAAAAATCAAGAGGCAAATGCAGGTGACTAAAAGACCTTTGTCCTTCTAAATGACAGCCTTGGCTTCAGCATCTCTTCCAGATGGTTTTCTCTTCATTGCATTTCTCAGTTCTGGTTTCATTAACGTGAAACCTGGTATTTCCGCCACCCGCAGGCAAACAGGCCTTAGTATACTCAGGTTGAAACAAAACCAGGAATTAATCTATCACTTTCAAAATCAAATCCTTTATGTATTATAGAGGGCAGTTGGTGACCACAATACACACACACACACACACACACACACACACACATACAGCTCCCTTTGCAACTTCTGTGAAGTTACTTTTAGCAGCCCAGCATTTAGTAATGTGCCTTATTGTTCCAGTGGGAAACAGAGACTCCCCCCGTGCCCTGACTGAATTACCCCTTTTGGTTTATGGCAGGTTGTTGCTCTCCTCTCTAGTTGCATGATTAATGCTTTACCAGCATTAATGTAGGTCACAACTGACAGCATTATTAGCACATTAGGCATATAATTTGCCATTACGCATTGGAGGAAAAGAGAATGTATGACCAGGAACATCAGCTTTGTGGTTATGGTTATATTAGTAGTGCAAAATGACACCATTTTTCATGATAAAATAAATATGAGGAAAACATTCCATAGAAAGTCACTGCTTCCAATTAATATCATGTGAAAGACATTGCAGTTTCCCAATGAAGGCCCAAAAATAATGCACTGGTCATTTTTAAAACTGTGGACTGCATATCTGACATACAATGCAGCATCCACTGCTGAGTGGTAAGATAATCAGCACTAGAATATATTATGCTGTCTTCACACCTATTATGCCATGACATAAAGCTGATCACAGCAGTCATGTAATCAGCTCCTTCTGAAGTGGCTAAATGCATTATTGGACACTACGGGATCTACTTTTGCTTTTTTTTCCCTTTTTCTTTAACATACTGCAGATTGTGCAGTTGTGCACATATTGTATATTGCATACCACACTAGTAGGGTGATATGAGTAGGGTAATATTTTCCTTATTTAGTTCCCAAGAGAAATACACATTTGCCTTTCTCAATTATGCCAGTGTCGCACTGTATCTCTTTGCTTTTATAAGCAAACGCCACACAAATATTTCAGGCAGCAGCGACCAAAATGTTTAATTTTTCCAAGGAAAAAATGACAAAAAAGCAGTGAAAGAAAGTCCTTTACATTTGAAATGAAGCACTGTAGAGTTTTGGAATTTTTGCATAAAAATCATTATGTGTGTATTAGTAGTGCACCGCTCTTGCTGTTTGTCAACTATTAATAAATAAAAGAAGATGGCAAAGACAAAGAAGAAAAGCAAACTAGTACAAGACTGGCACTGAAGAAGCTGAGATATTTGTTGCATTTCTGTTTGCATTCTCTGCAGTAGTGGTAATGAATGAGAAGAGGCGACTTGTACTTGAAGAGGACACTGGGTCAGCTGGACAAGGTCCTCTACTGTCCACAGCATATACAGACAGTACCAAGTAAAGACCCACCCCCTCCCAGCAGTTTTTTGGGCCCTCTCTGAGCATCTAACCCACAACAGGTAAGTGCTTCGGTACAGGAGAGGTTCCTGAAAGCTTTTGTTGGTGGGGTTAAGAGTTACAATACATTGTTAGAGTTAGGTATTACAAACAGTGAGGTTGTGATGAAGAAAAAAAACTAAAAAATGTTAAGGGCTTTATTATTTAGAAATAAGGGTCATGTGAGACTACAGGCTTGCTGAGGGCCTCATGAATGCTCAACAGACTCGCAATGATGATTTTAATTTTAAGTCTTGCGTCATTTGTTGCCTTAGCTAACCAGCATATGAGCCACCTTCCAAAAATGACAGCCTAGTCATTTAAGTCTAAAAAAAGCTGGCGCACTGTACATAATTGCTGTGGTCTTCAATCATGGACCTTTGAGGCTCAAGAGTCTGCTGGTTTCCGATCCAGCCAACAGCCGACACTTAAGCAGCTGATTTCACTGATTGCAGATTCATACTGAGTCACACAGTATGAGGGCTCTCAGTATGTACATGTTAGAGCATTTTCATTGGTAGTTGTGAAAGGATTCGTTTTTGATGCTAATGAGAAGGAATAAAAAAAATAGAAGATTAATAGCTACTTTTGAACTTGTCATGGTTTTCCACATTACCATCCTTTGCTCTGTGTTGCTCTCTGTTGCTCTCCTGCATTCGTAGACCTACCGCTCCTGCTTTCCATACCTGAGTTACAGTTTAAAAGGAAAGAACAAAATGTCCTCATGTCCTTTCTCGCTTGTTTTCTTAACAACTACGGAAAATTTTATGGGAAGACATGATGTAGAAAGGACTTGCATATTGAATGCAGAAATAGTTCTGTGTTGTTTAATGCAGGCTCCATAGTGAACATGGGCAGTACAGCTAAATATTACAAACAGAAACCAAAATATTTGTCATATTAAGAACCGTTGCACATCTTCAACTTCCTGTCTACTCATATTTGTCTACAGTTCGTATGCCTGAAAATAATACCTTTTCAGTCCTCTATATTAAGATTCATTTTCTGATCCTAAAGTAGTTATAGATGGTGCATCATTTTGGCTCTTTCTTTGGCAAAAAATTGTGGTATAGCATCCCCTTTCAACAAGATCTGCTCTGAGATTATTCACCAGTCAAAATCATTGACCTGTAAATACTGCACATGGCATCCCGTCATGTCACCTATAGGTTTGTACTGAGAGCATGCAAAGCCCATTTTTCTTAAACAGCTCAGTGCCATCTTACTAAAAGGCAGGACCAGCAGTGCTGAGAAGCCAGCTGGAACATGCTCACCAGTTAGCTGTTTTTAGCTTACCTGGTTTAGCCTCTGCTACCCCAGGATGATGATTTATATTAATTTCTGTTTTGCCTCCTTTAGCAGAAGCTGTGATCCACCATGGGCTTCTTCGAAAAGTCCTAAAAGGATTTACCATGAGCAGTTCAATGTGGAGCTGCTGCCTGACTCGGCTGAAGGTATTTTTGAACAAAAGCTTATGCATGGCTAAACTAAGCTATGCTGTGTACTAAGATTCTTCCAGATCATCCACAGCCAGTCACAGTGGTCTGTTAGTCCAACGAACACAATCATAGCTGTCTTAGCCAACAGCAGAGCCAATAGCTAGCTGTCAATCAAATGGCGCCAAATGACATCTGGGCATCTGATTGGTCAGCTTTATTACGCAATATATATTTATCTGATGCAGTACAAAAAAGTTCACTCCTGTACAGGTATCTATCTATCTATCTATCTATCTATCTATCTATCTATCTATCTATCTATCTATGAATCATGACTCTAGAAAAGATTTTACTAGATTTTGCTTCTAGAAAAGAGATATTCTACATGTTTTTTGTTCACTATAGTAAGTATGAAGTGGGATTTTTGTTTTTCCTGTTATGGCTGAACAAACAGAGATCTTTTAGTGAATACAATTGATTTGAAGCTTAAAACCAAGTGCTTTTACTGTTTATACTATAAAGAAAAAATAAATTAAATTAAATAAATAATGGTTCCACACAGTCATCAAACCAACTGACTTTCTACTTCAATTGCCTTCTGTGGTGTCGGCAAGAAAATTTCAAGAAAATATGTGCTTGAATTAAGTAATATGATTTTAAAGAGGTGAAAGTCACTGCATGAATTTCTGTGAGACAGGGTTTCCTTTATGAGAACCTCTTTCTTTCTTCCTGCAAAGGATGCTCACTTGTTACCCTCCGCCTAAGGAGGTTATGTTTTCGGTGGCGTTTATCTGTCTGTCTGTGTACAAGATAACTCAAAAAGTTATGGATGGATTTTGATGAAATTTTCAGGAGTTGTCAGAAATGTGAAAAGGAAGAACTGATTTCATGTTGGCTGTGATCCAGAAGAAATCCTGGATTCTAGATCACTTTCAAATTTTCAATGACATTGCGGTCATTGGGGCCAAAAATTTTGTTTGTCAATACCTCCGTTAATTATTGCCCAAAACTCATGAAATTTGACTTACTGATGGACAATGGGAAGAGTGCATGTGTCATGCCATCTCATTCAACCTTGTATTGTAAGTTGCTAGATACATCATTAGGAGAACTTATGAATGCTCTCTATCACTCCATCAGCCTTACTCATTGTCTGGCAGAAAAATTTGCCATCAAGCAAAACTACTATTTTTGCTGTAGATATGGACCCCCACCCCCACCCTCGACCCCAAACAAATTATTTGTCATATTTGTTTGTTATTTGTTAGTGTGCTCTGAGGTATGGATGATGAAAACAAGGTAAGACCACAGATAAGAAACAGAAGGTTCCAGTGCATCCACCAGCAGCTCCTCTGGTGGGCTTGAAATGAAGAAGTCATGAGCCACAATGGATTTTTTCAGGACCCTTATCAACCATAGGTCCACTGGGACCCACAATCAATCAGCCTCCAATTAATCAGCCTATGAGTAGCAGGTTGAGCGACAGAGGGAGTACTAGGGGAGTTCTGCTAGTCTTTATTTCAGCTCTCTCAGCATTAATTTCGGTTGCTGTTTCGGTAGTGACACTTAAAATAAATTCATTTGGAACAGATTTGACCAGTATGGATGTAAAGTAATATAATATCATAGGTTAGCATAAGATAAGACAACCAAGCAAAGGAGCACAGGAAGCCTTTTGGTGAAAGGAGAGGCTGCCAAAACCTTAGTGACATCACACAGCATGGCACACAGTGTTCTCACCTTTTTCCTCTTGGTGTTGGAATATGTTTTATTTTGGTGGAAATACATCTTTTAGGCTTAGAACTGAGATTTTTATTACTTGTTTACTTTCCTGTGTGTATATTGTTTTATGCGCCACAAAGCGGGGCTACAACCCCATTAACCACCATTAAAGAGGGCTGCAGCCCCGACAGCACCCCACTTCATTGGAAGTGGGGTGCTGCTAATGAAGGTGGCCGTGTTCCAGCCAGCTTCCATGCCTGCTTGCAACATGGACTTGTGCTGTACAGAGAGGAAAGAGGCTTCAACAGCACTATGCCTATGGGTGACGTCATCAAATGGAAAGCTTTTACATCAAAAACTCCCTTTTCACATCCCATTTCAGTCCTTCAATTCATCCTTCAATTCTTTTAACCATGACAACGACACCTCGTCTCAACTCAGTGATCAATGTCCCCTTCACCTCAAGGGAAAAGACTGACATTTTGGGAAATTCTTTGATTTCCTTTATGCTGTTAATTCAGTGAAAAGATAGATATCACTATAATGTCTGTAAAATGAATACAAAGCTAGAACCAGTACCTTGCGATCTCAGCTTAAGACAAATACTGGAAACACAGAGAAACCATGAGCATGGTTCTCTTCAAGGGTGACAAATTTAGCTTATAGGTCCCTAAGTTTATTCATTTGTGTATTTTATTCAAAATCCAGCATCAGTCAAGAGTATGGAAAATGATTTTTTTTTTTTTTTTTTTTTTTTTTTTCTGAAGGGAAGGTGGACTTAAGTATTTTGGCCGGTACTGCAAGTCTCCTAAATGCTCCTACCCTGTAGTCTCAGTTCACATTTTATCTGTGAAAGTCAATCTTTTGAGACAGTGAATATTGCAGACAGAAACAACATTAAGCAGCTCGTGCTTTGTTGATGAGCATGTTTTGCCTGTTCAAGGTCATCACATTTGTTCATCTCAACTCTGTATTCGTCCACTGCGTTACAGTAAACGGGCAACACAAAATATAATACATTCTGCCGTTTTAGAGCATGGGAGTGCTATTTCAGAATGACAGCACATTTCTTAAGGTTAAAAAAAAGCCATGAAAGTTTAATAAAGGAATGTTTCATTTCCATTTAAAAGGCGAGAGGGCTGAAACTGGTACAGAAGAAAAATGCTATAAATCAAACTGTCATTTTGTCAAGCAAACAGGAATTTTGACATTTGCACAATAAAAATCACTGGGGAAGCAGTGAGGGGAGTGTGGGAAAGATGGATATGTGTATATTTGTCCCATGGGTGTTAGGCATGTAATACATTTTATTCTGTAGCTGTGTTTTCTGATGTGTTTATTTCTCTTTTTTAAATTGTGGTGAGAAATTTAAACTGGGCAGTTTCCGCTCTGAACGGAGCCTGGATTGCTTTTAAAGGTGATGTATTTGCAGCATTTTGGAAATTAACATTTAGTACCTGATCTGGAGAATTGGATCATTTATGCTCTGAGTTTATGCTCTTTATTTATCTCACCAAGCTTTTGATGTTTTAACAGGAAAAAAATACTTTTGGTAAATGTACAAGCTGCAAAGTTGAAATCAAAACCAAACCAGCAAGGATTTCTCATAAAGTAGAAAACCTGTCCCTGTTCAGCTGTTTCTAGTGAAGACATTTTGTGTGAGTAAAATTATTTTCCCTCTTGAAGAATAGCAGAACAGCGACCTTATTTTTGCTCTGTCACGTGACAATTAACTGTCTTGGTAATGTAGTGTATGCAATACATTACATATATAAGCCTGCTTTTATTTATATATTCAAATGATACCACAAAGAAAATACATTTTATACTAATATCAATTGAAGTTCACTGTCTTAAAAAATAAAAAATAAAAAGGAGTGAAAAGAGTAGATTAAAGGTTAATATTTTTCCAGCACCTGACTCTATATATATATATATATATATATATATATATATATATATAAATATATATATAAATCATATATAATTTTACAAATGCAAAGAAAAGCCAACACAGCAAATTTATTTATTTTCCCCTCCCCCTCCTTTTTGAATATTACTGTAATGAATTGGCTTGAATGACAAGAAAGCAGTGTAGTGAGAAGCCTTTTCCTTGTCTCCATTAGCAGGTCCTGTGTTTCCACTGAGGCATCAAAGGGGGAAGAGCAGGAGAACGCATGGGGAGGCAGGCTGTAGGCTTCAAGCTGCACACAGAGATAAAGACCAGACATATCTGTGTGTATGTGTGTGTGTGTTAAAGGGATTAGGCTGACTTTGGCTCTGCTCCATTGTGACAGCAGCTCCTAAGAAGCAGCACAGTGCCGCGTGATGGACAGGGCTTGGAATTGCACAGATAGTGTCTGCCGCTCTTTCAAACACAATCACACACATACACACAATCACACAAACACACAATCACTGAGCAGTGTCTGTGCGAAGATGTCTCTTAGCCCGAGGATGCTTGAGCTTTACTAATTTGCGTGGCTGGAGAAACATGCATTATGGGCACTGAAGGTCATTGGCTCTTGACGCTGTTCAATTACATACAGTGCATACAGTTTGATGTTTTGCATGTGTTTGTGCATAGATATAGAAGTGCTTATGAAAGAATGGGTAAGACGGGAAGCATGCGCATCATGAGAGGAAATGCTACAAGGTAACATAATATCTTGATGATTGTGTGTGTTTTCAAGATGTTCTACAACAGCTGCAAGTGGAGTAGTGAGAAAGAACAAAGAGGAATGAAAGCGTGAATATAACAGGGCGAGAGAAACGAGGGACTGGGACAGATAGGCTAAGTTGGGATCAAACGGCTCCCATCAGAAGGAAAAATGAAACCAAAAAAAGCTAAAATTGATGCCTTTCAGAAATCCAAAAGTAACAAACAAGAAAACAAAAACCCTTCTCAAATAAAAGCTGCTGCATATTAATCCCTATTTACTGCATTTGACATCATCTAACAATCTTCTTTGAGAGTGTTTCCATTTGCTTTACTTTTATTTCGAAGGACATAAGCTTGTTCCACCAGTTCAAATGTATAACATTTGACTAAAAACTCTGTTAACTCTCTTTGTGGCTGACTGTCCTCATTACCTTCATCATTGATGAATCCAGCAGTAACCCTGCAGCTGTCATAGGAAGCTGTGTTCACCATTCTTTATATTTCTCATTTGATTTCATAAAGAGGGTAACAGTTCCACGTGTAAACATAACCAATAAAAACATGTTATGCAATTTTACAGATTTGATTTTTGCTTTTGTTTTGTTTTTTTTTTTTGTTGTTGTTTTTTCAATTTAGACTTGAGAAACACATTTTAAAAAATGTCATCAAAATAATCAAGGTTTCATTACATCCCCAATAGAGGCCAAATATGTGGTAATTAGATAATATTTCTATTTATACTGCTCAAATGTAACCATTAACTTTTAAAATTTGCTAATACACTAATTTATAACAGACACTGCAAGGGTTTATTGGTTAAAACCCAACCTGGACACATTTTGAGATGCAGCTTTGTAAAAAGATAAATTTTAAGACTGAAAAAAGAGATTCCTGTAATATACCTTCATCCATCGTAGTTCATCATTGTACATGCAAAGATACTGTTCTTTCTGAGTTAAATGTCAGAATAAGCTCTTGTTGTACCTTAAAGTGTGTTTCATACATCACTGATGATGTAGGAGCTAAAAACTGGTATCGAGGTTAGTTTTGACTTAGTTTCATTTATCAGTGCGGAGTATGTGGAGAGGATGACAAAAATCTGAACCAGCGGTGCAGCAGATGCATTGCATTCACATTATGTTCTCTGTATACGCTGCTGTGGGAGGCTCCACGTGAGCTAATACATCCCAGAGACTGTTAATGCAGCTTTATTCATGTGTTGTAGGAGCACACGTGTGTGTCTGTGTGTGTGTGTGTGCAGCACATCTCTGAGCATGTCACCGTGCGTTCATGGATGTGTGAGAGAGGCCTGTGCCCAGCGCAGTGCATTATTCTTCATTAGAAACAGATGAGTGACTCTGTTTATTCCAGGACGCCCCCTGGGTTCTAGTCAAGTCCACTATCCACCCACCACCCCTCCGCCACACACACTCATGTACTTTGCATTATGTGCCATGTCTGTCTAAGTCAATGAGAAATGAGTTGCTGTAGAAATTAGCATGATGGAGTTGTACCTCAGCCAGCGCAGCGGTGTCATTCCTATTCAGGAACACAAATATAATGTTGTAAAATACGTATATGCTTCTGTTACTGCTACGATGGCCAATAAAGTTCAAAGAACATGGGTTCTTAAAGTTATTTGACTAACTTTTAATGAAAAAAGGACGTGAAGTCTGAATGCTGTTTTTACCTTTTTTTTGCCTTTAAAAGGTTTGACTTCATTAACGTCGGCACATTCAGTCTTTTAATTAACCTTTGTGACGAATAATCTCAAAAGCAATGATCCTCTTTTAAAAGTATAAATGGTTACCACAATTTATAAACCTCTACAATGACAACTGGGGAGCTCACACAGAGCCAGCCAGCTGGTTCTCATTCATAACAGGTTTTTCCTGAGGTGTAACTGGAGGAACATGATTTAAATATTTTCAAGTCTGCCTGTTCAGCCCCTCTCTTATCTATAAAAAGGGATTTGACTAAATACTGCCTACCTCCACATTCCCAGCTATTTGTTAGAGGCAATTATCCAACATGCTTACTCAGAGCACTGATGCTTCTGGTTTGTTTTGTTCAGAAATGATGGAAATTTTGAACAGAAAAAAATCATTTCCAGCTTTTCAGCTTTCTGCATCATGTCCCACAGAAGGATATTTGATATTATGTATGCAGCTTTCTTAGAAGGTACGAAAACTGTTCCAGAATTAATTATTAAACTAATCTAATAGAAAGGCGATGCTCCATCGTATTCAAAACAAAATGAGCCATGAGTACCTAATTATTTTGATGCACATGTAAACAGTCAAGAGCACAAACATCTGAACGTCCGTTTAGAATAGCATTCGTCAAAACAAAGACAGAAGATGAATTTGACTTCTGCATTTTCAATTCCACTGTTCATTTGGTACCAGACCGTAAAGAGAAGGACAAAGAAAGACAGATGAAAAACGACAGAAAGAAACGATTGCATATAGAAGCCATATTACATAAGTCTTTCACCTCACATGCCTGACTATGTGACTGCAAAATGCCCAAGAGACTGGGGGATGGATGAAAACAGCGAGAGGAGAAGAGGTGGGGGAAGCAGAGTAAATTGGAGAAAATTAAGTGGAAGAGGGTAGAGCGGGGGGGATTTGAGAGAGCGAGACAGAGAGTGAGAGTGGGAGAGGGGGACTGATGAGAGGTTTATAAAAAAGGAAAGTGAAGATGATGTAGAGGGCGTATGAAGTAGGCCTCTGTCATTCTAGTTAATGCCAGTTGCCTCCTTTAAACAGCGACTGCTGCCGAAGAGGGTTCGGATATGCCACCTGACAAAAGCACTTATCAGCACAGATCAGCTTGGACTGAAAAAGGCTGATGCGCACGCAAAACATCGAAATAAAGTCAGCGAGAAGGCAGCTTGTGAACTCTTTCAAATCGTCTAGCTGATACAGTGTGTGAGAGAATTTGTTTTGTAATCACTTTTTTACTCCTTTCAAAGTTATCATTACCAAATTATCATTTTTGCATTTATCCTTGATAAATTTGTGTATCTAAAACATGATTAAATGCTGAAATCACAGATTAACGTATTTCTTTCTTCTTTGAAGAATCCCAGCTGCTGTCAGAAATCTAAATCACTGGAGCTGCTGAGGATTACGTGTCTCAGTCAAGGACACAGACAGCTGAGGAAGGCAGATTTCTCTTTTTTCTTTTTTTACACCTGCAAAATTCCACTCCAGTGGAGGAATTTACTCACATGCTGCTTTCTTATTCTCTATAGTACTTTTACTTGTCTTGTTTATTAGACTTTTTACCACTTTTTAATTGTAATGTGCAGCTGATGGGTTCCTATCAAGGTTCCTATCCATCATTCCAAGTTCTTATTTGTTTTTTTTTTTGTTGTTTTTTTTTCATATGGTGTTTTAGCTGAAATTGTTATTTGAGAGTTCTGAAATAGGAGAAGTTGTAAAAAAGGTTGTAAATTTGGCTTTCAAGATGAGACATTTGAAATATGAGAGTGTTTTCTTTTTGTTTATTTTTGTCTTTGATTCTATTTTGGCCTTTGTGACTATTGTTGTGGTCGTTGGTTATTTGATGCTGGATGAAATCCATTGTTTAGTCCACCAGAGGTCTCTAGTGTTTTCTTCCTCCAGTCTTTAGTTTTTTGATCACCTTTGTTATGATCCTCGATCAGTTTGGTATTTGATTCTTTTGCTGCAGGACTGCTGCCAGGTGCCCTCCTGGGCTCAGGGTGGCGCAATCTGTTTTGTGTCGTTTTTCTGTTTTTTTTTTTTTGTTTTTTGTTCCAGGTGGCAGTTGGGTGATTGGCCCGTGGGACCTTAAAGGGGGACGTTACCACTTCAACAGCCCTCCTCTCACTCCCTGCCTCCAACTGAGGCCCATACCATGCCGTTTGCTGTTGTTAGTTTTTGTTTGTTGTCATGTTTTGTTTGGTTTAATTGTAGTTTGAGTTAATTTTTGCTTTGGAGCAGCTCAGCAGCTTGTGTGGGCTATTTCTGTTTATGTGGGGTTTTCTCCTGTTTTTGGCCAGGGAGGTTAGTTTATGTCATTTGTTTGTTTCTTTTTTCAGGTAAGACAGGTGGGAAGTAACTTTTGTTATTTTGACCATGCCCTCCCTGAAGGTTGATAATACTACTGCTCATAAAGAGTTAGAATAAACATGTTTTTCTGACTATAAAACCTGTGGTGTATTGTTGTCCTTGGGAGCAGGGAGAGAGGGGTGGGGGCTTTATGTTCTGCTCCGGTCCCCCCTAGGCTGGCGTGTAACACCTTACCTGCTTTGCGTCCCTCAGTCAGCCAGACCTTTTTTTTAACTGCTTGATTGCCTCAATCATTTTTTATCTTCTATTTTCACAGCTTCCTATTTTAAATCGTCTTGGCCTTTGTTGTGGTGAATATTTTTTTTTTCTTTTAAACATTTGGACTACACACATCCACATGGCAGCTCTTTTCAAATCATTGATTAAAAGAAAAACACCATGAAACGTTTTGCATATTATTGAAGGTCCGTTATTAGTGCAAGTTTGAAGTTTGTTCTGACATTTATAAAGCAAGGGAACTGCCCGTCTCCCAGATGCCATAAATCATTCTGGAAAAGCATCAGATGAAAATAACAGTATTTTCCTTCACGGAACACAGAGGTTCCCAGTCCAATCCTCAGTTAGTTTGTGAGAGTAAGTGTTACCGTGTGATTTTGGTTGTAAAGCAATGTTGTTTCTGATCTGAAGCAATGAGTTAAATCACCAAGGTGGATAAACTACTTCTGTGTTCAAAGATTAAATTAGTTTTTGTCAAGGAAGAGCTGTGTTCTTCTGACAGGGAGATCAGAGAGGCTCTTTTTGACTACATCAGCCATAATATCTTATTGTGCTGATTATGTATACATGTAGCTCAGTTCACAATCCTCTATATCTTTACTCCATACTTCCTTCTTTATTGATATTTGAATCTAGATGGTCAAATAATAAAAAGAAACACCAAAAGCACCTTTTATGAAGATGTCTGTTACATTGTTTCATAGCAGGTATATTACCTTGTTATAATTAAATATTTCACTACTTTTTAGTGCATTTTTTTATGATATAGGTATTTTGGAGATCTTCCACCAGTTTGACATGCTGAGTGCCATCTCCTGTGCTGTTGTCTCCTGGGGGAACCATATCCTTGCCGGACATGCCTCATTCATAAACTTGGGATAATCATTTCAGGAAATCATTCCTACCTTTCACAATACAAAGTGAGACCCTTGCTGAGACCTGTTTTTTTTTTTTTTTTTTTTTTTTTGTTGCTGTTGTTTTGTTTTTTTGAACACTTATGACAGTCTGACAGATCCATCCTGTGCAAAAATGTAAAAAAGTACACATTCTTTCATGATTCAAAAATTATGCTGGGATATATGTGTCTTAGTTTACTCTTAGAAACCTCATACTTAACCTTACCATATTACTATGGTGCTGTGACTATCCTCACTCATGTAGGACATGCTGGTGCAAAGTAGATCATGAGACATGTGTATATATATATATATATATATATGATTGATAAAGCTATGGTTTATCAGTTGATAATCTGTTCAGTGGCTCACACATGGAAAAGTCCTATGGAGACAACTTTAAGGAGGCGTACTCTGCCATGGCACATGTGAAACTCACAGTGGGCAGTGGTCTTCTAGAAAATAAAAAGAAATTGGTCAGGGATACATTTGAATAATCCTTCTAACAGAGGATAAAACAATATTGGTGGGGTATATTCTTGGATGACACAATAAATGGACAGAAGCAGAGGAATGCTGCTGTAAAAGTTGGAGTTACCTTAATAGTGACGTGGAAACAGGGGAGCAGGTTCTAGGGTAGAAAATATAAGGAGGAGTGAGAGAAGGAGATGAGGACAAGCTGGCAGGAAAAGCCCAAGAAATGCAATAAATGAAGGTCAAACTTGCACACCTGCAGTAGATTAAAGACTACCCCTGGCCGAATGTAATGATTGGCAGTCTGGTGTTTTTAAGGCTGACATCTTTCATTTGATGAGTTTGTCCGCAGATGCTGAACAAAAGGTTGCAGGAATAAATTCTAGGCAGGAGAGTGAACCCATGCGATGGAAGATTATCCCAGATTTTCTGCTCTTATTCTTTTCACAGTTGTGTGTGATAGATAGTAAGGATGAAGTGATTGGTTTCAACTTTACAAAAGCATTAAAGAAGATCATGTTGATGCCAGCGAATTAAAAAGGCTTTAGTTAGTGTCACGATGAGCTTGATGCCCCCATGATGACACTTAGTTGTTACATTGCCAAGCCTCAGCAAATACAAACCGGACCAGCAGATGTCACTGTTGCCTTTTACAAATTCACAGGAAGCTTCAGTGATGCTCTGGTGATATAAAGAGACTATCCTAAATTTAGTATTACCTAAATGAATATCTGGGATCAGGTCCTGTAATTCCAGTTTAATGTCTTAAATGTTTCAGCTCAGATTATAAATCTGATGTCTATGAGTGACTGTTTTCCGTTTGGGCATCAGTCTTAATTTTATAAATGTAATTAGCTGCACACAATGATGCACTGTAATTGGCCTGTTTCTGTCTCCATCTGTAATTACAGACTATTACAGGTTCCCACAGTACACACGAGTCATAATGGAGATCTCTGATGTTTTCATTCATAAACACACAATTTGAAATGAACCGTCCACTACAGACAGGTGCACACGTGCGCACGCAAAGAAGTATAAAACCATAAAAGCAACAGCAGAGGAGCATCATGATTAAAATCAGACAACCCTAATCGCTGGACTCACAGGCAAAAGGCAGGCAGGTTTTTTAAAACTCATTTTTCAAAAAGTAAAAAGACATTTTGGACTCCAAACAGAAGCAATCATCAACTGAAAACTGGTGTGAAACAAAATCAGGAGGCAAAACTGAACACAAGAATATGCTTTTGCAGAAAGCACATTTGAGGAAAATATAACCTGAAAACACCTTGGCATCATACAGTGGTTCTTACCCCAACTGTTACTTCTTTTTGTCCAATTTTTCAGTTTTCTTTTTTTTATATCATTTTTTTTACTGCCTTCTCTCCAAATGTCCACTTTAAATTTCTGTTCATTTTCTTTATACTGTGCTCCCTTTTCATCTCAGTCTTTTTGTCTCTCTCTCTTTCCTTCTCATAACTCCTCTCCTCAATTTAAACTTTTCCTTCTCACCTCATCTGCACCTCAGTTTCAATTAACCACAAAGATTGATAAAACTGTAAGGGTTAAACAAATTATTCAAAAAAAATCCAACTTAAATTATATCTAAGCAATAGGAAGTTGTTTGCATTTTCACTGTAGGTCTTTCAGCAGTGATTTTTCCACCATGAAAAAAATAAATAGATTGAAATAAAAAATAAGAGCAAATTACCATAATTAATGCAGCTCTACAATGTGGATGTGTTGGTTTTATGCACAAACAATGAGCCCTAATATCTTCAATGGTTCGAGTCAGCTGCTGGTGCCTGATTCACAGATGCCAATCTTGATGGTGACATGTTGCTTTTGCAGCTGATGTGAAACTTTGATCTCCTCTCAGTCTTTGCTCAAAGTTGAGCAAAGACAAGAAATTGGCTTACAAAGGTCACCAAACACAGGCAGAAGGCGGCAGTCTGTGCATGTCCACACATCCCCAGAGGAGAAGTCTGATTGGCCCAAATTAACTTAGTGCACCATTGTACAAAGTACATGTGTTGCTTTGAAGATATCAAATCAATTATAAGTGAACTGAATTTATTTATTTATAGGAAGGTGTAAGTGCCCAGAGTTAAATGAATTAAAATAAGAACAATCAAAGTCTAAAATAAAACAGAAAGCAGTACAAAAGATCCGTACAAGAAAGTCAATTAGACTGTACAACACATCATTAGCATATAATAATGTTAAGCAGACAATCTCCTCATACATTTAGACATGATATCATATAATCACGTTACTTGACAAAGGCATGAAATTTCATTCTGGATATTTGGGATCTATATTTGTTACCTAATGATCTGATCTTAAATGACACGTTACCCGCATTTTAATGTTTTCAACCTCATTTAACAGTTTTCTCTTTTTTTCATCCAGTGAAACTGAATCAGACCGACAACCATGCAGGCTCACATCTGTGGCCAAATTGGAATCTCAAATAAACCAAACACGCGTGTCTTTGCAGCGTGGGAGAAAAAACCTTCACACCTGCAGACACCTAAGGAACAAGAAAAGGACCCGGAGTCTTCCTGCTGTGAGGCATCGATGCCACCCATTGCTTCTCAGTGTCAAACACATGACATATGTGCAAGAATCTTGTTTTTAATCATATCCAAAGTGAGATGATTTTTGAATATTTCCAGGCAAAGCTCAGAAAAAAATTTGTTGAGTTTTAAGACAACATTTAAGTCTATACTCAAACTAATGGACACTAACACAATTACCATTATCAGTAGTCTCTCTTACCTTTTTATGAACCGACTATAAAGACATATTCTTTTTTCATATTTCATAAGGCCTGAATAAAATGTTGAGGACAGTACTTTTAAATGTGCAAATTAAAAAAGCGACCTTTGCTTTGATTGACATCCTCAGCGCTATTAAATCTGTCTATAAATTTAAGTTACTTAATTCAAGAACAGTATTGAGACATTGTAGGGTTTTGTTGTTTTATACACAAACATATAGATATATACATATCACATATGAGCTTTAGTTCATCCCATTCCTACTCGATATGATGTGGGTCCACCCTTTGCAGCTAGAACAGCTTCAACTCTTCTGGGAAGGCTGTCCACAAGGTTTAGGAGTGTGTTTATGGGGATTTTTGACCATTCTTCCAGAAGCACATTTGTGAGGTCAAACACTGATGTTGGCTGAGAAGGTCTGGTTCTCAGTCTCTGCTCTAATTCATCCCAAAGGTGTTCTATCAGGTTGAGGTCAGGACTCTGGTCTGCTGAAGCATTCAGAGTTCCTTTCACTGGAACTAAGGGGCCAAGCCCAGCTCCTGAAAAACAACCCCACACCATAATCCCCCCTCCACCAATCTTTACACTTGGATCAATGTAGTCAGACAAGTACTGTTCTCCTGGCAACCACCAAACCCAGACTCTTCCATCAGATTACCAGATGGAGAAGTGTGATTCATCACTTCAGAGAACGTTCCTCCACTGCTCTAGAGTCCAGTGGTGGCTGCTTTACACCACTACATCTGACACTTTGCATTGTACTTGGTGATGTCTGGCTTGAATGCAGATGCTCCACAATGGAAACCCATTCATGAAGCTTTCTGTGCTGTTGTTGAGCTAATCTGAAGGCCACATGAAGTTTGGAGGTCTGTAGTGATTGACTCTGCAGAAAGTTGGCGACCTCTTCACACTATGTGCTTCTGCTGACCCCACTACGTCAGTTTACGTGTCCTACCACTTCGTGGCTGAGTTGCTGTCGTTCCCAAACACTTCTATTTCCTTATAATACAGCTGACAGTTGACTGTGTAATATTTAGGAGCGAGGAAATTTCACGACTGGATTTGTTGCTCGGGTATCATCCTATCACAGTTCCACGCTGGAATTCACTGAGCTCCTGACAGCGACCCATTCTTTCACAAATGTTTGTAAAAACAGTCTGCATGCCTCGGTGCTTAAATGATTGGACAGGGATCTGACTCATCCTGTCAGTGATTGGAACACCTGATTCTGATCCTTTGGATGAACAAATACTTTGGCAATATAGTGTATTTCTGTGAGTTTTCCAATCCTTCATTATGTGGTCAGAGATACAAAGATTGTCCATAAATCAGTCAGGTAGCTTTAGAGTTTTAGTGCCATGTCTTTATAGTTTCTTGCAACACCACCATTTAAAGATTTTATTTTCTGACATTTTGAAATTCTTGATTTGTTATACTTCAATTATCTGTAACGCAAGTTTATCTTTCTGTAGCAGACTTGTATCTCTCTATCATAAATACTGAGATATTTAATGTATGCATATACCTTAAAATTAAAAGAAAGTCATTTATTGTTGTCTGACTCAGTGAACTTGAACCACGCTGCCTTCAGCTCTCACACACAAATTAGATCCCCCCCTTGTCAGAGTTTCACAACCGAGAGGAGTCTGAGATGAATCCCAGACTAATTCTCAGAATCAGCGCATTAGCGACATGATTAGGTGCCTCATCACCCCACTGCAGCACGATGAGCTGAATGTTATTAACCATGCTTGACATTTTTGTCAGTGCTATTTTAGTGTGCCAGGCAGTGCCTCCAGGAGTTCAAATCTTTCCAAAGAGGAGCAAAAAAACATTGACTACATTGTTGGCAAATGTCATATTAGCTGAGACAAAACTTCCTCCTGAGGATCTTTGATTCTGTGGCAATAGTTTTGTCATCGTCTCTGTGTCAAGTTGAGAGTGAAGGCTTTCAGGAATCTGTATGTTCAAGGAGCAAAAGGACATTTCACATTTCTTTGAGGCTGCAAAGTGGCTCTTTTGTTTCTTTTCTTTACGGTTGACTTAAAACAACAGGCTTTGTAATTCAAAAAAAAAAAAAAAAAAAAAAATCACAGTGTTGGGGGCAATTATTAAACCAAGCCAGTATTTTTATCTTATTATTGTCAGAATTTAGCATTTAAGTCCTGTCCATTTGTGCCATGCAAGACGGTGTGCTCTAAAATCATTAACAATTCATATTAAGGTGCACATTTTATTACCACAGGTAATAAAGCAGATAAATAGGTCTGTGTCTCAACTGTAATGGACTTACAATGCTGTGAAAAAGTATTTGCCCCCCCTACAGGTTTCTTCAATTACAGCAAGCAATCCAGGCCCTGAAGCAGCAAAACTATCCAAGACCATCCCACTACCATCACCATGTTTGACTGTGGGAATCATGTTCGTTTTCTGAAATGCTTTGCTCGGTTCACACCAGATGAAATGGGACGCACACCTTCCAAAAAGTTCCACTTTTGTCTTTTTGTCTACAGATTATTTTGTCAAAAGTCTTGGGGATCATCAAGATGTCTTTTGGCAAATGTGAGACTTTTGTGTTCTTCTTTGTTCAACAGTGCTTTCCACCTCAGAACGTTCCCATGGATGCCATTTTACCCAGTCTCTTTCTCATTGTTGAGTTATGAACGCTTACCTTAACTGAGGCATGTGGGGTCTGCTGTGCTTTAGATGCTGTTCTGGGTTCTTCTGTGACCTCTTGAATGAGTCATCATGAGTCACTCTTGGAGTAGTTTTGGTAGGCCGGCCAGCTGGGGAAGGTTCACCACTGTTCCATATTTTCTCATTTGTGGATAATGGCTCTCACTGTGGTCTGCTGGAGTCCCAAAGCCTCAGATATGACTTTATAACCCTTTCCAGATCGATAAACGTCATTGACTTTGTTGCTCATCTTTAATTTCTTTAGATTGGGGCAAGGTGCCTTATGAGATCTTTAACCTATTTCATGACATGTTCTAAGTGATTTCTTGATTCTATAGGTTCTGGCAGTAATCAGGCCTGGGAAAGCTCAGCTTTCCAAAAAAAGATGATTAATCACAATTAATTTGTGATTCAACAAAGGTGGTTATTACTTTTTCACATATGATCAGGTTGGTTTAGACAGCTTTTCTTTTCCCTAAAAACTGCTTTTTGTATTTACTCAGGTTATCTTTGTCTGATATTAAAATTGTTTGATTATCTGAAATATGTAAGTGGGTAACAGGACAGCAAAAACAGAAGAACTGAAAATACTTTTTCACAGCAGTGTAGTACTACTCACAGTAGAACAAAAAAAGTATCCAGCATTGAAAAATGGCATGGTCTTTATGCAGGGCATCGCTCCATAACAAGCACCCAGGGACTCTATTGCATGGTCATCTAGCAACGGCTCAAAAGATGCCAAATAATGATGAATAATAATTCTTATAGAGAACATATGGGGAAAAAAAAAACACAATCATGCTCTTTGAACATTTTCGGAGCGTATGTACGCCATCAGTAAAAAGCAGACTTATCTAGATCAGAAACAGTCGTGAAATAAAATTATGGTGATATAAACATCTTTTTTCAACCCTCCCTAACACCAAACTGTCACTTTCTTTGCACTCAAAAACATTCAATAAGCATTTCAGTCTCTGTGGGTTTTTCCTGTGAACATGAATCTGATTTATACCTCAGCTTGAGTATTAAATGGCTTATATAGGACTTTAGACAGGTCAGACAAAGAGGACATCCTTGTATTTGAAGCTCACACAATAGTAGTGGTGAAATACACACTGGTGTGGGTGAACATGCTTTCTGAGCTGGTGAGAAACACAGAATATAAATATAAAGGTTATAGTCAGGTATGAAATCAAATGAGAACTATGCAAAGGACTTTTGAAACATGGATGGATCTAAACCAGAGGCCCCATATTACACTGAGGGGCCAAGTGTATGCCAAAAACCTATCACAAGTCTAAATTCACTCATTCTTAATATAAATACAAGTCATTCCCTGTTTGTCCTCTCTATACCTTTGAGCAATGGACACATTCACTTCACAAATCATTTGCTTTTAAAGCCATTGTACACTTAATCTAAAAGGTTTATTACTATTTACAGTTATCCTACCCACCGTTCATGACCATAGGTGAATGTAGGAACAAAGATCGACTGCTACACAGGAAGTCTTGCCTATCGGCTAAACTCTCTCCTCACCTCTCTTCTCTCTTCACCTGCATTACTGATGCTGCAGTAATGCAGGTGCTGTGCCCTGAGGTGAGCCCAACCATATAGTCGATATCTCTCAACGTCACACACACGTTCAAGCTCATTCCCTATCAGAGAGGTGACATTACATGTCCCGACAGCCCCCACCTTCACCCACCGCCCGTCCCACATGGCACCCAACTTGTGTGACCTTGTGTGCAGCTGGTGGGCTGTTGTAGAAAAGTGGCCCTTAGGTCAGCGTGACCTGTTTGTTTGAATAAAATTAAGTTCTATGCATCAGTGACTTCTCCTCTGTAATGTCAAATATCGTCACTCAGATACTCATCGTATGATTTTGGGACACGTAGCCGTCTGGAGAAGTTAGTCAAGGATTTGTTGTTGTTGAGGCAAAGTGTTAAAAGTGATTGCGCCTGATTTGCTCCTTGTCATTTCCTGACATCGGCTCATTCTGTATGTGAGTAAATGATCATCTCTGTTTGTATACAATGGGGATTAAATCCACCTTGCACTCTTGTCCATGGTCAAGTGTCTTGTGTAATTATTGTATAACTGCCTCACTAGAAACTCACTCAAGATATACAATTATTATTTTTCCATTACATGGGCCTAGACAGGGCACTCTGAAACAAGGGCCTCCCCCAGGCCTGGCTCCATGGTGGGACCCCAGTGACCCTGACCCTGGCGAGGGACACTGCACTCCTTGATTTATAATTTCACAACCAATTTCCCTTGGAAGGCTCTACCAGTGGGCAGCACGGTGGCTTAGTGGTTAGCACTGTTGCCTCACAGCTAGAAGGTTCCTGGTTCGAACCTCGGCAGGGGCCTTTCTGTGTGGAGTTTGCATGTTCTCCTCGTGCTTGCGTGGGTTTCCTCCGGGTACTCCGGCTTCCTCCCACAGTCCAAAGACATGCATGTTAGGTTAATTGATAATTCCAAATTGCCCATAGGAGTGGATGTGAGTGTGAATGGTTGTGTGGCCCTGCGATGGACTGGCGACCTGTCCAGGGTGTACCCCTGCCTTTCGCCCGTAGACAGCTGGGACAGGCTCCAGCAGATCCCCGTGACCCTTTAAGGATGAAACGGGTATAGAAAATGGATGGATGGATGGCTCTACCAGTGGTACTTTGGTGTTTTGCCCCCAACAACATAGCTCCTAGGATCATTCGGGAGCACAAAACCCCTCCACCATGATCAGGTGGGAATTCTATGAGGGGAAACTGACTGAACATTTTACACCCATCTTTTCCACAACTTTCCATATAACCTCAAAATATGGCCTCAATCATGTATTGCTGCTTATTAATGTTATTAGTTATGTCATTATCACCTAGTCAGCAACTGCCAATCATGGCAGGCATGCCATACATAGTACATGTGGTGATTGACCCAACAGTAGACTCACCAGATGCAGCCAGGTGACAAACAAAATGGAGTTTAATAACAAAAAATAAACAAAACAAATGCATTGCAGGGCAGGAAATAAAATAAAATAAAATAAAACCCCACGGTAAAATCCAGACAAGACAAACAGAACACACAAAATCTCAACAATATTCAGGAGATGCACCTGATGACAAGCAAAGGATACCAGGAAGTATACTGATAAGAATGATGGCAAACAAAACAAAATCAAAACTGGCATCATCAGTAAAGTGAAACCTGGTGTGAATAACAAACAAGAAGCAAAACCAGCTGAGGTGAAGAAAGGCACACACACTTACAAAATGAAAACAGGAAGGTCCCAGTGCGCACCCTGGCCTGTCCCCAGGGTGGTCCCATCATGCACTCTAGCCTAGGCCTCTGCTCAGGTCTCAGCTGGTCCAGACTGGTTTCCCTCCTCCTGAGGGAAGGAGGAGGGAAATCAGGATACAGAGGATAGGGTTAGATGAAGGGTTAGGGTCCGCTATGATGACACCTGAAGGGAAAACGCGAAAGGAAAAGAAGAAGAAATTGTTAAATTGCCAATTTGTCTTGTTTCTTTAGACTTCAATCATCCAATCCACCAAACAACACCAAAGAAGTCAACAGTAGAAAAAAGTTGTTTGGCATTGGCAAATCTTTCAAGTATGCAGTCCACATACTCAGCTCTGCTGCTCATCCCACAAACGCATGTTGCTTATAAATGTGGGACCATTTAAAAGGGAGATAATCTGGCTTTCTAATGGTAGAAGATGTTACCAAGAAGCATTGTTGCAACAAGAGAAATATCTGTCTGCCACCTAACAGACAGAAACCTCCCTAATACTGTAGACCTAAAACAACATTGCAGAAACCAGTATACTGTTTCCATTAAAATGAAATACCCCAACCAATAAGAAGCACAGGATTGTAATAACTGAACTGTTGTTTTATCATAAGTGGAAAAGAAATAGACTGGTCTTGGAAATAAGATTAAAAACTGGTCCCACTCCGGTATTAACTGACTCATATTGCCTTCCACCACTCCTCGTTTGTCTGATGATTAATTCCTTCAAGATTTATAACCGTTAATATACGTGTTTTAACTCCTTCTGTTTAAACTAATATTCCTCATGAGACCGGTCAAATTGATCACCTGGATTAACGTCGCCTACTCTACGGGAGGTTCCGGGTTCGAGTCCCGGTTGTATCAGGAAGGACATCCGGCGTAAAACTTGTGCCACATGCTGCGGCGTCGAAATGCAGGCAAGCCTGGATAATGACTTCACATCATCTAATTTGGTTTCATAATTTGATAAACTCATAGCAGGACTAATTCCATTTAGAGTACAATAAGGCCAGATTTAATGACAGGTGGGAAGTTACTCACTGTTTCGGAAAAAAAAAACTGGACAGTGAATCATGGCACCGCATATCATAACGCGCCATCGCAGCGGGAAGCCCGCTCCATCAACGGAGGTGTTTCTGACAGCTTCAGCAGCTCATTGTTTTTCACAAACCCGAAACTTTACTCCAGATAGGTAGAGAGAGAGGGATGGAGAGAGTGCGAGGGAGGAGGGATGACGACGTTTTCTTTCAAATTCCTGCCCATGTTCCCCACTCACTTTCTGGTTTGCGCCGGGGATATAGTCTGGGACGAGGAGGACTTTCACGCACCTTTTATCCATCAGTGGTAGGTAGATCTTAAACAGCCTTTTTTTTTCCTCTCTTTCTCTCTTTTTCTCTTTTTTTTTAACCGCCCCTCACTTTTAAAGTCTTGAGAACTGTTGGTAAGATGGCGTGCTTGCAAATACTCTGAAAGTTTTCGTTTTGCCAGCGCAACAGGTGCTTTTCTGCGCACCGACTTGGAATATTTCGAGTGGGAGAAATGATTAATTTTGATGGATATACCAGGTCTCAGCAACTGAGCAAGAGACACCAGGATGAATGTGTGTCCCCGCTGTGTCTTTGTAATGACATCAAATAGGTAGCGGTCAGAGATAATCCCAGTCTTTGGCTACTGTATTGTTATGGATGCGTCTTGTTATCCCGGAGCGCTGTAGCCTCGTATGCATAGGTTCAATTCTGCTCTCCATCACCTCTGTAACTTGCTTCCCCTGTACCATGGTGAGCAATACGAGTCTCAAATATTTGCACAGTGAGGCAGTTACAGTATAAACACAAGGCGCAGAGCAGAAGACCCTCAACTGAGATTCAAAGCCAAAATTTTGTTTTAAAGCTACAGCAAAATCATTTAAGTCTTATCATTTTGTCTTTTTTCATTTGAAGCTTTGTGTAAACAAGTCACAAAATACAAGGGAAAGCATAGACAATAACCTTGAGAGAGCTTTGCTTTTTTCACATTTCCCTCTGTTGAATGGTACAGTATTTTCCCTGAAAATACCAGAATCTCCACATGAGTCTAATGACTTGCAGTCTGAGGCTGGAGAGCTTTTGATAAAAAGCCCCTCCATGGAGACTGGCCACCTTGGAGCTTCTATTCATAACTGCCACCAATATTTGGGCTTTCTGGTATATTCAGAATGGAAACTGGGTCTGTGTGAAACAACAGGGCTTTATTGTTCCCTGCTCAATTTATGATGAAACCATGATCACATGATCACATGAGTCACTTTTTGAAGATGCTATATGACATCTCAGCCTCCACCACTATTTCTTTTTTTTTTTTTTTTTTTACCAAATACAGCACTAGATGCAACAGATCTAGATAGATAGATATAGATAGATAGATAGATAGATAGATAGATAGATAGATATGTTAATCCTCAAGATCTATACTTTATAATCATCAAAGGACTTTGAAGGTCCTAAAAAATGTTAAAATGGTGCAGTTTCAGTTCCAGTCACAGAAAGACAAACTCTGCAGAAACGTCACCTGCACCCATGGCAACTGGCTTCTTTCAGTCAGCTCTCTATACTCCAGCTGTCGAGATAAGTTCAGTAACATGTTGATATATATTTAATATCAGGGGTTTCACAGTGCTTTTCACACTCAAACATAATTATGGGCTTTTGTGAATGCTAGAACACAAGTTCCATCATACAGCAGGCCACCGGCAACTAATTACTGACTCCTCTTAGTAGGTGATGCAACTTGTCCACTGCTGTGGTTGCTGAAGGGACATGCTGCCCTCCCTACATGTAAGTGTTAAAGAAAACCAGCTGGACAGTGAAAGTGAGGGAAGAATAGATTGTAAGTCCAAAGCACATTTGTAAAAAGATTAAAAGAAAGATTAAATGAAACTTTCGAAAAAAAATTACTGACCTGTAAGGTGAATTAGTTATCATTTCTTTCTTTTCTTTCTTTTTTTTTTGTAATAAAGGTGCCTGTAATTTCCAGGAACAGAGTGGTTAGAAAAATCACTTATTTTAAAAAAGCCTCACTTGACCCTTTTTTTTTTTGTTTTCCAGATTGCATTTTTAGCAAAATGGACTACAGAGCAAGGCTTAAGAAGGAGAACCTTTTTGCAACTTGAAGGTCTTATTCTGATCATGATTTAACTGCCATACCCCAGCGGAGTAACCTTGTTACCCTAAGAAACAGACTAATCAGATTCTACTGAGCCATCAACTGCCCAAAATGTGACTGCATCTAGAGGTTTCCTTCTCACCTAACATGATGGAGTCTGGTCTATCACCGTCCATAGACTCTCTACACCTCAACACCAACAGCTACGTCAACCACAGCAACGCCTGGCTTAGCCTCCCTGATGGTGACGCTCGGACGGGCACTCCAGCCCTGACCCTCCTGGACCACTTCCACAACGCTCTGCTGGGAGTCTTTCTGGGATTCCTATCTCTCCTCACCATCATGATGAACCTGCTCGTGCTCTATGCTGTGAAAAAGGAGAAGAGTCTCCACACTGTAGGGAACCTCTACATCGTTAGCCTCTCAGTGGCAGATCTGATTGTAGGGACGACAGTTATGCCTCTGAACCTGGTGTATCTGTTGGAGGATGAGTGGAAACTGGGTCGGGCTGTATGCCAGTTTTGGCTGATTATGGACTACGTGGCCAGCACAGCCTCCATTTTCAGCTTGTTTATTCTGTGTTTGGATCGGTACCGCTCAGTCAGACAACCGCTTAAATACCTGAAATATCGAACACGGGGAAAAGCCAGCGCAATGATCTGTGGAGCCTGGCTGTTATCAATAATGTGGATTATTCCCATTTTAGGATGGAGCTCTTTCACACATGTAGACTTTAAACCCGAGGAACAGAACAAGTGTGACACAGACTTTCGTTTTGTCACATGGTTTAAAGTCATTACTGCAGTTTTCAACTTCTACGTTCCCTCAGTTTTGATGTTGTGGTTTTACACGCATATCTACTTGGCGGTACGGCAGCATCTAAGAGACAGAGAGAAAATCATTCATCCAACTGATTCATTTGTTGAAAATCAGAATGGGGGAAGGACTCCAAGTACTGAGAGAAATGACTTCAAATCACACAAGAAAGAAACAGATGTTTCAATCAAACAATCGAAAAAAGAGCGACTGCTGGACCAAAACACCCTTGACCAGGCATATGCCCTTCAGGATTTTGATAAAACCGAAGCTTTTCCCTCGAGAGCACACCGAAAAATCGGTGTAAAGTGCCAACAAAAGTCACTGCTTTCTATGACAACAAAACGATTCAGAATAGCACACAAGGCAGAAACGTGCTCTTTGCCTGCTGAGGAGAGTCAGTTAGGTCTGGAGATTCCACTGAGCCAGCCATCAGCGACACAGAAAGTTACCTGCTCAGGTGGAAGCAAAGACGGCAAACTTCAAGCCTCGCTTAACGAATGTCACGTCGCAGTGCCAAATTTGGTGAGCGGAGTTTGTGATATGCAGAGACGCACATCTGTGCTCTACAACAGCTATGGCCCCAGTCAAGCTCTGCCCTGGTCTGAGGAAGCTGCTGAAGAAGTCAAACTAGAGCCGGATAACCCTGTAACTCTGAAACAGGCATGGAACAAGTTTATTGATCAATCACGACACCGCATTCAAAGTCTGAGGATTCATAAGGAGCACAAAGCAGCCAAGCAGCTAGGTTTCATAATTGCTGTTTTCTTGCTGTGTTGGATCCCATACTTCATAGCTTTCATGGTCATGGCGTTCTGTAGAGAGTGTGTGCACCACAACCTTCACATGTTCACCATATGGCTAGGTTACATTAACTCTACTTTAAACCCTTTTATATACCCTCTCTGCAATGGGAATTTTAAACGGGTCTTCAAAAATATTCTCAAGGTCAATTTTTGACGAATCGGATCAAACCAATTCAGGTGTTTTAAATGTAGCCAATTCTCACAGATAAGAGGACAAAACCAAATGGTCATAGATGAGTTTTCAAAATGTAGATGGAGCCAAATAAATATTTTGATTGTCAGTTATTTCTTGTACATTGTGTTTTTGTAGCCCATAACTTGACTTGAGGTCAATTTGAGGGTAACATCTAACTTTAATATTAATTATTTTGTCTGTTCTAGTAATAATACTTTCTGTGTAGAGCCAGAAGCATTTAACTCAGAATAATCTGAGCTCTCGCTGTCAGTAAAAAAGAACATGAATGTAATGTAACAAAGACAAATATTTAAAAGGATAAAAGGAAGAGAGAGCAGTACAGCGTCAACATATCTGACAAGCATGGCTGATATGGTTAGATAATGGAATTTCAAAACCAGATGTTAGTCCTGCATGGAGCCTCTGGTTAAGCACTGAGGAAAAAAAAAAACACTGTCCAGCTGACTGTCAATAAAGAACCTTTCCTGTGTTGGCACCAACTTGAAGGACTCGATGGCTTCTAAAAGATTTCTATTTTCATAATTTTTGTGACTTGAAATCTTTATAACTGCTAACCAGCATGTAACACTCCTTTTTGCCAGTAAGCTGTAAAGTCATCTTTCATTTTTATCACTGTGTTCAAAATATGTTTTAGGGGACAAAATGTTTAAAACGTCCAATTTATTTTATTTTGCATTACAAATATATAATGTGACTAGGAGGGTGTTTTGGAAAGTATTACATTTTTCTGTGTATTTTTAAAAACTTTTAAAATACTTTTAAAGGTTTTCATTGAGTGTAAAACAGATGACACATTTGTCTTTGTTCTATGGATTTACTGTGGCCCTGCAAAATAGGTGCATGTAAGCACAAAGATATGAAGATGGAAGAAAAGCAGGTTGCAAACATCTTTTTAACCCTTAAATGCATAGTGGTCTTTACAATGGACAGCTGTCTACTTTACCCACTTTACCCATATATCCTACATCCATCTACAAAATTACTGGTTAAAGGTGGGGTAGGTGGTTTTATGAGATGTCTAACCCAGAACACTTTGTCACTTTTAGTGAATACCTCCTTAACATCTGCTTAAAACAACAACAACAAAAACAAAAATGATCCTCCAGTCACTTTATAGTCCACAACATTACGTGGTCACTATTTGTTAATGAAAAGTGTTCATTTTTATATAGAGCACTCAATATATCCCACAATGCATCATGAAAAGTGGAGTACAATTGATGGTCCCTAGTCAAGCATCCATACTGTCATGCACTGTGCTCAAGCAGAACAAAACAAAACAAAACAGACAGACACAGACCAAGATCAGCAATCAATGACCTATAAATTTAAGTACGTAGGAGTTTAAGTTTTGATGATACGATGAAGTTGGTCTTATTATATTCAAAATTCTTTGTTTTTTTGTTACATAAACATAACAACACTAGTGCCATTAAAGTAAGTATGTATCTGACAGCAATATAACAACGTGATAACACACTGAAGATTACTGTTGGTGATGTGAAAATCACATTGCTCCCCAGGAGGGACTGCAGTCTGGCGATTACAGTTTGCTATTTTTTTCTCAATTGAGGGAAACTAAGCTAAACTTATTTTTTTTACAAACATAAGCTTACCATAATTGTTTAATTTACAATTTGACAGCGTCTTGCTAATACAGCAGCAGCACGGCTCAACTGCCGCATAATTCGTCTACTTTGAATCAAAATCATTTGAATGACCTTCAGACTAAAAATGAAAAGGTTTATGCTGTACGACATTTTCACAAAGTTGGGAAATTACTTTCCTGTTGTGAGTAAATTATTTCTCATATGTATTTGACTGTAATTTCCTTTTAACCCGTGATGCGTGACACTTTTATGAGCTGCAGAGTGAAAATGCATTTAAAGGAGTAACATGCTATATATGTTATGGTGTGGTTTTGAGTTATTTTGTTTTCAGTGTTTTCCCCTGTTTCTGAGCCCTGTGACTGTCAATGTCTAGCCTCCCCTGTCGTGAGTTGATCTTGTTCCTGTTTTACTTTGAAGGTCTGTCTTGATTACCTTGAGTGTTTGCACCTCCCTCTTGTTTGTTCCTCTGTGTATTTAAATCTTGTCAACTCCTGTTCATTTGCCAGATTGTACTGTTTCCATCATCTGCCACCGCCCGTCTGATCCTGGCTTTATCGTTTCCTGTCCTCCCGTGTACGCTTCCCGTCTTTTGTTTATGAGTTTTTGGAGTTTTTGTGTTTTCGGAGTTTTTTAGTTATTTTGGTGAACAAAAGGTGAAAAGGACATTTTTGTTTGGAACCTCGCTCCTCTCCTGCCGTTCTTTGGGTCCACACCACCACCTCTACCGCTACCTCCACCTCTACCACTCCCACCACCTCTACCGCTACCACCACCTCTACCGCTCCCACCACCTCTACCGCTCCCACCACCTCTACCGCTACCACCACCTCTACCGCTACCACCTCTACCGCTACCACCACCTCTACCGCTACCACCACCTCTACCGCTACCCACCTCTACCACCACCTCTACCGCTACCACCTCTCCCTCACCACCTCTACCTACCCCCACCACCTCTACGCTACCCTACCACTACTACCACCTCTGCCGCTACCACCACCTCTGCCGCTACCACCACCTCTACCGCTACCTCCACCTCTGCCGCTACCGCCACCTCTGCCGCTACCGCCACCTCTGCCACTACCTCTACTGCTACCTCCACCTCTGCCGCTACCACCACCTCTGCCGCTACCACCACCTCTACCGCTACTGCTACCGCCACCTCTACCGCTACCTCCACCTCTACCGCTACCGCCACCTCTGCCGCTACCGCCACCTCTACCGCTACCACCACCTCTACCACTACTACCACCTCTACCACTACCACCCATTGTCGCAGATGGCGTCAGTGTGTTTTTATGTTCCATTTGAGACAATATTAAAATACAGTAATGATATACATACAAGCGGAGGTCTGTTATGTTTTATCTGTGCAACAGCAGTGAGGCAATGAACAGCACAGACAAAATTCCCGGAATAATTCAGCTGATAAACTCCCTGCATGGTCCTTTACATACGAATCCTTCCATAGTGATCATGGATCAGTGGACTACATAGGGACTGGCGGGTGGTTTCAAACACAGCCAACATTTGTATAATGTATTTGTACTTTCTTTTGTAACACTGCAGACATTTGTGTAATAAATTTGTATTTAACATTTTTAACATCTCAGACAATATACTGGATCCACAAGACTAAGAAATGGTTACACACCACATATCTTCATAAAAAATATATGTGGTGTGACACCATAATACTCTGAATAGGATTAGAATATTAATTTAAATGATATGTTCAGTCTCAAACACTAGCTAGGATCACAAAATTTAGCATTTTCTCCTTTTGGAGGCACAACACTGGATTTATACACATTTATATGTCATTTTGTGAATCAGACAGTGTCTGATCTGGGACTTATAACAAGCTAAACTGCCAACAAAATCGAGATAGAGGAAGAATTTCAATGTTTCCTGTGGATGCATGGACAGGATGTGAGTCAGTCCTCCGCTGAATCAAACGAATCAGAGGGTGTTGAAACTGAGCTGGAAGTTAAGATTATATGACGAGTCATTCATACAAAACGCACACTGTGTTACCAAGCCTAGACATTCTGTGATTTTATTTTTTTCAACTTGAAAAAAGTTATGCTGAGAAAACAAATGCTTTATCTTTCACTGAAAGGGGTTTTACTGCTTATTCTGTTTTCTGGATGTATTTGTATTAACTGTATGTTTTTTTTTTTTTCATTTGCCTGTTATTATCTTATTTGGGCACTTTATCTGCAAAGTCAAGCAGCTATCTGATAAAATGTAATATTCTCATGGCATTATTACAGGAATCATAAAACAAAGGATTTCTGATGATTAATACTGTTAATAATTCTCCTATCATGGACAGATTGTATGGCAAAAGACCCTCGGGCTCAGACTTGGGAGAGGCCCCCGTTCAAGGTGTCTTTGTATCTACCCTGTTTGTGTTCATTTCTTTCTTTTTTTCAGTTGTGTACAAGCCAGTTGGCCATGCTCTGTGATTCTGTAGTATTCAAGCGCCAACAGCACTTTCATTATTTTGAATTTGAGGAACACGCTGGGCACATAAGGTAACAAAAAAGTAGGTGAGGCTCTTGAAATTTCTAGTTTTCTTCATTAATCTGCCATAAAAAAAAGGGGATGTGATTGTCCATTGAGTCACAATAATAACTCCAGGTGAAACAAAACTACTGACTCCAATCAGCTTTCACTAAAGTAATTAATCTATGGGTTGACTTACTTTTTCCTGCAGCACTGTAAATGTTTCATGCTGAAGTTATGTGTTTAAGTACATCGCACAATTTAAGCACACTGTGACTGTCTATTATTGCTACTTAGATAACAATCAGATCACATTATACAACACGTCAATGCAGAAAACCAGTTAATTTTAAGGAGTGCGCATAATTTCTCTCACCACTATATAGTTGACTTAATATATTTTCTAAAATTAGTTGAAATGAAAACTGTTTAAAGGATCAGTCTTATGACAAAGACTCCCTTGATTACATTTAGCATGTTTGTCTTTTGTTCAGATTGAATTCAGAGTGTAAATTATGCACATGAACAGTATTCCAAATATGTCACTGAAACAACCTGTGTGGAGTCTCTCATTAAATACAGGCCACTCTAGAAAGCAGCCATGATGTCTTCTGCTCATATAAGCTGATGTGTAACTCTCAGGTCTTTGGGTTTCTTTATTCCAGTTGCACCAATTTGTCCTATGATCAGCGTTCTTCGCTCAGTTAATCTGTTTTGGCTTCAGCGCATTAAAAAATATATTAGACATCAGAATTAGATATTAACACAAGCAAATGGCCAAGAAAATGAATAAAGACAACTATTAAGAAAAAAATATATAGCTGTTTCCTTGGCAACAGTAGCAGCATTTCCAGTCCAGTCAATAAAAGTCTTTCTGCGAGTATTGATGAATTCAAACCTTAAGAAGTAGCTTCTGTTCATAATAATTATTTATATATGGGGTGTTTTTTCCCCTTGCAAATAAATGCTTTATTATTTAAAATGGATGAGATAACTCTACATTTTTGACTAAATTTTTCTGCAGTCAGTCAATAGAGGCTGCAGGGAAAAACACTGATGGAAGCAGAGTCACACTGAGTGCCTAAGATTAGACACATACATGGATATATGATACACAGGTAAAAGAGCAGCAGCAGAATCACAGAGACTCACACTGAGCTCAAATGAAATGAGTGTGCACACTGATAATGAGTCTTCAACTTGAATTATTTAACACACAGTTAATAATGTACTAAGATATGCTAATGCTCGGTAAAACAGATCCGGAAGGTTAGCCGCAACACACAAGGTGATAGATTTGGATTGTTTGTTATGTATGAAACTGTTACTGTTTGAAATCATGATTTTGAGACCGATATACTGCAGCTCCATGGTAGAGATGCTCAGTTATGGTTCATGTCTGATTTGTGACATTAATTTTAACCTGTAAATAACTGTTATAGACACTGTGTTTATAACACTGGTTTTATGAAAGTGCCTGGTGCAGGGATTTCCACAACGGAACTGTATCTACCTTTAAATTGTGACATTTCAGTGACCAGAGCATACAGTAATTATTCCATATTCTCTGAATATTTTTATTGAATGAATGTATAACTGAACTTAAATGTATTTATAAACTTTTCCAAGCATCAAGTGTGAATTCCTTTCCATGTTTGCTTTTTAAAAACTAATCCTTTGGGGGGGGGTTCTTTTTACATGCTGTCACAGCATCATAAAAACCTTTTTCTGTCACTGTATGTTGAAGCACAGACGTGTATGCCACAGTAGTGATGAAGGTTCAAGCTCTTGGCCTGAAATGCCTAATGCCTATGCAGTCTGTGAATCTTTAGCTGATATTGTATGCGTAGATGATGAAATCCTCAAACAAACCGTATTTTAGTTTGCATCCAATTCTTTCACTGTTGAGAACCTTGCTGTTGCACACAATCATAACGTTCAACTTTTGGATCAAGGTTTTCTGTATAAGCTGTTTGACCTTTATGACACTAAATCTGCAGCATAAAACAAGCTGAAGGAAAAGCAAGTCAAGAACAGGACCTCCAGTACAGGTGTTCAATATAGGTAATATAGGTGGGTGCATACTGTGCCATTCGTATGCTGAACTAAAAATGATTTGTTCACATCCATCCATCACTCCATATCCTACGACCAAGCACTGGGGAGAACATGCAAACTCCACACAGAAAGACCCCTGCTGAGGTTCAAACCAGGAACCTTCTAGCTGTGAGGCAACAGTGCTGACCATCAAGACACTGTGCTGCCATGTGTTAACATGAAAACAAAACTATCTGCAGATGGCTTTACAGCTTTAGATTCACTTTTAAACCCATGGATCTATATAAATTAAAAAAAAGCATGTTAATTTCTCCATAATTTACAACTTGACTGTAGATCATTTCGTGTTAATTAAAACTGTGTATGTAATAAAATGTGCCATCCAAATACGTATGCTGGTGTAGATTCTCATTCAGCTCATTGTAATTTTCAAGGGCTTGAATCAGGGTAACCTTATTGGTATTTAAAAGTGTATGGCACTCCATCCAGAGAGCTTTGTCAGGTCAAGTTTCAAGCTTATAAGATGTTAAAGATGTTATAAGATGTTAAAGTTGTATATACAGTAAATCACTGACCCTCTCGTCACTTCTGTATGTTTTTGCACTTTTTTGTCCACAGTGTTTTACCCTTTTTTGGTCACAGGAATCAAGGTCAGAAGGATCTTTTCTAAACACTACAACAGGTCCATCAAACACTAACAACACTTGCAGACGAAATTGGGTTCATCCTGAGGACAAAACACTCAAACAGAAACTGAGTGGTGTTGTATATACAATCCAGTGCAGTGAGGAGTTCACGGACCTTTACATCGGAGAAACTAAACAACAACTCCACAAAATTTATGCAACAGAGGAGAGCCAGCTCATCAGTTGAAAAATTCAGCAGTTCACCTGCATCTCAAGGATGAGGGACACTTACTTGAGGACAATAACGTACAAGTTTTGGACAGAAGAGATGGTTTGAAATGAAATGAAAAATACGTTATTCATGAGAGGAGAGAGGAGCAAAAGAATCTATGTCAAACAAAAAAACCAATATTAAACAGAGGAGGCGGACTCAGGGAGGGCATATTTGGCCATGAAACCAAAATCACATAAACAATGTACAGTGGACAAAACCTCTTAATGACCCACAGGAGTGACGGTAGGGTGGGTGATTTACATATGAATCCAATAGCTTTTAAAGACAGTACTGCCCACCAGTCAGTCTGAATTAACAAAGTCTTCTGGATGGCTTTGGCAAGTAATGCATTATGTTGAAATTTCATTATATTGGTATCGGAAAAAGTATTCTTCAGGTATGGGACAAAGTATCAGTTTTGGTATCAATATTGAAAAATGTTAAACTAGAAAAGCCCTCGGAGAGCGCAGACCTCCGCCAAGCACAACAATTCCCCCATTTAGCGATATACACCATAAATATTAGTTGTACATATAGCACTGCCAATATGGGACCACTAAAAAAGTACCATATCTTCCTTTATTTTGTGATGCACACAAAAATAAATTATAATACTATAAGAATTTCATCCAATATTTGTTTCCAAAGTCAATATATTGAAATTAAACAACCTAAATGCCTTATGATTTCCATTTATTTACATTATTATTTTCAAAAACCAAAATTGTATATTTTTTTAAGAAGTAAGTACTTCACTTAGAAAAACTAATGACAAAAAAAAAAAAAGATTTTAATGATTTAAAACATTGAAAAATTAAATTTGATAGAGGTTCCCATTGTCAATCCATGAGTCAAATTTCATGAGTTTTGGGCAATAATTAACGGAGATATTGAGAATCAAAATGTTTGGCCCCATTTACCACAGTGTTATTGAAAATGTGAAAGTGATCCAGAATCCAGGAAGAAATCCTGGATGGATCACATTGTGGTAAATGGGGATTTCCAGGATTTCTTCCGGATCACATACAAAATGAAATCAGTTCTTCCTTTTCACATTTCCAAAAACTCCTGAAAATTTCATCAAAATCAAGATAACTCAAAAAAAAAAAAAAAAAAATTGAGTTAACTTGAACACAGACAAACAGACAGACAAACTAACATATAAAGGCCGGCAAAAACATAACCTCCTTGGCGGAGGTAATGATGCTCAGCTTTTGTGTGATCCGACCAATATAGCTTAGTAAATTTACCGTTCAGGAACTGAGAGACAAATTAATTACAGCTAGATTAGTTAAGATCGTAAAAGGAAACGGAAATAAGACGCTTTTACATTCCTGAGCTGACGATTATGCGTTTTTCTCCTCTATCATTACTTGAAGACGGTCCCTAACCGTCAGCCTGGTGTGAACATGGGACACATTATGGGCTTTCAGGTGTTCAGTTCGGTGAAAATAAACCTGTAGTTCTTGTCTTTTATTATTTTTAGAATAGGGAACTTTTGCCCTTTTGTTTCGTGTGAGACTTCACCTGCTGACACGAAAGATACGGGTACAACCAGCTTGCATACTTGTCACTGGCTCGCTGCTGCAGCCTTTTCTTTGGGCTCTTCTGTCTATCCGAAATGAAAAGAAACGGCGCGTACAGGTTTTTGTCAGTTTTCTCCTGCTTCATCGTTTGTGTGTTTTTATTTTTATTCTGGTTCTTTGTGTTTTATTCAATGGTGCTTGCACCATAGCAGTCAGAAACTAAGAAAACCAGGAGCTAAGCTAAAAGTGACAGGCTGGTTACCCATACTGCACTGCTTTATTGACAAATCCGGGATCACATGATTCGCTTCACCAGGAAGTAACTGTGGAGGGTAAGTGCACAAAGCCTGCTTCAGTTTGATGTATAAATACGTGTTTGTCTGCTGTAGTCTCAGCTATTTGGTTTGATTTATTGCACTGCCACATGTAAATGTATATTTTACTGTGGAGTCTCGTCGATTTTAAAAAGCGTCTAAACTAAAAAATGCAGATGCTTTTTTTCTATGGGACTTCACTGGAGGATGTTCCAGCCATGAAAACTAGGACATTAATTTAAACATTTAGTGACTCAAAAGTCCATAAGGGACGGGTTTATTGCCACAATCAGCTTAACTGGTCATATTTATTATAATTACCTGGTAGATGTCCAAATGAACATTAACCAAACTCTAGTTAACTATGTTGTTATATTGAAATATTTATCAAATCATAGCCTCTTTTATAGTCTGAATTTTAAAGCAAGCTTTGATGTCTGCTTCCAAATGCTGTGGGTGGATGCATACCTCTGTCCAAGCACTTGCCAGGTTTAAAATATTTAAAATATCTAGATTTTTCCCCTCCTAGCTTTTGTGGCCATTTGTTCAGTTTCAGGGCCATCTGTCCTTTCATTTGTCAGAAACTGGCCTGTTAAGATGGTAAATGTTAAAGGCAAAAAAAGTGGAATAATGTTAACAAATACAATTTCCTCATAGAAGGAGACATGATTAATGTAAAGTTGAAAATGTATACATTTTCATGACTGTAAGTGCATACAGTACCAGTCCTATCAAGATAGATAGATAGATAGATAGATAGATAGATAGATGAAAAACATTATTAATCATTTTCCAGTACAGCTGCGACATTACATTAAAACAACAGACAGAGCAAAGCCAAAAACAAAATCAAAATATAATTTTAAACCACAGAGAATATCTAAAAATGTAAATGTATAAATATATCTGAAAAATTGTAAGGAGCAGCAAAATTAAACGTGAAATGAAATAATTTACCTGAATGCGCAACGGAACAATATGTGTTTGGAAAAATGCGAAGTTTGCGAGTTTAAAAGCAGCAACTTGTACTCTGTTTTTTTTTTTTTTTATTTTTTTTTTTTATTGCTGGTGTGTTTTAAATATCTATTAAATAATATAACTGTTCAACTATGCTTGTGATAGCACAAGTTTACATCATTTCTCAATTTCTGAGTAGTTATTTTGAACCTCAAACCCAAAGCTTGAACAAAAATTGAGGCAGAAATTTAAATTAGACCCAATTCTCTCTGAAAGTGACTGGAACTTGTGGATTTTGCACTTGATTAATTTCTCAGTTATATTAATTAATCTTTCACCAGAAAAAAAGGCTAGAATATACATTTTTTTTTGGTAACAACACAGAATTGGTATATGGATATAATCTGATTAATTGTTTGGCATTTCATCACAAGTTAGCACTTAGCTGACAGAATAGTCTCAGATTTGTTTATCTAAGCTTACGCATGGTAAATGGTAAATTATTTGTATTTTACTGGTTTTACAAATTGCTCTACACTGTAACTCTTAATCATACATTCACACACGAGTATCCACTCACCAGAGATGGCACCAACCATGTGAGGTGAAAGCCTGACATCAGAGACAGCTTTGAGTTCAGCGTCTTCACTTCATCATAAACGACTTTTATTATTGGGCATAACTGATCTGTATTTTACTTCTTAATTTGAGCCTAACTATGAAGATGCTCATGCTCAGACCCAGTGATAGCCCATTAAGAGTTTGACAGACGTGTGTAAGGACGCTTGATATAGATCTTGTCTACTGGCTTTTATTTTTACAGCCTAAAATCCCTGAGATCACTGCTATTGAGTGTATCTCTTTACTATTTTTGTTGTGGGGCCTTATGACAAGCAGGACTATCAGAGGTCATAAACTTAGCAGCTAAAAGCATTATTAAGGTTTTTTTTTTTCTCCCTACGTGGGAGTTTTTTACCTGCCATTATCATTGATTGGATTTAATAGTAATCATATTTGCTCGGGGTCATGATTGGTCTCTGTAAAGCGCCTAGAGACATTGCATTGTAACAGACGCTATATAAATAAAATTGAATTGAATTATGTAGCTGGGAGTAGCTCAGGTCCATTCACTAATTTCAGGACTTGACTCCCCATGTTGAAGAGCTTATTTTTGCCAGACAATCAATCCCAAACTGTTCTCAGTGGGTATACAAGGACCTTCACTGGTAGCTCTGTCAACAATAGGCAGCGTAGGTATAAATGAATAAAAGAGAGGTGCAGTTGTAAAAGTGCTGTTATGTTGTGTTGTAACAAAACTGGAAGCTTGTAAGTGTTTTACAACATACTGTTGCTTCATTTTGCAGCTTGTAGAATTTGGCTGAGGAGCTCATCAGTGAAGTTGCGATGGCGTCTGACATCAGTGAAGCATCATCAACCGTTGCAGACCTGAAGCTACAGTTTGCACCTTTCAGCAGTGCTCTGGAGGCAGGCTTCTGGCACCAGCTCACTCAGAGGAAGCTCAATGACTACAGACTGGATGAAAGCCCTAAATGTATCAAAGGATATTACTACAACGGTGAGGAGTGTGGTCAGATGGTGCCAGTGCAGTTTCAATGCTTTACAGACACATGTAGGCTTTAATTATTAATGAATATGTTTCAAATTAAAAGTTTTGTCCACAAATATACCTAACCAGGTGACCCGGTCGGTCTGCCCACTCGCCTGACGCTGGAGTTCAGTGCATTTGATGTGTAAGTACGACATGGTAAATTATGTACTCAAAGGTGATTTGAAGTTATTAATTGTGAAATGCACTGTGAGGCCATTTGCATTGTTAATTCAAAACGCAGCTTGAAAAATGTTGCATTTCTGAATCTGATCATGTGGGCTCTAACTTCTTTTGATGAAGTTTTGTCTCTTATAGTCTGAGGTTTATAATGTGGTTTTGTAAAAGTAGGTGCAAAAATAACATTTTTTACATTATTGATCAAACATTGGATAACATAAATTAATAGAAAATGTAATATAAGTGGTATGCTTAATTTATAGTTTAAAAAAAAAAAGTTATTAATTAAATCTACAGACCTATAGCTCCAGTTGAAGAATTTTTGTTTGGCTTTGTGTTGTTACAGTTGGAGCACAAGGCTCACCCGACTTCTGACAGAGAAAGCTGGCTCTGGACTTAACATTCTGCTTATGAGAGGCTTCTTAGGAGAAGAATTTGATTTCTTCTTTAGAGGAAAATCTAAAAGTTTGTGGTGTAATTGCAAGGGGTCCGTTGGTCCGTGATAATGAAATGTATATATTTTTTAAAAAGATCCTCTGACATCTATAGAAATTGATTATTGTATTACTAAAATATGACCAAGACCTTTATCTATCTAAACTACAGAGAGTAACACGACCTTCTTTTTCTCTTTCACAAATGTAATTCATTGTATTTTAATAAGAAATCTTGTTTGCATCGTTGAAGGTACTGCATGACATTGTTAATACAAATTTAACATGATCTGCATCATTTTCAAATTATGAGCCCCAGAGCCTCTCAGTGGGCATAAATGTTCATAAATGCCACAATGCAATCTAAAAGGCAGTTTCAGCTGTTTCTGCCAATATACAGGGGGTCCAGGACCCCAAAAAGGTTGAGAACCACTGGCTCTAACATGCACCAGATCCACCTGGTTACCGTGACACGGAATGAAGTAGTTCAGAAAACGGCACACAAAAGGCGTGTGATTACATTTATGTTTTTCAAATAGAAAAGAGTTGTTTGGTGCTGAATGCAAGTACAGAACATTTTTCATTCTTTCCGCAGCCAAACATGTTGAATCATAGGTAACAAGAAATTTCCCAAATAACTACAATACGCAAATACTGAAAGAAACTTCAACATGATTCAACATGAAAAACAAGACTCATCTTTTCCCAGTGCCCAAAACCTTCTGTATAATCTCATCTTAGTTCAAGTGAAAACTTTTATTACACTGAATTCCTGGATTTCACCCATGAATTGCAATGTAACAAATTTATTAACATATCAGTAACATATATGTGAAGCAGACACAATAGGCTTTTATGCAAAGATGCATGAATCGATCTGCTTCCCTAAATGGAGAATTATAAGTACATGTTCCTGCTGCTTCCACCTGCAGGTGCATTTCCCTCATTTTAATTCTCCTTGTCTAACTTCCACCCTTTTACCAGCACCAGCTGAGCCTCAGCAGACATGCCAGGCGTTTTAAAAGGATAAGTGGTTGAGGCATCTCCCTTTCCTCGCCATATCTTCAGCAGCACTCTCTGGGGGCTCAGGAAGCAAACCCTTTAGCTTTTGGAAAAGCATTCACTTCTGATCAGTTCTTTTTGACAGTCATTGGCATTTTATCATCATAATTCATTGACGCTTATAAACAAATTTGCTTATACACACTTCAGAACTTGTTTATGCAATTAAAGCTGTGTCTCGTCCACACTAATTCAAAATGCACCAGAAACGGGGCATGCATCTGGTCATTTCTTAAATACATTTCTACCTTTATTGTCATTGTTTGCAACATATACTTAAAATTTTCCCCTACATTCACACACATGATAAATTGCAGTAAATTTGTAGAGTGCCTTATGCACTTAACCTTTCCAGTGATAAGACAAGCCCCAAATTAGTCTTATAACTGCATTTTGGGGGGAATCCTTGTGGAGCATGAAAACATGAAACTCTTGTGTTCAGATGTCCCTGAAGCCTCCTTCAACAAATACTATGTTTATTTAAAGATGTGTTTAGCTGTTTTGAGCTTCAGAGTGAGTTACTGGCAAAGTTAAAATAAAAAACAAGAAAAAAAAATAACAACAAAAAAATAAATACATAAGAAAGTCCAACAAATTTAAACTATATTTCATTCATTCATTTTCCATACCTGTTTCTACACCTGTTCTTTTATAAGGACAAGAATAAACCTTTATGATCAACTATATTCATATTAACAAAATGTATTGGTAAGATGCATATCTGTGTAAAGCTGCAGTGGAAGTAAATAACCTCAAGTTAAAGCTGCGTGTGGTCTTATCGGTTATAGAGCTGTTTCTTGAAGAAGTTAAACAGCTAAAATATTCTACATTTTGTAAATCCCTAGTATTAAGGCTTATTTTATTCCATTTATTTTTGCTGTTAGTGATGGACCAACCCCAGCTCGCTGCTGTCCAGCTGTTGGGAACGCTGTATAACACCAACACACTTGATGCCTTTAAGACTGCTGATAAGAAGGCTCTGTTGGAGAAGGAAGCTAAAGAGGTAAAAGGACCTCAGAGATGCATTTTCAAAGACAGCTCTGTGTCCACCTTCTCTCACTTAGTAAGGCACATTTGCCAAAAAGATTATTGAAAACAGATGACCGCATAACGATTTTTTTTTTTTTTTTCATCTGCTAATGTTGCATAGATATGGGCTGCCATACAGTCTGGGGCTGCACTGAAAGGACCCATCTATCCTCTGCAGATTTATTCTCCTGACCTTTGCAGTACGTATAAATAGTATCATTTACATGTCTTATTTCCATATATTCATGATATTTATATGTGCTTTTTTTTTTAAATTTCATTTTTGCCACTTTGTAAATGTGATCATCTCTTCGCAGGACCTGAAGAAGTACCACTTCTATTACTGGTTCTGCTTCCCTGCACTCTGTTTCCCAGAGGGGATCAAGGTTGTTCAACAGCCCTCCAGCCTCGAGCAAGTTTTCTCAGAAAAACAGGTTGGCTTTTTAACAGCTAATGGAATTGATATTTAGGATATTTAGGATATTTAGGAGTACACACTTTGAAGTTATTTTAGTTGATGTGTCACCTCTTCCTCTTCAAAAGTGTTTTCTTTTTTCATGCATGACTTAAAAAGACGTTGGTCTCGTGTTCATGATCAGCACAGATTCTCTGACAGTATTTCAGCTTCAAGTCCCCATGAAATTAAATTTGATATTTTTATTGTTATCTATAATGGACTAGTATCAACTTCAGCAACCACAAAAAAAAAAAGTAAATCTGTAGGGGTTCTTAATGGCATTTTCTAATTTTCCCCAAAAATAATTAAGTGCTCGTGACTCACTTGAACTCTGAGGGTTGTGCAAACTTTTCAACCAATTAAATTTGATGTAGAACTGATGTAGAATGATCTATGGTGGGGGGGTAGATGTTTTAAGCAGATCATGGTTTGAAAGTCTCAGTTTGTAGGTGTTTACGTAATTCAGTTAAGACGGACATAATTTCTAACTTTATCTAAAAGTGTTACACTATACACTGCCTGACCAAAAAAAGAAGTCGCCACCAAAAAAAAAGGTCATACACTCTGATATTTCATTGGACCGCCTTTAGCTTTAATTATGGCATGCATTCTCTGTGGCATTGGCTTCTGCAAAGTCACAAGATTTATTTCCATCCAGTGTTGCATTAATTTTTGCCCGTGCTATCAGGGAAGCATGATGGAATAACCTGGGCATTCAGTATATTCAGGTAGTCAGCTGACCTCATTCTTTGAGCTCATACTGTTGCTGAACCTGGACCTGACCAACTGCAGCAACCCCAGATCAGAACACTGCCCCCACAGGCTGGTACAGTAGGAACCAGGCATGATGGGAGCATCACTTCATCTGCCTCTCTTCTTACCCTGATGCTCCCATCACTCTGGAACAGGGTCAATCTGGACTCATCAGACCACATGACCTTCTTCCATTGCTCCAGAGTCCAATCTTTATGCTCCCTAGCAAATTGAAGCCTTTTTTTCAGTTAGCCTCACTGATTAGTGGTTTTCTTAAGGCTCCACAGCTGTTCAGTCCCGACCCCTTGAGTTCCCTTCACATTGTGCGTGTGGAAATGCTCTTACTTCCACTATTAAACATAACCCTGAGTTCTACTGTTGTTTTTCTTTGATTTGATCTCACCAAATGTTTAAGTGATCGCCGATCACAATCACTGAGGATTTTTTTCCAGCCACATTTCCTCCTCGAACGACAATGGTTCCCACTATCCATCCAGTTTTAAATAATGTGTTGGACAGTTTTGGTAATTTCTGCAATCTCCTTAGATGTTTTCTTCACTTGATGCATACCAATGAGTTGATCCTTCTCAAACAGACTAACATCTTTTCCATGACCACGGGATGTGTCTTTCCACATGGTTGTTTAGGAAATGAGAAGCAACTCATTGGATCAGTTGGTGTTAAATAACTTGTTGCCAGCTGAAACAATCATCCATGCAGTAACTATCCAGTAGGAGACTCGTGCCTATTTGCTTAGTTAAATCCAGGTGGTGACTTTTCTTTTGGCCAGGCAGTGTACTTTGTGTATATAAATATATAGCAACAATACTTTTTTCTGTTTGTTTGTTTGATCAATTTCCATAAGTATTTCCCAAAAAGGTGGCATTTCCTTATAATTTGGTACACATACTCCATGACTTACTCAATCATTGTACACAATACTCAGTGTATATTAATAGACATGCACATCTTGCTAATGGGTAGGTCACTAATGAAATACAACATTTTCAACACAGAATGGTGCTCTCTGTGAATCCTGTTAAAGAATCATTTCTTTCCCAGATTGCTGCCCTGCAGGAGGCCTATGATGGCCTGTGTTTGAAAAGTGGGACCACTGCTGTTCCTTACTTCCTAATGAAATACTCAGATCATTCTGTCCACATGGCTCCACTCAGTGACTGGGAGACATTTTTCACTGACACTAAGAAGGTAACTACTTTAAGTCATATTTAGATACAACAGTATCATTTATTGAAATATTTATGCTATATTTCTATTTTTTGTGTGTAACTGCACTAACATTTTTCAAATTACTGTCTATATGTAATGTTTACTGATTGTGCATTAAAATGCTTTCATTCATTTTCATGTCATGGAAGACTTTTGCCAACTGTCTTAAATTCAAAAGGGACTATTATTTTTATTTCAGTGATTTATCATGTCTATTAGGTCAGAGTTTATTGAATACAACACTCTTGCATAGTTTCATAAGTCCGTGTCCATCTATTCAGACATCTGTTGTTCCTTTCCACAACAGCATCACAACAATCCTTTGGTAGTTTACACACCCTTTCTTTGGTTTCTGTAGGCTACTGTGGGAGTCTACGATCCGTGTACTCTGTCTCAACATCCAGGCTGGCCTCTGAGAAATCTGTTGGTCCTCTTGGCTAACCAGTGGTAAAGCACATTTCTGAATATGTGTGTTTGTGTATGTGTTCATACAGAAATGAGATGAGGAAACTCTCTAGATTGCATTCAGTGTGGCTGATCAGTGTGAAACAGATTTTCAAAATCATGTGGTCTCTGGTAAATTCACTTCACCAACCAACTAGCGTATTTAGTCAGGGAAAAACAAACAAACAAAAACAGGAAGTCTCTGCTGAACAGTATTAATGATTTTGACATGTTTTCTGCTTTTCTTTTCCTACACCGTCTCACTGAGGAAGAAATATTTGTCCACTGTTTACTCACAGAAGTGTTGTGAGAGTTAAGTGACACTGAGATTTGTTGGATTCCATCCACTAGTTCCTAAATAATAATATTTACTTACAGAAACATGACTTCTTGTGTTAAAACTGCACAATTTTCCCACAAACCTACATATTTTTCTGAATGGGGTCAGTTTTTACAGGACTCTCTCACAATATATCATACTATATAAGTCAGGCATTCCACAGTGTTTTTATTTAGTCATCTTTGTTTGCAGAGGATGTGTGTATTCATGTCATTGGAAGGTACTTTTATCCCTCCAAAGATTTTTGTCATTATAGCTTTATATCTTCACTCATAGATGTGAATGCTTCAGGTCTCGGCCCTCTGAATTGTTGTGCTGCTTCCAAAAACACCTATCAAAACTAAAATCAAAACTGGTACAAAACTAAAAAGATGTTTTGTGAGTTTCTTACTTTTGTTGAAGCACAGTACTGGTTTGTTAAGCCACGCTCCACACATACAAAGGCTGCTGTTTGCAGACAGCTGAGGGACTATTGTGTGAACTAACACACATGACATTACAGCGTACTGTAATGAAAAGAAAGTACACCCTGTTTCTCTTCTAAGGATTCAAATAACAAAGCAGTTCCCATGATGTAGAACCAATTTACTACTTCAATAGCTTGAAGTAATTATTTAGTGTAAGTGTTTCATTCTGGCCAGGTATCTCAGCTGCCGTCTCATCTGTCCCAAAGGCATTGCTCCAAATGTCTTGTGGTTTGTTCAGATGCAACTTAGCAGACATAAGACATGCTGCCGTGTTCCTCTCAGAGGAAACATGTTTTCTTTGGCATAATAAGCCAAACAAGCCGTATGTGTTTAGTCTTTTTCTAATTGTACTGTCATGAAGTTTTTTCTTAACTGAGGCCCGTAGTCTGAAATGCAAAATACCGTATTGGCCCAAATATAGGACGACTCTGATTATAAGATGAGCCCTTTTTTTCCAATATCACTTTGGGAAAATAAAAATATGATGAAGACAATAATATTTTTATTGGACAATTACTATAGGAAACGAATCACACAGAGATAACATTCTGTTGTATTGTTGAAACATTTTAATGATTTAATCTTTTTTAGGAAGTTTGGTGCCATACTTAAGGTGCAGGTATGTGTCAGGTTTCCCTGTTATTTAAGATCAAGGTATAGTATTATTTGATAAACTTTATTCTCTTAAAATCTGAGACTATGACTCAGTGAATAAGCAACAACTATGTATTTCAATAACTGCACTAATGATGGTTTGTTCAATTTCAAGAACAACATTATTAACTGGTTGGTCACGTGGTTCCTCCATGTTACATCAGATCCTGCTCCATGCCTTCACTGTGATGCTTACTGGTTACTTCGGTGCGGCTCCATCTTGCGGCGCTGATGTGTAATGTTAATAGAAAAGTCTAGTCCTCGATTAAAAGAGGAGCCATTTTTGAGAATATGATTTCTAGAATAAAATATCTTCCTATATTCAGGGCAATACGGTATTTGATTTGATTTGATTTTGTCTCAGCATTACACAGTCATTACACAGACACTGAGATGAACCTTTTCCATACTGATGGACAGTGATTTAAAATTATTGCTTATGTTTTTCCTCTGGTACATTAACACACACCTGAATGCTCCTGACCAGCTGCCAAAATGTTTGATTTTATAGAGGTGCTCACTCATGCTGATGATCAACTAATCAAGTTCAGTTGATGAGCAGCACTTGACTCCTTCTTACCCTTTTACGTCCTCTTAATCACTTAATGATTGTTTTATTTACATAATGTATTATCTGAGATGTATTTACATAATTTTAGGACGTGTAAGGAGGACCTGATAATTTGTGTGTGTGTACACCAATACGTGAAATGTTAGAAATACTGTATTAATACTGTTTTCAATCAAGTGGGTAGGGATGCTGTTGTCTTCTACCGATATCCAGCGAGTGCTGAATTGTCCCTGCCTGTAATTATGGTCAAGAGAAGGAAAATCTCTGTCAGATAAATAACTTGGCACACAAATCCAGTTTTCTCCAGTTGAGTCCCACCTCCAAAATAATTATTGCTAATGTGATTAATGTGCTATGTGCTAATGTGATTAGTGCTAATGCCCATCAATCAAAAATGCTGACTGCTGAGGTAAAGTCTGCTGTTCAGCTGTGTCTGCAGAGATGGCAGCTAAGAAGAGGCAGGTGGAGATTAGTTTTCTAATATAAAAGCGTGAGTAAAAACTTGAAGAAAATAGTTTGTCAGTTGCTCATGAGTCCACAGTGATGGCAGCAGGCCACTCAGCTGTTTTCTTTTTCTTTGTTGGACATCATGCCTTAGACATGAACATTCAAAGAGGATTTCCTCACTTTTCATATAGATTGGGTATCAATCGTGGTTCTGTCAGGTGACAAACAAACACTACCGCGTTGTCGCTTAGTTATTAATATATTTGTGCCTCTCCTCTCCCCGTCCTCCATCCTCTCTGTCCCATCTCTCCCTCCTCATTTTTTCCTTTATCTGGCTGGTATTTGGCAGGAAGGTCCCCCCTTATGAGCCAGGTCCTGCTCAAGCTTTATTTCCTCTTAAAAGGGAGTGTTGTCTTGCCAATATTTGGCTGAAAGATTTTTTTTTAATGTTTTTTTTTCTCCCATTTTTCACCATTGTTCCTCTAATTAAGATTTAATAATATTAGCAACAGTTAATAGTATTTGCTCAGGGGTCATGCTCTGGGTCTCTGAAAAAGACCTAGAGACAATTTGTTATGTAATAGACGCTATACAAATAAAGTTGAAGTTAATTTGAAAAGATTTCTTACTCAGTTGTATTTCTGTATTTTATAAGACATTTTGATTCTTTTTTTCCTCCTACCTACACTTCACAATATTTTTTCGGTGGGTGATGTGTCATTTTCATTGCTTGCTTCTCCTTCAAGTGCACGTACGTATGTTTGTGTGCTTCTGTCAGGGGCTCTCACCTGGACGTGGTGCAAGTGCTGTGTTTTAGGGACAGAACTCTGCAGGGAAGCCGCTCCATTCAGCACAGTGTCGTCTTCCAGGTCAAATTACCTGATCTTCCCAATAATGCAGGTATGTATGTGTTTAGATGTGCACAAGACACTATGTAGCATGTGTTTTGTATGATGATGTAGCCCTGCATGTCCAAACATTTGTACCCGACTGTGTGTTGCTATACTTGTGGGAATTTGTCTATATTTTTACTAATATGATCCCACTGTCTTGGCTCACTTTCCACTGAGATTATCTACTTCCTTTTCAAGCCACACTAATCTCTCAGTGTACTCGTTACTCCTTTGTCTGCCGAATTAATGAGGAAAGCAATTTAAATGGTAATAGCGGGATGGGATAGAGGATGGGTCTGTTATCTGTGAAGGTTTTTGTGGAGTTCAAATGAGCCATCTTTCTTTCCCTAAGTCTTCCCTGTGAGCAAATTATGACTTTTAATTAACTCACAGAGGATGTATTGATGGAATAAAAATTGATGCACCTGTTCTGTTTCCTTGGATAGATTTGGTAGTGCTTTGAAAGGAGTTAACCAGTCCACCATGGCCTAAATTTTAAGATACACACGCTCAGCCAAGCCATCATTATATTATCTTATCCTGCTTATCTTTAAATCATGAAAATATAAGGGAAATATATGTATGCAATGATTTCTTTAAGTTGAACACAGCAAAAAACTTGAGATTAGATTATATTAAACCAGTTTTTCTGATGTAAGGTGCCCATTTTAGATCGCACTGTAATACACAAAAGCACATGTGCATCTAGCAGCCAATGCTGAATAGCAGCGAGTAAAAAAAAAAAAAAAATAAAATAATAATAATAGTAATCAATTGCATGAGCTGTTTCTAGTGTTGCATCAGAAATTTATGAGGGTGCTGGAGAGAAAATTAATTTAAAATAAAATTAAATAAAATGATAGTATAATTGGAAAAGCTAATGATGTTACAAATGCTCCAATTGCAAAATTTTCTTGGCCAGTTCCTACATTTACAGTCATTCTGTGTGTCTAATCCAATCTCTCTATTTTTATGTATGCATTTCTAAATGGTAGATTAGATAATAATAAATAAGAATAATATGGCTGAAATCTTGCCACCACCATTTTATTTTCAACCTTAAATTAATTTGATACAAGCAGTTTTGTGTGAGTTTTTACAAACAGGGTTATAACACGTGACTTTACTGTTCTGAGGAGGCTTCACATTTCTGTCACTCTGTTGTGAAGAAATTTATATTTCTTACTTTTATTCTTAAATGTTTTTTTTTTTTTAATAGTGTGTCCTAAAAGTGTAGGTTGGGAGAAGAATCCAAAGGGGGCCATGGGACCCAGAATGGTCAACCTCAGTGAATGCATGGACCCTAAAAGGTAAAACACATCAAGAAAAATATGTTAAAATATAAGGGAGTGAGAGACTGGGAATCTCTGTTACTGTAGGTATTCAAACTATGTGGCTGATTGTTTCAGTTCACTGTCTCCAGGCTTGCAGAGTCATCAGTGGACCTGAACCTGAAGCTAATGAGATGGAGGCTGGTTCCTTCTTTGGACCTGGACAAAGTGATCAATACTAAGTGTCTTCTCCTTGGTGCCGGGACGCTGGGCTGTAATGTTGCCCGGACTCTCATGGTAAGGTTTGGAAAAAAACAAACAAATGTCCTGTCACAGTGTAACCAAATCCTTGATTGAATACACTTTCATTTCTTTACCCTTTCACTATTTACTCTTCATTAAAAAAGTACCTCGGTGTAATATATAGATCCAAACTGAAATGAAATGAGAAGGCTCTATTACCTGCACATTGGTTTATACATTATTTATGAATTCAAGTTCTCCTTTTGAAATGCAGACACCACCACCCACTTACTGTCACTGAAGCTCCTCTTAAATTGCTGCTAAGGTCAATGTTTATGTTGATAAGTGGCAGTTAAGGGCCTCAGAATGATGTGAGTAATTTGTTTTTCCTTTGTTCTCCAGGGATGGGGAGTGAGACGCATCACATTTGTAGACAATGCAAAGATCTCATACTCCAATCCAGTTCGACAGCCGCTCTATGAGTTTGAGGACTGCCTTGGAGGAGGGAAGTCTAAAGCTACGGCAGCTGTTGACCGTCTCACCAAAATCTTTCCTGGTGTGGTGAGTCAAACAATGAAGTCTCATTGAGGACTGTGATATACCGTATATAGAGGGTCAAATAATTGATTTCTCCCTAGAAACCCTGCGTTATCTGGGCATCAGTTCTTTTTTCCCCTCATATTTTTTACTTTTCATCCACAAAATCCAGAATTCATTTTAGTTTGATAACACAGGAATATGAGCTTTGTTCCTCTTTGAATGGTCATCTCTAAGATGTGATGACCAAACTGGGGAGAAAATGAGAAGCTGTGTTATCTGCATATTAATGCCACAGGTTTTATTACTTTACTAATGAATGGGTTCTCTGATGAAGATATTTTGCTTTAGGAGTGAATGAAAAAGCAGTAAATCATTCAAAGCAGGGCTCAGGTTGAGTTTGATGGAGCTTGGCCATTATTAAGCCACTTGGAATCGCAAAGAGTGAATGAATATTTATAACGTCAATTATGTATCAATTATCTGTGTGCTGTTTGTAATTCATAAGTGTGAGTGGGCGACAGTAAACTGCACTTCTGGTTGAGAGTTTGAGAACAACGTCAATGTCAATCTCATATACAGTGCCGTGAAAAAGAATTTTACCTCCTTCCTGATTTCTTATTTTTTCGCATGTTTGTCACACTTACATGTTTCAGATCATCAAACAGACTTAAATATTAGACATGGATAACCCAAGTAAACTCAAAATGTAGTTTTTAAGTGGTATTTTTTTTTTTTTATTAAGGAAAACATAATATCCAAACCTCTAGATCCAATATCCAAGATCATTCTTCTGCTGTTGAAGTGCACTTCAGCTTGAGGTCAGTAACTGATGGCTGGACATTCTCCTTCAGGATGTTTTGGTAGAGAGCAGAATTCATGATCTATCAATCTAAGCAAGTTGTCCAGATCCTGAAGCAGCAAAGCCGCCCCAGACCATCACATTACCGCCACCATATTTGACTGCTGGTATGATGTTCTTTTTCTGAAATGCTGTGTTACTTTTATGCTAGATGTAACGAGACATGGACCTTTCCGAAAAGTTCAACTTTTGTTTTGAAAGTCCACAGAATGTTTTCCCATAAGGCTCTTGGTTCTCATCAAGATGCTTTTGGGAAAAAGTGAGGCGAGCCTTTATGTTCTTTTTGGTGGTCATCAGTGGTTTTGGCCATTGAACTCTGCCATGCATGTTGCTGTCAGATATGTGTCATTGTTAACCAGTCTCTTTCTGATGGTCAAATCATGACCTTAACTGAGGCAACTGAGGCCTGTAGTTCTTTAAATATTGTTGTCGTGAGTTGTCGCTGTGCTCTTGGGGTAATTTCTGTAGACTGGCCACTCTTGCGAAGCTTCACCACTGTTCCATGTTTTCTCCATTTGTGGATAATGACTCTCACTGTGGTTTGCTTTCGGAATGGCTTTCCAGTGGGCTGAAGAAAAGCAATCATGGACTGTAGTTGTCAGGATGAAAGTGATATTCAGTGATAAATATGAATATGCATGTAAGAAGATAAGCAAAATCCATATAGTGCTGCCCTTGATGCTCACTAATCACCACACCATATCTTGCTCCAAAATTAGTACAAAAAAGTAAAAATGGTAAGTTTGTACTCAAATGTAAAGCCACAGTACTCAGTTGGAAAAGGATTGTCCACTTTGGGTTGGAAATTCAAGTATGATGGGTTCTTGTTCACATGTGGTGGCAGAGCCGGAGATTGATGGATGGATGTATCGGTCTACCGTCGTGAAGAAAGAGCTGAGCTGAAAGGCAAAGGATAGAGACCTAAAAACTCCAAATAAAATCTGTCAAAATGGGATAAGAGTGAGAAGCTCAGTTCCACCGGACAAAGCCAGCAGGCCTGGGTTTCCCCAGGGACATTCTACCTTAGTTTGACTTGGTCTCTTGCTGACATAGTCAGAGGAGTTGTCTGTCACCCCCACAACCTTGTTCTAGATGGGTAGCCAAAAATGGATGGATATAAAAATTCCAAATTTCCAAATACTAATGTTAACACGTAGAGAACTGGTTATCTGGTTATGGTAATTTATCTGTTAACACTCTCAAAATCTTAAACTCTCAACCTTTATTGATTTGGTCTGCCCTTTCAAGTGTGTTTCAGTTTCCCATCAGCAGGCTGGACACCCAGTCTTGAATTATTTTATTTATATCAGCATATATAGAAATGTAATAAGGCTCAGTGAACTTCAGAATATTTTTTTTCTGACTATAAATGTTAATTTATAAGTGCTTACCAAGAGTCATGCATTAGGAAAGCAGAGGACAGCCTGCTTTTTAAAATCTTTGGCTGCTTTTGGTTTCTTGGGTGCTGATAAAACTGACTAAGAGGAGGAATAGGAGACCTATTGAGTCCCCAGTATGTATGTCTCTTCATCCAGCACTTTTCACTGTCTGACTCACTTGCTGTTCAAAGTTGTGATGAATCCCATCCTGAATATCTTTAAGATTCAAGCCTCATTTTTTAATAGCAATCCACCACTGTTTGTATTTATTTGTTCCAATAATGAGGCGCAGTGGGCCGAGATGATAATGTTTCGAGTGAGAAGGCTTGTCAAGTGTTGTATACAAGGCACCCTTATGTGCATAAATATGTGCCATGTCATCACCTTGATAGTTAAGTCTCCAACAAGTCATCTGTCTTGTACATTTTTCTGATTTTCTTATTCTTCTGGATATGAAATGGTAACTGCAGAAACAAGGTTCATGACTGATGAACAGTCCTGTTCTGTTATTACATGTCCAGACTCTCCAGCTGCATTCAGACCGTCTCCTTTTCTATCGATGCAGGTGTCTCTCTGATGTATTTTCTTTTTTTTTTCACAAATATAGGGGCATCAGGTGCTGAAAATACAGGACTGTGTAAATTGAACTAAAAAAAGGTTGCAACCTTAAGAAGGTCAGCAGATTTCACATTTTTGTGTGTGGACAGACATGCACTGCCACCTGACATTTACTGGATAGCTGGTAGATTTTTCTCCTGGGATTTTTTTTATTATCTTTGGTTGAGCTGGTGAGTGGTGGAGATGAAGTTATTGTCAGATCATCATGAAATGCTTTTCTTTTTTGTGAAAAAAATCCAAATTCACATATTTTCTTTTTCTCTTTCTTGGAAATGTGATGTTTATTGAGGTAATTTGAATGTGTTTACCGTGTCTGCAGTGTGAATTCACCCCCTAACTGCTTAGCAACACTTACGTCAAAGTGAAATGTAAATCCGAGACTTGGTTAACAGCTCCCACTCTTGAAATATGGAGAGTGAAAACATAAGATTCATTGGTTCAGTAAAAGCAGCACTTCTTCTTGTTAAAATCAGTCATTGCCTTTTTCTGTGCTTTGGTTGAAATTATTCTTGACATTTCCATTTTCCTCACTGTGATATATATTCAGTCCCTGGAGTTTTGTGAAGTGGTCCAAGGTTTCCAGTGAACAAGAAGGATTCCTGAGCCATCAGAGGCTCTGCTTTATCCATTTAATCAAAAATCATAATTTAAAGCTTTGTTTTCCATAAACCACTGTTGACTAATAGAGTCAAATCTAAATGTTCCCATTTTTTTTTTGTAGACATCTCCGCCAACAGCAGGTGGAATCAAGTAAACCTTGTCTTTTTTGCATCCTGAGCATTCAAAACATTTAAATTAAAGGGGTAAATGTTCCCTTAATGTGTGTGTGTGATCACATAAAAATCACAGAGTTACTTTTCTTTTTCCTGTGTTCAAAATAATTCAAAATAAAGCCTCAGGATTTGTTGTTATGCTTATAATTGAGTGTGTTAGATTTTCTTATTTGGACACAGATTAGTTATATAAATTGACTCAGTTGGTGTTCCATGTCTCATTTTCTCTGCCTTTCTGACAATGTCAATTTTCCTCCTCTTTTCCTTCCTTTTGCAGAATGGAGAGGGTTACAATATGAGCATCCCAATGCCTGGCCACCCTGTGAATTTCTCTCAGGCTACTCTTTCTCAGGCCCAGAGGGATGTGGAGCAGCTGGAGAAGCTCATTTCAGAGCATGATGTGGTGTTCTTGCTGATGGACACGAGGGAGAGCCGCTGGCTTCCTACAGTGATAGCTGCCAGTAAAAGAAAGGTGGGTAGAAAGAAACAGTACTGTAGAATGATCATTTCAGACTGGCACCTGTAGGGCTGGGAGACAGAGCACAGTATCAGGTATAATTAGTTTTCCTTTTTTTTTTTTTTCCTTTTTATTCAAGTAATTACTGTTCTAATGACATGCAATGTAAAAATGGGCACCTGCCATGGAGTGTCCTCGCAAATTATAATAATGCATTGTGGAGCCTTCTTGTTTCATTAGAGAGTAGCTGCCACCAATCCTTAGTCATGGGATTTTTTTTCATACGTTTCTAATTTCTTCAAAAGATGGGCAAAAAAAAAAAGAAGTAGTAAACAGCTTGATACAAACAATAAACCACCAGGAAATAAATTGTATGTGTCCAGTTCTGTGATATTTGCTGTGATTGAGCTCCATTTTTGCTCAACTTTAAAGTACAAAACATACTGAAATAACTTGTCCTTATAACTTTTGATATCATTGCTTTATGAAAGGATTTAGCACAGTGGTTCTCAAACTTTTAACACTTCGTACCACCTGAGAAACTCTTCAGCTCTCTGAGTACCACCATGATGACCAATTTTAAAATATAACCATATATGCCTTCTCGATTAGCTTTAAATCCACAGGAGAGATGTTTATTCCTTATTGTGGTTATTTATTGTTACCTGATTTTCGTTTGAAACGTATTTATAATGCATTGCATGTTTCCGATTTAATTTTTTAAAAAAAAAGTAAAAATGTGGAAAGTCCCTGACGTTCCCCCACATACCAACTGAGGGCGCTGTGGTACGCGTCCCACAGTTTGCGCACCACTGATTTAGCATATTCTGTCCTCATTAAGCTCATCTCATTTGGTTGAATTTTGGTGTGTGTGCTTTGTGAAAACCTTAACTGTCACCCTTTACTCATCAGCTTGTGGTAAATGCCGCTCTCGGCTTCGACACATTCGTTGTGATGCGCCACGGCCTTAAGAAACCTGCCGTCAGTCAGAGTGTTTCCACGGGGACCGACTCTTCCACTTCCGGTTCCTCTGCTTCCTCTTCATCCTCCACACCAGGTGGATCTGCTCCCAACGTGCCAGGGTCCTCTCTGTTTTCCAACATCCCAGGGCACAAGCTGGGCTGTTATTTCTGCAATGACGTCGTTGCTCCGGGAGACGTGAGGAAAGCACACAAACATCAAAGACACATTCAACACATTTAATACACAGACAGCCTTGGAAACTTTTTTTTTTTCCTTCTCCACTCACTCATTAGATTTACAAGTGATAATACGGTGGATCAAATGACTACTTGATGATTTGATGACTAATTCAAAAATCACTCAGAAATCTTATTTGCAGCCATAACGGACCGCAGCTGTTTTAACTCTGATAACCTCACTATACACTAACTACAAAATGAAATCATTTCTTAGAAGTTTATAGAGACCAAAAGGAGCTAATTTTGTACATAAAGGTGTCTTGCTGTGATTAAAAGTTTCAAACATAACATCAGTGATGTGTTTCAACCCTGTTCTGCTGCTCCAAGTTAACAGAGATAAACTCATACAGCCATAAGTTGTGTGTGTCAGCTCAAGTATTCCAATTATTCTAACATTTGCTCTGAAATAGTTTGAGTTTCTCTTGTGGTTGCCATATAATCCAGATTTTTATTTTTTCTTAATCATGTTTATACATGACATTACAATGCGAGTGGGCTTGAATCAAGTCTGTCCTCTTGTGAAAATCCCACTTTGCACGCCACCCACATTCTGGTTGATCTCCCAGATACGTTTTGTGTTTCCTTTTTGTGGTTTTCCCTCATTATCTTTTCACACATATGAGGGTTTTTTTTTTCAAAAAGATAGAAAAGGTCAGATCTATTTGTTTAAAATCTAGCTTGATTAAGCTCTGAGTTCTATTAACGCCATTCGGACTTCTACCCACGGGATATTAACATTGTGTTAACATCCAAATTAGTGACACTGTCTCCTCTCACTTATTTCTAGAAGTAGCTATGAATTGATACATGTAAATAATGCAATGAAGATGGAAGTGGCTCGTTCAAGATATATATTCCTGTGTAACATATTGCCACACTCTCACTATTTTCTCGATCAATCAACTGTCATAATCAAGTGAAACTTGTTCTCTATTAACTTGTCGATCAAACTCTTTAGTCTGCAATGTAATATTCAATTTACTGTCAGACGAACAGTGAACCATGCAAATTTGTTCTCACATAACCTATCCTTGCAGAGGGCAGCATTGAATTGTCTTCAAACACCAAAACGTATGCACTTGAGCACAGAATTTTATGTTTTGTCTTTCCCATATTTCCTTCCAATTGTCCCATTGATGAGATGATTGAGAAAGCCTCAAAGCCTCCTTAAACTGGAATAAAAAAAAAAAAAAAAGTCTACAGCTACGGTAAGAAACCATCAACAGGTGGTTCAGAAACTGATAATATTGCTTGAGACTTGAGAAATATTTAAATGAGCAGATTTTCTACTACCTATAACCCATTTAAATAGTGGTTTGATCTTCAACTCCATTAAACCTTCTCAGGTACTGGATTGAGTGTTGCATCACAACTTTATTTTTCATTGTCATGTCATTATTTTTATGTTGCCAGTTTTTTATTCAAATGTTGCATTTTGTTGTTAACAGTCTACTAGGGATCGGACCCTGGATCAGCAGTGCACAGTCAGTAGACCGGGCCTTGCCATGATTGCTGGAGCCCTGGCTGTTGAAATGATGGTGTCCATTCTGCAGCACAGTGAAGGGTAAGTGTGCTGGCCAGTTATTAAGAACTATTAACCTGGATATTTAACGAAAATTTAGACGACTGAAAAAAAGGAGGAAGAAGAAGAAAAAGTACTCCAATAAGGGAAGTGCTGGATAAAGATCAGATATCAAGTTGCACGGAGCCCAAAGCTTTTTCTTTGACAAGAAATTGCACGTGGTGCACTTGACTGATTAGAATTGTTTAGTATTACAGCATACAAATAATGCTGGAGTTGTGGAGTTTTATGTTGGGAAAAAAAAGGAAAATAAACACATTGAAAAGAACATTAGCTGTTTATGATGAGCTTTAGCCTGGCCTTTACAGCTGAGGAGAGGGATTAATTGACGCCCTGGTATTCTGTGGGTGACAGTGGCAGATGCTCCTGTCATGCGGGTGTCCTTTTGGATGCTCGCTGATGGTCACTTGAGTTTATCCATGAAACATAACATGTCCACTTCACTCAAGCATTTTGCATCAAGTTCTCCTGTCTCAGGGGTACCTTAGAGTGGTTCAACATCTGGTCACTACATCACATCAATAAAGCTGTTCCCAGTTTCTTATTTTTCTGGCTAACTTCATATTCAAGTCTGAAGGTTTTAAAACACAGTCTTGGGACTTGATCCTGCCCTGCTCAGATTCAAATCCCCCATGCCAGATGCAGAGAGTCCCCTCCAGGCTTCACAGTAGGTAAGGTGTTGTTTTCATTGATAGCATCATTATTCCATCTGTTACACAGAAGACTGATGTAAAAAGCTCAAGTTTTCAGTCTCTCAAAAACTAAGGCTTATAAACATCCCTTTTAGCAAATTTAAATCTGGTTTATTTTGATGGACAGACTGACTGATGATAGAAAATATGATTATGATGATGATAATAATAATAATAATAATAATAATAATGAGGAAAAAAGAAGAAGAAACAACTATTGGACAGAGTAATGTACATATGTGAGTAATAGTGGAGTTCTCCTGGGTCTTGTTGTTTTTCAGAAGATGTTGGATGGTGCTGTCAGACAGTAATGAACCTTGACCTTGCAGTTTTTGGGGATGTTTTTCTGGGCCCTTTGTCAAAAGATCCATACTATCCTTCTCATTATGTTACATTTCCACTTGCAACCATGTCCTGGGAGGTCCACTGCTGTTTCATGTATGCCTGTAACATTAAACAGTTACTATATTGTAGTGCAATCCTTTCCTTTTATACTTTTACTGATTTATTCTACCAACTGCAACAGGCATGAAAGTATACATTTTCTTTTATGAGACAATTAAGACAATTTATATTGATTTTCCAGGGAGAAGTAAGCTTTTTCTTTCAATAAGCCACAAGGATTCTAACAAATTTGACTACATCTGTACTTTAGTGGAGAGCTCCTATCATCAGTGGCTTTCTGATGGAGCTTTCACTCCAAGCCTAACAGCAAGAAAGAGAGATGATGCCTCTTTGATGGATCAGTGCTACAGCTGAGGTTTTTTTGTGCTGCAGGTATTTTCTGCTATTTGTTTGTGGCACAGCTGCCTTATCTTTTTGCTTCAAGACCTTTGACACTCAGATTAAGTGAACTTCTAAGTTCACTTGGCAATCGTACTTGTTTGATATTTTCAACACTTCCAACAGTTTTTATTTTTTTCAAATGCTCCTAGCTATGTCTGTAAGTGTGTAGTTATGCTCAAGGATGTCACTGTGGAAATGGAGTTGCGTGTGTACACTCTTCCGTATAAGTCATATTAAGGTGGCTGCTTGCTGTGCTTGATGGGAAAGCTATTTTCCCTCAGAATGTATTGAAGTACAAAACACAGTGATATGTTCCACCACTGATCTTTCTGTCCCGGATCAAAAGCTGAGGGAGAAGAGAAGAAAAGTGAACATGTGTTTCTGGTACTACAGAGGTTGTTCAATTCTTTCCTTTATTCAGAGATTCCCTCTCTTCTATTGACCCTTTCTGTCCTTTTTTTCAACCTTATTTGTGTTTTTCCCTCTCTTTTAAACCCACCTTCAACTTCTTAACACCTGTTTTTTTTATTATATATATATATATATATATATATAATTAGGGCTGGGCAAGTTAACGCGTTAACGCATTCATTCATTAACGCCGACATTTATTTTATCGCGTGTTAACGCATGTTGCTCACATGCTTTTGTTTTGAAAAGTCTAACTGCCTGCTGGCCAAATCTAATACTACTACTAATAATAATGATAATGATAATGATAATGATATACATTCCAAATAAAATTGGGTCCTTGCACCCTTGGTGCTTGGGCTTTAATGAAAGAAACAATAAAAAGAAGAAAGAGAAGATAAAAAGACGAAATAAAAATTAATCTTCAATATCTTTAATGACTGAACAGGTTTGAGGTGTATCGGCTCATCTCACTAGGAGCAGGGCTGCATAATGAAAAACAAGACATTCCCTGTTGCCAACCAGTGGCACTACAACCGTTCCTGAATATTACACTCTAGATGTGTTCATGCTTGGACTACAATCATACAAATCAGTTTTGGACCAGATCAAACAATGTATGGTGGAGTTACAGCCAATTTCTATTATAATATTAAATCAAAAACAAAAAATGGGGAGTTTTCAACACCAAACTTTACCACGTCCCAATCACACGCATTGATAAAAAGTTGTAAGCTTTGCAATTTAATATTTGACCATGTGTCTAGATTGTACAAACACATTTTTGAGTTAATCTCAAGGAGGAATACTGGAAAAATTGTGACCACAAATATAGACTTCCATACTATTTTGAAAGGTCCTGATAGTTTCTACTGTTTAAAGCATTCTGATCAACTGTACTTGGAATGATGCTCAGGTAAATTCTTTTTCAATTTCAAGTCAGGGCTCAAACTAACATGCATATTGAGAGCCTTCTGTTGGATGTTGTGGCTACTCACAAGATGGCTTGGAAGACATGGAGCTTTATAGTCTTTTTATTTTCAAGTATCAGTGGCTAGAGTGCTAAGCATAACCCTAAGTACAGTAATTTCACTTTCTAAAAAATATGACACGTGCAATGGCATCTAGGATCAACATCATGGCCATCATGGTGAATCTGAGTGATTCTGACACCAGTACGTAAAGGTACATTAGTCTCTTCTCCCAACATTGTTAAAGACTGGTCTCTATGGATACAAATCTAGGAAGAATTACATCAACGCATGTGAACAAAAGATTGCTTAGCCTTTTCAAAGGTGCACCTTTGTCTTTAGTTCTAAGGTTGAATAAAAAGAAAATTGAGTTTTTTGGACACAGAGACGTGCCTATTGATGGTGAAAGAAAGGAGCAGTGTTCAGCCCCAACAAACAGTGTCCCTACAGAGTAACAAGACAATGATCTGAAACATTGAGCCACTTATAAAAAATGGTTAACAGAAAACCAGGATTTTAATGTGGCCCAATCAGGGAGCAACCTCAAAGGTACTGTGGCAGAGGAGCAGAGGTCCGAAGTCCCAGTGGAGCCACACACGCTAACAAAAGCTTGTTAGCGTTTCAAAGAAATGTTTGATTGCTGTGCTGGTAAATTAAGGTCTTGCCACAAATTACTGAGAAATACAGAGGCGGTCTCAGTTTTCATTTAGTTGTTTTTTTTTTTTTCCCCTGCTTGGCTAACTGTCTGATATTGTTGTATGTTGCATGGAGAAGTTTTTTGTTTTTTTTTTCAGTTTGAGTCAAATTTAATCTAATAAAAAAGTATATGAAAATACATACATTTCTCCATCTTGTTCTCCATCTTCAGAGGCTATGCGGTGGCTAGCAGCAGTGATGACAGAATGAATGAACCTCCTACTTCGCTGGGTCTCGTTCCACATCAGGTCAGCAACACACAAACTCATTCACATGCATCCACGTGAGTTACAACAATATCTATAAAAAGAATGAAATTATGACATTAACGGTGAATTATAGCCCTGCTGGATAAAATTCCTATGTATCCGGTAGCGGTCGCAGGTTTGACTCCCAACCTGTTACCCTTTGCCATTCGTCTTTCCCATTCTCTCTCTGCCCTACTTCCCTGTCTCTATCACTTTAAATAAAGACCACTAGAACCACAAAATCTAGAAAAAAAAAAATCACCTGAGCACACGAGAATCCACATCCTGAGATTTCTAATCTTTCTCTAACATAAATGGGGTAAAAAGTTGCAACAAATTACATACTGTTAGTCTTTGAAGTGTGTGCATCAGATTTGGTGAAGGGGGGAAAAAAAAACTGAAAAGTGCTGCCCATTTCCCGACCCTCAGTACCAAGCTCCAACAGATGTGCATGTATGTTCATACACAGAATAATATCTAAAACTAATTTTACACACATTTAGACGACAGTCAAATTAAAGCATTTGAGAAAACTACACAGTAGATGTAACCTGTGTCCTCTTTAACAATTGGAAACTTTTGTACACTTTCTACATGCACAGTGTTTTCTCTGCTGTGGTAACTGTTGTGGCTCCCCGTTTGACATTTACTCAACTCTGTGTCTGTGTTTACAGAAAGGGCATCTCTACCCTGGCTGATGTTTAATTTATGTGCTAGCATTTCCTTCTTGGTCTTAATGTAGAAAGTGAATGTATCAGCCTGGTATGATATTTTAAAAAAATATATAGATGCTTTGTTTTAAGAATTCATTTATTTTTCCTAAATCTAAATTGTACAACCAATGTGCAGTGACAAACTCCAGCCTCCCCTGTGATCCCCGGCCCCAAGGTTGGGGAACAATGGAAAAGAGAGCAACACTATTCAAGTATAAGAGTGTTTCCATAGCAACAAGAAAGATGTTTACAAGAAGGAATAGTTGATAGAGATTTCAAAAGCCCAGCAAATAACCAGATTGAGACCCCAAAGTTTGAGCAGCAGCAACATGGAGAGAGAAAGAGAGAAAGTTTAAACAGTTTTGTCCTTCAATCATAATGGGAAATGTGCAATCACTCTCAAATAAGATGGACAAGCTTGGACTGCTGATGAGGAGCCAGCCACGGTATCAGTAATGTGTGAAGTGTTTCACAGAGAAATGGCTGCAGGAGCTCATTTGCGACTCCAAGTCCTCTGTTCCCAGCTTTCAGCTGATATGGAGAGACAGAGATTGGATGCAGAGCAGCAAAAGTAAGGGCAGTGAAATTGTAGTACTTTTCAATAGCAGATGGTGCAACTCAGGACAAACTACTGTGAAACAGCAGCTCAGCAGCCCAGACATTTAACTATCAGTTTATTATCTACTGAGGGTGTTCACCAGTGTTTTATTTTAGTAGTAGTCGCTAAGATACAAGCACGACACTATAGTGCAACATCCTACATTCCTCCACTAGTAAAAATAAAACTTTAGATTTGTTCTATTCAGACATGAGAGAGATTCATACAGCTGCCCTGCTCAACCTGCTTTCACCATGCAGATCATTATCTGGCCTTTCTCTCCTCCATTTACAAACCCATTGTTCAGAGGCAACCTGTGACCAAAAGGACTGTGAGGAGGTGGTCACAGGAAGCTGAGGAAACCCTGCGGGGGTGTTTTGAGGCTACAGACTGGGATGCATTCTGTGAGCCACATGGAGATGACATCAATGTTACTGACTATACAGTCATGGAAAAATTATTAGACCACCATTTTTTCTTCAGTTTCTTGTTCATTTTAATACCTGGTACCACTAAACGTCATCATGTGACTAAAACAGACAGAAAAGAAAACACTGAATGCATAAAAGCAGTATTTTTGGCAGTACAACGCGATAGCTATTGATGTAAAAACGTAAGTGATTTAGGTTATAATCAAGAAAACCATGGAAAATGGTAAGATATCAGCTCTTAAATAAAACTCTTATGAGCAATCTTTGTGGTTATCGTTATGTTTGTCCAAACAAATGTACCTTTAGTTGTACCAGGTATTAAAATGAACAAGAAACTGAAGAAAACAAGGGTGGTCTAATAATTTTTTCCATGACTGTATAAACTTCTGTGCAGAGAGCATCATCCCCATCAAAACCGTGAGTTGCTTCCTCAAAAACAAACCCATAATTACCGGTGATATGAAAGAGTTGCTCAATAAGGACAAAAAAAAGAGCCTTCAATGAGGGAGAAAGGGAAGTTTTAAGGAATGAGCTTCAGCAGAACAATGTATGAGATGTGTGGTCAGAGATGAAAAAGATTACAGGCTTCAAGCAGAAGGATCATCTGAATATGAACTGAATGTATTCTTCAGTAGGTTCAGTTCAGAGACCAGCTCAGCATCCTCCTCTGCTACCCCCAGCCAAACAGACCTCCCACCCGCCCTTGAATCACAGCTTCTCTGTCACATTTCAGTTGTCTCATCTTCCACCTCAGTCATGAATCTTGCTGCTGCTCCATCATTGCCTCCAACCACATCAGGAGTTGCTGGGCCCCCTCTACCTCTCCCTTCCACCTGTCTGTCTCTAGCAGTCAGGTGAGACAGCTGGAGAGACTGAACCAGAACAAGGGTCCAAGTCCAAAAGGTGTCAGTCCCATAGTCCTGAAGACCTGTGCATCCAAGCTTTGTGGGATTCTACAGCACCTCTTAAACACAGACTGAACCAGGAAACGATTCTAGCGCTGTAGAAGACATCCTACCTCAGCAGCACAGGAGCACCTCAGGGGACTGAAAACTCACCATTCCACCAGGAAGACAGATAATGGGGGACTGCTTTGTGGCATGTTATGGGAATAAACATCTTGATCATGAAGACAAAGGACTTGACCATGGATTTTAAGAGGACCAGGTGTAAATCGAACACCATTTCCTTCATAGGAGAAGAGGTGGAGTTGGTGGAGGAGTATAAATAACTTGGTGTAGACCTGGACAAAAGACTGGATTGGAGACACAACTCTGATGCCTGTCTACAGGAATAGGGAGAATAGACGTTCACCTTCAGAAGGTTTAGGTCCTTCAGTATAAGCATGACGTTGCATCTACAAGTCTCTGGTGATAAGAAGATTCATCTGCAGTCATATGCTGGTGTTCTGTTTTTTCAGCATGCAAAGCTGTCTTTTTGGGTCATTTTAAAAGACACTTCATGTGTTTTAGAGACTCCCCATGCCTCACATAATAAAATGAACATAGTCTGTAAGTAAGAATCCATTAACTTGGAGTGTAGGGCATTTATAATAGGCCACTTCTGACTGCAGATATATACATTATTGTGTATTATATGCAGTAATAGATCCGTTTTTAGCCTTCTGAGTCAAGAAACAGCAGCTGAAGTGGCAAAGTTAGCTGAAAGTAATAAAGTTAGGTGATGAGTTGACTGCGAATTTAGAAGGTTAAGTGATTTTTTTTCTGAATTAAAAAAAAAATTAAATCAAAACATTCATAATTAATTATATGCTGACAGAGGGTCAGAGATAGACTAATAAAAAAAGAAACAAAAATGATTCTAAACATGCTCATAAATGGCACAGTCTAACAAGCTTTTCAAGCTGGGGTGGGTTGCTGAATAGAGGAGGATTAGATGATTTGCAGGCATCCAGACTGTGTCCTTGAATAACCGAGGGCTGTATCTCACCACCAGCATTTGCACCATCATCTGTATTCATCATCCTGAGAATGTGAATCGATGCTGTATGCTTGACACTTACACTGCTCATGGTATTTCAACCAAGTAGCCTATATACAAATCACATGCAAATGTGGTGTCTTCTGTTTGTGTTTGCATGCAGACGGATGCGAAGATGATCGTTACCAAAGAGAGAGAAATGCCAAATGATAGGAAATGAAGAATGATATACTTGAGGTGGTGGGGTCTGGGGGTGGGGGGCATGAAATATTTGTACATACCATGACTGGAATACTTATTCCTCCACCAGTCTGTGCCTCTACACCACACACCAGTTTAGGAGCTTAAGGATGCTGGCTGTCTCTTCTACGGTGCTGCAGTGACAGCTGGTGGTGATTTTAAAGAAATAGAAAACACTGTCTCGTTCGACTCTCAAGTGGTAAATGTATCTATATCAACAATTTCATTATTTTGATCTTCTTTTTAATGGTACCATTGTCTCCACTTTCCATTTTCACATTTTATGTCACACAAGTGAATTCATTTTGGTAAATTTGAGCGGTGCTTGAACAGCTATTTACTCCTTCACACACCGGTGGTAGAATGTTTATGAAACCTTTTTTATGTCTTTATAAAGTGAAATTAGATAAGTAGTTTAAGGGGCAACCCAAATTAAATAAACCAGTGGAAAAAAAAAAAAAAAAAGAGAGCCCTTGCTACAGTGTTGAATTTCCCTTTATGGGATAAATAAAGTATTTTTCATTTAATTTCATTTAATTTCAAATAAATGAGACACAAAAATTTGTGTGATGATGCACAACCAAAATTCTGGAAAAGTCAGTATGTTTTTTTTAAATTTTAACAAAAAATAAAAACTAAAAGATGTTAAAGTCACACAAGCCAATATTTGATTCACAACAGAACATAAATAACATAATAAATGTTTAAACAGAGAAACTTTACAATTTTATGCACAAAATGAGCTCATTTGAAATTTGACACCTGCTACAGGTCTCAAAATAGTTGGGACGTAGCAAGAAGATTCATCTGGGAGAACATCTAGCAGCTAATGAAGTTAAGGGATATCAGGTCTATATTAGTTAAAATATGCTGCACATGTGTGAGTGGCCAAAGCCTCTGAACCTCAAGGTTTAGCGATTAATTCTGAAGTTAAAAGTCCCGTTGTTCCATCAGTGAGATCTGCAGCCAGACTGCATAAAAATGAAGGGAATTCAAGAATGTTGTGTTCCTCACATTATTGTGAATCTGAGAGACATTAAGTTTCAGTCCTCCATAGAGTATGTGCAGATGTATTTGGACTCAAAGGCGAATCGGATTTTTATGAGTTTGCCTTTCTACTTCACCACAGTTGATTTGGAATACAACCCCAATTTCAAAAAAGTTTCGACATTGTGTGCAATGTTACTAAAAACAAAATGCAGTGATTTGTAAATCTCACACCCTTATTTTATTCCCAGGAGAACATAAAGAACATATCAGATGTTGAAACAGAGACGTTTTGACATTTCATGGAAAATATTTGCTAATTTTGACTTTGATTACAGCAAAACATCTCAAAAAAAGTAACATGTTTACCATCGTGTAGCATCCACTTGTCTTTAAACAACCGTCTGTAAACGTCTGGAAACTAAGGAGAGCAGTTGGTGCAGTTTTAGGAGAGAAATGCAGTCCCATTGTTGTCTGATGCAGGATTCTAGCTGCTCAACAGTCCTGGGTGTTCATTGCTGTTTTATGACGTGCCTTGTGTTTTCTGTTGGTGAAAGATCTGAAGTGCAGGTAGGCCAGTTCAGCACCCAGACTCTTCTCCTGCAACGCCATTCTGTTCTTCTCAGTCAAAATATGTTTGAACACTTGAAAATTGAGATACTTTGCTTGAAATTGTTGTAATTCAAATTATACACTCACTCGTTAAACCTCATTGATGACTTTTTTTTTAAATTTTTATTTGTTTTTTTAAAAATGAAATGCATCAGTTAATGCCAAAGGAAAATGTCAGGACATCTATCCATGAACTGAATTTCACAGGAAAGTGGGTCATACAGAAAGACTCCACTTTTTGTTCTTGTTGGTTAATGAAGAATAAAATTATTGTTTTGGAATGGCTAAGTGATAATACTGACCTTTCTACAGTAAAAATGCAATAAAAGCCATCGGTATCCAAGACTTGAAGCTGTTCTTGACAAAAGAATTGAGTTGAATTCACTTCTTTGCTGGTGTATAAGAAATATCAGCAATTCCTGGAAACATTAAGTTGCACTTTTGGCTGCAGAAGAGACTCGCACTGAAAGGAAATGTTGTTAATGTCAGTGTTGGTGTCCAGTTTATTTTGAGTATGATTAACACAGGAGTAAAACCAACGTTCTGTACAATAAAATATAATGAAGTTAGTAAAATAAGATGACCCTATTAGTAATATAAAATGGATCAAATAAGTCATGAGCAGTAAAATGAAACCGACACAGTAAAGGACAGTGGGTGTTAAGATGCCTACTCAACATCTACTCCAATGTTTATGTTTCCCTAGTTTGGAACATTTAAGAATTTCTTCTACTTGGAAAGCTGGAATGTAAAGAAGTAAAAAAGAAAAAAAAAAGAAAAAGTTCCTCTTATTAAGCTGCCTCATACTCTATGCAATTGGAAGACAAATCACCAAACTTGTATGAAAACCTGATGAATAGAGTAATATTTATGCAAAACTATACAAAAGCGTGAAGGGTTCAGTTGCCTTCGAGTCATTTGGCTACCACTGTCTGAATAACTGCATCAGACAAGCACTCTGGAAGTACATACAGAGACTTTTTTGTTCAGTATATGCTCTTTGTAAAGGCTGTGTAGTTTTATGCAGAGTTACTAATCTGTGCAAGGACATATCTCTTGCCCACTCCCACCTATCATTCTGACTCACTCCACTCCACCCAGCCCTGCCTTTCCTATGTTACCAACAGGACATGTGCACTCTGCCAGTTTTCATTTTTCATTAATATGTTACATTTTCACCTTTCTTTTCTTTTTCAAACCCATCATTTTTTTCCATTTCCTTTTTAACACATCTTTGAATATTGCATTGTATTAACAAAAAAAAAAGAGGAAAAACAGACGGAGTTCTATAAAAGCTATGAAGGAAGGTGGTTCATGTGCATATATATTTATAGTTTTACCATCAGATCATTAAAGTCAGATAAGCATTTCATTCTTTTGTCCATGTGCATAATCAGTAAACATAATTTAAGATTTCATTAGGAAAAAACAATATGATGTAGGAGTAGGAGAGACCAAGTCCAACACATGCCACTGAAGAGCTGTCCTTTCTGGAATGAGCAAGTAATGAAAACATGAAGTCGTGATGAGGCATAAAGGTTTGTAGCAGTGAGGGATGTGATGAAAAATGTTTTGGAGAAAGCATTACTGCCTCTCTGACACAAGAGGGAGCTCTCTGCTTTCCTTCTGAACACATACAAACAGGTTTTATTTCATTTCCATGGCCACTGATAGACTACTGTTACACTTACTCTTAAATGTAACTACTTTTAAATTACTTGTGAACAAACTATTCACAAATCAAAGTTGTTCATCTTCTTTTGTGTTTTCCAAAACAGTGTTGAATTTCAGGGTACTTTTACATGTTTGATCATTGTTAATACTCCTCACATCATTTCAGTGTAAAGTAAAGCTGTATGTTTTTCAATAGCTTTACCATCTTGAATTATAAAGTGGCTTGTTTCTTTTTCACAGATCCGAGGCTTTCTTTCCAGGTTCGACAATGTCCTGCCTGCCAGCCTGGCCTTTGACAAGTGCACTGCCTGCTCACCCATTGTAAGTGGCACAACAGCCATTCCCAAACTTCAGAATACCAAGGCCCAATTTGAAATGTGAAAAATCTCAGCGGTCCACCCAAACCTTTAATTACAACTGTGATCAACATTCAGGACTAGAAGCTATGTTCTGACTTTAATGTAAGGGGTCAAAAAATAAGGTGACACTTGTCATATTAAGTTAAGATGACAGTAGAATAACACTTAACTGGTTTGTTTTGTTACTTCTTAATGTTTTTAAATCATGTCATTAATATTTTACAGTAATTAAAAACATATTTAAAAAAGATCGAGGATTTAAAACATATTTGTTTAATTTTAATGACCTCTCACGGCCCACCTGCAGTACCGCGACAGCCCACCAGGGGGCCGCAGCCCACACTTTGGAAATCACTGTGGTACAATTTTGTATATATCTGAAAAAAAAATTAATGAGAAGCTTCATAGTATATTATACACCTTAAATATTCCATAATTCCTAACTGAATCTTCATTCCTGTGGTTGAAACCTGCAACACATTCAAACAGGGCTGGAGCAATAAGGCTTTTACCACTTTGTGATCTTTCTCATGGCAATTACAAATTATCACTGCATAGCAAGCAATGAAGCATTTCTGAATTTTTTTTCCCCATTCTATGTAATAGCCATACCTAAAGGTGTTGGGTTTTTGTGTCATTTTTCAGTTTATATTTCTCATCTTTCTCTTTTATTGACATCTCAGGTCTGTAGGCAGGCAAGTCCAGTACTAGTAACCTCTTTATTTATTTATTTTTTTTTTTATGTGCCTTTGTAATGTTTGCAGAATTTGTTTTTTGCTGTCTCTGTATAAGCTATCGATGAATGATGTTAACTGATGCAGTACTTTCTGAGAGATCGGAGATCATGGCTGTCCAGCCTAGATTCAGGACAGCGACTTTTAGCCCTGAAATTTCCCTGAATTTTTGGACGATATAATGCACTATGGTTTGAGAACCCCCCCCCCCACAAAAAAAAAGTAAAGAAAGAAAGTAAAAGAAAAGTACTGAAACATAGTCCCAGATGAAGAGATTGTGATTTGATTATCAGAGCTGAATCTTAGATTGTGTGGCAGCAATGTTTTTGAACTCCAGCTGCAGTCGTAGCAGAAATGGGGGGATTCCCAGCTCTCCCGCGTCCACGTTTGTTAAATCAGTGTAGCAGTGTTGAAATGTTGTGCCTTGAGGACTACTGAAGAGGAACACACAGGAACGCTGGTAAAACCATCTGGTAACTATCAGGGAGCAGTTGCTCACTGATGTCAGTAACTGTTGTATGAGTGGAATTAGCTCCCACCACTGGTGTGTGTGCGCGTGTGTTTGTGTGTGCGCATGCATATATATAATGGGTTGTGGAAGGGTCCTCATATCCCAGATAAGCCAAATGTGGTGGGGGAAATTACCCTTTGTGCTTTTTACTGCGTTGTCATTGGTCGGTGTGGTTAGCTGTGTCCAGAAATGTGACTGGTTGCTGTGCACTGGTGTAAGAGTGCTGGAGGAGGGATCGAAACCAACAATTTAAAGATGAGAAAGTTTGAAAAAAGCAGGGGGAAAAAAGAGGGAGAACTTGGGGACCGTGTTGTGGGCGGGGGACTATAGCAAGTAGAGGAAGTGAGGCACTGAAAAAAGATGAGTGGAGGGCTGGTTCGCCTCGTTCTCTCCTGTTCTCAAAGCCGTCTTTGTGTCGATAAAGAGGTCATAAAGCCCAAGATCTATCACTTTCATGTGAAGACAGGGAGAAACTAAGAGGGGGAGGGAGTTGGCTAGCTTTTGCACTAAAAGTTTTCTCCACCTACACTCTAGGAAAAAAAAAAAAAGTCTGACGTTCCACCCCATCTTAAGGTGTCATGTTTCCCTCTGTGTGACTGATGAGATTATTTTGCACCAGGGTGTTCGTGGGGTTTGATGGGGATTGGGCAAAGTATGTGCAGTCAAGGATAATGGACAACATGAGTGAGGGAAGACAATTATTTGCTGAGGCGGGGATAAAGGTTGTGTAGTGAATAAATTTCAATCCCACCCACACATCTTTTCTCTCTCTCTGTTTTGCATTTGCTTATCTGCCTTTCACTCTTTTTCTTTTCAGCCTACTCCTATTTCACCTCTCCTGCTTCTCCTCACCTCCCTTCCTGCGTTTCCTCCCCCATATCTCTCGTCTCTTTTGTGTGTCCCTGTGTCCATATATTGGTGTGTTCACTTTAATGGCATGTGTGTGTGCGTCTGCCTTTGTCTTCACTTTGGTTGTGTATGTGTGTGTGAGCAAGTGCATGTCTGTCTGTGTGTATTTCTGCCGCAGTCAGCTGTGTGCTGCCAGGTCACCATGGAAACAAAACAATTCATCCCCTGTCTGGGCTGGAGCAGTTCCTGTAGAGTTGGGCCTTTTCACTTTGTGTGTGTGTATGTGTGTTTGTATTTCCTAACTCTTTTAGGGCTACAGGCCAATAAAACTACACGCCAAAAGAGTAAATCACAGTTGACGTGGAGTTGTCTAAAACTGTGCCAGGCAACTTTTACTACAGCTACTTGTACACACTGCAAAATGTTAACTTTATTTTTTATAACATATTTTTTCACACTTTAATGAATGTTGTATTTCAGGGATGTCGTTATTTCAGAAAGCCACTTTATGCTGCGTTGTATCATAACTTTGACAGCTCTGACTCTGGCAAATATAAATCTCCAGAAAGCTCATTCGTGTTCTCTAACAGTTGTACATTTGAAGGTTTTTGCCACATTAAAGAAAAAAAAAAAACAACTGGCCTTAGAATGCTTTGGATATGTTGTGTCCATTTTGTTATTCATTAAATGGGGTACTATGAATATACTAACCTAGGCCCGCCTGTTGAGCATTTGACATTGTCTGACCTGTCTCCTGCAACTCTGTATCACTGGCTTCTAGGCGATTAATTTTCTGTTCTACAATCGTGATTCGAATTGTATCGTGAACCCTGAATCGTGATTCGAATTGTATCATGAGTTGAGTGAATCGTGGCATGCCTACTGGCTTCATTATGTAATGGGGCGTTCTAGTAATTCTCAAGACCAGGAAGAGCGTGCTAAATTACATCAAGGTCACATGCAACTGTATGCAAGTAGCAGAATGATAATATGCTCACTTTCTTCTGTATTTGTTTTAGCTGTTGATCGCCTCTGACTGGCAGCTCCCCCCCAGAGAGCAGCCTTGCTTCTGCTGGCTTTGCTTGTGCTAGCTCGTGCTAGCTCGTCTTGATTTAGTACACTAGCTTCTCATTTCATCATTTCACTAGCTTTGCAAGTTTAATTCATAATCCACTTTACCACCAGTATAAAACCTTAGGGATACTTTAGAAAGGCTAGAAATATCACTTTTTTCAGAAGAGAGCTCAAAAATGACCTTTCCCATGTTGTGCATTTATCTTTTACACCAGTCTACACTTTCACACTAGGCATAGTGTAGGTGAATAATAGACATTAGCGACTCATAATTTGCCAGTGAAGTTTCTTGTCCCAAATGACTTCTCCGTATGCCAGAACGCCTCATACTCATGAGTCAGTATAGAGTTGGCGTTTAAAAGAGTGTAAGCGAGGAAGCTACACCTACTGAGTCACCAGATAATGTTTTCTCATTGTCTTGTACGTGCCACAATATAGCAAAAACCACTCATTTCCAGTTGTGCAACAGCTTTACAAAAAGAAAAAAACTGCATACTGCTCTATAGTGTTGGTTAGAGCTGGAACAATCAATTGTTTTCATCATCAACACTGCAAATTGTTCTGTTCTTAGATCCGGGAACATGAGATTGGTGTACCCTTTAATGTATCCTGAATCTGTCTTTTATGCCTGAAAGCCAGAAAATCTTAAATTTTGTAATCTACTGTTAAACCCAGAGTTTCAGCTTTTATCTTTCTTTTTCACTTTTAAGCAACCAAATCAACATTACTCTTCTAGTATTAAATATTATGCACTTTAATTTTCAACTAATTTCATTTTATTTTCTTGTTCCTTGGTCTTAATTTTTCAGCAACCTAGAATTAAGAATTATGTGCTTTTCAGTGTCTTTCACTTGGAACTGTACTGTAAAGTTTTTTTTTTTCATTTCATCTAAAATTCATTCATTGTATTTAGCTCGTGTATTTTTTTTTTTTTGTAGTGAAGGTCATATTAATTCACAAAGAATTAATTTTAGTGAATGTTTTCCTTTATTACATCATTGCAAACACTGCTGCCATACCTGTAATTTTCCCGAGTTGCACCAATAGACTTTATAAGAACTAAATAAATCCAACTGTGACATCAGCCAGTGGTTTTCTCAAGAGTGCTTTTGAAGTCTCTTTTTCCCTGTACTTCTGGGACACTATGTTGCAAATGGACAGGCTGAGCAGTCCAGCTTGGTTCAGTTACTGCAAGTTACCTATTTTAGCTTGGTTGAGCTCACTCTGACCTATGATGCTAACTAACTTGACCTTACATTCGTTCTGATCAAATCTGCTCATCCATCCTCATTTTTGACGCTGCTACGAGAACAACATTTAGAACATGAAATGTCTGAGTTTTTGTTCATTTTGTTCATTTCTGCTCCAAAGTTGGGTATTTTAACATCAAGGTCAATAAAGATTGACTGGCATTTGGATCCAGGCCCTAGTGGTCTATTGAGGAACTACAACTTGTCTTACTGCTTACTGCATTGAATTCAACTACGAAAAGTAGATTTTGCCTCTTGCTTACAACAGCAACAAAGGCTGCAGATTAACTCAAGACATAAAACTTCCAATAGACAAGCAATCATCCTTTTTCTCTACTTTAATCACAAAGCTTTAGAAATGTAAAAAAATAAAATTAAATTAAAAAAAAAATAGCACAGTGGCCAAAAATAAGTTCAAGAAAGAAAGCTTAATCTTTATGTGGCTCCATGGTCAAGGATGCCTTAAAAAGAGTGTGTGCGTCCCATTTATGTGTCTGTATGTATTCACCATTTTATCCAGATGTTGTGTGTGAGTGTGTTTATCATTTGGCTGTTGCTAACACCTGCAAGGCACTTGAGAATCTTTTCCCTTTTAGATCGCTTCTTTTCTCTCCACATGTATAACTGCATGTTTGCATTTTTATTCTGTATTTACCGTTGCTTTTACTACTCTAACGTACAATGAGTTGTTCCATGGGAAGAGTGAGGAAACAATTAACTTTCCCAATGCTCCCTAAAAATTCTAAATCATCATCAATTCAATAGAAGTGCTATTTCAATACTTATTATTGTAATTATAATGAAAACACGATGATGACAGAAGCTCTTTGAAGTGGGTTTAACTTTTTGACAATAATTCAGAATCTCATCTAAATTGGCTAACATTTCACTTTTATTTTCTTATATCTTTCTTATTAATCAATGAGCATAAGTTGTTGTTAGTGTAAGTGTGTTTTTTTGTGTGTGAGTTTACGGGTGTCTCTGTGTCGTTACTTTATCACAAGATCATCACGGTTATCAGGTTGCTTTCCATGTTCAAACTTATTTCAACAAAGTGAGTTTTTGCTGCTGGCGTCCCACGTAACAGATCCCCTACCTGGAAGTGGAGAATCAAAGAAATAAAAGAGAAGGAAGGAAAGAAAAGAGAGGTTGAAAACATGAATGACAGATGCATCACAGTGTTTTGTGTGTGGTTGCGTCTGGCTCCAAGACTGGACGCCAGGTCACTGCGAACACACACACGCGCACTCACACACACACACACAGGTGGCGTGCTGATGTCTGAAGCAGTGGTAACTCTACACCTGCAGAGGAGGGTCTGTGGGTGTTCATGAAAGGTTTTGCCAGTCTCTGGGAAGGTAGTGAAGAGGACAGTGTGGCGAGTGTGTGTGGCTGTATGTGTGTGTTTTGGAGAGATGATGAAGGTATATTGGTAGGTAGGTATATAAGCCTGTACGAGTGGGAGGTCAAGATAAACATTCCAGTGTGACTGCGCGGGTGCTGAGTTGTCATGTTACAGAGGTTCTGCCTAATGGTGAGAGGGACAAAAGATAATTGAATGTTTTATCCTACTCACGCTGTCCTTCATAAATACCTTTTTTTTAATGAATTGCAGAGCATTAGCATAACTCGTCCCAGATCAATTAGGTCAGCACATATTATTTGACAAGAATTCTGCAAAAAGGATATTTATAAAAGTGATTTTTTTGCATTTGCGTCATAAAGCATTTTTTTTTTTTAAATGAGTCCAGGATTTTGCATTTTCAGCTGCACTTGATCAAAACAGAAGCGAGCATAATCTGTCTATTCAACACATGTATTACGCCTGCTTTGTTTGGAAAAGTTTTAAGGAGTTATATTAACATTTTCAAGAATGTTCATCTTGCACTGGACAGCGCTGTAAGACAAGAATCTCCCCTCAAAACAGATTTTTTTTTTTCTCTTTTAGTCAATAACTGGACATTTCAAATCATGGCATTCGTTCCTGATCTTTGGCCAGATCTGCTAAAGCCTCTATTTAAGGATAGCAGGTAGCAGGAGAGGCATTCCCCTGCAAAAAAAACAGAATCTTCCACCCTTTCTAAACCCGCTATCCCACCTGCGTTACCCGCTACATTATGCACAGGAGTGGTTAGGGCGTTCACTTGTTAAACCAATCAGTGTGTCAGCAGCCATTGCCTTTAAGAGGAGATTGTGCTATGCGCAACCCGCTTCCCCAAACCCACTAAGGAGCATCTTTTCATCCAGATTGGAGTAGCTCTCGTGCACAGCTCAGCTGGGATTCTGCAAGTTCCAGATAGTTCGCATAGCACACTCTGGTCGTCTATAGTTTAACAGGCGAGAAAGCCAGTTAAAAGAAAATCTCTGCCATTTTCTCAGGTGTTCAACTGAGGCCAAATCATGCTTTTTATACAAGAGTTAATTCCAGAGGTAGAGCCGTTTGTGCACGTCCACATGTGACCAGGTGGACACGCACTGATGCCATTTAGACGCGCTCTTGTATGCGCCGACATGCTGGTTGCGGGTGGTCTGACCCGATGGCAAGATATTGAGTTCGCGTAAAGGGCAAAAGACACGCCCATTGCCACACCTACAAAGTGAGTAAAAGAGTTGGCATAACGTGTAGCGGCTATAGTGGGCGGAAGATGGCATTAGCGGTTAGCGGAGGTTCCTATACACACAATTTGAGGGTAGCAGCTATGGTTAACGGGTAAGGGGAAGTGTGCGATCGGGGCCTTTATCTTTTGGCTTCTATGTTTCTGTTACACTAACTAATTACATATTCTGTTTTTCCACATCTGGAAATCTGCTCTTTGGTCCTCCTCTTTTTCTCCTGCCTGGTCGCTCCATCTCCAGCATCCTAATGTATTCACAGTCCATCCTGTTTATGGTGTCCAAACCATCGCAGTCTAACCCCTCTTACCTTCATCTAATCCTGGCTCTTCCTCCCATTTACTTATTTTTAATCCTTATCCACCTTTATCACTCTTTACATCATTAACTCTGCCACCTCCAGTTTTGCCTACAGTCTTAGTCAGTGCTGCCATCCCCAAGTCGTTAAGAAGCCCCCTTACACCACTGACGTGTAAACCTTTCCCCTTACTCTCGCAGCTACTCTTCAGTCAGAAGTGACTGTAGACACTCTTCTTCATCCACTCCACCCTGCCTGCACCCTCTTACCCCTTTGCTCTGCCCAGTTGAGCACAGTTAAACCCCTGCGCCTTCTTCACCTCAATGCCTTTGCATCACCCCCATTCCACCTTTTTCCCTTTCATTTGCACTCATGTTTTGTGTCTTGCTGTGAGTGATCTTCGCTCCTCTTCTAGCACACACCTCCACCACTCCAGGTTTTCTTCCAACACCTCACTCTACCGATCACAATGTCACCAGCAAATATCATAGTCCATTAAGAAACCTATAGGGTTCCCGGTTCAAACCTCAGTTGGGGCCTTTCTGTGTGGATCTGGCATGGATTTTATCAGGATACTCAGGTTTCCTCAAACATTCCGTTTTGTTAGACTTATTGGTGATGGACAATGTCATCAGCTGAGAGTTGGGGATACGCCTTGGACAGGTTGCCAGTCTAGCGTTGCAATATGAGTGCCTGCAGTATTCCAGTTTAATTGCCCCAAGAGTATACATTAGACTTACTGTTAATATTTTTGTCTTGTTTTGTTTTCTAGGTCTTGGACCACTATGAGAGAGAAGGTTTCAACTTCCTGTCCAAGGTTTTTAATTCCTCACACTCATTTCTGGAAGACTTGACAGGGCTGACTCTGTTGCACCAGGAGACACAGGCTGCCGAGGTAAAACACACCCTCATGTTGCCAAGTCTTGATTTGTGGCTCACGTGACAGCTAATAATTACATGGAAATACAGCCAAAATAATATTCCAGCCACACCATCTGTACAAAAGACGGCAAGTTACAAAACACAAACTGGAAAGCTGCCAGTGTTTGGGAGCTGGCATCTTTATGCTTTTGGACAGGTGAATCAACAGTTGACAGTTCGATAATTTCCCGGTGATAAGACAAATAAATCCAAAATAGGCATATGTATGTTATATATAGCACTGTAAGCCATCCCAATATGGGATTCTGCGTGATTTGTACTTATCCTGTTTTGACCTACAAGCTGCTTTTCAACATGCTTCTCATTCACCCATTCATATAAACATTAAAACAGAGCTTCTCATAAATACATGTGCAATATATATGGCTCTTGGATGCTGAGGAAGATATGATTGCTGGTTTAGATAGCGTTTTGTAATAAAAAAAATCAGCTTTTTTTTTTTTTTTTTTACAAAAGACACAAAAAACTGGAATAAAATACATAAAAACAAAATACATTAAAATATGTGCGATTTACAGGAAATAAAATACTAATATGGGAGGACGGCGGGAGAGAAGAGTAAAATACGGGACTTTCCTGGCCAAAACGGGACACTTGACAGGTATGATTTGGACCTGGAACCGACCCGACCCGAGTCTTTAATGTCCGACCACGAACTGAACCGAGATACCCGAATAGAACCGAGACAATACAGCCCATAGTCATGTTAAAGTTGTCTAGCATTGAATAAAACTTGATTTTCTTACCTAAACGTTGTCTTCTTCTACCCGGTTCAGTTGCTACATAGGCTACGTGATGTAAACAACAATAAATACACGTCGTTATTTTCTTTGTGGATACAGATGCTATTGGTAGCAACTGCTAACGCTAATAGCCTACACAGGTCAGGACGTGTCGTCGATATGTTCTACGCTACGGCTTCATCATTTAACTGCCCCGAGTCCTGACATTGGCTGCCACCGCCAATATCTTAACCTCTCTCAAGTAAACATGGGCCCAGCCTGTCAGAGAGCACCGACCGGACCCGAGACTAACTACCGATTCCGACTCGAACCTAGAGTCACGTCTTTTGAATGGACCCGAGACCCGATTCAGGTCTGGTCGGAACCTCGGGTTTTCGGGTTGTTCCGAAGACCTTTAGCTGAGAGTCTATTCTTCTAGGTCTGTGATGGCTGCATATAAAACCGCATATAAACTGACTGTATTCGTTCGGTACAGAACTGTACCGTACCGAAGGTCTGTTCGGTACGATTCGGTACGAACACATTGTACCGTTACACCCCTAGTACTAATACTTTGGGATCAGTTATGTAAAATGTCTTCAAATTGAATCCTTATTGAGACAGTTTGGGGATCTCATTAGGGTGTCTTGTTGGCCAAGAATGCAACAAGAGAAGTTTGACATCACAGTTGGGAATAAATATGTTTGGCTTTTCTTGCTTAGCTAGTTGGAACTTTGACCTGAATCTGAAAATAAAGTCACAAAAAAATGTTTTGCTTTATAGACTTGATGATGTCCCCTTAGGAACTGAGCAAGTTTAATAAGCCTGGAAAATATTTTCATACTCTTTCAAAACAGTTTTTCATCCTCTGGCAATTTTAATTTCCAACAGTGAAATTCCTCCAACTAATTATTTAGTATGAGATAGAGTTTCATTTCAAAAGCATTGATACTTTTAGATTGTAAACTTGTAAAGTTGATGTACATGGAACATCAAGAGAGATAAAGTTCAAAATACTTTCTGGTGTGGCTCTTCTTCTTTCTGGTGGAATATGAGTGGTTTTCCTCAAGACTCCCTCTGGCATGAGACAGAAAATGAGTCTGTGGATGGTGGGAGTTGGTTCTGGTCCTGCCGCGGTGTGGGAAAACCCCACGTACTTTCTCCCCATCTCCTTCTTAAAACACACAAATGGAGTAGAGGACAGGACTAAATCATGTATGCTGGGCTGAAATGAGGAAAGTATTGCTGACAAAAGATGGTGGAAAGCTGAGGGGAAAAAAAAAAACTCAGGAATATTTTAGGCGGACAAAGAGTAGAAACGACTTTTCCCTTTGTCCCATCCACTTCGCTATCAATCTCCACCTTACTCCCTGTCATTGTCCGTGTCTCTTTGGTTGTTCCTTCCCTCTCTATCCACCCCCTCTCTCTGACAAAGTGCGTTGAAGAGTCTGGCGTCAGTCCCTTTCTCTTCAATCAGAACATAGAGAGATTGTTTTGATTGCTCAGCCCACTAGCGCCAGAAGTCTCAGCGCCTGTTTCCTGTACACAGACTACTTATTCTGAAAACTACTGCACTTAGAGGACATCCTCTCTAGTTTTTTTTTTCTTCCCCCTCCAATTCCAGGAAGGGACAGTAGTTCTTTTCTCAATCGTGAAAGCATATTATTTCTAATTTCATGTGGGAATCCACTAGAAAAAACCTCGTGGCTCCTTTTGGGTCTTGAACCATATTGTCAAAAGTTCTGGACTGAAATAATAATCATTCTGAATGTTCAAATTAGGGGTTTAAAGTGAGCTTATGGTCTCCTTCCTATGTGTATGTGCAATATGATTGTTAACAAATATGAGTCCTTATGGGATCATTGTTAGCTTTTTATTCAATAACCAAACACAAGGTAAATATGTGTTTGTGCCCTATACATATACATGCATAAATAGATTCCCAGTGGACCTAAATAACTTTATATGCATAGTTAAGTTGTTACTTTTACAATGTCCTTATTTTTCCATTAAGGATGACTCAATGCGTCTGTTTGTGTTTTGCGCTTTTAAGAGTGCGCAACCAGTTGTAACCAGTCTAAACTATAATCTACGTCATCAGATATCACTACTATGTACTTAGGGCCTATTTTGGGTGAGTTTGTAACCTGAGAACTGCTTTTTATGCGGTCACCGCAGGGTTTTGGAGGAGTTCAAGTTTGGTAAAAGTTTAGACTGACTGAAAGCTGTGCTCATGTCTGTGTGTGTGTGTGTGTGTGTGAGACAGACAGAGAGAGAGAGAGAGAGACTGTCCATGAATGCGTGTTCATAAATCATGCACAAATCCATGTGAATGGCTTCTTTGTGAGAACAGCCCTGCCTAGATTTCAACCTGTGGTTTGAGCATGGGAGACTGGAAAATGTACTATGAAACTGGCATCTGGCAAATTAGTTAGTGTATTTCAAACATTTGTATGCACCATGCTGCATATTAAGCATCTCATTTGTCTGACGTGGGCCAAAAATGACCCGTTTTTAATATTCATGACTAGACATGTAGCGTAAGTTGTATGTCAGCCATCACTATACTTCAAACAAAGTGTCTAACAGCATTAAGCTGCACTTTGTTTTTAATTCCATCTTTTATGCAGTTATTCCACAGTTCAACATTCTCTGTTAAGCTCTGCTTTCCATCTTCATCACTTTTTTCATGAGTTTAATTCAGAATTATAGCACGACATTCAGCTGTCACGCTTCTTACATTTCATTGTGTCGATTCGACTCTGACGTCAGGCAAAAGCCATAAAGCTGTTGGATAATGATCAGGAAGTTTGTGTGATGCGGTCAGGATGAAACAGGGAAGGCAGCCTGGAATGATTTTATGAGCAGAAATGCGTTTGCTTATAGGTAGTTAAACATTTATATCACTAACAGAGATATGAGTTCTCCAACAGTTTTGCTTTGTATATAACTCGCAGTCATACCCAAATTTCATGGGGTGGATCCAGCTAAGGTCTGGTCAGCCCCAAACAAATCTCCAACCTTGGACATGTTTTTGTGCTTCATTATTGGTCTAAAATCAGTATTGTTTAGTTTACCTGAGCTGAGTTTAAAAGATTTTCTAACCTTTTCGGTACATCAATCCAGAACAGAGGTTTGTCTTTTGGTTGACTTGCCTTCCCGATTGGATCGTCACTTCAGAAGACGGGATCAAATACATCAGCACCCAGAGGTTCCTGACAGGAAATGGATGTCTGCACTGTACAGCTTATCTGGTCTCTTCTCTGAAGCTGCTCTGCCTTTGGCCTTGTGGATTAGAGTTGTTGTAAAACAGCCATAAATATGCACCGTGCTTTTAACCTCTCTGTCAAATCTGAATAATTTGAAACTAATAAATGTATAAAGTCAGATGTCAAAATGTCAGTTGTTTTATGACTTTGAGACCTGATTGCCATGTCAGAGGAAAACAGATGAGCCTTAATAACTACACCAACCTCAGTTTGAACCAAGCAGACAGATTTGACTTTGTTTTAACCAATCCAAACATGTTACTTGTGAAATCACAAACACTGGTTGTAAATAGGCTCTTTAAAGCTGTGGATTAAGTTACTGTACTGACTGCATACTAAACTCCTAGTTAAACTCATTGGCCAGAAATCCAGTCAGGTGTGCCAGCCCTTATGAACTGCAGAACAGTCCATATGGGCTGGCACACCTGATAATTTTTTGTTCAGAAAAACTGCTAAACATCAAATAGTTTTCAAGTCCAAGTGAGACATTTGTCCCGTTAAGATGTATGTAACATATAGATACAGTCACCATAAATCATCTATTTATTATTGGAGAATTTGGCCTTCAGTGCTAAAATTGGATGCCAGCATCAGCATCATAGTATAGTGACCTGTTCATGACAAGGTATTACATCTCCTTTCTTTCTTTTTGCCTATAATAAGATAAGAAATCTCTTGGACCTGTCCAGGTGCATCCCTGCCTTCATTCAACCTGTTGGATCATTCACTATTTGCACAAAGGCGAAATAAACTCTGGGTATATATTGGTGTTTTGTCTGCAGAGTCTGCTCCATTCTTGATTCTCGATTGATCCAGTAGTAGTGAGAACTCTGGGAAGTTCCTAACTGTCCTAAAACGCTGATAGACTTCAGTGTGGTCAGAGAACTAGAAGAGTCACGCCCTGCTGGCCATTAAAGAAAAAAGAAAAAAAATGCAAATTTAAGGCGCCTCTGCATTGGTTAATTTTTCATTCTTTATACACAGACTGTGGGTGTCTCAACACTACACAGTTTGTTGTCCATTGACTTTTCGGCAACAGGGACGGCAACACAAACACAAAAAAGAGTAAAAGAGAAACCTGCATTTCTACCTGTGTCACCTTTTTCTTTTTTTTCTTTTTACATTACCCCCAAGTGGTCCCGTGGTATCTAACTTCATAGACTGGTGTGAGTCTTCATACTGTAAAGTTGTCCATGACAAAGGAGAGGGGAGTTGATTTCAGGAAGAATCATCCTGTTGTCTCTCCTGCATCAGTACAAATATCTTAGCACCATTACTGATGATAAGTTGACTTTCAAGCGATATGTTGATGCAGTTGGTAAAAAAGCTAATCAGCATATGCAGCGTAAGCTTCTGAGTTTTAATGTTGACAGCACTCTTATGAAGATGTTTTACTCTTGTTTTGATTCACTCTGCCCCGATCTTTTCTTGTATTTGTTGGTTTTGATCACTCCTCTCTGTTATAAGAATTTACAGATGAACATTGTGAAGACGTGAGGAAAGATTGCAGTTGTGAACCTGAATGATCTTAACATTATCTGTACAAGGTCAGGACTTTAAGGAAGGTTCAGTACATCTTTCTGATCCAAGCCATCCTCTTTTTTTCAATGATTTTATGGTTCTGCCATCTGCTCTCAGAGGTAGTCTGCTCAAATGAAGAACAAACAGACTTGGGAAAAAAATCATTTGTCCCTACCGCCACAGGCTTCTGAAACGATTCATTGTGTTGTGTCATTTTTTTTAACCTGTTATTATGTGTTGTTGTGGCTTGCATGTGTCTCTGCTGGCTGTACTTCAAATGACCCCTCTGGGATAATAAAGATTGGAGATGAGTGCCAGGAGAGAGCAGTAAGGGCTCGATGTGTGTAGTATTTCTTTTGACTGAACTTGTTGATTTGTGATTTCTGATACTTTATTTTTTGGGGGGACCCTCTTTGGAAATTCTAGACCACAGCCTTAATACAGGCACCTACTTTATTTTCTATAGATCTTTCAAAAGCATGGTGCTACTAGTGTTGCGACTACCAGCATAAGATGCCAGCTGTGATCAGAAGACATGGTGAGGATTCACGCAAATCCATGTTGAACAATACTGGACTGCTGTTTCTTATTTCTTGTGGATTTATGCAGTAATGCAATGCAGAAACAAAGGGCTGGAATACTCACATTTTTTTTACCAGGATAGTGGACAGAGCTTTAAAACATTCAGGTCAACCCTACAATGCAGTGATGTGTGCCGGATTGGAGTAAAGGGTTTTATTTTATTTTATTTTTTTTAATCTAATGAAAATTTTAGCCGATGTGGAGATCCCTTGTTCTATGGACTGAGTTATGCAAAAACACACTTAAGGGTGTAACCCAGATTTGTATAACACTATTTTATTGTTGTATTTTGAAATGAAATTCATTATGAAACTACCTCAGTCCCTCCTTAAAAGTACGGGAACAAACTGGTGCTTCTAGGACTCCTTGGAGGATGGGGCCCTCTTTGGGGAGCATTTGTTTTGTTCCTTTTAGCCTAAAAGTCTGCAGTTGTTTATCATGGGTCAGTGTTTTGTCAATTCAGTTGGGAGTATCAAGTACATAATAATTTTGTTTCAGCGCTGTGCCAGTGGCTTGCTAAATTATTTTGGTTTTACTATGGGATGAAATAAGCTTTAACTACATTTAAATTCTAGGCAAGAAAATGAGTCTTGGCTCAATGTCAACACAGAGAGGTAGTGGATTTCCGTGAAATATAGACACCTGCGCTTATCCAGATGTGCGCACTTGGCTTTTTGATAGCAAGCTCTTCGTCATCAGACCCCACTAATCATAACCTTGAGTCACACTAATGCCCTGAAGGAGCAGAGGTCTCTCAGCTGCCCACGCTCGGCCTTGAGCTGCTCTCTGTGAAACTGTGTGTTGACGATAGATGATTTAGTTATGTTGGCCCGTCACCCAGCAGTTTGGAAGACACACAAGCACAAGCTTGAACACGCACTCACTCCTTTCCCCTGTCACATGCTTATTTTTTTTCTTCTGTCCTCTTTCTCCCTCTCGCCCACACATAAACACACTCTGTGAGCGTCAGAGGGCCCCATGTATGTCAAAGCTTTATCCAAACACAGCTACGGTTGCTACATGCTACAATTATTACCAGATGGACTCGGGGAAAATTATATTAAGCCTGCTTTTTCATTAGTGCTCTGCACGGCTTCCTGTGAGATAGAGAGATGAAGATGAAGAAAAACATTTAAAGCTGGAGTGGGAGAGGTTTTTTTTCCACTTGTAATTTAAATGCAATCTACTGTCCTGGAATAGTTGTTTATTTTCATTTCCATTTACTATTTTTAAGATCTCATGATTTAAATATAATGTCTGTGTCACTAGTAAAATCACTTATAAAAAGTGTTGCTAGCATAAAAGAGTTCTTATTCTTTGTTACTCTCACTAATTTCCCTCTAATATTCCACTAATAATCAGAATAATAACTCGGTCAGAATAGAGATGTTTCATATGACAAATTGAAAAGGATGTTCTGAATCTTTGTACACACAGTTGAGTTGAGTTGTGAATCTTTATTGGTCTCAAAATCTCTTGTTTATAGTTCAAATGCTAAATTAGTAGATATGCATCCAGATACAGCTCAGTGCTCTTCATTCTTCAATGGTTGCATAACAGCATAGTTACTTTTTAATAACTAAATGTTAGCATCCAGATAACATCTGAACATCATTTTGATTCTGTGCTTTCAGAAATCTGTCAATCTTAAACTCATAAAGCTGCATTTTGAACCACAGGCTTATGGTTTTGGACTGTGGATGGAAAACTAGTGATATTGTTCTTGGTGAGCTTCAGTTTCTCTTCAACTCTCTTCCTGCTTAAAGGTGTCACGAGGCCTACTGGCTGTTGTACTTGTATAGAGTCTGTTATGGCTGCTGATGCTGTTTAAATGCAGAACTGGAACCATCTTGGTTGTCTTTTTCCCTTAGAAAATGTTTATCAATGAAATACTATTTCTTCTATTTCTGTTTATTTTGCACAGATTAGACTGCAGAGACACTTTTCACATGACAAAAACTTTAAATTCTTATGAAGTGCTTTGGGGTGTGTAAACCACCACACTATCTAGTTTCAGTGTAAACTACTTGAAATTTCTAACCAGAAATATATATATATTTATTTTGGATTTCTTACCTTTGTAATTACAGTTATGAAATGTTATCATCTATTGAGCAAAAATACATCTATAAAAAACTTACCTCTTAGTTCTCCCTAGTATCAGAATCAAAAAAAGCAAGGACTTCCTGCTGTTCAGTCATTCAACTTAAACATGGACCGCTGTTGCTAGATAGACAAAAAAGACACGTTAAAAAGTGTAAATTGGGGTGAATTCCAATTCCTCCCTTAGCTCACAATCTCAACCCTCAATCTCAAAAATGCACGTTCCTGTGATGTGCAAGTGCTGTCCCAATTGCTCAGAACGTCGAGTTGAAGGACAAGTTTGAGGGCTATATCGCCCTCAATATTGAGATTCTCCGGCAACACCCTTGGGAGTAAGGGCTACCCAGAATGCATTGTGTATTTTCACCAAGACATCTTTGAAAAGGATGGCGCTGAAAAAAGGGAGCTACGAATGTAAGTATTTCCATAGTTAATAAAGATATAAATGTTACAAAACCATCTTTTTATATATATTTATATTTAATCTTATTCTTCTTTTACTTCTTCTTCGTCGTCGTCGTTTTCTTGATAGACTGGACGTAGCTTTGGCGTAAGGCCGCCTCCCACAGTCTGAAGATGTAACTGCACTCAAGGGGTGTCACATTTCTAAGTCACAGGATAGCCCTTATACTTACTTTCGAGGGCCAAGATTGAGGGTTAAGGGCGAGGGTTGAGATTGAGGGTTAAGGGAGGAATTGGAATTGGCCCTTGATTTAGACAATCAAATGATTTCCCTCCCAACACTGTCTTGGCCATCATTTCATTCCAAGCAGAAACATGTCAAACCACAGAAGAAATTAGTGTCAAAGCCATCAAGATATAGAGACAAGATAATCTTCCACCGCAAAGAAATTGGTAGCTTTCATGTTGAGTTTCTTAGAAAGAAATCCATACTTTTAATGTGCCTTTTTAACCTTTTCTAACTTCTACACAGCACTTAACAATGTTTTTCTCGGACAACTTTGAGCCTGTGAAAATGGTGAAAACTTTTAAGCAAAGAAAATGGTTTACTTTGCTTAAAATGTCTGTAATTCCTAAATGGTAAACACAAACATTTCTGTAACACCTCTTAAATTAAAGTTGAACAGGTCTTGATTGTTTTATCTCAAATCCATTACTGTGGTTGTTTTTAGAGGCAAAATCATAAAAAAAAATAAAAGAAAGAAAGAAAACGCCACTGTCCAAACACTTCTGGAGAAAACTTTATGTAACATGTTGAAAGCTGTCCTTCAGAGTCTGTGCTACATTAGTTATTGATTTATCATTAATTTACAGTAAGTGTGCCATTTAAAAATGTCTTACTTTACGCCATATATAGCACAAAACACAGTATGTTCCAGAAAACCTTACGGGAAAATAATTTCTACATCCCAGACTAATATGGCTGCATAACTTTTTAGCTTTCTTGTGTCAGTTCATTTTTTTAAGGAATAACTAAGAATATTAAAGGATGCATACGTGTGTAGATGTTGGTGTCATCATTATGGAATGTGTATATTTGTGTCTAAACATCTATGCATGCTTGACATCTATTCCACTGCTAATTATAAAAGAATATGCTCAGGAGCATGCCAGCTATGTACAGAAATATCCCACCTCCTATCCTTTCTTCTTTTTTTTTTAATGGTTCCTGTCTAACACTACATAGTCTGTGGTCTACATAGTCTAAATCTCCCCAATTCCCCACAAGCTAAATTCCGACGCTTTGAATCATGGGTAGCTTGATTTATAACCTCACAATCTGTCACCAGAATAATCTGGTGGTTATTCTCATCTGTCTGTCTATATACAGTTCTATGAAAAAAGTGCAGCTTTATTGAGCTTTGAGGTTTAACATACTCTACATGCTTAAGATCTGGTCCTTACCAGGTCTTTATGTTTAGGTAAACATAACCTCAGATGAACAGAAAAATTTACACATTCACATTCACACTTTAAGCCTGATTTGCAATTTGCCAATCTCGCTAACAAAAACAGAGACTACGCAGACACTCCGGTGCACCTACCCAAAATTGTAGCTCGAGGCAGACAGTGTCGCAGAGAGAAGAGAAAGGAGGCCTCTGATTGGTCAAGTTCTACATCCACATAGAAAAGAGCGTGTCATTGAAGAAATGAAGAAGTACCCACATCTGTACGATTCTGGTTCTCCACACTACAAAGACAGCGCACATATTCTAGTAATTCATGGAGGGAGATAGCGATGAATGTGGGTCTGGATACGGCCAGGACGGTGAGGAAGTACGTGATTGTCCCTCTTGCATTGTGGCTTGGAAAAACATACCGGAGACCGCGTAAGTATAAATCAAAAGTGATGGCGGCATACTTGCAACAAGCTGATGGCGACACATTGCCGCGAGAGTATACACAGCCCTTAAGGCTGGCCAACACGTTGCCGCGCCACCTGTGACCTCAGACACGTATCCAGCTCCACTTCAAAGCTACAGCCGATTAGAGAGCAAGGCACTGGGTGACTAAAAATGTAACTCGGGCACCAAATTGAGTTGTTTGGTGACCGACTTGTCAGATCGTGTAGTGTGTCGCCTCGTTGCCAGTCAATCACTTAGTAACAACAACTTCAGGACTTTTTATTACCAGACAGCAAGTTGTGAACTACACAGCAATCTGCCAGCACTGAAAGTTGCATAGTTTGAAGCCACCCTTAGAGAAAGCATACCGCAGTCATGGCTTGTTTGGATTGGTTGCCAGGAGGAAGCATCTCCTCTCTAATAAAAAAAAAGTCATTGCTGCATAGCTTAAATATGATAGTTACATCTAAATAAACTACATGACTTCTGACACCATTCCCTTTGGACAGACGAGACCAAGGTGGAGATGTGTGGCCATAACGTAATATGCATTTTATTCATAACAAATTAAATATGGTAAATCAATATTATTTACTGAAAGTTCTGAATGTTAGTAGGTCCCTCTTTTTAGTTGCAAAGTCAAAGTGTTTGTGTGTGTGTGTGTGTATATATGTATCTAAAGTAGAGGGAGAATAGACAGGGCTGAGATCTAAACCTTCTTGGCAAGGGCAACTCCTCTGTCGTGCTATTCTGCTTTGGTCGGCTGTATTAATAATACCCTTGTAGGCTACACAGGACTGGAGGCGGTTAAGAGGTCCACTGTAGGCGGGGGGAAGAAGGGATGCATGGCACCCAGGGCAGCTGTCTTGAGCCCAAAGGAGCATGTACAGAGTTACCAATCATCAATCATGGATGAGTTATTTTCACAAGTCATAAACAGGGCCTGTAAAGAAAACTTTTCCCTCACTGCCTGGGAAAACTTACAATGGTCCTGTTCCTATACATGGCTCCACTTCTCTGGCGTCAGTCCGTCCAGAGTGACGCCTTCTCCCAGCCTGGCAGCTGGCTGCATGCTCGGACAGACAGACAGATGACTAGGTTGCAACAGACTGAGTAGTAAGCAAGTCGTCCCTGTTTAGCTCCCACTCTTCTCACTGTGCGGTAACTTTTTAGCAACTATTTCTAGATCTGTGTCAATGTGGCTGTTTTAGAATAGACTTTGACTTCTGATGGAGCCCAATCCACATCTACTTACAGCGCATGGGAATCAGCTGCTGAAACTTATGCACTAAAGTACATGAACTTTTGCCACTTTACTATTTCCCAGACATACAAGCATGATGGTTATTTTTAAAATATTGATTAAATATCAGGCCGAAGTCAGTAATTTGCAATGAAAGCAAAAGATTTGACCTCTTAAATGGTTTGTGTCCCATGCATCTAGTTTTTCAGAAGCTTAAAAATGAAATGTTTTCCATAGACACCTTTATGTTCTTCAGAAAACCTTCATGTTTTAGAAGACATTATCAAGTGAGCCCTTCGGTCTGAATCAGTTAAGATCTTGTCCTTCGGTCAGGTTGGGGTCTGGACCTTTTGACGTGGGAACACCTCGATTGTTTTTCTCTTTGTCATTTTGTTGCAGATTTTCTGGTGTATTTGGGTTAATTGTCCTGTTGCATGATCCAATTTCAGCCATGTTTTAAGTGTTGGACAGATGGCCTCACATTTGAGTCTATTAGCAACTCAAGCTTTATTTATACTTCTGTATAGGAAGCTTTGCAACTAGCGTACATACAGGTTATAAGTCCTAGTTGGAGTTGATAGTTGTTTACTGTTGTTTGTGTCATTCTGTAAATGCATCAGAAAAAGCTGGATGGCAGTGTGAGTTCTTTTCTGCAGCACTGTAGCTTGTTGAGCCCAGCTTCCTTTTGTTTCTTTCTTTTATGTACCTCAGACATGGCGATTCGGCGAATTAAACATATCTTGAATCAATGGCAAATGATAAATGTTTTGCATTAGTAACCTTTCTTGATATTACAGCAATATCTTTCTATCCAACTTGAAGATGGCAAAGAAGTTTTAGAAGGAATACAGTGCTACCAAGAATACCAATCACATTTGTTCCAAACCACATCAATCCTATGCATAATAACATTTCTGTAGGTGTGCAAGTCAGGCTAAGGCAGAGGTTACAGCGCTAGATCCCCAGACATGGTGGAGATATATCATCAGTTTGACAGACACAGCAAGGTGCCCAAGTGTTATTGTGTATAAGTGTTATTAATGTGTTATACAGTAATTAATGTTGTAAATGTAATCCAGACTTTTTTGGAAATGGCCTTGTAACCCCTGCCAAATCCATGGGCAACAATCATTAACTGACAGATGTTTCAGAATAGCAAACTAACAAAAATAAAATTTTAGCAACTGCATTTGATTAGAGGCATTTGGCTGCTGTACACTTTCCCTATTAATTCCCTTTAAAAATTGCAAGGTTGTCAATAACTTTTCACACAATAAAATTTGTATTTTGGCTGAGTTTTTGGTTTAAAAAAAGACACTAGGTCATTGTAATATGTCATATGTTACTGTTCATCTGAGGATGTATTTAGTTCTTTACATTAAATTGCATTAATGTTAAATGCTGTATGAAGATGTTGGAAACTCATGTTTCTTTTGACTAATACTACTATTAGACAACATCGTCACACAAGGTGCAATTTAATGTCTGTGTGTGAATGCTTAGATGATTTAAACAAGCTGAAATGCCTAAATCCTGAATAGGAAGATGCCATCACTGAAAGTCACGGATGTTTACTTGATGGACTTCATAAGGGTCAAGTTTGCCACCTGTATCCCACTATATACAGTTGTGGAAGTGATAAATCTTACTGTTGAAACCTCAAGAAGTGAATGTTATCAGTATGTGAGGCTCACAATGCTCTATTGTTTGATACTCTGCGAACTAACATTTGCCTGATGTATTTAAGCCTGCCAGCTGAGCAGATGTGTGCAGTAAAAGATTGCCAAGAACTCTACTCAGCAAACCAAATATGAGCATGATGGATCCTAATCTTAACTGGTTTTATCTTTGTAATGCAATTTTAAAAGATAATAGATGTAAAATAACTTTTTACCAGTGAAAGGTCAATTCTATAGCTCAGAATAAAAATAGTCATTCCACATTTGCAATTTGAATAAGTCTGCACTGTTAATATATGTCCATATAAACTTTTAAGTACCGCGTTTTCCTGAATCCCGCCTGAGTGCAGACTGTTTGTTCCTGGTTCAGCTTACAGAAGAACTCTCCAGCTGCATCAAAGACAGAGATAAAGGCTTGCCCACTTTGTGCGTTTGTGTGTGTGTATGTGTGTGTGTGTGAGAAAGAGAGGGAGAGAGAGTGCTTCCTTTCAAGCCAGAGCCCCTGGGCAGATTACTTGTTACCAGAAAGGCAGGCAATAATCAGGGCTATATACAGGACTCAGACATGTACATGCAGGTTCAAAATCACAGAAACAAATGTGCGTGCTCACACACACACACAGACACACAGACACACACACACACACACTCTACTGCTGGCCACAATGCGACTTCTTATCTTCCTCCCCAATGCTGCTCTATCCAGCACATGGTAGTTGATGATATCACGGAGGCTTTGGTTCAGATACGAGGTCAGCCAATAGTAAATTTTTGATAGGTGATAGTAAAAATTGTTTATAGCGCAAAAAAGATAACAGCCAGATAGGAGAAGAGCTTAAATAAAATAGAATAAAGAAAAACTTGAAGAAGAAAAGTGGTTTCCAGGCAGTAGTGGAAGAAAATAAATCAAATCTGGGCCACTTTCATACGTGGTCCTGAATCAGATATTGATCTGATGTTCAATGCAACCTCAGTCTGAACAGTCATGCTGCAGTTCATCTGACTTTTACATAACCATAATGCAGGAGTCATCACAATTCTGCTTTGTTGGGAGCTTGGATGGAGCCTGGTTGAAATCTGTTTAACTGAAGCCCCCCCCAACATCACAGTCTCCCCAATGTTGGCTCCAGCTTCCCAGCTGACCATTGCTCCACAAAGGTGGAGGATGCTACTCATCCTTCATCTGATTATTGTTTCCCAAAAGGCTACACCCAGCTTGCTCATGTGTTGCCAACATGGAAGTGCCAAAACCTGCAGTTTCTTGACTCACCACTAGGGCTTAGCTCCAAAAATAAGTCAGTTTGCATTGATCCACATGTTAAAACACCTCCCATTACAGTAGAAATAAACGTAGTTACAGCCCACTACCAAAAACAGTTTTAGTCCCCATAGCTAGATTTCCATGACCATGACCACTGTACATCCATGTAACACTATACTGACAGCCTCTGGCAGCAGTTGTCTTCTCGACTGAGCCACCTCTGTTCCCAGGTGATTCCAGAACTCTTCTAGGTTGACTGACCGGACCGCAAGCCAACAGCTAACTGACTTCCACCCCCCCCAGGACAGCTTAGCCGACAGAGCTCCACCTTAGGTCTTGGTGAGCAGGGAACCAAACTCCGTGCTCAAGGTCCTCTGGGACAGCTAAGTGACTGAGTGACCATGGGTCCTGGCAGAGTTCCATCAGCGCTCTGGCAGTATACGTTTCAACTCTGGCAATACTCACCTCGGATGTCATTTTGGTTGCAATATCTGAAATGGGTAAGGATAGACAGATTTGATCAGAGTGATTGTAAAGTAACATTAAGTAGCACCATAGATTAGCATGTAGCTTCATAAAGATACAATAATTAGCTTGTGGTAATTGAAGCGAGGTGGGTACTATTCCAACCAGCTGCCAGGCTTGCCTGTTCATCCATTTACACATCTTTGGGTTAATTGGGCCCCCAGAAATTCATCTTCAAACCCACGGGTGACATCACAGAGGGTCTGCCCAGTTTTTGTTATACAGTCTACATCACTTGTTGAAAACTTCATCAGCATCTATTGCACAACAACTTGAAAATGAAATTGTAAACTCTTACTTCCGTTGTGTCTATGTTTACTTCTGTTACTCAGTGTGTTGCGTGTGACAGGGCCATGGCCAGTTCAGTTGTTTTTTGTTTAGTTTTATTCAACAAAAAAAAAAAAAAAATGGAATGAATAGCCACAAAAAAAGGTTCAGACCAAAATGGTCTGTATTGAGCATGAAGACCTGCAGTCTAAATATAGCTCCGAGGTTATTAGTTCCAACTGTAAAAAAGAATCTGAAAAATATCATTTCAGCAGCTCTGTGTATGTGATGTAAACGTGGACTTGCGTGGAGGATTATGTGACGGCCGTGGCAGGAGAGATGCATGCCCTTACTGAATGGATTGCATAATGTGCTGCATATTGTGGTTTGCATGCAATCTAGAAGCTCATGGATTTACAATTTTCCTCTGCAAGTGTCAAGAATGTGTTTGGGCTCCTCTGATCAATCTGTAAAGTGGGATTTGTTTTTAAATATTTTTTTCTTCTTCTGTTAAAAAAGAAAAAGAAACGGAAGTTGCATTCAGTGAGTGAGTTGTGGAGTGATGATTTCTCTGTAATGAAAGACTGTGACTGGTGTGCTTTACCTCACATCAAAAGATTATCTCCTCTATGGTTTACTCAGCCCTTTGCCTTCTTTTCTCCTGTGATCTGTGTGTGTGTGTGTGTATGTATGTGTGTGTGTGTGTGTGCCCTTCCTCAACACTGGTTATTTTCCAGTGTTTGCTCTCCCTTTCAGAATTTACATATTTTAAAGAACTCTGACATAAAAGGAGAAACTGTTCAGATTTCATCACTTTCATTCTCCAGAAATGTGTGATTTTGTTTGAAGAACTGTCTGTGAATGTGTAAGCACACACGCACGCATGCCTGTGTGTTTTCGTGCACGTGCCCGTGGGGCCCGACTGATGTTTGATTGCTGCTCTGACGACAAGTCAGTAGGGTTTGACTCGAAGTTATAATTAAGCTATGGGCAGGTCTGAACTGGCGCGCACACATGCACACACAGAGCCTTTGAAGTTGATCTGTTATTGTCATTTGGTTAGCTGCACGATCCAAACGGCTCATCAGATAGAGTTTATTAGTTCACACACTTATCCCTCACAAGAAGTCAGACAGCTAAATAGAGGCGTCAAACTTCTGTAGGCTGTCTTTTCTTTTTTACCACAACTCTGCCACAGAAACAAGTTGTCATCTTTTTTACACTTATAATTAAAACGTTTTTTTAGTTTGTTTGTTTGTTTAATAAGGAACAGAGAGTTGTACTGTCATGAAACACTTGAATGACTCACAAAAAGTGTTGATAACCTCTGGTGTAAGGGGAAATGTGTCAGAGGAAAGTAGGGCCCAGGGGAGGTTTTAGGGGAGGGAAGGGTGATGCAGCAAAGGGAAGTGGAAGGTGGAGGACTGTTGGATCACATGACAGACATGGCAGAAAAGCATGGAATAGAAGACAATCCAAACCCAGAATTCAGGACAGAAGAAAACTTACTTTTGTGACCAAAAAAAGAAAAAAGAAAAGTTCAGCTGCTGTACCCAAAGCCTGAGGGTGTCATTCTAAGAAAATCGGTAAATAATGCAAAGTGAGATCAGAATGGCTAAATATTAAATAAAAATATGAGGACAAGGAGGAAGAGTTGTCCTGTATAGGAGGACAAGCTGTCTGTCGATGTCTCAGGATAAACAACGCGACCCAGCTGCTGCTCCGCAGGCCACCACACCCAGCCGAGAGACTCCATTTGTTGTTCTAGCTGGCCTTAACGACTCCGAGAGAGACAGGGGAGAAAAGAGGACTGATTTAGCCAATGGACTGAACAAGTTAAAGTAAGGAAAGGAGATATGCTCTCTGTTAATGGGAAAGAGGAGAAAAGATGCTGCAGATGCTCAGATCCCCTCTTCGTTTGTCTTTCTTTTTCTTTTATGAGGTTTGATTCCAAAGTTTGTTATCTAGGCCAAATGCAGTGAATGCCTGTGCTTTGTTTGATTACCCTGAGACTCAGGAGTTTATGAAAACATAAGCCAGGGGACACGACCTCATCTGGGACCCGAACACTGATGCTGTTCCCACCAGAGCTCCTCTAAACCCTGTCTTTTCCCTTCCTAAGCAGTGTCAGGCCACGTTTACTCCCGGCCATGTTATCCTTCACTCTCCCTCTGATGTTACTGGCCTCAACCTTGTGCCCCTCTCCAACTCCATTTATCTTCTTTTCATTCGCCCTTCCTCTTTTGTCAATCCTTCACTTCTCTCTGCCTCCAAATAAATATTCATGTGTTTAAGGTTCCCAACTTATCTGTACCATTTATCATCAAGCACATCACACGGCCATTTCACCAACTGAAAAATCCCTTTTACCCTAAGCTACAGGTAAGCAAGCACGTTTTTCCCCCCAGAGTAGAACCACTCTGTAAAAAATCTTTGCAGAGGAATTATTAATTGTGGGCTTATCAGAGGATGTGTTTCCTTGAGCCTTTAAACTGTGCAAATTAAAATTGTGAATAGAAAGTACGACTAACAGAAACACAAATCTCAAAAACTCTCACATATATCAGAAAAAAAGGTTTAACACTCACAAGGTTGTTTTTGTAGCAATTTGCAAAAACAATACTTGGCAAAACTGACAAGGGGACACCTTTTACGCTTCTACGGGTCACATGATGGAACAAAAATATATTTTTTCTGCAGGAAATGGCTACCTAGGGGATGATTATTACCTTGCATCACTCATCTAAAGTCATACCAGTGTTTGGAGTCCACCGCTCCTCCTTGAAAATCTGGACAATGACCTCCATCAATCGTGCCCGGCTACCATAGGGCGAATATTTAACGGAATTGCCTTGCGAGAATTTGTTGCAGACATCTACGTGTTTTTTTTGAGTAAAAATGATAACAGTTAGATTGGTTAAAGAAATACAAACTTGATTTTCCAAAGCTGAAGGGGATCTGGACATCCATCACCATTATTCTCAAAAGAATAATGGAAAAAATATGACTGCTTTTGCATAACATGGCTTAATGAAAACACAAGTCATTTCATAATAGTGTTTTATTGGGATTTTTGAAATATTGCTTTGGTTTTTCACCAAAAGTGGGATGGAAACTTGACAAACATTCAGTTGCTCACCACTCCTCCTCTGGGTCAGGTTTTATCATGGGCCATGTGGATACCAGTACCAGAACAGTGTTTAAAAATGACATCCCTCCTTCTACACTCTGACCACAATTCAAATAATGATAACCATTAATATATTCAACATTATAAAAAAATGGTTTGCTTTACCCTGACTTTTCAACAAATACTGTAAGTACTGTCTGACTTACCAAATCTGATAAAGCTTACTCCACTGATATCGCCACATCATTAAAAATAAATCAAAGAGCAAAATTGTCACTGGGTGACATTTTCCTTCATTATAAAGACCACATGTTGAAGTTTATTTTTAGTTGGCCCTGCACACTCCATCTTCCTGCTGGAAAAACTCACTTCAGCACCAAAAGTGTTTTAATAAATGAGTGACTGTCTTGAAAAATAGGCCATCTGCTACTAGTTAAGTATCAGCTGGTAAGTCTTACAATAGCTGTTTGTTTTAAAGAGTTTATGTTTAATAGAAGTATATTTTTGGCTTTCTAGTTTAGAACCACAGAAAGAATCGAATAATATTGATTGGGAGACTGAACTATTTGTAACTGAAATAAGAAAACTGTAGCGCAATAGTTGCTTTGTTCAGAATTATGACGCATTTTTTAGTCTCCTTTTTTACCGCTTAATGAAAATTTTATTTGCAATAAAGCCTGGTGTAACCTGCCTCTGTCACGCTATGTCATTATGGGTTTTATTACGACATCTTATTAATTGTATCTCTGGTATTGACTTTGGAATAGTATAAAAGTGGTTGTTTGTTACAAAAACAGCCACACAAACTGTGCATATATCATTTTGAACCCACTGCACTGCCATTATGTGGCGCTATAATGTAGTCCCAAACTTAAATCATGGTTCCCATGACGCCATTGTTAATGTCTTTTATAGTCAAATCTTGATATACGCGTCAGCTTTTTTGTTTTGTTTTATTTATTTAACCCAGTGAACAGGACACGTCCAGGTTAAATCGTAGGTTCTCCTCCTTTTCCTGCCTCCACCCATCCCGTTTTCCGCTTCCTTTCTCAAGCTCCGGTGAGCAGAGCGTGTACCCGTACACATGCAATGACACATGGTGTTCACTGTGTTCCCCCTTGAGAGCTGTGGGCCTGAAACAATGAGGGCACCGGAGGGAACACAGAGGATCACTGCAGGAAATGGAAGAGCATGAACTTGTTATTTAAAATTCAGCGATGGGGGCAGAGAGATCACCTAAATCAGAGTGAGCTCAGTCGAAATATTCTGTATCTCAGAAAGGTATTAGTCTCTGAGTAGGTTTTTCCATCTTTTTTTTTTTTTTTGGCTTGCTTGGTTTTCCAAGGCAGCCTAACATGCGGCTGCTACGTCATGCAGAGCTCTAACTTTTCAAGGCCTTGCGTTGTTCACACAGATTGATCATTCACTGCTTTGACAGCAGAGGCAAGAGATGACACTAAACCGGCTGCTTTGAACCGAGCTGTGAAGACACAGTTGAGAAGGGTGCTGCCGTACTGTTTCCCTGCAATATTTTTACCAAAACTGTGACCAAAAAGTTCATTGTGATCTCAGGACAGTGTGTCAGCATTTGACAAGAAAAGGCATAGTGCGTCTTTTTGTGTGCTTCTCGGGTGCCGCAGTTAAGTGTAGATGTCTACATTTTACAGGTTTAAAAAAAAAAAATCCAAGTTTTAATAAACCACATTTAAATCCAAACTGGACACACCTACAGCACCAAATCAGAATCACAGTCTCAACTTATTATGGACCGAAACATCTGGAACTACTTTATCAAATAAGCATTTTTACTGCCAAGCAATATTAGCCAAAGCTCTGCTTATTGTGTGGACTTGTATATCCTGCCTGGAGACATTATTTTATTAAACAGAAGGCATTAAGAGCTTTAGAGTCATCCAGTTGTGTGTTTTTCCTGGCTTTGGGCAGCTTGAAGTGGTAATGAGAAGAAAAAAGAAGCTGCAAAAGCACCACAGATAGATCAAGGACAGTCCTCTATATATGTGTCAGAAGATGAGTTTTAAAGTTGAAGTTTGCAGAGATTAGATGAACTACTGGTCTCTGTTTGAAACAGTTTTAGACACAAATAGAAAATGTTTGCCTGACTTGGAATAAAACTCCTAAAAGCTTCCAAGCTGAACTTCATGAAACATTGTAATTTACCACTTGAAATCTCCCTAAGCCTACAATTTCCTTTTATACTATATTTTTATTTCACTGTACTTCTGTGACATTTCCCTCTTTTGTTCTTTTGTACTGCAATACTGGACTCTATGTTCAAGAAAAAATTTATGACCGTGTTAAAAAAAAAAAAAGAAAGCTCAACTTGAGAAAGTCCTGCCCAGTCTCTGGGACACAGACGGGATGTAGACTTGTCCTGTAAAACAACCAACAAGAAAACTAGACAAATGCTTGCACAGACAAGAATTCTAATCACAATAATCCATTACAGGTCAGCGTGATTAAAAATGATGAGTCATATAAACTAAGCACAAAAGGAAGGACATTTGTGTTTGGTAGATTATCTCTTTGTCATAATGATGCTTCTTGGCAATAAATCTTAGACTGTTGGAAAGCCTGATTAATTCACCTTTAAATGGTCCTAAATTTTTAAGGAACATGGAATTGTGAGATGAGCAGCAGAGCTGAGTATGTGGGTGGCGCTCAGGAAAGATTTGGAAAATCTTTTCTTCCAATGCCAAACAGCTTCTATTTTTAACTCTTTTTTTGGCCATTGACTCTTGTTTGGTGTTGTGTGGTGGACTGGATGGTTGAAGTCTGAACAAACAAGACATATTTCCAGTTTAACTATCTAAATTCATTCATCAGGAACATCAGTAGCGTATGGAAGAACCATACACAGCTACAACGGTCTGCCACCTCCTCCTCACGCTGGTCACCAGTCTGCTCACACACTGCTGTGGGATGACATCCTTTTCTTCAACCAGCATTTGTTGCAAGTCGGCCAGTGTGGTCGTGTTGGTCACTCTGGTACAAACAGCAAAACCCAAGCTGATCCTGCAAGTGTTCAATGGGATTGAGGTCAGGACCGCTGGTAGGCCATTCCCTCCTCTCCACTCCCAAATTCTGGAGGTCGTCCCTGATGAACCCTGTTCTGTCGGGGTGAGCATTGTCATCCTGGAGGATAGAGTTTGGTCTCAGGCTGTGGAGATATAGGATTGCCTCTGGTTGCACAATTCCATCTTAATATCTCTCTACGTAGAGATTGCCTCCAGTGATGACAAGCCTCATTTTTCCAGTGAGGGAGGATGCCACCCCCACACCATCACACTGCCTCCACCAACAGATCGATATACCAATCACCAATTGTGACCTTCCAATCCAAGCACCTTGGGCAGAATCTGGACTCATTGCTGAACATAGCGTGCCTTCTCAAGACAATCAAGCTCCCGACCTACAGCACCCTCAGGTACCAGGAGCTCAAACAAGAGTCAACAGAAACGGCAAAAAATAAAAAAGAAGCTGTTTGGCATTGGAGGAAAAGATTTGCCAAATCTTGTACGCGTGTATACATGTTCCTTAGAAATGTAACACTGTTTAAAAGGGAAACAAACAGGCTTTCCAACGTTGGAAGATCTATTCCCAAGAAGCAATATTACTATAAAGAAATAATCTATCAAACACTGATTTCCTTACTTTTTGTGCTTAGTTTGACACATCGTTTTTAATCACGCTGAGCTGTGATTACTGAAACTAAGCAACTATATGACCTAAAAAAATGTACTATTTTATATTTATTTATTTATATATAAATAGACGTTTCTGTTTTTATATTTCAAATGTTCTGAGCATTTCTTGTATTTGTGTTTGACCAAGAACGTGGCATAACTTTTTATTTTTTTTAAATTGCTACCTTGGGTCATAATTGATGATTGTAATTAAAATTCTTGTCTGTGCAAGCATGTGACTCGTTTTCTTGTTGAATGTTGACTATCAAATATTGATCCGTTACGCCTGAAGTTTAAAAAAACAAAAGTCCACTAAAGCTGATGTCCCTTCTTCCTCTGGAATCGTCTTACTTTTATTTTCCTTCAGTATCATGCCTTTGAGAATTTTCTTTTTACTTTTAGGACACAAAGTCTTTTTTATTTTCCTGGAATTTCCTGACCTTTTCACCCAAACTTAAACCGGTGAATCAATCACACTGCGAATTTCCGACACATTGTGCAGGAATGTCTGAGGAATTCAGGACTGTAGCGAGGAATGCAGCATGCTGCACCAACACTTGGTGATGATGTCACGCTCTGCTGAATGTCAGCATGCACATGCACTAATCTGCCGGTGCAAGTATATGAATCGCGTGTCCTGCACATGTATATGTGTGATAGGTTAAGTGTTCCTAGAAGAGGAGACTGAGATGAAATAAAGTTTAATACTCTTAATTCCTGTTGATGTTTTCATTGGAACATGTTGCATTGTCTTCTCAGACCAGGATAGGCCATGACTATTTACTAAGATTATGTTCCCAGAAATGTTTTCCTACAAATTGTGCAATAGTCAAAATATATCTGAAATGCCAGGAATAATTTGAAGCCAATAATAGAGCTGTTGCCAGGTTGCTGTGCAACAGGCCAAGAGAAGAATTAGTCCTCCCCTATTTTTAGGACACAGGCTGTTATGGCTTTTTCTTTCAGTCAATCTTTCCATCCGTCCTGAGTGACTTCTTTACAGATAACTGCTATATGATAGATCCTAGACATCCTCAACATGTTTGAGATCTACCAACAGTTTTTCAGTGCTGTTGAAGTCAGTAGAATCAAGGCTGTTCCAAAAACCACAGTTTCTGCTTCTTGACGCAGTTTATGGTGAATTTAAGGTCTGCTGTCAATCATTTTCCTGCTCCAGGAGCCAGAATTTTTTTCAGTTTCACTTTTTTTTTTTAGCTTCCTAAATGATGATTGCAGTCATAGATTGTTGGTATTTAGTGGATCCACTACATATTCGGTATTTCTTGTGCCACTGATTGCTACAAACACAGTATTTACATTCCTATTAAATCCTAACTTTTTTTCCAGATAAACATCAATTTAACTGGGGACATAGCGCTTGATGATGTTTTATACAGTGACGCACCTACTTCCTCAGTCATCAAGTAGCCGACTAGTCCAGTCTTGAATAAAAGTGAGCACAGAATTTTGCAGATGCCAGTTTCTGTTTATATGCTTCCACTCTAGTTAAAATGTTCAGGTTTTGTGTTACGTCCATCTGTCAAAAAATTAGCCTGTCTCATTCTCAAGGAGACCAATGAATTTTATTCACATTTGGTACAGACATAGTTTTCACTTAAGGAAGATCTGGTTAGAATTTGACGGTCAAAATTAGGGTCACTTTGGTCTCAAATCACAATTTCAGCCAACACTTTTCTGGTCAATAACCAACAACCTACCACTTGTAAACTGCACCTTGATTCATTAGCAGAGGCCCGCAGCATTGTGATAGTCATTCCAGTTTCATTAATGGAATAAATAAATAAAGCAATGGTACATCAACATATAGAGGCAGATTATTTTCAGCTTCTCTTTGCACAAATATGGCAATTAAATTCAGTCACTCTTTTACTGAGAAAAGCTGAAAGTGAGAAATGGCAGAAGAGCAAAATAAACTGAGGCCAGGTGAAGAACAAAGCATTGTTTCATAAAAAAACGCGTTTGAAAGCTCAAATATCTGTTCCCACCTCCACACAGCCAGCAGAAAGCTGCTGCGTCAGGTAATTGTATGTGAAAGTCTCTGGTGAGAGGTTTGAACTATTGTCTTTTTTTTAGTCACCAATGTGCTGCTTTTCACTTGGATTTACAGTCAGCGTTCAAAGCTGCAAAGCAAAAGAAACAAAATATCAAACAATATAAGAAGAAACAGGGGAAGTGCAGAGAGGTGTGTCTCTGCAGAGAATTGTACCAACGCACACATCTAGTGGGTCATAAGGAATGATTTAGAGAGATACTTTTGAGTGAATCTGTATGTAGTTTGTTTTCTTTCGGCTAACTTGCCGATTTTCCACCAAGCCTCCCTCAAGAAACGGGACAAGATGAGAGATCTATGAACTGAAGAATTCTGAATTTTTGCTCGTCCTCCTTTAGCAACCAGGAGGTTTCTAAGATTGCCTATTTCACCTTTAAAGTAGCATGAAATACTTTATAGTCATGTTAAAATTTCAACTCCATTTAACTCCATTCAACTCCCGCAGTCTCCCGTCCCTGCTACTAGCCAAAATAACTTTGGCTATTTTAACTTAACGCATCAACAACGATGAAGCTAGCTCACAAAGCTCCAGTGGACATAATGGCTGAGACGACGATTCAAGAAATTAATGACATAAGAGAAAATAAGAGTGACAGAGCACGGGACCAAACAAGAATAATTTTTTTTGACATTGTGAAAGCAACGTAACCTCTGTGCCTACAGCAGGGACCTGCTGAGTTCCTTTTTAACTTTGTGTTGCTTTAAATTTCAAGTTCCACGGTTCAGGATTTTGGGTATCTAAAAGCTGGAGTATTTATGGCAAAAAAAAAAAAAGAAAAATGTGAAATCTGCTCACATATGCCTCAACGTTTGTGCACAACAATTCCCCTTCATCAGTGTACAGTGTAAGACGTTTGCTATAAACTGCGAGAGTGAAATATTAATATAACCAAAGCCATCTGACATCAAGACATCCCCAGAGATGGCAAAGCAGATGTTGCCAAGACTTTATGTAAAAGAGTAGCTCAGCTGGGCGCGCACACAGAGATAGGATTTGCCCTCATAGTGGGATAGAAATGGTCCACTGGGATTTGCTGTCTTGCAGAGCTACATTTTGATACCCAGACAGGCCTCACATGTTACTCCAGTTAGCATGTGGCTCTTCCTACCCAGCGACAGGTGCAGCCTTAGCTGGACAGGGTGTTGCAAGTTGGGAAACATCTCAGACACCTATGTCATCCTGACTATTTCAGTTAGTAATAAACCATGTGCCATGGACAGGAAATTTCAGTTTAGCCTTTTTTTCTTTTTGGTTCTGTTTTTTTAAATACATTTTTTTTCTGCTGAAATTCCTGGTTCCAGATAAATCAGATAAAAGATCAACAGCCCCTCAGGCGAATGTAGACCCCTGTCATGTCGTTTGTACTTCAAAGTGCCACCACTTCACTTCAGAGCTCTCCTCTGTTCCGGAAACTGAATCCTCGGGGAGGCAACACCCAACAGCACATTATTTATTTAATCTGTTATTGTGTGAGTAGGACTAAAACCCTATTTTAGCATTACGAGGTCAGCACACACACGATATTATTGTTCATGTTTTCCTGGTACTGTGAGTGTTCCCATGATGAATAGATGGTGGTTAACCTGTGGAGAGGACGGCACTGAAGAGGGGATGATGCAAAAAAGAAAGCTGCGTAGGCTGTTCATGGTTTAGCAAACTTGAATAGCCATTAATCTGAAAGGGTTTGGCAACCACCAAATTGTTGTGGGGAAGAAGAGGGGAAAAAAAGCATGTTAACGTCCTTTATTGACTCTCTAAAGTGTTAATGAATTTGTGATTGCAGAAGTAACTTTGTGGGTGTTCCCCTCACCCTCCTGGATGTGGAACCTGGCCTTAAGGGGGGGATGAAAGGGGAAACGGCCACCCCTCACTCATTAACATAAATCCTAAAATTCAAACAGATATGAATCTTTTGTAAGAGGAAACAAGAATATCCACAGCAGACACCCATTTGTGATGTTTAAACTGCTCTCTGTTGATGTTTCTGCAAACATTTGCATTTGTCAGTTTTAACTTGCATATCAAAAGGAGAAGATTTAAACAGTCTGGGGCTCTTTCAGGACAGTGATTGTGCACTTTTCAAGGCAATGAGGCTTCAGTGTGATCTTCTCAAGTAAAACCCTTGCTAAATTGGTCAGATATCGTCATTATTTCCGTAGTGTGCCATATTTTTTTTCAGGACATATTAATTCTAAAAACCTTGGGCAGAAAATCTGAACATGAAAAGCCTCAGGGTTCAGTTTTAGACTCTCTTAAAGTGTTTTAATTAAGGGTTGTGGGAAATAAATCAATGCTAAAGCAAAGCTGTTGCAGATGCTCACACAAACAAGGACTACTTTGGAAACTTAATGGTGAGCTTTCCGGTCTCCTTTTGGTAGTCATCTGGTCAGCCGTCCAAATTCTTTTCCTCTTCCATAGAAAGAATTGGTCTTTTCCTCTGGGTTGAACATTGATTTTCAGGGTACAGTATCAACAGGCATAGAAGAAACTGCCTCTGGTCACCATTAGATAGCCATACAACATATCAGAAAAACTAAGCAGCTCTTTTTACCTGATTTTACTGCAGCTTCATTGCATTCTAGCAACAACAGGGTCACTGCAATCAGCTGAAGTGTCAGCTGTAGCTGCAAGTATCATCTAGATGATACTTGTGTTTCCACCTCATCGGTACGTTCCAAAAGCTTTCCAGAAGCGGCTGAACTCTGTGACCCACTGACTAAAAATACAGACCTGATCTATTTTTGATGGAGGCCACTTTAAGATGCTCAGGGCAGATGAATCAGGCAGGAAGACGGACACAGGAACGGCGCAGAGAAATCTGATCAATTTCAACAAAATAAAACACCCAGCGTAGACTCCCCAGATGTGGTTGAATAGTATAAAAGAAAATAGCGCATATAGTATTTTCCTTAGCACTCTTTCTTGACTTCACTTGAAAAGATCTTGAGGTTCATAAAACTGAGAAATTTACGAGAAAATCCAGAGGTAGACCATGATGTGATCTGTAAGCTTGGCGCTAACAGATCGACTGTTTTAGATGATGCCCCGCATATTTTATGTTCAGAGAAAAACCAAAAACTTAAAGAAAGACAGCTAACTAATAAAAATAACATGCTACATGTATGGAAGTCTACAATTAAGTCTGAAACAACAACTGTGTGACAGTCATTCAAGGCTCCAGGCTTCTTTATACCGCAGTACTTTTTAACTGATCACTTGGTGTCATATTTCACCACACTATTGTGGCTCACACAGGGGTGTTCATTACATAATAAATACCCTCGTCTGAATGACAAAACCCTATCCCCCAACAAACAAGCAAAAATACATCTCGGTGTTTGTGAAGGTTTCTGGGTTGCGTCGTCTAATGAAAGACGTCAGTTGCTTTCTTTAGCTTTGTAAAAGCTCACACAAACTACTAACTATCAAAAGAACAAAACAGAAATTTGGATTGACTGTATTTCCTCCCTCAACCAGCAGCACTCACTCACCACCGCATCCAGCAGCCCTAAACCACATCACTCTGTGTGGTCCTCTAATTGCATATCAGATGGAGCCAGTCTCCATGATGAAAGCTTGACTTTGCGCTTTGTGCTTTGGTGTCAGTTCTGATATGTGAAGCAGATGTGTGTTTAAGAGCAAAGCCCATCAGTGGTTGTGTAGCGATGCCTATTTGAATGTCTTTAGAGGTTAGATTCCCACTGGGGCCACCCGTACTTAGGATGTATTCCTGTAAGAAGGCTGAGTATTTGGAAACAGCCCGCCTGAGGAACAACAATACCCATTCATCTGTCTGAAAGAGGAAATGGCAGTGGAATCACAGTGATCTGAAAAGTTGCCTCTTGATAATCTGATTCTAAACTACAAATAAGTGGAGTTCTGGCATTACTTTTCCAGAAGCACTGCTTTTACTTTTCCCAAAACCCTCATGCTGAGGCTTTTATTGTGTTTGTGGAGGAGTGGTAATCACCAGCAGCAGAGGGTTGGCTGGGAGTCCACCAGCCTCCGCCTTCAGCTAAAACCTTCTCTATCTGATCACAGGCTTCCAGCTACTACCCTGGATTATACTCGTCATATCAGCTGGAGCCCAACTGATTACAAACACATTCACGCAATGATTACATGCAGCTTACTGCTGGACATTATATAGTATCTCACCGTTATTTTCGTAACCAGCAAGTGACTCATTGTCTTGAAGTGATAAAGCTGCTTAAAAGTTAGAGCGTTGTTGACTGTGTTTCTGCCAGTCCCTTTGAGGTGCCGTCACACTGTGTGTGTATGTGTGTGCGTGTGTGTATGTGTGCATGAAATGTGGGCTCCACCAGTCAGGACAGATACTTCAACCTATAGCTGTAGCTAACTATGGCACTTCTTACAATAGTCAAAAGTGCAATAGGAAAAGTGTTCAGTCTGGATTCAGTATTGCGCCATATATACTTGTGGTCGTTGGGCAGTTTAATATTGATTGGACTGATGGGAACACAACACCTAGGTGCCTATGACAGATTTCACTGAGGGTGCTGAGCTTGGGGCTACCAGCCATAGCACCTCCCATGCACCTCACAAACTTGTGATTGATTTTTTTTTTTTCTTTTTCCACTTTCGATAACATCTTGAAGTTTTGGCTGACTTCTGTAGTATAGTTACACTGCCCAGCCCAAAAAAAAAAGAGGTCATACACTCTAATATTTTGTTGGACTGCCTTTAGCTTCGATTACGTCACGCATTCGCTGTAGCATTGTTTTGATAAGCTTCTGCAATGTCACAAGATTTATTCCATCCAGTGTTGCATTAATTTTTCACCAAGATCTTGCATTGATGATGGTAGAGTCTGACCGCTGCTCAAAGCCTTCTCCAGCACATCCCAAAGGTCTGGACTGTGTGATGGCCAATCCATGTGTGAAAATGATGTCTCATACTCCCTGAACCAGTCTTTCACAATTTGAGCCCGATGAATCCTGGTATTGTCATCTTGGAATATGCCCATGCCATCAGCGGAAGAAGAAAAAATCCATTGATGGTAATAACCTGGTCATTCAGTATATTCAGGTAGTCAGCTGACCTCATTCTTTGAGCTCATACTGTTGCTGAACCTGGACCTGACCAACTGCAGCAACCCCAGATCACAACACTGCCCCCACAGGCTGGTACAGTAGGCACTAGGCATGATGGGAGCATCACTTCATCTGCCTCTCTTCTTACCCTGATGCTCCCATCACTCTGGAACAGAGTAAATCTGGACTCATCAGACCACATGACCTTCTTCCATTGCTCCAGAGTCCAATCTTTATGCTCTCAAGCAAATTGAAGCCTTTTTTCCAGTTAGCCTCACTGATTAGTGGTTTTCTTAAGGCTACACAGCTGTTCAGTCCCAATCCCTTGAGTTCCCTTCACATTGTGCGTGTGGAAATGCTCTTACTTTCACTATTAAACATAGCTCTGAGTTCTACTGTTGTTTTTCTTCGATTTGATCTCACCAAACTTTTAAGTGATCGCCGATCACGATCATTGAGGATTTTTTTCCAGCCACATTTCCTCCTTGAAGACGATGGGTCCCCACTATCCTTCCAGTTTTTAATAATGCGTTGGACAGTTCTTAACCCAATTTTGGTAGTTTCTGCAATCTCCTTAGAAGTTTTCTTTGCCTTGATGCATGCCAATGATTTGACCCTTCTCAAACAGACTAAGCATCTTTTCCACGACCACGGGATGTGTCTATCCACATGGTTGTTTAGGAAATGAGAAGCAACTCATTGCACCAGTTGGGGTTAAATAACTTGTTGCCAGCTGAAAGACAATCGCTCATGCAGTAACTATCCAGTAGGAGGCTCGTACCTATTTGCTTAGTTAAATCCAGTTGGCGACTTTTTTTTTTTGGCCAGGCAGTGTAATAAACAAGTTTATGAGTCTGCAGGACACGGTGTTATGGTGTTATGCCATCAGTTCATGTTGTTCTTGTCCCCTGGGGGTGGTGATTGTTACTGGATGTAACTCCAGTTCTGTGTTCATTGTAGGGAACACGCTACTCAATTGGAAATGATTTAATCATCTTATTTTTTCAGTTTGTTTTGTTTTTTTGTTTAACTGTTTTAATATGCCACTGTCATTTGCTGTGTTTTGATCAGTTGTTTATGCCCATTTTTGAAAAATGACAGTAAAGAGGGCCAGTGAAATTTCAGAGTTTTGTCACCAATTGAGGTTTTTTTCCCCCTTTAATGGAAGAAAAAAATCATATACATTTAGGGGAAACTCTTTTTAAAAAAAACTTGAGAACTTAGTCACTTTAACACATGACTAAGTTTCTGATTTCCAACTGGCTATAATTTGTATATGATTTATCTCTAAATAACAAGATTTTATCAGCTGATCAACATTTTCCTTCATAAACCAGTTGAAACTGGTTGAAACCACAGCTTTCATCTGACTTTTAATGTTCCAGGTTAACTAATTTTATAACTGGAGAAGCTTATAAAAAAATCTTTAATGTGCTCGTGATGATTGCTTACATCTGACTGTGCAAACCTAACTAATAAAGAAGTAAACATTTATAATAAAGGAAAAAAATGTTGTTCTAATTTAGAGTCAGTTAGTACAGAAGAAAAATCTAAGACTTGAATTTGATTTTTGTTATAAGAAACTTTAACATGTGGAGAAATTTGAAAGATTCTCCATCAGCGGTGATTGTTGTGTGATCAGTCACACACAGTCATATAAAACATACAAAAAGAGCACATTAACAATTCAGATAAAGGGAAGGAAGAACTGTTTTCTCTGATTAGTTATTTCAGTACTTATTTGGCCCCTCTCAAAATTATTGAAGCCCTAAATTTTAATGTCTTATTTTTCCACTGCTTTACATTCAGATTCGCCCCATTTGTTAAGTTGGAATAAAAGAGCTTAGTGAAACTGAACCGAGCTGATCTTGGCTTTACAGAAATCCGCTTATGTGTTGCAGCAACGGAGGTAAAAGGTTGAGAAACATCCCAACTCTTCAACACTGCTGGAAAGAGTGTAGTAAAGTTGTTGGCTTCAGTTTACTTGAGCTATTCATGTTACATAATGACCTCCCCCACCCCCTTTCCATTTTGCACAAAAGATTTCATACACACACACTCACACACACACACACCATCAGTGCGGTATGGCAGCCGTCCAGAGAGGGGCTCCAGTGTCGCTGGCTTTCAAAGAGCTCTTTGCTTGCTGTCCTTTTGATGGCTGCTCCCCAGCAGCAGTGGAGCAGAAAACGCAGAGCGTCCAGTTTTGACATGAATTTGTCCCCGATTCTCCACACTGACCCGCGACCTCACTCTGAAAAAACACTGGGGAAGTGGGCTGCACACAGTGAGCTGTGTGACTGAGTTACGTGCAGCAAGACAGGCCAGACAGCTTTTTCTTTTTTTTTTTTTATTTCTTTTTTTGTGTGTGTTCTCTCTGGCTACAATCACTAATGACTTTGGGCCACTTTAGTGCCCAAACAACTTCTCTGACCTGCTGCCTCTCTGCTTATGCAAGTCAAGTAAAGTAACCAAAAGATGTAGATGAAAACCAGATTCTCAGGTTAGACACAAAGCTTCGTACCTCGAGGGAAGTCTCATTCTGAAATATTCCTGTTGAAAACACCAGTTGGTCTCACTAACTTTCAAGAATCTTGTTGTCATCCCAGCACGCATACTGTTGCAGTCCAAGAAACAAATATGCCGCTGGAACCGTCACAAGCTTTTGAAGCCTGATTTCTGACCACCAAGAATTAATTTATTGAGCAAGACCCTTTCGAGGAACATTTTAGAGCTTGTCTGTTTTCCACAGCCGGATTCTCTGACTGAAACAAAGATCTGCTGACCTTCACTTTTCTAATCAAAGCACCTTCATCTTCACGATTTTATACGTTGGTTCTTACGGAATTAAACTTTCAGATGAGTTCAGAAGTTGCACCAGCCTGATGCTGCCTAGAATAAACAGCTGCTCTGTTTTGGCAGCCTTTTTGTTTTGGTTCAAATGTTCAGCCAGCATGCATCTGTGAAGCATCTCACTGTGTTTGTAGCCGTTTGTGTGACAGATGTTTTCCCTCTGCCGATCATAAACTGGACATTCTTCACTATTTAAAAAGTGGGTTAAACTTAAGTTTTAGTTTCACAGTTTGCATGAACTCGATGATTCATATGGATTATTTAACATGAACCTGCCTGACATCTCTGTCCAGTGTGGTAGACGTTACCCCCCCACCCCCATGCTGCTGACCGCTCAGCTCTTAGCAGCATCGTCTCATCTGTCTTGGCACTCTTCACCTGATACAGATACCGTGATGCGGATATGTTTCACATGTTTGCTGGTCTGCAATCGACTAACACCCTCCACAAATTTTACTGAAAAAAAAAAAATAATAATACTGTATTGGCCCAAATATAGGATGATATTGTATTTTAGAAATCATATTCTCAAAAATGGGGGTCGTCTTATAATAGAGGTCTAGACTTTTCTATTGTTATTACACATCTGCTCCACTAGATGGAACCGCACCAAAGTAACCAGTAAGAATGGAGCATCACAGTGAATGCATGTGATCAGGATCTGATATTTATTAACATAATAAATATCAGTTTATTACATAGTACTATGCCTTGATCTTAAATAACATGGAAATCTGACACGTACCTGTACCTTAAGTATGGTACCATACTTCCTGAAAAAGATAAAATCATTAAAATGTTTAACAATACAGCAGAATATCTCTTTGTGAGTTTTTCTTAAATAATTGTACAATAAAAAGTTGTTTTATGAATAGCCTTATTGTATTCAGCATTTTTATTTTAACAAAATTATTTGAAAGATAGGGGTCATCTTATAATCAGAGTCATCCTATATTCGGGCCAATACGGTAATTGTTATATCAGATGATTGTTTTTTTTTTTCTTTCCACACATTGAATTAGGTTCTTGAGGTTTCTTAACCTTCAGCCTTCAGTTTTCACTTGCTTATCAATTTTTACTGTATCTAATACAGTCACTTTGGTTTAGATTGATTTGCCAGCTAAGAAAGTATTGATCCGTCTTTACACAAGTTGCTGATTAAAACGTGAGTTATTCTGTAAAATGCCTGTTGCAAAGTTTCCAAATACGTGTTGCAGTTCAAATGTTATATCATTGCTAAATGAGTAGCTCTTATTTTTTTGGACTTAAATTGAGGAAAATATAGGAAAAAGCACCTTCTTCCTTAAATGTCAAAACACTTTTTAACAAGAAGACTTGGCTTTTTAAACTGTAATAATACAGTAAATCAGGTTTTATTAGCTTTGCTGAGGGTTATGTTTCAGCTCTTTGAGTTGTGAAGCAGAGGAATGCAGCGTGTATGTGTCACAATTAGTGCGTGTAAGTGTGTGTAACATTCCAGACAGTGTTAGAGGTATGTGAATTACGTCTTCCAGAGGGAGAATGTGAAGAATCTGCTGCCATGAGAGGGCCGCTGTTGTGTACTGACACACCATTCACAAAGGAGGCTCCACACTGTGTGTGTGTGTGTGTGTGGTGTGTGTGTGTGGGTGGGTGTCTCACTTCCTTGTAAGAAACTTCTTAGCAGTCATAGTGAGTAATGATGTTCAAAGCATTTACACATCTAGTGCACGTCCTATTGTATATTCTCAGATGCGTTTTTGTCACTCAAGACTTCCTCACATCCTCGTTCATCTCTCTCCCTTTAACTTATGACTAACTTATGACTTCATGAAAACAACTAAAAATAGTAAATATTCCGGTTGAATGGAATCTTTTCTTGTGTCTTTTTCTCCATCAGATTTGGGATACATGAGCGACGACGAGAGCATCTGAGGGCCCGTGAGCCACAGGAGGATTCCACGCTGCAGTCTGGGCTCCTCCTTCCTTCAACGAATCTCACATTTACAAACTGCAAGCACTTGACAGGATGGAGCGTCAAACATGAGCAGGAACAGAGAAGAAGAAACGGTGACGTCTGAAGCAGGAGCAGAATTAAAACTGTTATTTTGTATAACACTTGTATTTCACAGCTAATGTACCTGTTCACCTGTCGATGTGTAATCAGTTACACTTTCATTCACAAAGGAGAAAAAAAAAAAAAAGCTCAGTGGTTGTGTGATTCCCTGTGCAAGAAAAATTTAATGAGTTCACTGAAGAGTGCTTCTTTGGATACATGTGGACTACATCTGTTTGTTCATTCAGTTTGGGGAAGAGATTCATGTAAACTGTGAAAATACAAAACACAGTTGTCTGCTCAGAAAACCCATTCATCTTATAGTCTGTTCAGAGGAATCTGATGTATATACAGTTCGGCTGATCGTAAAAGCAGCTGTGGAGATATTCCTGAGGGGAAGCTTGCACACAGATGCCGACAACCTGGACGCGGTCCAAAGAGAACCAGTGGAGTAGCTGCAGGTCTCTGGCTGTTTCTGCTGATGCATGTAGGTCCTGGTGCAAATGTCCCCCTCTTTTTCTTGGCAGTGTCCTGTGTGTCTGATCTGTTAACATGTGTGATATTTTCCATGTGACGACTTGTAAATTTCTACAGTGGCTTAAACATTCATGCAAGAGAACTAGGTAAAGCAGAAACAAAAGGAAGAGAAGCTTAAAAGTTAAGCCATAATTATAAGTGAATGACTATCATGCAAGGCTTGTTAATGTTTTTTTTTCCTGAATTTTCTGAATTATTTCTGTTGAACTACCTTATTTTCTGTGAGTATTTAACCAAAAACTGCAATAAAATGTCTCTTTACTGTTTGTTAACATCAGATAATGCGTATCTGTAATCGTTTATGTTGAATTCAGATGTCTGCACTTCCCTCCACAGACTCACTTCAACACTATTACATCAGAGGAGTTTTAGGACAGAGATCCATGTAGTCAGACGGTGGTTTAAAAGCATTTTATTGTTCATCAAGGCTACTTTACGTACAAAAAAGGTGGCCTGCCAAAACCTTTTTAGTAGGAGACACAGAGCCACAAATTGTTTCTTGATAGAAATTTTCTTACAGTTCAGAGTATGGCTACCCTTAAGTACATGCTACTTCCACTTCAAAAAAAAAAAAAAAAAAGAATTGGAAAATGTTTTACAGAGTAAAGATCAACTCCTCTTTGATTCATAAAGATTAACTTAATTACAAACAGAAACTACAGCGGCGGTTGATTCACGGGTAACGTTCTCCAAGTACATTTGCTACTTAGATCAATCCAATTCCCTCAAATGTACTGATGGGTTTGTTTCCATCCGTACAACAAAACCCACAATTCATTTTGCTTTCACACAATATGGACACTGTACCTGTCTGTTAGCCCATGACTAACACTGGTTTCGATCGACATTGTTTAATGGAAATAATCAATGCAAAACATGCAAATTGCTCAAAAGGCCCCCTGTAAAGTTCTTGTTCAGACGTCTCAGAAGTCGCATTAAATGATTGCAGAACAACGGGGATCAATGGAAGTAGCGATTGTCACAGAAACACCTGTGGCTTTTTGTGTTTTCATACATTTACTGTGTTCCTGCACTTGAACCTTTACTAACAAGACAAAACTCTACAAACAAAAAAGATCAACTTTTTTCACAAAAAAGAAAATGCAATGATTACAATATAGAGACAGAAAACAATTAAATAGCTACATATCATTAACAAATTAATTGTTCCTCAAAAAATACCTACGATTTTTTTTCTCTGTACATTCGTTACGCACAGCGTAATGATGGTCTTATAGTTACCTATTATAAAAAAAAAGAAAAAAAAAGGCATTTTCTTTTATTAAGTGATTTTCCTACAGTCTGCAGGGAGTGTGTGCCGAAGCATAGAGAGTGTCGCCTATCTACAGGGTGGTAGTGAAATGATAATGAGAAAGTAAATAATGGAAAACAAAATCCTCTGGACACCAAGCCCCTTTCCCTCATGTTTTCTAGCGTGATGTTAAATACGTCAGGTCCTAATCAGGGCCCAATGGATCTGAACGAGGGGTAGGAATCGCTGTGAGACCCAACGTAGATTTTCAGTGGCAGGTGAACATCGAGTGACTCACAGCTTGGACTTACAAAAGCACAGCTCCTGAAGCTCAGCTGCCCCTCTCAACCAGCCTGCTAAAACTCACCATCTGAACCAATCTAAACTAGCCACAGAAAGCATGTTGAGATGGCAGAGTTCTTATTTTGCCTTGAAACCTGGGGTACGTGACCCCCCCTGAAACTTCCCAGCTCAGTCCCAGTTCTGTTGCACCTGTTTTTTTAAAAGTTGATGGTGGAATGTGTGGACATTTTAGAAAGAGGAGAGAATACCTTCCATGAATGGAAATCTGAAAAATTACCACACTTACGAACTGCCTAAAAGCAAACATATAAATCTCAACACCAGTTAGCTTAAGCTCAGTGATTTTTGATACAGAACATTTACACTGCCTGCCATCACAAGCCACGTTCTCTCAAACAGTCCTCTGAATGTTCATGTTATGACATCAAACGATGGTTGTTCCTATAGTTTAAAGTATGGCCAATCTGCTTTATGCAACAGGAATAAAAGCTGCTGGGAAACAACTCTTAGCACACTGGCTGGTTATTAGCTCTGTCTGTTCACGTGGAGATATTTAGGGTATCGGAGTGAGTCCTGTGTGGAGTTCCCCACTGGAGGAATGTACGCCACCTTAGCACAGGTTCTTTTACAGAGTCAGTCATGTCCTTAGATTGCAGCAGTCTATGCAACATTCAGACAAGAAATCAATGAAGAAAGAAAGAAAAAGGCTATGAAGTCATAAAACAAAACAAAAAAACAAGCTGATGAAGGCTGACAGAGCTGTGACATCACACCATAAATTGAAAAAGAAATAATTATCAGCCAAGTGTTTGGTTTTGTCTGTTAGTTTCTGCTAAGTCTATTCATTATTACTTTTACTGTGAACATTTCTTCCATTAAACTGATCATTTAAGACACAATCATGTATCAACATGTCCGATAGCCATTATTACCTTTTCTTAAAAATACTTTGCTTTCTACAAAAAGAATCTTTGCCTGCAAGACTGGTACAAGGACAAGAGCCACACAGGCTACAACTAGTTCAGATCCCTCTGACAAAAACTATTGATAAACTGATATTGATTTGGTGTCTCAGCTCAGTCATGCTGAAGCTTGCAGTACCCTGTACCACAGATGGATCCATTTCTTATGAAAACCTAAATGAGATGGTTCTGAGTGATGCAGCTTATATCATATAACAGAGCCTGTCCGGAGGCTGTCCCACTATAGATGTCTGTTACCACACTAATATTAATGGAAAAACAAAAATATAAAACTGTAATATTATCAATACCAACAATAACATGGAGTACAACTGACCCAGCAGTGAGTGTATAGTGTCTATGCCTGTTACTGACAAGAAAGAAAACGATTAACGTCTGAATGAAAAGGCTAATAGTAAAGTTTGAAATGCTAAAAACACTAATAGATACCAGCTATTAAGAAAAAAACAAAAAAACAAAAAGAAAAACATGCATCTGTAAAAGCATTAATTTACCCATAAACCCTTGCAGAGATCTTTCAAACCATTGTGTGTGGGAGGGGGGAGGGGGGATAGCAGTAGGTGAGGCAAATATAATAACATCATCCATGTTCAATGGGTCACATAAACAAAGTCGTGATTGAAGAGATCTGAATGATCTTCTTTCCTCAAAAATCTTAATACCAGGTTGTTTTTTTTGCCCACAAAATGACATGCAGCATCAACTGCACCCTCATCACTGTCAGCAGTTGGGCCTGTGTAACACATGGAAGCCCACTGCTCAGCAAAGCCCAGCCTTCAACACGCTGCACACTGATCATGTGTGGCTTTTTAACAAAGTCTTCCCTCGTGGCTACTGTGGCCATTAACACCACCGTTGATGTTTTTGAACTGAAGGAGGAAAAAAAAAAAAACAATTTGACGTCAAGCACTTTTGCTTGTTTGATTGCGGTCAACAGTGATTCATAAAATAAATTAATGGATGGAATTTAAAGTGGACCTGGAATAGAGGGCTGAGCAGTAGAAGCATTTATTATGCCAATATATTTTGTCAACTTAGGAAACACAAAATTGAAATGTTTTTTCTCCCCTGCATGTATAAAAAGTATAATTAACTTTGATCTTGCTTTTTACTTAATGTTTTGGACATAAACTGACCCTTCTTGTAGCAGCCTAAAACGGACAGTCAAGGTCAAACATGAATTGAAACTTAATTCACTGCCTTGTTTTGATAAAGCAGCACAAAACAGAGAGTGATGGTGATGTTTTGATGTTGAAGAATGGCCTCTAACAATTGATCCATTTATACCCTCATTCAGAGAGCTTTTTTAAAAAAAAGAATTCATAACAAATACTTGTAATTAGCAATTGTACAGGTGGTTTTTCAGTTTAGACTGAACTATAGCAGGTGATCAGATCTGAAATATGGAGCATGCATGTACTGCCCAACCTCACAAATGTTTTTCGTTTTTTTTTCCCATCAAAAATCCCTTATGTAATTAATACCCAGTTTGGGGTGAACTATTCCCAATACTTGAATACTTGCAGTACATGAATACTGCAAGATGAAATGGGGGTTCCAGAACATGTGGGATGATATCTGAGCGTATCAAAATCAACTTTATCATCCATTGTGAGTTCAGCGTCGGATTACAAAACTGATGTGCCAGCCTTTACCTTCTTCAGCAGCAGTTCATGTCATACCGAGTCAATGTCCTCCAGACAGACATGCAATAACACAACCAGAACACATACACAGGAGAGAGCAGGAGGGTGAACGCGGATGAAAACAAACAGAGGTGAGGATGAGATGGCTTTTTGTTTTGTGTTTTCAGGGTGAGCATTGATGAACATCAGTGTCTGGGGTTTCTTTGGTAGCAGTCTGGTGGTTTGTGATTGTTTTCTAATAACTGTTTCTCACATTTCTTTTTGTTCAATGGCAGACATCCCATAAATGTAATGTAAAATCAGTACACAAAACTACTGTTAAAAGAAAGAAAAAAAAAAAGAAAGTTAATAACTACAACACCATCTTCCCTCTCTCTCTCTCTCTCTTATGTACATATAACTACAGACACTTGCTTGGCTCCAATCTCGACATGCAAGGTTGATGAATGACTGGAAGGATAAAGCTGCTACTCCAGTCCAGTTCCACGTCGCATACCAGAGGATAACTGGGGGTTACAGTGGCGGTGTCTTTATTGCTCAATTGATCCTCTGTGAATGCACAATGAAAGAGCAGGTGTTGAAGGTTTGGGCTGTTTTTAGCAGACAAATAGGCAGGCATTCCCTCAGGGATGCTGGTGAAAGAACCGGGGCGATGGAAGGGGCATTGATGTTGGAGCTGGGATGATTGGGAGGGTTGGGGAAATGTGTAAAAGTCCTTCCCCCTTTCAGGAAACAACAGAAGGGGAGTGGTTGTGATTGACCATGTGACTATCGGGAGACGAGTTTGGGCTGCTGCCAGACGACGAGGGACTCCCCTTGTTTTTGATCTGCAGCCAGGTGTCTCCTAGCGCCTTGGCAAAGTGGTCGTCCACTGAGCCAGTGATGGACACCGAGTTGGTGGAAGTGGGTTCAGGTTCCTTGTAGTTCTTCCCAAGGCTGCGGCGGAAGTGTTCCTCAATCACAGGGTCACAGGCTGTGTTGGCTGATGCGAGAGAGAAGAGTTTTCAGTTACCATTTTGATAATCACAAAAGAGACATCCTACATATTCACTTGTAAAATGGTCTGTGTGCAATTTATTACCCAAGCATCAGTAATGGTACTGGTAGTGTGCATGGTTTTAGGCCAGTGGAAACAGCTACTTCACTTTTCACAGTAGCTTTTTTTTTTTTTTTTTTTTTTAAATATTTAAGCACTGTTTTAAATTTCATTGTTAACCTCAATGAGATCATTGAGATTTCACTGGGATCATAAAACAGCCATTATAAATGTATCAAAGCACAGAAAACCTGATACTCGCGTAGAGGACGGATAAAACAGACATGTGTTTGGCTGGGACTTGAAGTGACTTTTTGCAGTGATAACAGACAAGGTTGTAAATCAACTATGCTGACAGTTCATAACAACTGATGCACTATAAACAGAAACTGAGTCTTAATGCGGAGAACATGAGTTGCTGTGTGTTTTTTTTTCCCCTGGGTGACTGAAGATTACACAGAGGTTTCCCCACACGTTTTGTTGCGTAGGAAATTGGTTTGTTTCCAAAATTAATAACCACTAATGCAGTCAATAGAATTCACTCGGAAGTAATAAATATTTATGAATTACCAAGCTCTCTTCAGAGCCCTTCAAACTCAACTTATGAAAAGAGTGAATAGAACAGACATATACTGTTAGAGCGGCAGCATGTGTGACTCACGGCTGAGTCTTCTGTAGTTGTTAGTGATGTTGGAGCAGCCGTTGTGGGAGACTGGACAGTGAGACAGGTTACAGTTGCGATTGTTCGCCGGGGCACATGTGATCACAGAGGGACGATTCTGAAACATCAAAATGCCACAAATTCCGCATTAAATGACCATCCGCAGGATCGCTGGTCAACACATAAACAAGACATGTTGGGAAATAAATACACAAGGGACAGAACAGGCACTTTTTATGTAAAGAAGGCAAGCCAAAGGGAGGTTTTGAGATGAAAGTGGAATATTTCACTGACCACCATGAAAGCATTTTTCACTAACAAGTCAGACAGGAATTGTTTCTATTCTCCACAAACCCAGTAGCAAGGCTAATGAAAGAACATTAGTCACATGTGGGAGACCTACCAGAGTTGAGGTTCTACTCACAAATTTGAGAAAAGACAGAAGTCAGTATAGGAATCAAAAAACAGGATGGGCATGTTACCTGCTGGCGCTCCACTGCGCTGACTGTGTGTGGTACTGTGGTCATCGCTGCTGTGCTGCTGCGTACCGTCTCTACCATATTGTTTTTGGTAAGTGCCAGTGGCTGGTCCATGCTGGCTAAGCTGGCCAGGTGGTGGTGGTGGTGGTGGTGGTGGCTGTACACACCCATGCCATGGACTCCTAAAGCACTGGGTACCACCATCCGCTCATTGGAGCTCCGGCTACAGTCCTTGGTGGAGGAGTTGCGATAGTCTCCATTAGGCTTCCTGGGGGAAAAAAAAACAAAACATTCAGAAAAATGGGAAACTTTAAGTTTGTTCATATTATATTTAAGCAAAAAAAAAAAAAAAGTATGATTAACTAATTAGGTGAAAAGCTTTAATAAGAGATTTGGACTAAGTCTTTTCTTTTTTTTTTAAATTCTAAAACCACTTATAATCTGTCATCTCAATATACAGTGTGAGGAAAGCACATGAGATGAGGGAGAGTTGAAGGTAAAAAACAAAGAAAAAGGATGTGTGGTAAAGAGACAAATCAAGACAACGACTCAGTGGTTCAGAGAGAGAGAATAATTTGAGCTCCAGTCGACAGATACAGGACATTTGGAAACCAGAATTTGTGCCAAACACTTTAGAACCAGCACATCTATTGTTACAGACCTGATCCAGAGCAACTAATACGCCTTCTACCTCTCAGACTGCTGAGAGGTTTGATGAGGGCATTCGGTACAAACACACAGTGCTAGCAAGGCGAGAGGAACACTCCTAAATTTATCCAACGTGGATGAGTTCCAAAATTATCTCTGCACAAGGGGACAACATGGGCACCAAGTTCAAAGCTTTGAAAGAGGTTTCATCAGTACAGAAAATCAGCTTTATCACATTAATGAGCCTGCTGCCAACTGCACTTACTTCTGTCAAATAAAAACTGAAAATCCTGCAGCACTTATGCAGCAAAAACGCAGCCTGAGAAGTTTACTGTCAACATTTGATAAAACCTTTTTTCCCCCTTCCTTTTGGCATCAGTTTGAAAATACTCTTACCCACACAACCACGAGCTGACTAATAAACATGGACAGAGCCAGGTTGGCCGCACTTTTTCTTATGAAAGAGAATTAGTTCCCACCAGAAAGAAATCCTGGCTGTTATCTCCAAACTGTGAGATCACATTATAATCACTAAAAAAGCAGAGATAAAGATAAGGGATTAAAGTAACAACAGTTAAACACAACACAGATTTGGGCTTTTTTCCCAGTCGACTCTGATGATAATGACTTTGCTGTGTTTGATACACAGCATTTATGCCTGATACTGTGCAGACTTACTTGTAGTTTAACAAGTAGTGATTATTTTGGTAAGTGCGTCATATGTGGTCTGTGTTCTCTGTTTCTGTGCATGTGCATGTGTGTCCGTGCTCCTCCACTCCCCTCTGACAAATTGAGGCCCAATTTCAGGGAGCAGAACTTACTGTACACGCTTCCACCTCTTCTTTTCTCCCCAACTCAAAAACCTCATGGAAAAACTATTCGCAGGTCAAAACATAAACACTGACTTTCTCATTCCTGCACTGACCTATATTATATACATAACTCAGGCTCAATTAGAAAACAGTTTTTACATTTTCATATAAATAAAAATGTCATATAAATCAAATAGTCCTTCATCTAAAGCAGTGTGGAGGCTTTTTCCTCACCCAAGTGAAGTATAACGGAACACACATAAGACTAAGTAGTGAAAAGCAGCAGGGACCCTTTAAGATTTGTTTGGATGCAAAACAACAGAGTCGGGCAACCAGCTGTAGATCCATGTGACCAGGCAACCTGACTGCTGGGTAAAGCATCTGGAGCCCACAGCACCTTCTTCCACAAATAACACAGAGCACAGAAAGGCCGGGAGGAAGAGGTGTTGAGAGGGGAGCTGCATGTAAATGGTCCAGACCTTTAGTTTACAAAAGAGTAAGGTTGGTAGTTTCCTTCATTTGTGCCGAAAGCTTACATTAGTAGAGGACCCCCCCCCCCTTTTTTTTTTCGGTTTTGGCTTCTTTTCCCCCTCTCTTTTCCTCACAATTGACAGAAAACTTCCTGAGGGATAACGGAGAGAGTGAGACTTGGCAGCACTTATATAAACCCTGGCCTGCAGCTCACCAACAAGCTTATAGGTTCTCCCTTACTGGCATCAACTTTCAGTCTCATTCTAGTGAAAATAATAACTGCACATGCACACATTTATCATATTATACAAAGAAATGTTACCCTGTTTAATTTTTGTATAACTTTCAGTTCTACTCAATTCCCAAGAGATGACACAAGCAGATAAAAACCTCTCATCTCCTTCCAGCAGCGTGGTGTTCTGTTAGGCTGCGGAAGTTCCAGACTTTCATCATCACCAAGAAGCAAGCATGCCCACATCCTCATGCAGAGGAGCCAAAGTGAATGGGATCAACAAATCTGTCTAAAGGCTGGTGTGGATGTCGAATCAACCACCACTCCCGCCTTCCCCTTATTTGATTAACCGCCAAACCACATTTCATGTCAAGTATCAGGCTTTCAGAAGCCACCCTGTGTCTTTGTCTGCCTTACTCACCCCTAAATTATCATGAAAGTCACACGTGGGAAGAGAGAGGAGGCTGTAAAGGGTGAACAGAGAAGGCTACACAAGAAACATGGGCATGGAGGTGGTAACAAGGGCTTGTGCTGAAGAGAGGGGGGGTAGTAGGTCCGAGATGAGAAAAAAAGTGGGAGAAAAGGGTGCAGCCTTTTAAAATTAAAAGATGCATTTAAAAAAAGCTATGGGGAGAAGGTTGGGGACAGGATCTTATTTCAAAGAAATGCAAAGACTTGCACTGATAAGCAGAAGAGGGAGAAAGGGCACCTCAGATAAAATAATCTGTATAAGTGAGAACAAGCACTCCACTCAACAAAAATCTCATATTAAAAGCATTATGAGCTTGTATTTAAGGTGTTGGAGAGCAAAGGTTTTGCTTTATGGTGAGAAACTGACTGCTGGAGTGACTGTCCAGAAACTGAGCATCAGAATGAACTCCTTGGCACCATGAAATAGACAACAGATAACTTTTTGATTCTATTTTACAAGACTCTGGGTTATGTGCAGTCTGAAATTAGTGGTAGTCACTGTGGTGGGGACTTACTGTAAGATCCCTTAATTTAAAAACCACAGTCAAAACCCTCACTGCAAAAATGACATAGTGCTATATCTTGAACAATATTAAACTGCTTAGATTTGTTATTACATATGGCCTTTTAAGTAACTATTGAAAAAGCACTCACGTGCCTGCTTGACTTAAAAGAGAAAATCACAGTTCTGGGCCTATTTTTAAACAATGGGAAACTAAGTTAAACAAATATAAACATATGAACCTAAAACTAAAAATGTGGTTAAGTTTTCAAAGTGGGTCTACTACAGTCAGTTTGGAAAGTTAGCTAGATTTCACCAGAGGGGAACCCTCAGGGCCTTCTACGCCTTCAGAGAAGGCCTTAAAAAATCAAAAAATATGAGTATCAAATTTTATATATATATTAATATATATATATATATATATATATATATATATATATATATAATTTAATTTAATACATATATTTAATAAATTTTCTCTCATTTATGTTCTAAAGTTAAGTTTACTGTCAAGTTCACATCAGCAATGAAAGGGTTACTGTCCTGAAACATGTTATCCAATCAGAATCGTCTGTCTTCATCAAAGTCCGGTTAGCTGGCTCATTAATTGGTTAGGACTTCATGAATCCCGGGGAAGGCCAAGTCTATGTGTTTGGTTTGGAGAGTGATGGGAAAATTGACCAATCACGATTTGATTTTAAGTGGGCGGGACAAAAAAAAAAAAAGATTGTAGGCCTTCACGAAGTCCAAACAGCGGGCAGATTCTTTTGGAGCTCAAGTCAAAGGACACAAACTTTATGACGCTGCCATCACTCACTTCACAAAGAAAGACAGATGAATGGATTTCATTTTCATGTAAGGTAGGCCTATGTTACAAGCCACCTTGATTATTATTTTGAGTGATTAAATCGGGCCAAGTGGACATTCAGTTATTTGTATTCATAGGTGGAAATACAGGGGACGTGTCCCCCCCTTCCATAAAGTTGTCCCCCCCAAAAATCATTGTAAGCACACAAAAACAATTGAATAATAATATAGTCATGTTCAATAAAAATACAACACAAACGCTGCAAATTATAAACGTAAAACCCCCTTTTTTAAATTGTTGAAACATTGCGACCCCCCTATTCCTCAAAGTGGTTTAGCCCACATGCTGTTTCTAACAGACGGGGCTACCGGCAGCTCCGTGTGTCAGCGAGTGTGTCATTTAAATGTAGAAGGGATTTTTATTGTATTTTATTTTTGCATTTTTAAGTTGCCATATTTAATGGCGTAGTTGTGATATGTTGTTGTATTTTGTTTGTCAAAAAATACAACACTACAATATAATAATACCAGCTAATACCATTGTTGATTTTTCAGTTTGAACATTGAAAAACCTGTATACAGGTAGAATATGCACTGATACACAACAATGCTACAACTACTATTATTACTTTTTCTAACATTCAACAGGCTGTGGGCTCAACCCTGCAAGGTTAGTTCCAAAGGAGCAGGAGAGAGAGAGGGAGAGAATTTTTTTCTGTCTGTTCTGTCTGTCTGTGGAAGCTATGAAAATTGTGACTTGACATCAGTACCTCTTAATGCGCCATGCCTGATTACACATGAAGAGGTATTTGCACTTCAATCGAGCTTTAAAAAAATCTTTGTATTACCAGCTTTGTGTAACTTTTGCTATATTGTGCATTTGAAATTGTTTAGTTTGAGGATGCTCATGAATTTATTTGTCAATGTGTGTATGGTTTGTTGTGCGCCGTGTTTTATAGCGCTGTCTGTGGTGATGAAATGAGCCTCGGTGTCGGTGTCAGCAGCGTTATGGGGGTGACGTTCTGGGTGACCTCATTTTATATTTCCAGATTTTGACTTATGTTTATTTATTGTTGCCTAAATAGTCTCCAGTTTTATGAAGTTACTGTTGAGAAAGTTTCTTGTTGCGGAGAATGTTATGTTATGGTCTATTTGTTTACATCCTTGTCATCGTTAATTCAAGGATTGCAGTTGTTAAACGCTTTGAATTCATCGTACTCTCTTTTTTCCGTGATGATTTCTCTTCTCGGCAGTGAGGGCCGGGGTGAAGGCCCAGCTGTAGTGCTCACGGTTCGCCACTGGATTTCACTCTATGGCAATTGGACAGTAGCTATCACAGCACTTCACTTTTTCCTCACAATTGTGCTGTGAAGTCTTCAGAAAAATCCTCCCTGCAGATCTGTTGCTGGGCACAGGTTCATATCCTACTCCTTTCAGAAATAGAAGAAAGACAGTGTGAGAGAGCTACATACAGGAAACATCTGGAAAAAATCAAGCCCTCGAAAGAAGAAGACCACGGGGAAAAAAAAAAAAAAAAAGATGAAGGCTTTACCACAGGTTACAACCAGAACCAGGCTCTGTAAGGTCTACAGAAAGCCACTATAAATGTATACTGTGTAAATGCTGCAATGAGCCTCTGATTTAATAGCTGGTCTTCAGTAGACCAGGTTGGAAGTTATCTTTGTATCCTTTTGGACGGAATAATCAATGTACTATACGTACATATATACATAAACTGGATATGGGAAATGGTGAAGGAAACATCAATATCATGACGCACATACACCATAGGGGGAAATAAAAAAAAAAACTGAAATCTACACAATGCTTTTTCACACATATTCATTACATAAAAAGTCATATGTAAAACAAGAGCATAAGAGTTTCCTGACTTTAAGCACACATACATACACACAGACTCTTCCCGTCTTATTTTCTCTCCATCTGGCCTCTAGTGAATACTCATGAGAACAACTTACTGATGGAGTTCCCAGTAGATGACAGCTGCAGTTTCTCAATACTAGAGTACTTTGTTGGATTCTGCTTTAAGCCAGTGTATGAATGGAGTAACATTCTAAAGTAATAGAACATAAATGCAGATTAAATACTTAGATATTAAAACCTTGGCTTAATTTTTTTTAGCTTCTTATATAATGTAATGATAGAGAAATGAAACTCTGACATTCTACCTACGTATCGCCTTTATTTTGTCCTACCGTGCTGTGTGAATATTGGAACAATTTAACATTTTCTTCTGCGGCTGTAATGGCTTGAGAGGTAGTAACAGCGGTGCAATGAGGGAGGGTAAAAAGAGCTGTGAATTTGCATTGGAGAAAGGCATAACGGGGGCATGAGGATGGCTGCAAACTCTCTGCAGAGGATGAACTTAATCTAGCAATGCAGAGAAAAAAAAAAAGATCCAGTGGATTAAAAAAATAAAAAAAATACCAGGTTTTCAACAACAGTGACCAAAGAGGCAGTCCAGCTGGATAGGCCAGAATTTGAGCTTTGTCACTCAACCTGGGGCACCAGCTACTCAGTGAACCCTGTTGCCATGCTTGGAAACCTGGAGGAGCTACCAGCTGCTGAAGCCAGCCAGCATCTCCCTTCCTCTGAAGCTCACTCCTCCAGCTGCGCCAACACGGCAAATGCCTTCAGCGACCGGGAAGCCGAGGCAAGCACAGCTGTGTGTGCCCCACAGGAACAACCTCTTAGAGGCTTTATTCTTCATTCTCCGTTTTTCAGCGCCGTGTTTTAGTCAGCACTGACTGAATAAAACAGTCAGTGTGACTAGAGACATGAGGGACTTGTTGCGTACTGTGAGCTGCAAAGTATGGAAAAGGGACAGTTTTTATACTGCGGGATGCATAATGCTTTGTGAAAGCACACACTGGGGAGGGAAGATTGTCTCTTCCCAGAATCGCCATGAATGCTAAGCTGGAGAGTGTAGGCCGAATGAAGAGGGGATCTGCAGTACATCTTTATAGTGCAGTTGCCATGTGAAAGTGGCTCACGTCTCTGCCTCTTCTGTTCAAGGAGGAATGAAACAACCAAGTACTTTTAGACTGGTGGGTCTACAAGTGGAGTGGCAGGCAGGCAAACAGACGGCAGCAAGCTTCCAGCCCGCAAGCTCCAGCAGACAGGATAAGGCTTCTTTGTTCAAGACTCCTCCTACTCCTCAGAGAAAATGAGAAAGTAGTCCCTGTCGCCTGATTTCACCCCACACAGACGCACACAAGCGCACACACTGATGATCTTCTACGGGAAACCACACGAGCATGTATGGACAACAGACATGACACGTGCATATCTTCATGAACAGATGCAAACAGAAGTCAGAGATTACTTCCATATTTAAGCCCCACCACTTGGATTGTCTATATCTTTAACAAATGTTTTTCTTTGAATCAGTATAAACCTAATTTAATTGACTTCAAAGGAAAAGAACATTACAGAAATGTACTTATAAAACAAGAACTGCTCAGAAAATATACTTAAAGCCACAACCTTAAATACATGGGCTGCTAATTAAGACAAAATCAATTCATCATTTCTCTTCATTTGTTTTCTTTGATCCCGCCTCATTAAAAGCTTGATTTGGTTTCGAGATGTTTCTTTTCCCTCAAACAGAGACAAGTTTCCAACTCTGACTTTAGCTTGTAGAAATTAGACAACAAAGGAAACTTGAACGTCCACCTTTTCTAGCCCTGCCTAAAATCAGAGGTGTCAGGTGTCGACACTCACGGACAATACAAATGAGCTTATAGACAAAAAAAATACAAATAAAAGCAGTTTGAAAAAGAAAACTCATGATTTTTACAACCAATATAGCCAGAAGAAAAGAAATAGCCATTTGAGCAAAGCAGAGAAAAACTTTCTAGAAACGAGAGGAAATAAAAGAAAAGCTTTGACACATCCAACAACAGTCAGCACAAGCAAAACAAAACAAAACAAAGAAAAAAAAAAAAAAACAAATGGCTGCACAGACAGAAGCAGTCAGCAAAAAACAACTACTAGTGAGGACAGATTACCATCTCTAGACATCTGGTGTGTGCACATGTGGATTTCGCAATTCATATTCTGCCTACAAAGTACTGAGTCCATCATTTTTAAATTAAGCTTAATCACTTTTGCTACAACGACCATCTGAGTTAAATCAGGAGAAATTAAAGTCTGGTTCAGATGCAGGTTTCAACAAGTTACTCAGCAGTTACCTTTACCAGGAAATGAATACCCTCAGAGAAACACCAACTCAAATCAATAGCCCTACTTTTGCCCCCATGTTGAATTTAAGCTTATGACTAAAATACAGATTAAATAAGGGGATTGCAGCTTTTAAAAAAGAAGCTAATGTGACAATAGGTCCTCTTGTACTTTGGCACAAAGACAAAATAAAATTCCCCTCGTGATACACAAGTGGGAGCATTTGGTCCATGCAGCAACCACGCAGTGTAAAATGTGTATAATGTGTCATAAATTTAAAAAGATTAGACACAACGGATCAGCACGCCAAGCGGAGGATGGATTTACTGCCTGGTTTTCCTGTCGAGTTCCATGTCAATTCTCCCACCACCGACACCATGCATAATAGAAAACAAGATGACTCTGCACAAATGTCAAGACTCACAAGCTAATCCTTTGTTATGTGAGACCTGACGGTCACAAGATTAAGGAATGGCCCATTCCCTTTATGCCACTGGGACACCTTGATTCAAAACTCAGTCTAACCCAAAGCATTGCTGTTGTGTCATACATGACGATATACGACTTTCAAAAATTAATTAAATTGTTTGAAAATCCACCCAGTAAACAGCATTCACTAATTCTGGAAAAAAAATCCTGTGTTCTCTACAATTATCAGTTTGGTATATGAAGTTGCTGGGGGAGCTGTGGTGCTATTACAATGTGACCTGTAGAGTATTAAATGAAAGCAACACTGTGGATGAGTGCTGGAGCATATGCAACATAAAGATCATTCCCAGAGCCGTGGATTATCATCACTCACCTCTGCAGTCCATTTGTAATTTATATGAATACATGACTATCATCGTTCCAGGATTTCATTCATCCCAAAAATTAAAAGGTGTTTCAGTTTTCAGTGTCTTTTAGTTTTGGTAACTTTACAGGGCATGACCATTAACTTCATGTACAATCACACAAACATACATCAAATCAGAACAACTACACTATGTTCTTATGCCAGATTATAGTTGATCCAATATTTCAATTCATCCCATTTTGTCACTTTATTCACACTACTTGAAATGTGTAAATCTGGACATACTAACAAGTTTGAAAAACTGCACAGCTCTACCCAACACCCCCTTGCCTGCCTGAAATAAATAGCACCGTCTGGCTTCCTGTGACTGACTCAGTCATTTACTGCCTCTGACTCCACTAACCCCATACCCATGCTGCCCTTCACCAGCAACCAGCACTCCAGATTCTCTGGAATCCCTGTAAGCGGGGAATGCGGAAACATTACGAGTAATCAGTCTGTCATGCGGCTGCTGTTTTCAAGCTTCCAGAGATCTGTAGCCTATAAGTGGTGTAAAACACTGCAGAGTCAGCTAAACCTCGCATGGCAGGTTTTTGCTGGCATAAACCTGGAGTCCAATATAGGACCTCTGAGAAGTCTGTGCAGCTTCACACATAGCCTGTAAAAACATGTTTAAGTACTGGCATGAAAGAAAGAAAAGAAAAAAATAAGACTCTGTACATACAAACTATACGTTGTATGGCTTGAGAGGTGGTAACTATATCCAACTTTTAGTATGCAATGTTCAATAGCTGGAGGGGGTGCAGAAAAGTAGAGGAAAACGGAGTAAGACAGATGGACAGAACAGACTACGAGAACAGCAAAAAAAAAAAAAAAAAACTCTTGACAACTGGTCATTTATAGGCATCGCAACAAATCAAAATGTCAACCTGACTTTCAAGGCTCTTGGTTTTCTAACAGAACGTGCGTGAGCGCCTACTTATTTATGCAATAGCATAAGTGTGTATCATTTGTGTACTCACAGCTGTGAAGCAAACAGTCGACTCATCTTTGCCACGTGTTCATTGTCGTCCATGTCACTGTCTCCCTGGTCCCCACTCAGCTTCCTCTTGGTGGGGCTGATGGGAGGAGGACCAGTCCTGTGGCTGGAAATGGAAGAAGATGAGGACGATGACGATGAGGAGGAGGAGGAAGATGAGGATAGAGACAAGGACTGGAGTCTGGGGTCCCCTCTCAAAGCTGCTTCACCTGTGCAAGGAGAACAACAGGAGAGCAGAGAAACAGTCACATTACACGTGCTGAATCTCTATTCCAACACACCACTATTTAAAAGTTGATGCGAGTCGGAGATCAGGTGAATTCAACCTCGAATATGATTCATTTAATTCCAAACATGACTGGGAATGATCAGACCGTTGTCTGCTTGTTCTCAACACACAAGGTTACACTTCCAGCTCTGCCATACAGAAAATGTAAATTATTGTAATAGTTCAAAATTACAGTGTTTTCTAAACGTAGACAGCTGTTAAATCACCTATTTAGACAAGCTAACTACTTTTTTTTTTTTTCTCTGTCCAGGTTGTGCTTCAGCTCAAACTTTGGTTTTTGTTGACTTTTACAGTTTGCTGAGCGGGGCATAAATATCTGGCACAGGCAGAGGAGTATCTGGTCAGGAATGTTTTGGGAGAAATAGTTGTGGATGGATTCCACATATGTGTGTGGTGTGAACCATTTCTCTATCTGAAGTCCTGTTCTGGTACAGAGGCCCTACAGAGTTGTGAGTGAGTGGGAGTACAAGCAAATGAGAATCAGGAAAACTACCACTGGCTCTGTCTCAGCACGGGGACTTTCCACTGCTTTGGCCTCATGTATCCATCTGATTTTTCCCAAACAAAACATAAAGTCTGAGCAAAATCTCCCATCCTGACTGCATTTTGCTTAATAGCTACTCACAAAGCAAAATAACAAAATCTGTTACATTAAATTGCCTACTCTCAGCCCGTGCACCAGTTGTTTGATTCTATCTTTATTCTATCTAGACTACGTAGCATTGTAAAAATCATTAAAATCAAGTTCTTAGTACTTAGTAAATTACTCCATTTGATATGCAGAAAAATAAAAATTCACACTTAGACAGCACAACACTGCATAAGGATTTAATTACATAAATGATACCGAAGATTGTCTGAGAATCACTAAACAATTCAAGGCAACAGCGCATGCACACACACACACACACACACACTCAGAACAGACCAGTGTAATAAAATGTCTTAATCCCTCCACAACTCCTAGATGTATGTTTAGTTTTTGCATGGTCTCAGAAACACATCAGTAGCTCCTCCTTTTTCTGGCTTGTTCCTGCTCGCCCTACTGTGACCATGGCAACAAGGGTGACATCATTATTTTTGGCAGGGCAGAAGGGTGGCAATAAGGGAGGAAGACTCTGACACCACACAGTCCAATCAGAATCTGGGACACACAATAGCTTATCAGTGAGTGAGGCCTCAACAAAGAGTAAATGTGTGAGTGTTTCCCTGCAGCAAGAAACACATTTGACTGTACTGAGTAAACACTGTTGACTTAAAGGAGATATATGATGCCCTTTTTTTTCTTCAAAGGTTGACAATTTCCTGAGGTCTTAATGAAATGTTTATGATATGCTTTAGCCAAAATACTACAGGGATACAAAACAAAAGCATCATTTTTTAACTGTTTTCTTTACAGCTTTTTACAAGTTTTATCCTCAACATTCAATCTAAATAAGAGCATATTCAGTAACTAATAAACTTCAACAATTTTTAGTAATGTAATTTTCTATCTATAAAGAATGACTGTGAGATAAGGTGAGGCAACTTAAAAAAAAAATGTAAAGGAAATCAGCCTGTAATACAAATGTATCCAAAAACAAGTAGAGACTAAATCACAATGTTGCCACAAAAGAGGAAAACAATTTGTCCAATTTTTTGTAATTTAGCCTCACATCAAAGGAAAGATGGAAAAGCACAAAAATCACTTTAAAAAAAAAACATGCCTTTTCATGAGAAAGTTAGCGGTAGCTTTTACTTTACATATGAGACATAATGACTTGCTGTACTGCAGGCCATACAACATACTTGTTCAAAAATAAATAAATCTTCAAAACATCCCATTTCTATTTAAACCAGCATACAGTCCAAAGAAAGAGGGCATTAACAGAAGTCGATTCCAGCTTTTCTCCTCTCTGCTTGCTCAGTTCATTAGGTCTACATGATCAAAGCCTATATCTCTTGATAGAACTTCAAACAGTTTGAAATCAGGATGAGATTGGATTACAAGCTGGAGGAAACCTCTCTCCCTTTCTGCCCCCCCCCCCCCCCCCCCCCCCCAACTCACCCCCTTCCCCCTTAGGATATTAAGAAAAAAAGAAAAAGATGAGTCCCAGCATGTCTTCTGTGGCTGCAAGCAGTCGTTATATTGGGCTGAGTTTCTCGGTAACCTCAAGCTGCCTTCTGGATTGCCTTTATCATCTCAGCCTGTAGAGGTTTTATGCATTAAAATCATCCAAGTTAAATACGAAAAAAACTTTTTTCCAAGAAGGTATTGTGTTCATGAGCTAAACTGTAAAACTATGTTCAACTGGAAGCAAGACAGAGAGACAGAGGTTGACAAAAGAACATGGCTCTGAAGTGGTGTTTCAGCCTTGTTTATTCTCTCCTGCTCAGCAGCAAAAAGAGAAGGTCAGCATTCCCCCACACCCCTCACTGACGGGCTTACAACTGATAGCAGCTTTACAGAGAGAGAAAGTGAGACAGATGAACAAAGAAAGAGACAGTACTGAAACATTATCAGGGAATCACTTAGTTCACACACAGCCATGCAATCTCAGGGCAAATACACAACACCTTCCCAAAAATAAACATAACCAATGCTACATTCTCAAATGATAAAGAAAATTATGTGAAATTAAATGGTAACACACTGTGTGGTAGGAAGTTGAAAATCTAAACTTAGAAACTGTTTAGTTTGGTAAACAGTTTGGTATTGCTGTCAGATGTCATGATAAACTAATCCTTACAGGGCTAATAGGAAAAGACGAATACACTGTCTTGTCCCATACTTTAGCTTATTACATGTTTTTAATCCAGTCTCCTGTTGCAGTTTACCCATGTGTAATATATGGCTGTATTACTGCTGTTAAATAACTGAGATTTGTCTATAAGGATAAAGTTAGATAAAATTCATTTTCTGAACTCTGACTCATCCAGGAGCTACTATAAAACTATTTTTCTTACACCCAGAATTGAAATTAATTACTGAATACAAACATGAGGACAAGCGTTCTACATACTACAGGACATAAACATTTAGCGACCCCCTCATTTATGGAAAAAACTGAAATTTACAACAGCAGAGCTGCATTCAACATCTCGTTACACACATATCAGCAGCCCATCTACTGTTAATGCACACACTGGAGTGATGTGTGATTATTCACACATTTATATAAATACAACATAAAACTCAATGCCTCACACCAAATGTTGCTCAATCAATGATTAAAAATTAAATTATCGGGGGAGTTTTCACACTATTACATGAATATGGTCCTCAGGCTGCATGCTGTGTTTATTTATACTGTGATGCATTTAAAAGGCAAACTTGTTTTCATAAGCCATAAATTAAGACATGTAACACTTCTCAGAGGGTATGAGAACACATGGTGAAGATAGCCCAGAGTCACGTTTGCACTTGCTGTGGAGTGTCAACTATGGCAAACAAAGTGATGGCTTCAGGAAAAGACCTGAAGCTGTGAGCACAGGGGACCAGTGTGAGCATGCATGTGCATCTGCCAGGAAATGCATTTGGGTTGGTTTGCTCCGGCAATAATAACAAGCCAAGGACACCCACGGTAGCACAGAGCTCTTCCAACTCTTTCTTGGCTTAACATGTTTGAACTTGAAGAGCTTTTCTTTCATTCTTTTTATTGCTAAGCTCTCTCTTTTCCTTCATCTACCCCCCCCCCTCTTTTTTTCAAATGAAGCATATAAGATTTTAGCTCAGTCAACTAAAAACAAAACAGCCAAAGAAAAACCTTTTGAAAAAAAAATAGACCAATAGTGCAGAGACAGATATGGAACATTTTATTCAAGTTCATCATATCAAAGTGACACATGACGAATCCTCGGGGACCAAAAATATCACTAATTGTTTGTTCTTTTTGTCCACGGAGACAGAAAAAAATGAAGCTTCATACTGACATACGCGCGACCCCCTATTCTGACTGGACTCAATTCATGGCCATGTCTCTAAAACTTCACGTGTACCCATGTGTACCCAAACTACAAAACTCCAGCTCATTTGTGTAAATACAAGAATCTCATCTTGCACTTTGACAAACAGAAATAACAGCAACTAAACTAATAATAAAACAACTTTGTAGACAAACTCTTGACAGCAGGCGCTGTGCCTTTCTGCTGAATGGATTTGAGTAATACAGGTTTAATAGAGGAGTTATTACAAGATGGTTTTATGTTTGTAGCCAACTTTCAACACAGTGGTAGTGGGTGGGAGTGGGCTAATACACACCAAAAAGACATCATCAGGAAGAAGTAAAACTAAACATTTTGACAGGGCTTCAGTAATGTTTGCCTACTTGCCTGGGGCAGTTAAACTCTGTGTTTGGGTAGGTGAAAAGTCTCAAGCAGTTGTCTCAGTGGGATAGTAAAAACAATTATACCTTAATGAAAACTGTCTTGTCGTTAGTAACCATCCACTGTAAGTTAGCACATGATTCTTTGCACCACTTCTGTCTACCAACCATAAACTATGTTTATGAGTTGAATCCATCGGATTCTGCTGTTCTCAAGCCATTCTTTTTACAATCTCAAACGTCTAAAATGTTCCTCTGGCCCCATAAGTTTGGTCAAGTTCTAGGAAAAAGCCACTAGATGAAAAATCAGGACGTAATGACTACGCAGCCGAATTCATACAGCGCTGGTTGGAAACGTCTTCCTGGATCCGTTTCACTCAGTACAATGACACAAAAGGCCTTATCAGTAGGATGGTGATGAATGAGGGTGTTCATATAAGAACCAACATTTTTATACAAATCAAGGACTGCAGTAGCACCCATTTTACATTTAACCTTTTTCAATATAACTCCAAATACTCCATTATATATTATATTATTAATTTGCTTTCAAACTTACTTCTGTTTTCCTTGCACACAGTTAACCAGAAGTAATATCGAAAAAGTGTTCTTGTATTGAAAAGAAAATCATTTTGAACTGATTTTGAAATGGGGAATCAACAATAAATTGAATTGCGCCCTCAAGAGTTGGAATTATATCATGAGATACAAGGTTTTTTTTTTCATTTATATCATTAGCAATAAGAAAAAAAACAGACCTGCTAGCTGTGAAATAATAACTCTGTTGAAAAACTTATGTTAGTATTATGTTATTAGCTTGTAGCATTAGTATAGGATCATTCCTGCTGTTTTACCTGACTTTTGATTAAAGTCAAAATCAGATGAAAAACTGGTCTACATGTAGATGACATCTTTGACATGCCGATGCTGTTCATTGAGAACATAATTACCCTGATTCCTGTTTTTACAGCTTAGGATTGATCAAATCAGAAACATAAAAATGTTAATAACTTATCAGACACTTATCAGACCCGCCACCATGGATCAATGGATCTATGTTCACTGGAATACCTCCATTCACTGCAACATGTAGTTTGTTGAGGCTCACAACAAAATCAGAAACTTTTAACCAAACTTCAAGAAAATTATTGAACTCAAGATTTTAGCCCTTAAAATTCTGGCAGAACAAAGTAAAGGTGTTATACTAGTCCAAATCAATTACTTTTCCTCATCTGCACCTTCATGACACAACATGAAATACAATGCTCCTAAAAAGGAAAAAAAAAAAAAATCAACAACTGGAAAAGTAAAATTAACTGAATAACACATACAAAAAAAAACCAATCAGTGAAGACATTCTGAATCAGAAACTAACTCATGTAAATCTGAGAAGATCAGTAGCCTCAACATAGCAGTGAACGTAACAGAGCGCGCGCCAGCCAGCTGTAGGTGATATACTAAATTAACGCAGAGCTTTCACTGTGTTATTTCAGCCCTTGATCTCTGAGCCGCAGTCAATGAGACAAGATAAGAACCAATAAACTAAGTTTCAGCCTTTCAGAGAAGGAGAAAACAAATGTAGCCTACTTTACTGCCACTGACGCCGCTGCTGTGTAACTGAGCTGAAACTCCTCAACACTTTACACACATTTATACACATTCATATACGCACACGCTACGAGACACAACTTTTCTCGGCTATAAATAAGGAAAGTAGCAGCGGGAGAGACTTCTTCCACCAGCTGCGCCGTTAACGTTATCTCATTGTAAACGGACACGTCGAAGTTTTAAAAACGCCCACCAGCAGCCCAAAAAAAGTCCAGTTTACCTTCGTAGCAGAGGATCCCGATGTTGTTGTTCATTTTGTCCAGGTACTGGTAGTTCAACAGGTCCATCTTCGTTAGTAGCATTTATCGAGCTTTCATTTAAAAACAAAAAAGACCAGCTTTTTTCTTTTTCTTTTTTTTTCTTCTCCTCTCGAGCGACGGTCAGAAAGCCAAAGGCCCAGCCTCCAACTTTGCTTTTCTAGAAACCCCGTTGATAAAATAACCACCGCGGAAAGTGCTCTCGCAGTTGTTTAAATGAAATTACGATACTTTTTTTTTTCTTTTCAAATAGGAGCAAATATATAGCGGCGATTAAAAAAAAGCAAAGAATAAAAAGAGTAATAGAGTCAGTTGTCCTCACAGCCAGCTGTAAGTCGACTGCACTGACACGCAGGCTATGCTTGGTATGACTCCTACGCTGCACCAGTGGTTTCCACTGGTGCTGAGAGGAGCGCACTGGGCATGCTCCACAAATCCCTGGAGCGCCTCAAATATCAAGGATGTTTACCGCGCAAGATCAGCCTTTCCAAACATATTCATAGCGCAACAGAAGGAGAAGAACACCCAAAAGTTGCAGCAACCCAATATCAGATCATGAGTAAACATGCAATGCAATTAAAATCCACTCAGCAGCATTTTCTTTTTCAGCCAGAGGAAGTCAAAACATGTCTAAAACTGCTGAGGTGTACAGCAGAGGTGTATTAAGTCCCTCCAGGCATACTGAACTGACAGAGAAAAATGAATACTGAGCAAACTTATTAAAACTCTGTCTAAGAGGCTGTAGGTTTGTTATGACCACATTACAAGGAAGCTATAAAATCTATAAATTCACTATTAATGTGTAATCCAGGGTGCTTTCCTTGCCTCCCATGACAAACAAAAGGTGCTTTACCTTTTATCATTATAAACCTGTCCATCGATAACTTTTTTTCTATGTCAGTATGTCATATTATATAGAATATACTTTGAAACCTTTTTTTCTACCACCAAGTGTACAAAAAAGTCAGAAATGGATAAAATGTGAATAAAATATATTGAATACTGGCTGGTTTATACATTCTATATGCACTATTCGAATAGCTGTATGCATCAGTGGGGTGAAAGAAAGCTTCCTTCTGTTTGTTTTAAGAAGATAAAATAAGGCATCAAAGACCCAGTGTTTTTCTTTTACTTTAAGATTGGCCCTCTCCTGCCCCCTGGCGCCTGAGATAGGATTTACCAAGCTTCTGTCATCAATTCAAGGATGGAAAATAAAGTTGGCAAATGAGGCAATAAACTTGAAAAGATCATGAAAGGTGGATCTAATATGTATATCCCTCTCAAAAAAAAGAAAAAAAATCACACTATGAGTATTTAACTGGGAATACGATGAATAAAATGTAACTAAGATGTGTTTTAAATGAGTTTACACACAAATACCTAGGTTGTAGCGTTTCCCTGTGACACATACTGCAAACACTTAGAAGGGCAAAACACTCACTAGGCACCACCGCAAACTTAAAAGATGACACCACAAAGTCAAAATATAATCAAGCAGAATGTGAACAAAGAAATACAGAAAATAGCTACAAAGATGATGATTTATGGGAAACTTGAAAGAGGACATTCAATTTATCCTGCACAATGTGCAGGATTATCACTTACAGAGGAGAGAAACATATTAACTTAATGAATATGCAAAATCACGAGTTAACTGGTTCTCCTCATTATTTGCCATAAAATGTGATCTGATCTTCACAATAACAGACAAACATAATTTGCTTAACCTGGCAACGAACAATTAACTAAAATTTCTCATGTCAATCCTGAACACATCCATGTAACATTTTCACTGCTGCAGGAGAAACTAAGTGAGCTCTTAGAGTAAATAGCAGCAGCAATGATTTTAAGAAAACACTTTATGAAACCTGCACAGTATTCAGTTTGATTTTCTAGACCATTCCTCTTTATAGAACCATTTAGATTCAGAGTCTTTCATAGGACATCTAGTGTGAATGACTCTCCTGAGGTGTGTCCACAGGACCTGTATAGGGCTGATGTCTGTGCTCTGCTGGGCCACTCCAAATGGAGAATTTCCTTTTTTTCTGAAACCACTCTGTGGTGGCTTTACCTTTTTCCTGCAGGATATTTAGGTAAATTTGTGAATTTAACTTGGTCTGTGATGTTGTGACACATCATGATGATCCCTCCACCATGCATCACCACTGGAGTCATGCTTTGATGTTGGTAAGCTCTGCCTCTGCTTCTTTTGTTTGTTTTTCTTTTGCACCCATACATAGTACTGAATATTTTTCCCCTAACAATTCAGCTTTTGTTTCATCAGTCCACAAAACATTTTCCCAGTAGCACTGCAGATTGCCATGATAATCTTTGGCAAACTTCAGGTGCAGCTGCTTCCTCTATGGTGTCGTGCCACGGACACCCCGTCCGTTGCTTCTTAACAAAGATGTTTGTCAGTTCCAGTGATGTTTTCAAGCCTTTGGACTGCTATTCATGGGATTCCTTCTTTACCTCCTTGAGAATTTTTCATTGTGAATTTGGAGCCATCTTGGCTTGGATCATTAGTCTTCAGAGACCTTTCTGTGAGCCGCGGTTCACATTAGCAGATGCTGCTTATGATCATCAAACTTAAAATGTTTGTGTAGTTTATCAACCAAAGTAGCACCTAATCACACCTCCATACTCCTTTCTTACTGCAGGTGCACAAACTACTGACTCCAATTAGCTTTTCTTGAAGTAACTAATTCATGGGTTCACTTACTTTTTCCACCAGCATCACCAAATGTTCAATGGATGTGTTTAATAATGACACGAGACATTATAATTGTATGTGTGTTATCGACCTGAGTATGTTCCGTTTGTCTATTATTATGACTTGGATGAAGATCAGATTCGCATTTTGCTTTTAATTCCAGGTCAAACTACTTTTTCTTGTGACTGTCAACACAAAATGTAAGGCTGACATCTTGGTCTCTATTAGAAAAAAGGTATCTCCTGACTTCTAACTGAGCTGTTCAACTAGTACTCAACTGTAAAAAAAAGTTTTTCATTTGCGTGGTGCAGGTTTTATAATACAGACTGTTCAGTGTCAAAACATCTAAGGAAATACGATGCAATTCAAAACCACAAGGCAACAACATATGAGATAAGAATCAACATGCAAACTGCATTTTACAGTATGCACGCAAGCTCCCAGACAGTGAAAGCCAGTTTATGGTTCACTCATCTGCATAAGGACAGTGTGATGCAAATTTCATCATCGGCACAAGTCCACAAGGATCCACTCAGACTCAACGATGCCTACTTTAATTTACAAAGATCACACAAGACAAAGCAGATGGAGCAGTGCAGTAATGACACTAAAATTTGTTGTTAGAAGAAACAGCTGAAGAATTGCTGTTATCACCTCCAATGCGACACTGACACAGTAAAAGTAGGCCGACTGTTAAACGATGAAACACACTTGGATGGGAACCTTTGCCACGGCTGGCCTAACACTGCAGTATGAATGAAATAATATGGCAGTGTAGTGTGGATGGAGATCTTTTCTAAAACCGAGCTGAAATGCTGAACATGGATTGCTTTAATTTGAAAACTTCATTTCAAAACAAAACAGCACTAGACTGGGGATAGTCTCGGAATAATGAGTTAACCCAACATGTGCATCAAGCCAACCAGGTCCAAAAAAAACATGCAAACTTACATTCACAAAGGCCCCTGGCAAACAGCCGAATCCACAACTTTCTAGCTGTGAGACTACAGTGTGAACCACTGCACTTCAGTACCATCCCTAACTTCCAAATTAATTATTTAACATAATTAAAATATCATTTAGAGGTCAAAACCACTGCATTTGTGGTTTTCTCAAATTCAGTCTACATAAATAACCATAAGCAGAATTGTGATCAATTGCCACAATCAATGAGCTTTTAAATCAAGAGTAAATACAACAGTAGCTCCATCAGTCTCTGTAATGAGCCACTGACGATATGCTAGTGAGGGAGCTAAATGAAGCTTTGATGCACACACAATGAAAGACATAATGACTAACGTGTCATCAAATGTTTTGCTCACCTAACTGTACAGAATGGACCGTGAATTTATCAGACTTTCCTTCTTAGTTTGGCAAAAACATTGAGTCTTATCCAGGGCTTGACACTGACACCGGGCAACCGGCCAAATGCTGGTAAAATTTGGCTGTGGCTAGTTACAATTTCTGTCTCACAAGCAACTTTGGCTGGTAACTTATTCTTTGATATGACACATCTCAATAGTTGTATACCAATTGTTTGTATTTAAAATGTAAATGCAAGAATATTGTGAAGAGGAAAAAAACTGACAGCAAAACTGTGGCTAGCATAAAGGCTAAATGGCTAATGACTGAGGAAAAACACTAGCCACAGTGGCTGGTGAGCAAAAAAGTTAGCGTCAAGCTCTGGTCTTATCTAGTAAATCTGACGGGACTTTAACAGACCAAGGGTAATTGCAACTTTTGCTCTGTTAAGTATACAAAAAAAAAAGATACTTGTGCCCTATGTCATGTTAACAACAATTCTCAACTGAATGACCCTTTTATGACCAAAATGAAACAAATACCAGTTATATACATTTTATGTGAGCATAAATCCATCAGGTTTCTGCTGGTTATTACATGAAATCCACCACAGGCTTTATTATCCTGCTGCGGCTGGATTCCCTTTAACATACACACATATGTCTTGCAGTTATTCCAAAAGCCTAACACAGAATTTGCTTATAAAGCAGGCAAGCTCTGTAACACAGCGTCTTTGTTCTGGCCTAGCATGTTGTAAGATAAATATGTATACTAAGGAGATTAATGGTTACACAAGCAGTTGGTGAAATTCCACCTCTTTCTTCCATTGGGACAAGGTGTTACACATAACTGGAAATAACCTTTTCTGCTTACTGTTTCCACAGGTTGCTTTCTTTAGCATGAGTCAGAAATGTAAAGAACTCCCTTTCAGGTCTAAGATGGGCAATGACATCAGCTCAAGGAAGCAGAAGATTTCCCTTTCACTAATTATATATTTTTATCAGCGTACAGCCAACTTCTACATATTTAGAGAATTCCCTGTTCTTACTGAGGGTAAGACTTGGGTAGCTGATTCTCAATTAACCCCTTTTTCCTTTACTTGTTTGGGTACCATCATTTCCTGTTTCATGTCATTTTAAGCTTATTTCATTGCACGTCCCTTTAACTAGACAATAATCTATCAGTAGAATAGACTACCTGATCTCCTCCTGCCTCTGAACAGGTCAGGGCTTCTCCAGGGAGTGGGTGTGCTCGGATCACAGCACAAGCCAGGTGTGATTCATCCTAATGGTTCATCAACACTCTGAGTGTCTTGTGTAAAACAGAAAAAGCTTTATTTGTGAGGTATTTATGCAACTCCCACAAAACAAATAAAGATCCAAGGTTGAAAACTTCATAGCTGCTGTCACCACACAGAAATTGATCTTTTTTTTTTTTTTAAGAAAGACTGGAAGAACCACCAGCAGAGATCAAAGGTCAAATCCTTGATTACTTTACTAAACCCAAGATAAATACCACCACAAAAGCTTTGTTTACATGGTGACATAATAGGTCGAAGACGTTTATCCCCTCTGAAATTCGTTGTCTCAGCTTTTAGTATGAGGGTGGTTATTTGAGTGTGTGTTTTCCACAAACCTCCACACTTTTAAAGCTTTGATTACAAGTAGACTGTCGAAAACACTTGACAGACCAGTATGGCAACTTGCAGAACAACTTACACTTCTCCAGGGTTTATTCCCCACAAATCTCATCAGAATTTCTAACGTTACACTTTTAAATAAGACATTTCACACTGAAACATTAGGGAACAAAGACCAGCTGATTTTTCTGGTGGTATTTGGATGAAAAGATCCATAAAAGGACCTCAGAAGAGGAAGTATCGCGGTGCAACACAAAAACAATGACAACAGGTGACTGCGTGGAAGTAAACTGTTCTGTCATTTCCTACTTTTGTGTTCTCAGTGTGTGTTTATAGTCAACAGATGAGGTTTTCCATTAAACTTGTTTGTAGGTGGCATGTTAAAGCTCAACTATGATGTCAATATATTTTCTTTTAGAACAGGAAGCAGATTGTAATACCTGTCAATATGGCAGCCTGTTAAGAACGACCGTTTTTCTAACGATATGAGAGTCTCCTGCAGTGAAGCTGCAGTAAAAAAGGTTATTTTTTAGAACAATACAGTCCACATTTAATGACAGACAAAAGATAAATAAAACACCATACTTTTATTAATGTCTATTCTGTTAAATGTTATTTTGTGTAGCATTAAACATTAGAAATAATGCTGCCTTTTAGTCTGTAAGAATACTTTTAGTCATGTCATTTCCAATGAATAAGAGACAATCAACATGTAATCTGCTGAATATTTCATTTTTTGGATATGTAGTAAATAAAGACATATCTGGAAAGTTAAACTTACTTGTGAATGAATTAATCTATGTTTACATGCACAGAATCATTTGCCTATTGACCTTACTAGATTCATGGTGTTTACAGAAGTTTCATACAGGATATTACATTCCAATTCCCAAAATGTGTTAGAGAGAATAGTCAGATTAATAAATTGCATTACATCTCCCAAAACCACTGTAGTGGTCTAAAAGACTGTCTAAAAGCCTCCATGAGATCCATATCAGTCAATACTTGGTGCATTGCTAACATTTCTGTCCCAACACTAAAGTGTCTCATCTTATTCTGTGCAGCCGTCCTGCTCTGTACTGACTCCTCAGGAACTTAGCGTATTCGTGGTAAAGCAGCAGTGTGCCGACGTGCACATGATGTGAAAACTCTGGTCGGATGTCATGCTGTGATTAAGGTGCGTACACTCGCTAGCGTTATACGATATGTTCAAAATTATGATAAGCATACTATGTCCTATGAAAAATCTCGCACCTGAGTCATTCAAGACACCTCTCCCCTCCACCCCCATATCAACCAACTGCCCTGCTTTGCTTTTGCTCTTTAAGCAAACTGTTGCTGTCAAACAGACCTGCTGCTTTTCTATTCTTTTCTTTTTCTCTCCTGTTTGTTGCCATCCATTCATTATCTATGCCCGCTTAATCCTATGCAGGGTCACGAGGATCTGCTGGAGCCTATCAGGGGTACACCCTGGACAGGTTGCCAGTAATTTGCTGCCATATTGTCAGCAAATCTTTCTCGATTGAGTTCACTAATCTCTTCTCTAATAAGAGAAAAATTCTAGGATGACCATTTTTGGTTACAAGTTTACATTGTGCAACTGACATAATACAACTCAAATGCAATCTCTCCTCAGAGCAGCAGATCCAGACTTTAAGTTCGATATTGTAAGAGAGATGGTAAATTATGTCTTTAGATTACACGGAGCCTTATCCCTTTTTACTCAAAATTTTAAATAAAATGCAACCAAGAATGTTCTCCTCCCTTTGAGATGTTTGAGTTTTGTTGCTGATTTCCAGCAAATCATTTCAAACATATCCTATTTCTGGTAAAGGAAAATAATTACTGCTCTCATTGTGTGACAATGTGTGACAATGTCATGATAAAAATTAGCTGGTAGAAAACTGACCCCAGATGGGTCATTATTTATTGAAGGAGTCAGTTACAAGGAGCTGGGAGACCTGTGTCGCCGTGGCTCATGCTCTTAATCTGTTCCTGGATTACAGCAATGTTTCTCAAAGAAATATTGGAAGGGATTTGCATATTTCTCTCTCTACATTGCATAATGGAATTAAACAATTCAAGTAATCTGAAGGAATGTTGATGAAGGTGCAAGACTAAGTTTGACACCTAAGATCTCTGATCCCTTAGAATGCTCCTAGATGACATCATCGTTGGTCAATAACCACATGGGCAAGAGATTACTATGGGAACTTGACCAGTACTACAATGCAGAGCTGCATTCACAAATGCCACTAAAGTATTTACTGTGGAAAACAGAAGCCTTCTGTTAACCACCCGGGTTCTTACAAGCTAATTCAAAAGTCAGTGGTATGGAGATTATATCAGTGCCAGAGGCAAAAGGTCCTTTACACTTCTGTAATGGCACAATTAATGCAGTGAGGTTTCAGAGCAACATATGACGACTTCAAGACATCTTTTCCAGAGATGTTCATGCAACGCAGAACTGCAGCTGCAGAAAAGGTGCGACCCTGGTCACAGTTCTGACATGTATCCAGTAGACAACATGTGAAGAACACCTTTTAAGTGTTGCAAGAAGACATTACAAAGTGATAAATGCTTCACTGTTGCAACTTTTTTTGTTGAAGGCTTGGGTAGATATTTGGAAAACAAATAAAGACTGGGTGCCAAGGAACATTCACACTCTTTGGATTGAAATATACTGTATATCAAATTAAAGAAGAACAAGCATTTTCTCTTCTTCTTGTTTTGAAACATACTATTCCAACTCTGTGACTTGTGTAGCTAAACATGATGCATTTATAAACTATGATTACCATCTAAGGTTAATCAGGTCTCTTGTTTTATTATAACTGACGATACCAGCCAAAGGTTTAAACAACAATTTCATTCAAGTTGACTCCTAATAAAATATATGGGCAATTAATTTTTCTAAACATACTGCATTTTTAAGATATGTGCAATACTTGCAGATGGAAAAAAATCAACTGGTTTCATGGAAGGAAAAATTCACATCTCTCAGCTAGAATGTTTTTTTTTCTGCGCTATAAAAAGTGAAGTTTTCCTTTGTCAGAGGAACTGGAATCATTTTCATTTCATTCTCAGTAACTATGGCGAGTGCTATCAGAATGAGAGGAATGTAAAATATGTGTGGTCAGCACAGCTCTGAGAAAAGGTTACTCCGCTACGACAGCAGCACTGCTACAGGAGCAGCAAGGGTGACATTTACTGAGAGTAAGTGTGGGTCATACAGTAGATGCCCGGAGACGGTGCCATTTCAGGAGAAATAGCATCTCATGTGTTGCAGAATACATACAGTATGTGTGTCATTTAAAGTTGATTTTGAAGTATCCAGATTAGACTATTGACTGTACTGGAATACTGATTTACTTAGTTAATCATAGTATGCTTTTTCTGTTCAGTATGAAAGAAAAAGAAAAACAAGTCTGCTCTGTGGGTAGGTTTACTTCTTAATTCTCTCTTATGTTAGATGAAGTGCACTTCATGACGGCAACATGCTCTTAAAAAAAGAAAAAAAAGAAAAAAATACCTCTTAAAATACAGAGAGCAATTATGGAAGGCCATGGGCCAGGATAGCATTTCATTTTTCAGTTTGATTGCAATACAAGATAAGTTGCTTTGATTGGGTCACTGAATTCAATCACCCCATAAAACTACAAACATCTGACTGTTGCACATGGTTGTTGTTTACGAAGTTCAGGAAAGAGTCGGAAGCTCAACCTATGAGGCTGCTGGCTACAAAAAGGAAAAAAAAAAGATATGCACAACTGGACCTTTTGACTCTTAGTGAAGTGTGTCACAGATAGATGGAGCTATCTATAACCTCTCTAAGCCAGTAAGGGGGCGTGAAAGAACTAGAGACGCATGATCCACTTTCTTACAGATCTGAATCCAGTATACACCTCCCAACAGCTAACACTGATTCCTGAGGTCTTTTTGCCTTGAACAATATTATCATCATTAATAAAATTGCACTGTAGTACTTCTCAAATGAGCAAAAAATATACAGATATACAATAAATTCCAAAGAAATTACTACAAGGTTTTCAAATTGAAAATTCAAATGAAGGTAAAAAAAAAAAAAATCATCAACAAAAATATCAGCATTACCCAGTCAAATCAAATAACGCTTTATCTGAACAGGAAAAATCAAGTTGGGCTTTTGCAAAAACAACAACTTCAAGGTTTTTACATTAAAACTGTTGAATCATAAATAACTACATGCTCCTGTTTGTTTGTTTTTTGTTTTTATTTCTTTAATTGATTTTTTCCTCTTTGAGTATTGGTCTCCAGTACTGATACAAGATCAGACTTCCGTCTCTTGAAAGACTGGGAAATGTCTAAAAAAAAAAAAGATTAAGTGTTCATGCCCACATATGAGTGGAACAAGAACAGCTGATGAGTGTAAATCACTTCAATCTCATCTTAACTAACTTACCCTCATATATCTATTATAGAAATTAGTTCCCTATAATTCCTCATGTGAAAAGAATTGAATCAGAAATGCAGCGTATGAAGAAAAACAAGGGCTGATTGTATTTAACCTGACGGCTTGTAACCGTCGGGCCGTGACACTTGATCTTTGACCTTTGTGAACAGGGTGGCCTCTTACCCCTCGAGTCTTAATGACCACCTCCTAAACCATGACTCCACCAAAGCACTGACGACGACATAATGCCTGTGTGTCTGCATGAGTATCTGTGCAACGGTCAACAGAACATTCGAGTAAAACTACTGAAGGAAGCGTTTGCGTGGGCACAATGAGATGAATGCAGGTCAAAGGGATGTCAACGACAGATAGACTGATGCAAGGCTGTAATTGTTGGGGAGGGATGATGGAAGAAGAGCTACAAGTTCAGTTAATGGACGATACATTCCTGTACTGAAAAAGGTCTCACCAGCATTTCACCCCAAAATATATACACTGCTCTGTATTAGCTAACAGTAGGTTTATAAATGGAATTTATAATATTAATATAACTATATTAAAAGGAGGCAGCACGGTGGCTAGGTGGTAGCACTGTTGCCTCACAGCAAAAAGGTTCCTGGTTTGAACCTCGGCAGGGGTCTTTCTGTGCGGAGTTTGCATGTTCTCCTCGTGCTTGTGTGGGTTTCCTCCGGGTACTCCAGCATCCTCCCACAGTCCGTAGTTTCCTTCACGGTCGGTCATTTAAAGTCTGTTGGCCCACAAACTTTGTGCTCTCTCTTTAGTTCCACTAAATTAATCTACAAATAAAGGTACATTTCAAAAATGAATTATTCATGTCATGCTTGGTGGTAAATTGGAAGCAAGTTCTGTTTCAGCTGGTGTGTCCTTCAGCTGCTGCCACTAAACCCTAAATCCAGACAGCATATTGGGCCAATTCAAATCAACTCAGCAACATTTAAAGAAACATAATTTGAAGGATAAATATACAAAAAAGTGGGAACTCGACACCAGCTTGCTCTTTTTTGCTTTGCAATTAACGCCAAGCCATTAACATTAGTTAAATAGTTGATTTAAATAAACATTAAATGAAATAAAGAAATTAGCTGCAAAAGTCCAGTATTTGCCTAATGTTTATATTATATATAATATAGATTATATTATAACATCATTGTCCTCCCATTACAAAAACCAACACTGGCAACATTTCCTGTGCAAACAGTTCTCAGCATTAGCACCAAAGACGTTATACAAAACAGAAAAAAAACAGAATAACAGGGTAGCCTATATGGTTTATCAAGCACATATATGACAGAATTACTATATGATTTTTATTTGTGTATTAACGGTTAGCTGGAAGTCCTGTTACTTTATCACATTACAGAGACTGAGCACAATCATTTTCCTAGCGCATCCAGATACCATAAATCACTCTGGTGTCACAATGGAATCGACAGCAACCATCGCCTCTTTTGTTCTTCAGTGTTCTCATCTGTGGTTTGGCGTTTTAACAGCCTGGGTTCAAGGCATGACTCACAAAGAGACTAAACCTAAAGGTTAGGTACTGTATGCTGTCTCTGACACTATAATGCACTTCATGGCATTATTGAGCGTACTTGTGTCCAAATTTACTTTTGAACGGTACGGAAGCAGGGGTGGAGTGTCTCACTTTCACTCCCCAGAACTGGCTGCTATGAAGAGAGCTGGAAAGGGAGCCGTTAGACAGCATCTCTGTGGTATTTTGACCAAAGCATAGCTGAGCTTACATGAGATGGCACGTTTTGGTGGAGACGAGCACCAGACCATTCCTTTAACATTGTGACATAAAGATATTTGCTTAACGATGGACAGACAAATGTGCATTTTGTATGTGCACTCACACTGGCTTTTGTGATCCTGTGATATATCGCTAGCTGCTATTACTAATTAACAGCCTGGCCCTTTTTTTTTTCTTCTGTGACCAGCGGGCATACTCACACATTCAAGAACACACCACTTGCTCTTTCAACTCCAAAATGCCCTGAAAAGCCATGTAAGAAAGATGGCTCAGAGGGAGGACTGTTGCCTATTATGTCTAAGCATTGGCTGTTTTGTTCAGTTGCTAGACACCTGTGTCACATTACACAGGCTGCATTAAATTTTACAGGCTGGAGGACATACCCACACCTCTCTAAAGAAACAAGCACAGACACCTAAAACACAAAGTCATTCCCCACAGGCCACACAGTTAAATCACTTCCCACCCTGAGTAACTGTTGGAAGGACTTTAATTTCACCGTCTGCATTGATGTGAGTATACAGAAATGAGTCTTCACACATGCTCCAATTTGTTTTTACAGCTCACTTTCACAGATGACTATGACAAAAGCACCCAGAATTTAAAAATGTGCCAGGTCTGATTAACTAAATGTTGGTGTGAATAAACACCACAGGGACTGCAAACTCATTTCCGCCATTGTGATACACTTCATGGAGAGTTTTTCTCGCATGCCAGCACATTTCCTGGCACTTTTGTTTAATCCAACATTGCGTCAGAATGCTGTAGTTTAAGATGTGTCCATTATTTGGTCTAATTCATCAATCACGGTGTTACACAGTGAATGAAATGCTCTCAGCAGATGATAGGTTAATGGGCCGCTTCCCTTGGACCAAACTCTCACAAAGAGTTAGGAAAAGACCGCCGGTGTTTGAACAAACCATGGAAACAATAACAATGAAGAGGGATTCTGTACGTCTGTATGAATGTCTGGGATTGTGTGTGTGCTCTATAAACAAACAAGCAGGATTTCAGTGCAGCAAACTAGAGCAGAGGGCGACACACAGATCTCAGCCAACCACCTTCTCTTGGCACCAGCTCCTCTTTTGTTTTGGTTCCCGTCAAAAACAAAAGGTCCATATTCCATCTTGTCCACAGAGCCCTAAACCGCTGGCTGTGGGACACCGGCCAGAGATAACTTGGGTCTGACATCAACGACTCAAAAAAGCAAGCTCCAAGTCCGGTGACTGGCAGGGTCGCAATAAAACTGATGAAAGAAATCAGGCAAAATGCAGATGCCACATTATAAAAAAAATCACTATGCAACAAACAACCGTGTTTTGACCTGTCCTTGGAGATGGAGAGCCATCCAGACAGAATTCAAGTACAGGTTTGATTCCAGGAAGGGTGGAGCACACTGCAAAGTCTTCCAAAGAGCCACCAAAATTGCTATGGACAGGCAACGACAAGTATTAAGCAATTCCCCACATTCACCGTTAAATATAAGGCATAGTTTACTTTGCTGTTTTTTTTAGTAAGCATGCCATTACTGTATATCCATGATGGTCAGGAGTGTCTGACTTAAGACCTGTGATTAGTGTTGCATGCAGACAGCTATTGCTCTAACCGACAGGAAGACTGTGAGTGTGCACATGCAGTTTGGTCCAAAATTATTCATACTCATGTCAGTTTACGGTTTACAATGTTTCTTTTCTTTTTTTCTTCAAATTACACCAATAAATTACTCCTGTTACCATTATAACAATATGATATTGTGACAAATGACAGTATGGCATTGTGTTAATGATGTTAAAGATAAAACTTACTTCAATTTTTGATGTTTTTCTTGTGATACATGTAAAGTTAACTTCCTGACGGTTGGCCTCTGGCTTCTTATTCATGAAGATTTATTGCACTGCAGTAACAAGTATAAACATAAACTCCAGAAATACGTCATTGTTCTCCTGGGTTTGCCATCTCCATCACCGTCTCGTTGCTGACTGCTGTTTATGTCTTATGTTAAACAGGGAAGCTGCTGTTCTCGACCCCAAATTCAAATGATGTGAAAAATACTGGTGCATTAATAATGCCCGGAAACAAACAAGGTGTGGAAAAGTTTTGAATAGCGCTGTTGTTAGGTTCAGGTGCAGTCTGATTAGCAGTAAAGGATGCACAGTTGAAAGGTGGTTTAATGTGGTTCAGATTTCAGACTGTCCAAGATCCAAGGATCACCACCAAGGCCATCCTGTTGCATTAGAGCACATCTACCACTAATATCTCAGAGAAGGCTCTTAAGACTGAATAAAGGAGATAAAGCAAACAAACCACAGAATAACGGGCTATTGAGGCTGATTACCATCCCAGCGTGAAGCTAGGAGTCTAGCACATCCCACTCAGTAAACAAATAATAATAATAATAATAATAATACTCTGTTCCTGAAGAGCATGTTGATGCAACACATTGCTCATGGTAAGAAGGCGGTGAAGACAAGGTCAAACAAAAAAAAAAAAAAAAATCACACAACTCTATGAAGTAAATGCTTTACTGCATATCAGCATAAAAAGCATCATTATTTCGGTCTGATTTGCCACTTTCATTTATTAAGATATATAAACAAATGATTATAATCATATATAATGATTATAATCATTTGTGCATAAATAATTCCTTATTTATCAAATATTCTTTATTAAGCTACATAATTACCATCTTATGACTTCATTATTGTATCTTGCAGGATAGAGTGGCCCAGCGAGGCAGTAGAATTATCAGCTAAAAAAAAAAAGAAAAAAAAAAGATCAAGTACCGTATATCCATGAGAAAATTACTTCCAATGAAGTAAACATGAATTGTGAAGAAGCCAAATCAGAGACGTTGACCTTAAGACAACAGGAATACTGAAAGAGAGTTATGTCACATGTTCAGAGAGTGTGATTGAGCTGATGCAGCTCTGTGAGAGAAAGCAGTCCAAAATTCCTCCTCTGCATTTCACAAGTCCTGCGAAATACAGAGGACACTGCTATCGCCAGCTATCAGAGATACTCACTTTAGTTTATGTCCAGCACCATGGCAAAAAATAAATGGCTCATACGACTAAAAAAAAAACAAAACAACAACAAAAAAAAAAAACACTTTATTAAAGCTGTTGAGAAAAGTTAATTTATTCTTAATTCATCCAGCCTTTCAGGACAGTGAGTCCAGGGTTTTTCTGAGCTAATGGGACTATCTTTCCTTGCTGGGTGCATTTTAAGCAGATGAAAAGACAAAAGTTCCACTGAAGCTTCTGTAACAAGAAATGCAACTGTATTGCAACACACGTACAAAAAGATTATGTAGCCAGGTTTTGATGGAATTCTCGGTGGGAAAGCAGGAATTGTGTGACAGTGATAGCTGATCGCAGTTCACTGTGTGCAGTCACTTTTAGTCCTCCAGCAGCATCAGGCTGGCAGGATAACAAGAGGGACTGACAGATCGGAGCGCTGAGACATTCCACTCCACAGAAGCTGGCACTTTACACTCGCTCTTCTCTTCTTTTCAAACTAAGTACTTTGTCTTTCATGTGTCCTTCAACCCTTCCTCTGCCATTCCCATATTTCTGGTATCCTAAAACATACACAGTTTGTGACATGACTAATAGTTGACCAACTAGTCTTTTTTCCATTAGGACTGTGTCTGTTTAATACTCCTGCATTAAAACATCACCTCTCAGTGGCCAATACTGGTCACTAAAATCAGCCGATACTGGTTGATTTTTTTTTCCAGTACATGCATCATATGAAACAAAGAAAGTAGTGTCTAAGGCAATAAAAAAATACTTGTGGAGTAACAATAACCCAAACATTTGCGACAACAAATTTATACCAATATTTAAAACAATATCATCCTGCTTAGCGCTAATATAAAAAACAAAGCCAATGGAGTACACATTCTGCAGCATCTGCTCTCTTACAGCTCTGAGAAAGATCATCAGAATGAGTCAAAATTGGCAGGTCAGACTTTGAAGAAAGTCAGAAATCAGAATCTTTGCATGTCTATCGGTAACTCACCAACATACCGTCTCAGTTCCCCAGTCATTCTAAACAAGCTACAAATGAGTTTCTGTTCGAGTGCAGTGATTCCTCCCAACCTAGGCTCCTAACTTTACATGTGCATTAAGATTCTCACCCTCTTCAGAGCCAAATCTCACCTGAAGATCTATATTTATTATATGAAACTCATCCAAGGTTGGACTTAAGGCTACATAAAACAAAAAAAGGCTTGGCAGTTGAGTTTTACAAAAGCAGCTCTAATTTTTATTGTTGTACATATCAGTGTTTCAAAGAAAAACAAAGCTAGTTCTTGCGACATGTTAACTGGATTGCTAACACACAGGTTGCACTTTACGTAATTACAAAGTCCTTGATGAAGATTGTCCTAATTCTCATTAAAATTAGTAGACAGTGACGGAGTATTTATTTCATACTAGCTTTCATATTCAAAGCAATCTGGGCATGAGCCAACAGTTCCATTTCTGGACTTTAATGTAGTAACATTTTCCATTGTGGTGAGTTGAAGCTGTTGTGAAGGCAGGTCTGAGCCTCTCCCTTTTCTGTGGCAAGACTCTGGTGGCACAGTCGTAACAAAGGATTGTCATAAAAGCAAACAGGTTGTTGACTTAAGTGACTTGTGACATAGTTGTCCAACTTAACTCAGAGCTAGTTTTGCGAACCCGTTGGTTGGTTGATTGGCCTAGTTTCTCCATTGGTGTGTTTGAACATTTTTTTTTGTTCCGCACTATTGTGGAAACGGGTCGAGCGCATTGTCTTTGAACAAAGAAACCATGCATGGCCCATGACAAAAAGTGACATCAGTGCAGAGGAAAAAAACAAAAACACCGCAGGGGAGCGGGGGGACTGGGGAGGAGGGAAGGAGAACTCCCAGGACAAGCACAAGGAAGCTGATATTCAGTTCATTTAAGCTGAAGCATTGTGGGAAAAGGCTGCTGACATGGGAAATGCTACAGATGAAACTCTGAATAAGGCTTTATATAGGTTAGGATTGATATAGTTAGCTTTCCATGTAACATTTGGTCAGAAGTAATGTTCTTCTAGATAAGAACTCTAACTTAATCAAGTATAAGGCAATTTCTTAACAAAATTAGGATGTTGAAATCTTTTTCAAAATGTTAGGTTTCCTCAGTGTGAAATTGACAAAGCAGTAAATGTGTGTATCTAGTTAAGTAAATGCTTGATTTTCATGATAAACCTCACCTCCAGAATTTAAATGACCCCCCCGCCATACTTAAAAAGCTTTGTTTATTTTTCCATGTGTACATTGATAAGAGAATCATAAATGCCTCTATAATTAGAATCCATTTATGAAACTGTAATAGCTCCACCTGCTGCTAACTTTTCCTCTCAAAAACAGTCATTTAATTTCAAGTACTGCTCTGACAGAGCAATTAATAATTACAAGCAGCGTGGTACATACTGAAAGTTAGAGACAGACACCGCACCCTGATTCCAAAGAGAGCAGGTTAACACAAGCCAGCAACTGATCAAAAAAAGCATATCTAAAGGCAGTTGAGGGCAGTTGTGCTCATTTGCCTGTTCAACTGCAATTACAAGCTTCCACAGCACAATGCCACCTATTGTCTCACAGCAGAAAACAGTATTGGGGGATATGGCTTAACATAATGTTGGGACTCCATATATATATATATATATAAAAAACGACTTAATTTAAGTGCAACAGTGAGGCAACACACATGTGTCAGAACTCTTGTTCAGCAGACACGAAAACCCAACTAGAAGCCTGGTAAAACTCACTCTCTTCTTCGTTCGCATGAACAAATGATGCTGCTCTTGACAGAACATCCAGTGGGGTCTCCATGCTTGGATGCCTGTAGGACAGAGCAGAGGGTAAAATGTCAAAAATGACTCTGTGCTGCATTTTACACAAGAAATTAGTTAATATTTGATAGATAGTCCAAATAGCTCGGGTGTAACATGTTTCTACACATCAGACATGAATACTTCTTTCAAGTCCAGGCTTGGACATAGAAATCAGAAATAAGATTGTTTCAACTTCTTTCAGATGGTGAATAAAAATATCAGCTATTCAATACAAAACCTTTTATGCCAGTTTTAAAAAATAATGTCAGTAAAAAAATATTTAATGTTATCTTTACTGAAGATGTGTAAGCTCTTGCCTTAGTATTCTCTGACTCAGATGTAAAGGTATTTTAGATTTTTCTTCAGGGCAAAGCAGCATAATTAAGTAATAATTCAATAATACGGTCAGAGCACAAGACAAAGAACATGGCCAGCAGCTGTAGTTTCCAGCTTTTTTTTTTAGTATGTTTTGCTTTGTAGTTCCTTAAGTGTGGAAAAAGTTACAGTTAGTGCTGGATTACTTGCGTCAAATGTGCAAGAGTTCATATCAGTTTTTTGTTTTATTTTGAAAATCCCATTTATCTTCAGTAGCACTATATCTTAACAGGTTTCTTTCCACTTTCATCACAGACAAATTAGATATAATGAGTGATATATATGTATATATATATATATATATATATATATATATATATATATATATATATATATATATATATATATAATATATATACACATTTATTTAAAAGCAACCACATGAAAATGAACTGTGATTAATATTTTACCTATGTATTTGAAAAGTGTTAATATTGTCATATTTTTATACTTTCTCCACAGTTTTTAAGCCATTTAACACTGACACTTAACACTGCTAAAGCAAGCAGCACTGCTGTCTTCACTGCCAGTTTCCACTGGTGCTTGTATATGCTAGTACACCCTTACTGGTTCCATTGAAGTTAAGAGGGCAAGAAGAAAGAGGAGCTGTCAATCAAATGCATGTGATGAAGTGATTATCAGTAGTGTAAAAGAAGAAGAAAGTAGGCCAACATTCTTCCACGTCAATGTGAGTGACAGATAGCGTCAGACAGAAAATGATTACTTCAAGTTTTTGCTGCTAAAGGTCGTTCTACAAACTATTCAAGGGGTGTACTTAGTTTTCCACACAAAGATTCTGCATATTGGCGTGAGGCATATGATAAATAAAGGGACCTGGATGCTCATCCTTAGTAAAAGTTTCCGTGCACACAAAAGCTGTGATATCCCAGCCGTTCTGGGTCACATCAAACCCAAAAGGGGCCTTAGGCAGAAAACTTAACATGACATATTGTACATGAAACACAAACCTCCCGGCTAATTCCCGCTGGAAGTAGCTGGTCGGCAGAAACCAAGAGCAGTCAACACCTGTACATGCGCCAGGATGGCGGGTCGGTCTGTTTTAACACTGGACCCAAATCAGCGCATAGATCCAAGAGCTCTGCTCTAAGGAATCTAAACTGGAATATTAGCCAGCCATCATCATGGGACAGGAAATCTTTATGGTCCCTCTTAACTCTACATGTTGATCCTTACGTAGATCTGCAAGTCTGATATGAAATGATACTGAATGTATAAAATGAAGCGAGGCCTCAATTAACCACCTCCTCCATCTGCACCGCCAGTGAGCAAGGTTCAGAATGTACATACAGGTGAGCACATTCTCCTGTCCTGCTGATTCCACGAACTAAATCCACCCTAAAGAGTCTTTGTCACGATTCATCTCTGTCAGTAAGCTGTCACTTTTCCAGTTATGAGTTTTGTCGTTTGTTGCTTCAGGAACATCTCCAGATTAACGCACCTTTAACAGACTTAAATTCTTGAATCCAGTCCAGAGAGGAACAGAAAAAACATAGAAAGTAAAATTGCAAGACCAAGAAAGTGCCGTGAAGACATCATTTAAAACCAGTAACAAGTCAAAATAATTAACGAAACAATCTTGACATAGTGACCATGAAATAGTTACAGACCAGCACTGATATGTTGCTTAATATAATGCATCAGCAGAGTAGTCTGGAAACAGTACACAATAAAATGGTTCATTTCACTTTTAAGATAATACTTTGTGTTTTCACTCAAGTAAAGTTTTGACTGAAGGACTTTTATTGCAGCAAATACTTACACTCAAAACTGTTTCTGTTGATTTCGGGGTTTAAAATGTTATATCTTGAAATATGAGATAGGGGCCATACTCTTAACTTTATCACGAAAATTGCTTTTATGCCTTATTAGCCACAAAATAATGTATTGTTTACTGTTAAAACAAGCATCAATACCCAAAGTTCCAGCTCTTGTCTCCCTCTTTCACCGTTAAAAATATAAATAAATGTACTCTTCTAACATTAAGTAATATTTACTTTGATTTATGAGTTTATTTTCTTGTTCCTCAGTCTTCACTTTTTCTTTTTAGATTTGTAAAATGTAGAATGATTTGCTCATTTTCAGTGTCCTTCACTGGTTACTGTGATGTAACAGGTCTGTTTTTAAATAATATGATCTCTTTTTTTAATTTGGCCCCACTTGTTTCCAAACCAGAATCTAAACTAGGAAAGAAGATTTATTTGCTGCATGGAGCAGGTAATTTCACAAGCATGGAGTCATTTTCTCCCTTGTTCCATATATTTTAGCAGTGTATTACCACTGCCCTGCTTGATCACTGCTTTTAGCCAAGAGTTTGTAATATTACCAGTGACATTGCTGTGTGTTTTGGCACCATTCTTCTGAAATTTGTTTTAGGATTTTTGGGGATTTTTCTCCTACAATGTCAAGGCTTTAGGCTGGCTAAACTATGAGAGGTATTTGAGGACTTTAAAGAAAAAAAAAAAAAGAGGGGGGGGGGGGGGACAAGGCTCCAGGGCGCTCTACATCTCTCCTTCTGCATTCCTCTGACACAGTCCCCTAATTTGTCAAAGAAACTAACATTTCAATGAGGCGTTATCCCTCAGACGTCTTGCTATGACTTATAACTCTCCGGGATTGTTTTCGACTCTGCTGAGAGCTTTAGGAAACAGCTCGGGGGAGGGGATGAAAGCGATTACGGGCCCAGCCAGTGGCAAGTGTGACTACCTTTCTTCCCACCAGCAACATTATTTATATCAGCGTGACTCAGTGCGTCGTTAACAGCGATCCCTTCAGATGAAGCGCATCCAGGAGGGATTACGCACGGAGCTAACAGCGAGGAACGAAGCGCGCACGACTTTACGGAACACGGAGAGGTAAATCCTGAAAGCTTGACAGAAAGTTTGACCGCCTCGCTCCGTGAATGAAATCTGGACTCACGCTTTGGCGTAAACGAGGCGGACGGTCTCTCGGGCCTGTCATGTAACGCTTCTTCCTGCCGTCTTCTTTCACGAGCACAAACTCTCATCCAACGCACGCGAAACGACGTCAGTCGGGACCCAGCTTCGCGTTTAACGCTACATACCTCCTTCAAGCGCCACTTTGGAGAGTTCCAGTGTGATAATATCCGTGAGCCAAAGCAAATATTTATACTAAAAAACAAACAAACAAATTAAAAAACAAATTCCGCGGCGAAAAACCCTCCTGAACGAGGAAGCACAATAGTAGCTGAGCTGACGGGACCAAGTTGGTTGTAAACGAGGAGGAGGCAGCGGAGGAGGAGGAAGAGACGGAGGGAGGGAGGGAGGGAGGGAGCAGGAATGATCGGAATGATGGAATTCGGTTCCTAGCAGGTGGTGAAAGAGCCGCGCGCTGATTGGTGGAGAACCGCGGCGATGATATCAGCATATATTATGATGAGCGCGCTGCGTCACGTGCTCTTTAGGTTAGGCTGCTGCTGTCACCGTGTTCATTACTCAGGGGCTCCGAGGTGATGAAACATTTAGCAGATGGTTGTGGAGAGGAGAGTTCCCTCCTTCACAGCAGTGAAAGTGCCTCCGAGCAAGACAGCTCACCCTGGGGTGGAGGAAGTTTTGAATGTCTCTGACAGATACATATAATTAGTTATTACTTTATGAGATTGCTTGTGCTACGCCTAAGGACTATTTGAAGAAAAGAAAACCATTGGCTAAAATTAAACTTGCAGTTTATTGAGAATTTATAAAATCAGGAATTCTAAGATTTTTCTCAGAATTTTACAACCCCACCCTATATTTTTTTGTTTTCCTCAGATGACTCAACGGTGCATTCTTATTTGTTCTTTCATCCATTATTGAAACCTCCTCATTCCTATTTAAGGTCACAAGGATCTTCTGGAGTCTAACTCTTTTTAGAGAAAAGGCAGGCCATCACAGGACAACATAAGCAATCAGAGGCGACCACCAATGACTGCATGCACAAGGTCCACCTGAGTACCATGAGAGATGATGTGTAATGCCCCTCTAACACATATGCCTCCCATGCAGTGGTCTCCATAGACTTCGAATGTTGCCAACCGTTGCCGAACTGAATTGAGGGTTCCATGCATCTACAGCGTTGCCTCCATCAAAGGTTGGGGAAGTTTCAACTTTTCCCACTCAAATGCATGCATGAGCCATTTAAGCTGCCACGACACAGCTAGAGTTAGCCAGTGAAATCATTACACAGGGGCAGGACTCATTCAAAGCACACAGTTTATCTGTGTAGCAAGCGGAAATGAAAATTGGTTGTTTTTGGTCTGACAAAGAAACGTCCAAAACACCACGCCCCTGTCGCGTTGCTGCAACGCTGACGTGTAAATGCAGCACTTACACTCATACGGGGCTTTGCAAACCTGTGCCTTTCCGTTCTTCCCCGCACCAGTGGCTTCCCCCAGTATACACCATTACCACTTGCGTAGCCGTCAGTGCTATCTTTTCCTTGTCCGTAGTCTGGAAATGCGAGGCTTAGCATGTTGACACGCTTCCCCATATTCCCCTCATGGCGAATCGGTGTCTTACAACCTCTCTGAGCAGAGAAATCTCTCAGCCACTTTATGCACGTCATGTCATCCGTGAAGGAAGAGATGTGTAGCTTCTTTGTTTGGATGCTGTTGCAGTAGTACACCATGGTTGTGGACAGATGTGCATCATCACTATACAGTAACAGTAAGCAAAGATCACGTAAAAATAAACCACTATGTTGTAGTGTTTACGGGTTCTGTCATTGTCAGGGAGAAGAGGCCAGCTTGAGATTCTTAGTTGTTTTTTGAACAGTTATTTAGGATGCCATTTCAAGTTACATTATACATGAGTAGACGGAGTCAGTGGATTTCTGATACTTTCAGATATTTATATCTGGTAGTCTTTGGTCACATCCAGTGTGACAGCTGTCATCAAACTGCTCATGTTGTAGGGTGAAGGACAGATGATTTGGACAAAAGACAAAAGGAATCCTGACGATTCTTCCACTGCAGTGATCTTTCCTCTGCAGCAGCCCAAAACTGGACAGTGTACATTTTTGGACTGTGGGAAGAAGCCAGAGTACATGGAGAAAATCCATGCAAACACGGGGAGAACATGCACACAGAAAGGCACCAGCAAGAATTTAAACCAGGAACCTTCACACTGCAAGACAACAGTGCTAATCACCAAGTCACCATGAAGTCTCGACTGGAATGGTCCCTGAAGTCATAATTCCAACTGAAAAAGTTGGAAGGATAGCTTCACCTATCCTGACTTCAAAATTCAACATGGCTGCCAGCCTGCCACTATAACATCAACAAAGTAAACCTTAAATTATTTTTACAGTTTGACAGTTCTGTCTTATGTCATTCACATTAAGTCAGACATAGTACTTTTTGTTTTTTATCACACTGTTGGTGTCGAATACCGTGCACAGAGATGTTAGAAATGACTGCTTCTAACAATGACTCGCAGCAACAACAGCCGGCCCAGCGTTTGGAAAGATTAATTTTCCAGTTGTGCAAACAGAACGTAGTCATTTGGCTGATGTCATTCTGAGTTCCAACTTATGACTTTCAAGGTAAGGACTCGACATACTAGGGCATGGTATTGCATGAGCATGCAAGCAAGCTGCATATTACTATTGGCCAAGACAAAAAATATTACATTACATTTTTTGTATTCATATACCCCACTCGTTTATTGAGTGTATTTGTAAAAAAATAAGTTGATGGACTTATCCAAGCAGAAACAGAGAACTAATTGGATATACATTTATCAACACAAGTGAAAAACATGAACAGCACTGCATTAAGAATGAGATTGAGTTTTTCTGTTTTCCCATTTTAAGAACATTTTGGTTAGTTTTATTTCATTTTTCCATCTTCTTAGATTAAAGTGAAAAAAAAATCTTGTTTGGGAGAATAGCACCTCATAGATATTATTGCATACGAAATCAACCAAATGAAACATAGCTTTTGGCATAAGCACCATCACTGCAGTCTTTAGCAATATGTTTAAAGTTCTCTTTTTTTAGAGATCAAAATAAAACAAGAATTAATTAAAAGCAGTTTCAGAACATATACTACTCTATGCAGATCTGTGGCCTTCTTCATTGCATTACATTGCTCAACTGTTGTCTGTTGGACATAATTTTATTTTCATATCAAATGAAATAAAAGAAACAAATGAGGGGAAAAAAAGACAGGTAAAACATAGATTATATTACTGTACTGACCTTCTGTGCTGAATTTAGTTGTACACTATATACACTATATTGCCAAAGTATTCGCTCACCTGCCTTGACTCACATATGAGCTTTAGTTCATCCCATTCCTAATCAATATGACGTGGGTCCACCCTTTGCAGCTAGAACAGCTTCAACTCTTCTGGGAAGGCTGTCCACAAGGTTTAGGAGTGTGTTTATGGGGAATTTCTGACAATTCTTCCAGAAGAACATTGTGTGGTCAAACACTGATGTTGGCTGAGAAGGTCTGGCTCTCAGTCTCTGCTCTAATTCATCCCAAAGGTCTTCTATCAGGTTGAGGTCAGGACTCTGTGCAGGCCAGTCAAGTTCATCCACACCAGACTCTACCATCCATGTCTTTATGGACCTTGCTCTGTGCACTGGTGCACAGTCATGTTGGAAGAGGAAGGAACCAGCTCCAAACTGTTCACACAAAGTTGGGAGGATGGAATTGTCCAAAATGTCTTGGTCTGATGAAGCATTCAGAGTTCCTTTCACTGGAACTAAGGGGCCAAGCCCAGCTCCTGAAAAACAACCCCACACCATAATCCCCCCTCCACCAAACTTTACACTTGGATCAATGCAGTCAGACAAGTACCGTTCTCCTGGCAACCACCAAACCCAGACTCTTCCATCAGATTACCAGATGGAGAAGTGTGATTCGTCACTCCAGAGAACGTTTCTCTATTGCTCTAGAGTCCAGTGGTGGCTGCTTTACACCACTGCATCTGATGCTTTGCATTACACTTGGTGATGTCTGTCTTGGATGCAGCTGCTCCACCATGGAAACCCATCCATGAAGCTTTCTGTGCTGTTGTTGAGCTAATCTGAAGGCCACATGAAGTTTGGAGGTCTGTAGTGACTGACTCTACAGAAAGTTGGTGACCTCTTTGCACTATGTGCTTCAGCATCTGCTGACTCCACTCCATCAGTTTATGTGTCCTACCACTACATGGTTGAGTTGCTGTTGTTCCCAAACACTTCCATTTCCTTATAATACAGCTGACAGTTGACTGTGGAATATTTAGGAGCGAGGAAATTTCATGACTGGATTTGTTGTACAGGTATCATCCTATCACAGTTCCACGCTGGAATTCACTGAGCTCCTGAGAGCGACACATTCTTTCACAAATGTTTGTAGAAACAGTCTGCATGTGTAGGTGCTTAATTTTATACCCCTGTGGCCATGGAAGTGATTAGAACACCTGATTCTGATCATTTGGATGAGTGAACAAATACTTTTGGCAACATAGTGGTAGCTTATGAAGACCTTCTTTCCCACACTGCAGATCAGCAGCTACACTTGAGAAGCAAAACACAGACCAACAGCCTGTTAAAGAAGAAAGAAGTAAATCTGAGAAATGAAATATAAATAATGTCAAAGTTTTTCTTATACCAATAGAGAATTAAGTACAGTACTTGTAAGTACTGTCTTCAAAAAAAAAAAAAAATTAAAGTCTGCACAAATGTTGCAGCCATAGTTTGCAGTCAGTGTCCACACAGAGAAAAACACCACCACACATTTCTACTGGAACACACCAGTGGCATGAGTGTGGTATGAGTATACAGATATTTTTGTTTTGTTTTATATAACAATTTTAAACAAGCAGAAATTTGGATTTGTCATATGATGTGCTGGCAAACCAGCATTTATGTTTCCATAGACCCTATCGGAAAGACCCAGTGTAAATTAGCCTTAATTTATTCTAATCACTTTAGATTTTCAGACATTAATAACAAAACCATCCGGCAGAACTGTTATAATTAAAAAGTTTATTCAACCTTTTTTTTTTTTAAAGAAAAAGTTGAAACAGACTGCAGCAGCTTATCTTGATGAACCAGAAAATACATCCTAGCATCAATAATGGACATAACCAAAAAAGAGACCAAAATTTGACATACCTTTGGCAAGTGAGACAGTGACTAAGAAAGGTGGGAGTGTGGTGTTGTTTATCTGTATTTGTGGGATGTATAAGCTGATAGTCCACTAGGGGCCAGATGCATGTGGATTTTAAATGCCAGAATGTTTAAATGGGATCAAACTGTGGTTTTACAGTTAAAGTGAAGTTGAGATTGGGAGATTTAATGTTCAGTTGTAAGGAACGCTTTATGTTAATGGTGCGTTACCACAAAGATGGAAAAACAAGACAACCTGTCTGTGGGTGTTCTGACCTGCCCAAAGCTGCCCAGCATCAGTCATCCATGAAAAACACACAGAGATGTAATTCTAGTGCATGAAACCGATCTAATTTCTTCATTAAACTTGTAGGTAAATGTTTCAAGCTGTGTTTATGCACATTTTGCTCCAATAATAATTCCCAAGGCCTTTAATGTGACCCACTTAACAGTACCTCTCAAGTCACTGCAGTACTCAGCTATAATTCGGTCTGACTCTGGCAATGTCACCTTGAACTGTGGAACTGTTATGAGTTTAATGAGAAAAGGCAGATGGTTCCAAACGATCCACACACTGCCGTGTATTCATAGATTGTCCTAGTCTCAGCTTTTCTGACTTATTTACATTAAAGAAAGAAAAAATAAGGATGGGTCAAGGATCATCAAAATAACAGTAATGAAGACAGACAGGTCCTGACGACCAAGACGAGATCAAGACATCTGGGAGACAGATGGCTTCCTCTTCCAGCCCTTCCACATCTTCATCAGCTTTTTGGAGCTGTATGACACCGTTTTCCACAAGCCTGAGGGGATATGAATAGAAAAACACCATCTCTGCATTAAGACTGTTTTGAATACACAATAGAAGTAAAAAAAAAAAAAAAAAAAAAAAAACCACTTTAGGTAAGTGAACATAATCAAATTCTTTGAAACAATTAAATGTTTATTAATGCCCAAACAAGCTTTCACTGTAGCTTCAATGAAACTTTGCTCCACTGTTCCTGAACAGGCTCCTCTAGCTGTCTCAGGCTTCACTGCTGTCACTGCACTCTTAGATGTTCAACAGGATTAAGATCAGGACTGACAGAGGGCCATTTAAGAGTTGTCCAATTCTTTTTTCTTTTTTTTTTCTTTTGAAATCATCCATCCTTGGGTGCTTTTATCTGCATAGTTTGGTTCATTAGCTTTTTGGAGGACCAATGACCTTTGGCTGAGACCGTGCTTCATGACAATGGGTGGTATGTTTTGCTCCTGGATGGTCCTGAAACTATGCCCTGTGCATTTTCTTTTAATAGTGGAGGCCTGCTAGATCTTCCACGGAAGCCCATAGAGGTGACGGATTGCGCAATAAGACAGTGAGATACCGTGACGTTGGAGTTAAGCTTGTTTTTCTTGGCTTTGTCAACAACCTACACTATCCTTCTGATCAACCAGGGTTTGCGTTTCCTCTTACAACAGACATTATATTTCAAGAAAGTACTTTCAACTGGAGTCACAGGAACATGATGATGCTTGGAGATGGCTTTATAGCTTTTACTTTTAATATGTTCATGTATGATTTTCTTTCTAAGCTGCTCAGAAAATTCTACTTGATGACTGTGTTTCCTGGTCAGTGTGGTGGACATAAACGTAATTACTGTTAAAAATAGTGACAACATCTGTGATACCAATTGAGACTAAACAGTTGAAATATAATTATAATGAAACAAATAATGATCATTTTTAGGGGAACCAAGAATTCTGCCCAAATATTCTGGAATAATAAATCCTTTATTTCCATACTTGTATTCTGTGCCTGTGCAGGTATGGATGAGATATGGATGAGATTGCTTTTTATTTAATCACTATTTCAGGAGCAATAAAACATTAGTTTCAATGGGCTGTAGGGGTAAACTTGACAGTCAACAAATGAGAACGTCCTTTCTCTAAAATGTAACTTTAAAACAAATAAGTGCATTAACCAAATGCCACACTATTCCTTCAAATGGTGTCACATCGACAAATGAGCATCTATATTGCAAGGGCTCTTACCAGCTGTAGCAATGCCTTTGATGCTTTGCGTTATGCTGGAAGATTTCACAATCGATGAAATACCTGGAAAGGAGCAACAACACACTCAATACGTCATCACTCTGCAATATGATTGTATGGTTACCGTCTATGAGCCGCACTTTACTGATAGAAAAGCATTTCAGTGTCAACTGTTCAACCATTAATTTAACATTTCAAGAAAACCTTAGAACCATTATTTTTTCTTTTCAACTCCGTGCATCATCTCATCTGTTCTCATCTCTCTATTGTACCTTGTTGCACAACTGCTCCACAGTCGGGGTCCTGAGCCACCTGCAGCAGGATCTCTTCCACATCCCGGTTTTTCCCTGGCGGATCGACTAGCTTGGTGATTCTTTGCTGAAGAGTTCGAGGTAATGCCATCAACTGGAGAAACTGGCCTTCAGGGCTTTTGTCGACCTGTGGAATGTAAAAGAGAGAATGTAAAAACGATGCATGTGGTCAAATTGAGGATCAGCACCACAATCACACTGATAATTCTCCATGAGAATGTTCACACATACGTGTAGACTGACAGGCGAGGATATTAAAATGATATATGTGACTCTTATACACATGTGGACACTTCTATCACACCTCTGTAAATTTATTGCCTTTCACTGTATAAATATGGTATATATTTTATTGTATACATATGTGACTATAATAAGCATGATCCATTTATGTCCCTGGGCCATAAAATAATGAAAACAGATCAATATTCATGTGACATAAATACAGATAAAGGCATCATATAAAAACCAACACACTTCTAAATGTGTGTTTTATTTCTGTTGTACAATTTTCTTCTAATTGTTCAGCTGTAATAAAATGCTGCATATTGTGGTTCGGAACAAAACTGAAAAACACAAAGCTCCGCTGTTTCTAAATATTTTTACCAAGCAGTAACTGTCTACAGGAATCTGCTTATACAGATTACTGAAAAGCTGCTGATACAGATGGTTGCACCTGCAATCATCCACCACAGACATGTACTTCACAAAAACATTATTCATCCATCCATCATCAGTACCTGCTTCTTCCTACTCAGGGCCCCCCAAAAAACATCAATGATTTCTAAAAGACACATGACGTCCACCTGCCACTGAACATAAATAGAGAGGAGGTGGAGAGAGTTTAGGCGTTCTTCGATATGAACATCTCAGAGGCCCTCGTACGACACACACACTCTGACTCATAAAAAAGCAGAACAGAGACTGTTTTTCCTGAGAACTGTCAGAAAAATCCACTTGTCTGGACAGCTGATGACGCCCTTCTACTGCAGCGTGTCCTCACTCATGGCATCCTGATATTCTGTGGTATCAGCTCTATCACAGATAAGAAGGCAACTACAGAAAACTGTAGAGTCTGGACAAAAAAATGCTCATGAACACATGTACACATTCTGCTGCCTGCAGAAAACACGCTGCGTCCTTGAAGAACTGTCCCACTTCACTCATCAGCTCTTTGAATGTCTGCTCATGGGCAAATGTTACAGGTCCATCAAAGCACAACACTACAAGATTCAAAAAGAAGCTGATCTCCTCTCTGAAACCACGATAATCTGAAACAGGTCAAAGCCTTTACAATGTGGTGCAATACTTTCACTTTCATTCTTGTGAATATTTTCTCCGGCACTACTCATGATTATTTATTTTTTACATCGTATGCAAAACTATTTATGATTACTTATTCATTTACTACACAAATGCAATATTTTTTACAAGAGTTACTTGCTTTTAACCTTTTAAGCATATATTAGATAGTGTTTGAATGAGTAAGAAATTGTTACTTTTATTTCTGTTTATATCTGATGTAAACAAGTCTTATTAAGGTCACATATAAATACTGTCAAAAATACCAGCTCTATTCCCACATGGTTTAACTTTGTCATTTTCTGTAGTTATTAAGAGTGAGCAAATGTTACAGACAGCACATGTGAAAAATAGTTCTAAACTGGCTGAAGCATGCACTTGTCTCAGTTTTATTTCACTTCAAATGCTCGATACAAAATTATATGACTCTGCCATGCACAGAGCCTTCTTCTTAACCGCTTACCCTGTCTGATTATTAAACATTAAATTCCAGTGCAGGGTGGTGCACTGCACTGGAATTTAAACAAATTGAAAAAGATCTGTATGTGCAGCGGACTGAGCTTCAGTAATGAAACTCATCTGTCATCTTCGTATTTCATGTATGCTTTTTGTTTCCTGCGTAATGAAACTCACCTCTTAGACCTAAGAAGTTGGATCTTTTATGCCACTTTCGACCTTTTAGTGATGCAAGGTGCCATCAAGTTTTTTTTTCTTTAAACTGCAAGCTGGACATTTTTTCCCCCAAATACAAGGTGGGATAGAACAACTATGTGTTTGTGCGATCGGTGTTGGTCTATGTGCATCGTTTTACCTCAAGCTTTCCCTGCTGGGGTTTGTAGACCACTTGTGGGCATTCTCGTAGGATGTTGCTGTAAAGAATCCTGAAGTGCTCAATGTTGTCTCTGACGATATTCGCCACCTTGGATTTGTCCTCTCCAATCACCATCCTAAAATCCCCTTTAAAACCACAGATTAAATGGTTTCCTCAGAAGACATGACAAGGGCCAAAAGGAACAGTGCACTATATTTACTTATTCTTCTTTTCCAGCTTTTGAGAGACACCAGTGTATACTGAACACACACTGACTCTTAAGGATTTAAAACAAATTAGATTTTATTAATGATTCAATATAATTTATTTAAACTTTATTTGTATTGTGTCTATTACAATTCAATTTGTCCCAGAGCCGTGACCCCCAAGCAAATATTATTAACTAAAGTAATATTATTAAATCCTAATTAAAGAAACAATGGCAAGTAAAAAAAACTCCCCGAAGCAGGAGAAAAGCCTTTGAAGCCACAACATGATAAAAGCACTACATCTAATACAGTTTGTTATTATTTTATTTACTCCTATATCAAAAAGCTTTGACAGATTCTGATATATTTGACATCTCCTCTGTCTAAAGTTTCCCAGTAACGTCAAAAATCTCTCTGGCCATACTAACCAGTGTATTATCTTTCCTCACCAAATACTCCCCTTGTTCGCATATAAACAATCACTGGAGAAACAACATTTTTCACACAGCAAAAAATAAATAAACTTGGTTAACTCCGGTGCAGTCTGGTTGACTCTGATAAAGCAGGAATTTCCAAAACCGGCAATGTATGCTGAACTCCTGTCTTATGTGTGTGCATCACATGGAGCTCTATAAAAGTATTCAGCAAATCTGAAATACACAAGCTCAAGAGTTATCAAAAGAAAACCACTGGATGTCAGGACCTCTGATGACCTTTGTCCAAATGTCATCCTCAAAATTATGGAACCAACTGCATGTTTGGCAGCCATTAAGACTTCCCTATTTTGAAAGATTGTCTTAAAACACATTTTATTACTTTGCTTTTAATTCTGTATGAGACTCCATTAAAAAATATATATATTGATGGCATTTTTATTCATTGTTTCTGTCTTTTACTCTAATTAAATACAACTGGCTTGTTAATTTTAAAAGTGTGTGATATTCAGACTTGTGCAGCTGTATAAGTTACTCACCAGCATAAGAAAGACCAGCGATCTGCAGGAAAAGGTCTTCCTCAGTGAAGCTCTCTGGCAGCATGAGGAAAGAGGCCGTCACAGCACTCTTCATGTTGGATACCAGAGCAGCACGAAGTTTTCCATTTTCATTCTGCACCAGCATTTTCACCTGCATGGAAGCACATACAGCTTATTGTTCTGAGCAACGCTTAGGAAAAAAAGACATCAATATATATTTTTTCTAAGATAATTTTGATTAAATCTGGGAGAAGACACTGAAGAGATTTGACAAGAGTTAGTCTATTAAGTAAGTGAATATAAAGACACTGACTGGCTTATGAAGGCGTCCAGCAACATACACAGTCTTCCAGTGCATCAGGTCATCAATCAAAGACTCTGTACTAATCACACCATATTTGATTATCTGAGAAGACAAGAAACATGTAGTTAACAGGACAACATGTAGTTCTTATATATCAACTTAACAAACCTCTGCTCAGTAATAATTAAAAAGACATATTCGGGGTTACAGTAATTGTGTGATTTACCCTTCCATCCACTGGCACCAGTGTGTTATAGTATACTGAGGCCCCATGATCATTTTGTATGGAGCTGATCATTGTGGGTCCCAGTAGCTTGAGGATGGAGTAGTGTTTGCGATTCTGCAGTAGATTCATGGTGTGCCATGTCACTGGGTCGTCTACCGCAAACACAAAGTCCAGCATGTTCTTCTGTGTACATTGAAGGATAAAAACAACAGTAAATGTCACATTTTCTTGTACAGCAAAAGAAAACTTCAAACTGGAGCTTGCAGCAAGTGAACAAATATTTTGATACAATGATTCAGAAACTAAGTGGAATCATACTGTGATGATATAATTAATGCACAATTTATGTGTGAAAATTGTTCAATTTTGGAACATATTTTTTAAAAATTATAAAAACGCTTATTTACACAAGAGATAAAAAAAAAAAAATCAGAAGGATATAAACATTTGAAATATCCAGTATGATACAAATACAAAGTCTAGCATATAATACTATACATACTTGCGATCTTAATGCGTGGAAATGCAGCAGAATTTATTTTCCGATCAGACTTAATATTGTTATTTTAACCAGGCTGTAAATAGCTCAGTGTCAGTTTGATGCCACGAGTGGAGTTTATAAATTCTTACCTCCATTTGACCTTGGCTGGTTCCATGTTGTTTAAATACGCCAGAACCGTAGGCAAAAGCTAAACTGATGTCCTGTGGAAACTGAGACAAGATCCTTCTGTAGAGCACGCCGGTGTTGTGCAAAGCTGGAAGAGTCATTTTTGAACTCGCTACTACAGTAATACAGACACACAAGCTGCTTCCGCGCTAAGATAACTGACGAAATAAGATATTAGACATTAGTGTTGGTCGGGTAAAGTAAGAGATGCATTTCAGACAAGGTTCGATCATGTTACACACAAAAACGACAACTATACATAGTCAAAAGTTCAGTTTATCATCTGTCAGGTCAGCCTGGATGGGTCAGTGGTGTGTTTCGTGGTCGACTAAAATATGCGTCAGAGATTTCTCTACAGCCTGCGGGATGATGGGAAATGGAGTTTGACAATGGAAGGTAAGCTGTAGAAACGTCAAACAGCCGATAAAAAGCAGACATATTTGTTTCCTTGCAGAAATATTTATCTCCTTGTCCATGCGTCTACACAACGGTGTTCACTACATGCAAAATAGTCAAAGAAAGCCTGAACGGTTGTATTTTTAGCCAGCAGAGGGCGTTTTTGTCAAGTTTAGCGCGAAAGGGGTGACGTCATGCTTTTCTGATCAAGGTATTTAAAATGAAATAATTAAATAATGATAATAAAATAATGCTTAAAATGATAGTTGTTAAACTACAGAGACCAATTTATTCAATATATTTATCCAATATTCAATACAAATACACACAATTCCAACTTCACTAAACCTTGTAAAAAATTAATAAAAAAAATAAAAAAAAAAAAATAAATAATATATAATATATATATATATATATATATATATATATATATATATATATATATATATATATATATATATATATATATATATATATATATACTACCATACACACACACACTTCACATAGTGCAATAAGATTCAACAGATCAGTTTATATCCTATAATGATAATAATCAACATTATAACCCTCATGGAGATGAGATATATTGATAAGATTTATTGTAGGAAAATATCATATCAATATCACTATTAGTTAAACATGTTACCTTGATTATGATTAATGACCAATTATTTTAGTATTGCCTTATTTTTTTGTCCACATAGATTACTGACAAGGTTTGTGCTGCAGATATGTTGAACTATTAAAAACTTAATATTGTTCTAATAAAAAAAAGCACATATCTTGGATTTTAAAATAAGTGAAAGTAAACCCACATATTAACTATATGTGGTCATTAATTAAATACTTCAAAATTTAGAAATATTTGAAATAACTGATATGAGCAAGATTACATCAGTTATGGCTTCTGCATGTCAGTTTTGTCCAGCTCTACTATGTATCTGATTTCCCTTTTGTTTTGCTTGTTTTTTTAGGTATACTGCAAAGATAACTTCAAAAATGCCTATTCATGTTTTTATTTTATACTTTATTTTACTATACATTGTCTTTTAGAGCACCTGTTTATTTACAATATGTCAATTTTCTATATTTGATTGAAAAGATTTTGAGGCTAAAAATATGTACAAACATATGTCTTTATGTGGATAATCAACTGGAATTTTTTTTTTTTTTTTTTCTGGCAGCTTCTGTGCTGCAAGTCACTGCTGGATGTGAGTGGGCCATACTCAGAATGTGAACTGTGCAGACACTCATAGCAAACTTACCTTCCCACATCTCCCTCCATTGATATACAGTGCCTTGTGAAACTATTTCAGCCCCCTTGAACTTTTCAACCTTTTGCCACATTTCAGGTTTCAAACATAAAGATATAAAATTTAAAATTTTTTTGTCAAGAATCAACAACAAATGGGACACAATCGTGAAGCGGAACGAAATATATTGGATATTATAAACTTTTTTAACAAATAAAAAACTGAGTTAACACTTTGTAGCGCCACCTTTTGCTGCACTTACAGCTGCAAGTCTCTTGGGGTTTGTCTCTATCAGTTTAACACATCCAGAGACTGAAATTCTTGCTCATTCTTCCTTGCAAAACAGCTGGAGCTCAGTGAGGTTGGATGGAGAGCGTTTGTGAACAGCAGTCTTCAGCTCTTTCCACAGATTCTCGACTGGATTCAGGTCTGGACTTTGACTTGGCCGTTCTAACACCTGGATACGTTTATTTGTGAACCATTCCATTGTAGATTTGGTTTTATGTTTTCGATCATTGTCCTGTTGGAAGATAAATCTCCGTCTCAGTCTCAGGTCTTTAACAGACTCCAACAGGTTTTCTTCCAGAATGGTCCTGTATTTGGCTCCATCCATCTTCCCATCAGTTTTAACCATCTTCCCTGTCCCTGCTGAAGAAAAGCAGGCCCAGACCATGATGCTGCCACCACCATGTTTGACAGTGGGGATGGTGTGTTCAGGGTGATGAGCTGTGTTGCTTTTATGCCAAACATATCATTTTGCATTGTGGCCAAAAGGTTGGAATTTTGGTTTCATCTGACCAGAGCACCTTCTTCCACATGTTTGGTGTGTCTCCCAGATAGCTTGTGGCTAACTTTAAATGAGACTTTTTATGGATATCTTTGAGAAATGGCTTTTCTTCTTGCCACTTTTCCATAAAGGCCAGATTTGTGCAGTGTAGGACTGATTGTTGTCCTCTGGACAGACTCTCCCACCTCAGCTGTAGATCAGTTCATCCAGAGTGATCATGGGCCTCTTGGCTGCATCTCTGATCAGTCTTCTTCCTTGTTCCAGATGAAAGTTTAGAGAGTCTTTGTAGATCTGCAGTGGTCTGATACTCCTTCCATTTCAATATGATTGCTTGCTCAGAGCTCCTTGAGATGTTTAAAGCTTGGGAAAACTTTTTATATCCAAATCCATCTCTAAACTTCTCCACAACAGTATCTGGGACCTGCCTGGTGTGTTCCTTGGTCTTCATGATGCTCTCTGAGCTTTTAAACAGAACCCTGAGACTATCACAGAGCAGGTGCATTTATACGGAGACTTGATTACACACAGGTGGATTCTATTTATCATCATCAGTCATTTAGGACAACATTGGGTCAGAGAAACAATGCTTTTCTGCTGTTAATTTTTGATATTTTATGTTCTATACTGGCAGTAAATTTAGTAAATAAAAGTCAACTAATATCTATTTTTCTAATCGACATAGATGTAATTTGGATTGGGGGTCATGCATATTTGGGGAGTGACAGTTGTATTTAATTTTACTACATCCACCATACATCCTCATATAAAGGCCTACACCTGTTTTTTAATCCAGTTGATTGGTGTACTGGACTTTCATTAGAAACAAGCATATGCTGTATTTCTTATTCTTATGAGTATGACTACTTACAAACGTTCACAGTACCCTTATTTGGTTACTTCTAAAAGAAATCTGGAGCAGTGGACATAAGGATTTGTTCAACACTGCATAACTACAATGTTCAGCCATGAAATTATAACTGCTGACAGGTAGTGTGAGTAGACACTTTTCATCTAGTTAGAGTAGCTGTTTTCTGCTGGAAAAACCCACATCCTGGTATTCATCTATCCATCCATCATCTATACCTGCTTATTCCAGGGTCATAGGAATCTGCTGGAGACTATCCCAGCAGTTTTTTGGGCAAAAGGCAGGGGTACCCCCCAGAGGAGACCCACGCAAGCACGGGGAGAACATCCAGACTCCACACAGAAAGGGTCCTGCTGGCATTCAAACCAGGAACCTTCTTGCTGTGAGCCAACAGTGCTTCCCACCAAGCGACCGTGCCGCCCTCCTGGTGTTCAGACAAATGTTATTTTGACACTTTCAACTGAAGTGGAAGTCTTCTGTTTTGCACAAATCTTAGGAAAACATTTTTTAACTTTTATGGTGGATTTTGGAGGAAGACTGTCCCATTTTCCAGGAATTTGGAACAAAGTAGAAAACAATCAACCAAATAAAGAGGTTGACGGTCAAACTGACCTGTACTCTTTTTGTTTCTTTTTAAAATTTACACTAAAAGCTGCAGAGTTGGATTTTGGAAAGTAGTACTAAATCCATATCTGCATGTCTAGAGTAGGGATCGACCGATATGGTTTTTTCAGGGCCGATACCGATACCGATCATTAGTAGTCAGGAAGGCCGATAGCCGATATTTTGAGCCGATATTCATCAATTTTTTATTAAATGTTATATTTTAACACTAGAACCACCGAAGCAGTCTCACAGATGGTTAGGGATGTTATTATGTGAATAACTTTCTCCAAACAAAATTTACACGTCTGCCATTACATTACTTTTCCTAAATATGTATGTTTTATATTTTCTGAAGTCTTTAACATATTAAAATAAAATACATAGGAGTTCTAGTCACTTGTTCCTCAGACCGCCACAGCCGTCCTGCAGACTACCATCATGTACAATACTACACAGTTATTCGCGATTACTTCAGTCCCCCCCACCCCCCGCCTCACACACACACACATAGGCAGAGACATGCAAACAAAATATGAATAAGTGTAACTGAAAAAATTCCACTTCAAGAACTGATTGTTGTGCGAAAACAATTACATCATATCTGGCGGTCTGAGAGACGGCTGCAGCGCTTCGACGGGGTGCTATAAAGTTCGCGGTCCGCCTCTAAAATAAACTATCAAAGACAACTTCACCTAACATTTTTGGGATCTCTCAATCAACACAAAGAGATAAAGTTAAATAACTCGGTAGTTCAGCAGTTATTATTGTCCGACTGTTTTCTGTCAGACGGACGGTGCTTTGCTGCTCTGCAGTTACTCCCGTGGTAACACACTATTCTCTATCCTCGTCAGGCTTTCATGCAATAAAACTAGACTGAATTTAGTTTGAGTTTTTTTCTCACACACATACGCTTCGACTATAACGGACTGTTCTCATATCGATTTTTTTCAGCAGCTTTGTCTCAAATCATTCAGACGCGTCGGGAGCTATTACGAGCCAGCAGAGCTGCCGCTGATGTTTATTACATTTTTACGGTATTCTGCTCATAGTAACGTTACTAGTAGTTGTGACATGCAGAGGACTGTGATGTTTATTACAATTTCAGGAGTTTCCAATGTACCTTTGACACATTCGTCCACACTGGAGCTTCTCCACACGAGAAGATTTATCTCTCCGCCGTGTTTGAGGACCTTGCAAACAGTTTCAGCTTCTGATTGGCTTTGTGTCTATGTGCTTGGATTGCGTAATCAAAATGGCGCTGTGAGCGGGGCAGTGCTGGAGACAGAGAAGCGCAGCTGCATCCGAGCCAAAATAATTTAGTTTTAAATCGGCCCGTTGGATTAAAAAAAGGCCGATGCCGATCTACGTAAAAATGCCAAATATCGGCGCCGATAATCGGTCCGGCCGATAATCGGTCGATCCCTAGTCTAGAGTCTGGCTTGCTTCTCCCCCCGATGACAACTGGGGTGGGTTTCAACCCCATTCCCCATGACCCTGACCAGGATGATCCAGGTACAGGAAAATGAATGGATGGATGCTGGATAGATGGTTCTGAAAGGATGGAAACTGTAACATACAGAGTGCATGCATAGTGGAATATAATTCTTTTTACAGCATCGTTCACAAAACTGTTGACACATAGGCAGTGCTGTTTTGTGACTGTAATTCCTTTACTGTATTTCATAAATGTGTATTGGAAAGTTTTAATCTGTCCAAAAAGATACACCTCATTGAACTGGAGGTCTAATAACATTTTTGTTAATTTCCTGTGTGTAGCATTTATGTGCATCTACAGGCAGAGATGGGGTATACTCTGACTATATCAAAACTAACTATACTGACTATAAGGATTGTTGTGCTCTCCTTACCTTAGAACCAGCCTCTTATGTTACAGTCCGTTATGTTGCACAGCCATGTTTCTGCTTAGTTCAGGACAGACAAACCAAACACTCGCTCTGAAGCAGGCCTTTCTTTCTATTTTTGGCGTCCACCATCGTCTCTCCTACGTGCTTGAAAGAGAAGAGTGCAGTGGGGGATATTGTGTTACAGTCTACAACTGTGCTGTCATATGTCCCGATGTCATACTAACTGGAGCTATAAGATTCATGTTTCCTGTGACATTTGTCATTTAAAGAAAATCTGACAGTGTACACTGATCAACATGACAAGATGATGATGTCTGCTCCTAACAGCTTCCACACTTGACAACAGTGTCAGGGAAATAATGACAATATTCAGTCAAGGTAGATGAAAGCAGACATTGTGTATGAACCTAGAGGAGGAGAGACCACGTTTGCTCTTTTCAAAACCCCCAGCATGTTTCAAATAAGATAGAAAAATCAGCAAATTAATCTTTAGTGTGAGATCTGTAAAATACACCAACTGTAGCAATAAAAGAGAGACAGTTGGCGAGGGCATCATCAGTCTTCACCACCGTTTTAACTGCAAGTTTCTTTGTCCCACTCCTCACATATAATTGAATGAATTAATATTGAGCGCAGATTCATGACCGTTGGCGATATGTCTACAAGTCTGATGGGGTTATCAAGAGTCTGACAAATATTATGCTCCTTGTAATTGCTGCAAGCCATTTTCTCAGTCAGATGAATATTGATATGGTCATTGAATCTTGACTAACAAGCTTAGTTTTTAAGTATTGAAGCACCTTATTACTCCAGGGACAACGAAGCACCAAATATTCATCCAATGCTACACCATATTATCATTAAATTATTTTATAGCCCTTAAAAATATATGTATGCCCATCTTGGTTTTGCTCTCTATTGGCCTGCAGCTATTACACTCTAGATTTTTACATTACCTGAATATCAACTGCTGTGTAATTATATTCAGTCCTTATTCTAATAAAATTTAAAAACAGCTTTTTCGATAATTTTTCTAAGAAAGGGGAGGTTTGATATCGGTCTGTAGCTGCTCATGAGTGATGAGTCTAAGCTGGTTTTTTTCAGGAGTGGCTTGATGACGACTGTTTTTAGGGTCTGAGGGAAGACTCAGGGAGGTTTTTACAATCAGTAAAATCTGGGGCTCATGCAGCCTGAAACAGTCTTGAAAAACCCTGTTGGGAGGATATCAAGACAGCAAGTGATGGTTTTCAGATGGCAAATGATCTCATCCAGGGTTTTTGGGCTGATTGGAGAAAAGTGTGTCATGGTGTTTATGTTTTTTAGGTGGGCACAGCGGTGACATATGTGCTGCCCCTGGCGTGGAAGCACGAACTGACTGCCTGATTTTCTGAATTTTGTCAGTAGGGATGTAAGCAAACTCGTTACAGGCCTGGTTGGACAGGAGTTCTGATTGTTACTGACACAGGAGGGTTAGTTAACCACTCAACAGTAACAGACAGGGGACGAGCGTTATCTGCGAGGAGAAAAACTCAGCGCAAATGCAGTTTGCATTCTTGCATTCTAATTTGTTTTCACACACTTCTCTTGTTTTTTTTTTTCCTTTTTTAGCCCATGTGCTGCTGTTATTTCAATAGCTTCAGCCCTTTAAGACTCAAACTTGAATAAAAAATGTAGCCAATATATAAGTATCTAAATATCTGTCAGCCTGAATACAGAATTAAAGCTCACCAGGACAACTAACGCACCATGATTTGCTGTATAACAAAAGCAAAGGTACAAACATATAAAAAGCAAAACAAAACAGCACAATCATAAGCCAGGAGAATCTTTTCAGCTTTTGCATGCCTGTTGCCATGGCAATTGCCATTGCTGCCCTTAACTAGTGATGGAACATCAAAAGAAAATGCACCATAAACCACACCAATGCACTCTTCCTGCAACGCTACTTCAAGGTCCTGCAAGAAGAGAAATTTGATGTTGAACGTGAGCTCACAGAAAAATGTACATATGAAGCCCTCCAATAACTAGCAAACTTGTTAATAAATTCCCCGTCATTATGGATCCTCACTGAGATTATAATCAGATTTATTGTGGAAATCAAATTCATTGGTGCCTTTTTTTTTGTTTTTTGTTTTTGTAAACAATTATCTGTTAAGTGACTGAATTAGAGAAATTAATTCCAGAATTTGGGGTCTTTTATTTACAGTGTTACAATTTGTAATAGTTTCTGGCATTGCACCTATCATGTGAAAGTGTACTGTAATCCAGGAAGAGGCATTTTTTTTCTTTTATCTCTTGAGAATGTGAAATTGGTTTCTTTCACAGTGTGTTTCTAGCAGCAAGTGAGCCATATTGTTTACTTTGTATCCCATCTGATGTAACTATTTATGGCATCATGGTCCGGCTGGACAAGCAATAGCTCTGCTGCATGCCGGTCTGTGTATTCCAACTTTCTAAAAATCCTGAGTGAAACTGAAGAAAAAAGGTCCGGTATGCCTTGTTTACAAATGTCAATTACTGCTTTACGGGCCACAGCTTACTGCGGTACAATAAAGTGTGGCTTTGTAGCTGCATTGCATGACCAATGCAGACTGGATCATGCAGGTGGTGAAAAAAAATTCTGTAGCCTTTCATACCCTGATGAGATTATAAATGCATTCCTCATGAAAATCCTTCCAAAAGAGGACAGGCTCTTTCATTATCCAACATTATGGGTTGCAATGATAGTAGTGTGCACATGAAAAATAGGACTCTACACCATGGCATTGTGATCACTGCTCTGCTCACTCCTGCTCTATCAGACCTGCTTTTACTCTGCTGACCTGAGGTCTTTGCTGTGAAGACACATGTTGCTATCTGCTCTGTCTGTTGCCACGTCAGATTTGAATCTTGAATGTTCTGCTATAACTAAAATACGCACGACAACTAACACGCCTTTTGGGATAAATATATTTGCGTTTGTCCCTATAATCTGTACGCTGTAGCATACGTTACTCCAAATAGTAGTCAAGGTGGTACAGTTAAAGTTCTTTCAGAGGTATGCTTTAAAATTGCTTGACTGAAGCAGTAATACTCCCTGAAGTTGATTCAAAGTCTATAATAGACAGTCAGAGCATCATAAGCATTAAGAGGCAGCTGTTGTAGAGACATGCTGTTATAAGGTCTTGTGTTAGAACAGGACTAGACTGCAACTGTATAATACAATAGTCCTATGATAGCCGTAGTCGTAGCTGTCCATAGCTAGCTGTAGCCATCCTGAAGACAAGGAAAAGGGATTAATTTGTTGCTGTGATAATAAATGCACACATGTTCCCTGCACTGAGATCAAAGCAATTTAAAACAAAAGTCTCTCTCTCTCTTTATATATACGTATATATATATATATATATATATATATATATATATACACACACACATACATATACCTATATATATATATATATGTATATATATATAAACACACACACAGTGCATGTTCGTGCATGCATGGGCATGTTTACGCATGTCTGCGTTTGATTCTGTCCTTGTAGTGCATGTGTGGACAGATGAGTGATGCTCCAGGCATTTTGGATATGCTATATTTGTGTCCTTTTTCCTGTCTTTCTTCCAGACCAGAAGCACAGAGCAGATCATGCGTTTCTCTCTAAGGCAAGCAATAACTATTATATACTAAAACTCAGCAGCACAAGTGGAGGAGAAGCTGAGGATGATTGGAGCGGAGAGCCATAATCGTTTGATAGTTAGAGCGCCTCTTTATCCAGTGCTAACACTTAATGGCAGTTTTATTGTTAGAGCAGGTTAAAATGGCTCTATTTCACTGCTTTCTCTTCTTTCATGTCTTCTCCTGAGTTTAAATAAAGCCATAAACAGGTTGTGTTTATATGTTTATGTCTCGGGCAAAATAATAAGAAATCATACTTCAAATCTTCAATGTCACCTGTGTAATTTTACATACAAATGTTTGTGACATTTTAGAAATGTGTTATGTGTCATGTAGATCTGTCAAGAAGCATGTAGGCCAATCTTAGCTCAGGATGTCGCTGCAGTTTATGCTACCTCCCTGTGACTCACTCCGACTCTCTCCTGGTTGACTAAGCACAGCTCTGCTCTCTGGGACTGACTCATCGTGACTTGCTACAAGCCTCAATCCTGAATCTTATGTAAAAGATGTCACCACATCTATTCATTATTTTTACTACATTAAATTTGACCTTGCTAGTGGAGTCGCAGAAAAGTCATACCCTCACTCTTAATTCATGGCTTTGTTTTGTTCTGACACAAAAAAATTGGGATCCCCCTTTTTCTGTCAGAGCGTTTTCAGGAATTCTGCACACCACGTCAGTTGAGATGTGCTATAAAAGCCTCGTACATGAGCAAATCTGCAGTATTTATCAATCTGACTGCTAGTATTAGGGGCTTCATTCCATTAGAAGGGAGATGGAAAGAGGCCCAATAATGTGCAGTAATCTAAACAGCGCTTACTTCTTACCTGCAAATTGCCATGATTTCTCATATATGGCTACAGTTTTTTTATTTTTGGATTTTTTTTTCAAGAATCATTGCCACAAAGGTCAAGAAATACATTTTTGGCAATCAGTGTGCAAAAAAAAAAAAACACTTAACATCCTTTTAGGAACAAGGACAACATGAGGGTACTGTACTATTGTTACATTTTCATCCACCACAGTCTTTTAGTGCCACACTGTTCTCCTTAATGTGGCTCAGACGAGTGTGGGATTTTCTTCCTGCTTGAATAATCTTCCGTCTCCCTCTTTGTCCCAACATCTTCAGGCAGTTTTACGAAGTAAGGCTTAAAGCAGCAAACAGACTGCACACTGCTTCTGCTGATGGCATTTAGCTCTTTTCATACTCACATAGTGAATGCAAAATGAAGCCAGGCTCAGACGGAAGACGTTTGTTCATGAATAACAAGCGAGTGAAACAAGGAAACACAGAGTCTGAATCATACAGTTTGTAGGAAACTGTGTACATGTCGAAGTTGAAAGTGTATGTATAAATGCATTAATGAGATAAGAGTGTATTTGTCAACCCTCTTTGTTAGTGTGGTCATAGAGACAACTGAGATGTGTCAAAAAAAAGGAATTTGCCTGATATTTATTCATCAGAGACATGTTTTGTTGATCATCCTTTGATGGCTGTTGCTTTCATGCTGATGCTTCTGTGTCCTGAAGTGGCATCATTGGAAAATAATCCTGCACATCCTAAAGAGATGGTCTCAGAGGCAAATAAAATCTGTTTTCAAATAATTCAGAACATTTTTTTAATTGAATATGGCTCAAAGGCATGTGCCTTTTATTGTTTTGGGGAAATTATATGTTCATTTTTGAATATGACTTGGGCTGTATTAAAAAAGCTGGTGGAGGCCCTGATGTTTTATCATCTCTACTTTTAACAACATTCTGTCAGGAAATGGGAACCAAGGAGAACATCTGATGCCATTATAAACAGCAAATGTTTTCTATTCTTGTTTTCCTAGTATTTTGTGTGATAATTCTCTACAGGCTTTCAGAGGATCATAAGTCTGGACCATACATTGGCCAGTTTCATTCTCTTTAAGGAGCCATGCGGGTATAATACTGCACATGCAGTACATGGCCTGGCATTGTCTTGCTAAAATAACCAAGACCTTTGCACTAAAAAAATGGTAGCACATTTTGCACTACAACCTCCATATATGTGGTTCAGCTTATATGTCTATTTCACCCTTGGGTATTTATGCCTCCACATGTACCATGAACTGTGTGTAGGTGATGGTCTTATCGTGGAAGATGTGGCTTTGATGGTTTAAAATAAATAAATAAAAAAAAAAAAAAAGAGAGAGAGAGAAAGATATAGACATTTCCTTTTTTTTTTCAGAGCCCAAGAAAAATTTCCATCAACATGACTCCCACAGAAAGCAGTGTTTCTCTATATTTTCTTATTCTTTGATGGTAGAGTTTTGACTTGCTTTGATTAACCGTGTTCACTGACACAGGTTTTCACAACCACTCCTTGAGCCAATGCAGTGCTTTCCATCACATAAATCATTACCTGTGTTGATTAGTTATATCACAAATCACGAATTTGGCTTTTAAAAGGGCCTTAATGTTGTGTTAGGAGTTGTTAGGAAGACCCAAATGTAGGAGATTCCAGCAGACATCAATTTATTACAACAAAAAAGGCAAAAATTGACACTTAAAGCTCTAGTACCTGAGTGACAGGATGAAAAGGCAGAAACACAGGAGAGAGACGGGCTGAGACACACAGGCTGAAGAACAGACAAGCCAGCAACAGATGAGGGAGAGACCAGACTTAAAGGGACAAACGAGGGGCAGGTGCAAGCAATCAAGACAATGCAGGGGAGGAGAAGCAGAAACCAATAAAGACAAGACAGGACTTGGAACAAGAGACTAAAGACAGGGGAGACGAGACTAAACCCTCACCAAAACCAAAAACACCGTGCACGACCCACACCATAACACTTTAACTTCTATGCAGAATATGGCAGTGGGGCTGTTGTATTCTGCAGTGTCATTTGGCGTGTCTCACCAAATGACACTGCATTTTTCTTTGGCACAAGCTGTTGGAGGTGCTCTGGACACGGGACAAAGTGGACTTTTTTTTTTAAGAGACAGAAAAGAGGGAGTTTTGTTATGTTTGTAGTGCATGGGGGGGGGGGGGGTAATGGGAGTATGGCTTTGCTTGTATGGTTCTGACTTTTATTGCTATATAGTATCTTGGGATGTGTGATGGCTTTTATTTTGTTTTAATGTGCATTGTTTTTATTTTTTTATTTTATTTATTTTTAATGTGAAGCACTTTGTGTTGCCTATAAGGGCATGAAAAGTGGTCTATAAATAAAGTTTGATTTGATTTGATGTAACTGGACGTGTGTAATGAGTAGTGCTGTGGCTGGGCTCAGAAAACAAATGACAGAGTAGGTGGAGTTAAAAGATTTATTGCAACTTGCAGTAGAGTCTGAAGGGAAAACTGGAGCTGATCCTGAACAGGTGAATATCTCTGGGGAAGCTGGGGCAGGGAAGGATGCAGGTAGGTAGGAGAGGAGGGTCCCAAGATGAGGGATGATTGACGTCCTTTATCCGAGCAGGTGAGTACTGACTGGCCTGGTGGAAAACTCACACTGGAGTAAAACTGGGATTAGTAACAATATTTAGGATGCAGGGTGAGATCAGAATCCAAGTACAGTCCGTGGTCAGGTTCAAGGGTTAAACAGTCCGAACAAGTCCAAAACAAAAATCCAAGGTGCAGATCCAAACAAGACAGGCAGTCAGGTCAGGCTTACAAATCTCATTCAGGGATTAGACAGAATTCTGGGTTCCAGGGTCCAGGGTCCGATATACTGGTCGAATCACAAAACAAGTCAGGGCCTTAAGCGTATCTTCAAAGAAGTGGCACAATCTGGCACAGATAGAGCGCTGCAGCTCTGAATGGTAAATGGACTGCACTTATATACCGCTTTTCCACACCAAGGTGCCCTCAAAGCGGTTTACACTGGCCTCTCATTCACCCATTCACACACACATTCACACACCAGTGGGCAGCAGCTGCCATGAAAGGTACTGCCAACCCACTGGAGGCAAGTTAGGGTTCAGTGTCTTGCCCAAGGACACTTTGGCATCTGGATAGTTGGAGCCGGGATTGAACCGCCAACCTTCCAGTGACTGGACTACCCGCTCCACCAACTGCTCCTCTGAAGGGGGAGAGAACAGGGGTGACTGATCAGAGTTGATTATTGAGCTGAGGCCAGAGGTGAGGGAGGCTCAGAGAGGAAGTAGTGAACGTGTACGGTCAGCACAGGATCTGCTGTTTTATTACTTTCAACGAAAGTGCCACAAAGAAACTTTTGCGATTTTTAGCTCAGAGGGTCCCCTATAGGTATTAAAGGTAAGACGCCTTTTTCGCTCTGTGTAGTCTTGTTCTGTCTCTCACACAACTCACTTTAATTTCTTCTTCCTTGCTTTTTTTTCTCACTACTTTCTTCATTCTGTTTGTCACCTCTGCTGTGATATCCATTGCAACTCTGTGATTGGGCCTCATCTTATGTCCATTGTTGACCATTGTTGCTGATGTGTGACAATAGTGCTGCAAATGATACTCAGATGTCACAAGAGACAACCAGGATGGGAGTCCAAAATTATTATTATTGTTTTTATTTTCCGCCAATAGTAGACATAAGAGACCATTATAGCTAGAGCTAAAAACAATCGTAAACTCCATCCATCTATTATCTATACCTGCTTATTCCTGTTCTAGGGTCACAGGAATCTTCTGGAACTTTTATTAAATTCCTTCAAATAAAACTCCCTTTAGAGTTTCAGACCGACAGCACTGTTGACATCTTCCATTTATCATTGTAATGTCTCTCAATTCAGCAACAGTAATTGTAACAGAAACTATGAGAATCAGAGTATCTTCTTCGTCTTTTGTGAATTTTTATATTAAAAACTAATTCAACCTTACAACCTTGATTCAGATAGGAAAGAGTACCAGATATGGAGAGGCAAAAGAAACAAGGTCAACAAGGAGACATGGGTTGTCTATCACCATAGTAATTTATAGTACAAATCATCCCTTCTCTACATTATGCCACGTGCTTTTAATGGTAAAAAAAACAAAAAAAAAAACAGTGTGGACAGAGATCAAGGTGCAACATGAAGTGCAGAGGGTAGAAAGATGGACAGAAGGCAGGAGAAGAGGGCTGGGCTTGCAAGGCAGAGTGGATGGTGTCTCCATGTGTGAACTCCACCTCATGCACGCTTGCAGGAAACCCCCTCCACTGGTTGCACACGGCACACAGCGCTACTGTGTTGCAGCACGACGCTCGAACATCGTTTGTGATGTAGGAGGATGATGACAGGAGAGAGGGGGGCGGGGCGGGGGGGGAGGCACGCAGCGAGCGCGCCGAGTGAGAGTGAGTGAAAGGGAAAGGACAGAAGAACGCGTGAGCAAGTGAAAGAGGGAGATAAGCAGACGGCAGCACTCTCTTCAGCTTGCAGCAGCTTAGGACCCGGGAAGGCAGCGTAGAGGGGGGAGAAAAGCATCACCGGAGGGGGCAACACCTCACCTCTCTCTCTTTCTCGCAGATACACGTTCTCACACGTCACGTACACGCACTTGGAGGCGTGAGGCTCAAGAGGTGGAACACCACACACACACTCGCACGCTGCTTTCTGCTGGCTTGGCTGCACTTTCGGGAGCTGTCTCTAGAAGACTGGACCAGAGCTGTTTCCATCGCTTCATCCATCCCGTCTTCCCTTCCTGCTCTCCATCCCTTCAACGCAGGAACAGCTCTCCATTACGCATCCCTCGATCATTTGGACCGATTTGTTTGCTCTGTCATTCATCTAACCTCTGATCCAGTCCGCATCTGCTTTCACTTCATTCATCTCTGGAAATCAAGAAACACGCAATCAAGACAATAAATATATAAACCAAGCAACCGAGAGACCCACCTTCCGCCTGCAGTCATGAACTTCCTCCGGCGCCGTCTCTCTGACAGCAGCTTCATGTCCAACCTGCCCAACGGCTATATGACAGACCTCCAGAGGCCTGACCCACCTGCTCCTCCACCCCCCACCGCATCATCCCCTTCCCAGCAGGGTGCAGCTCCTGTCACAGCTCCTGTCCCTGCCCAGTCCCCCACCAAGGCTCCCGCGCCGTCCCAGGCGCCGATCAGCTCCCCCGCTGCTCAGGACCGGCGTCCGTCCCAGCCGGCTCAGCAGCCTCAACAAGCCCAGTCCTCCTCCACCTCCTCTTCTTCTGCCTCCGGCGGTTCGTCCGGCTTCTTCAGCTCCTTCAGCTCCATCACCAACGTGGTCAAACAGACGGCTGCGTCCGCCGCTGGGTTTGTGGAGCAGTCGGCTCCATCACCTTCCCTCTCCAAGAAGTTTAAGATCCTGTTGGTCATCGATGAGCCCCAGCATGAGTGGTAAGCATTGGAATGATCCATCCATCCATCCATCCATCCATCCATCCATCCATCCATCATCTATACCCGCCAGTTCATGGCAGGACCACATGTTATTCAGATATGAGTTCTACAAATGTCTCAAATGTGTTACTTACTTCTGAGTGAAAAGGGGACTCTGTGCTTGATTTTTGGAAGGCTCCCTTGGCTTGGCATACAAAATATTTGTTTTATAGAGAACCAGAAGGAGCATAATTTACTATCGAAAAAGCACATTTATTTAGTGTGGGTGCATTGGCTTATTTTCTCATTTGCACTGCATAAAAAGTAGATGTTTATTGACTAGTAGTTCTTGTGAGATCAAAGTAAACAAATATTTCATATCATCCAATGAAGTAGCTACATAAACATGAAATGAAATCCTCAACTGTATTCTGCTGCGTTTGTTTATCTTCTATGCATTTGTATTAAAGTGTCACCTGCTCTCTCACTGAACCTGCTCCCAGAATAGGACCAAATCCACTAATCTAAACAGACAAGAAAGAATTTCCCTATAAAGCTGCAAGTGAAAGGTGATATTTAGGCCGTTCAATAATGTTGTTATCTCCCTTGCTGGGTTCTGTCCCTACAAATCAAAATTTCAGGCTAGACTTTGTGTGTGTGTGTGTGAGTCAGCGTTGATGATGGATTGTACGGCTGCTTTGCTCTGTCATTTCCTGGATGTAGTTTTATCTTGTCTGCCCTTCATTGGACTGTCTTGTGAAAAAGTGGCTGCCGCATAACACATTTTTGACCTTTTCAATTTAATAGCTGTGTAGAGTTGTGATGGGGCAATTATTGTTTAGCACAGCACATAAAACGAAAGGTGTGATATGGTCACAAGCTCAGAACAATACTGCTTCAGTCGAGAGTTAATCATAAATCCAGTATTGATGATAATAAAGCCTAGGATAATGAAAGGTTTGGACATGTGCAGTTCAGTGACAACATAGCAGACGTTTTACTTACACACTATATTGACACCAGGAGTACATTTTTCCTTGGAAAGTTGCCTTGTTAATTCAGGTAATAATACATTAGGGTGCCCATAATTTTATCTCCAGCTGTATTATGTACCATGTAGCAGTTATAAGTAATGGCTGAGTTGAGGACAATGGATTACAGAGGGTTTTTAGTGTCTATTTCCAGGGTGTATTATGCATGTGTGGCTGCATGCATGACTGTTGAGGTTCCACTACACTGTACAGACAGAATGTTACTAGCAGCTCTGAGGTATAATAATCCTCTGTCTTATGCTGCGACTGTTTTTGTAGGTTATGATTGGATAGCTGCCACCCATGATGTAGCAATATCTGAATGTGAGACACTGTGGTCTTAATTCATGAGGCATTTGAATGTATGGCGTTACTATGTATAATCCTACTTCTATAAAAGTCTGCAAGTGACTGTACCGAATCAGTATATTTATCAGTTATAATACACTAGAAATGTTAATGAAAATATATGGGAAGGGTTTTGGCTTTAATATATCTTTTAATGCACAAAAAAGCGCTTCAGAGCCTGTGAATGCATTTCTTCCAACTTGCGTTACCCTTTTCAGACCTGTTTTTAGAAAATCACTGCGGTTTGTGGCTTTAATTGTCACTGTCACCAATTATTTGAAGCAGGAAGTAAAGATGTGGCTTGATAAATTGTGGTCTGTGGTTGTCATTGCTCCCCATTTATGAGAAAAGTGAAGTTGGGGGATGCAGAGGTTGTGCCAAGAAATTTTAATGACTATATCTGTTTAATGAAGAAGCACCTCTTTTTTCTCTTTCCCGCACATCTTTGCCCACGGTACACAGAGGGGAAGCTTTTAAACCCTGTAACACAGATTTAGTTGTAGGAAATGAGGAACTTTGGTGATGCCAAATTAGTAATATCATTTCAAATATAAACAAAGATATAAACTGGATTTGCAAGCTTCAGTGGAATTGTATTTCTGTTTAGCTTGTAAACAGTCTTTCATCTCGAGGGCTCGACAGAAATATCAATGCTCTGTTCTTTTGGAAGTGATTGCACATGGAGCTTTCTTTTAGGCTTCTGGGCCAGAAAAAGCATTTGGTTAAATATTATTGATTTTCCTCTCAGGAGGGAACAGTCTTGAGGCTTTCAATTATGTAACCTGGAAAACAGAGAGTCAACCTGGAAATACTGCATCAGTAATATGCCTATGAGTCAATCAATCAGACCTGAGAGGCCACTCCTTGTCTGTTGGTTTCTGACGTAGCTGTCATCTAAAGGACACTCCTACAGAACTGCAGTTCTCATCTGGCAGACACTCTAGTTCAATAAATGCACTCGGCCTTTTAGAAAGAAAAATGGTCAAAGACTCTGGAGCCAGTTCTTACAGTAAAGGGTGTGCTCACAAATGGATTAATGTGCATCAGTAATAAATGTGTGGAAAAAAAATTATTCTGGAACTGATAAATGGACATATCTAAAGGGTCTACATCCAGTTTTCAATAACTGACACCAATGCAGTACTCCCAAAATACGCAGTTCCTTGAAAAACCACTAGCGTTTTTCTCCAAAAGTGACTCAATTTCTAATGATGCGAATGTCCATATGTGAACGTCCAACTTTACAGCAAAAATAAACATACTTACAGCCTGGTACAGAAAACTGTTTTGTTCCCATAGCTAGATTTCACAACACTGACCACTATATGGGGAGTGATTTTTATTTTTTTATTATTTTTTTTAAATGCATCTAATAATTTAAAATGACATTAAACACATTTTTTTTTTTTTGCATAATTAGGAGCTTTTTTTTTTTATTTGAGTGACAGTTGTATTGCAGACTAGGGTGTCAAGCAGCTAGCTGTCAACATTTTAGCTATTTAGCTGAGCATAATCATTCTTGTTTTAAAGACGATATGGCATGTTTGCTGCACAGAGAGATCTGTTGGTCACTTTACCCACGTCGAGTCAGACAAAGGATAGACATGCAGGTTTCTTGCTTTGAATTCATGTGATCTACACTCTGCAACCTGCAGTAGAACTCCATGGCTGTTTGAAAGTAGAAAATGACATAAATTGAATGATCTCGCTCTGGCTTGTGGCTTTTGTTACCGGAAGTAGTCGTCTCCTCTAAAAGCTCCAAATGCAACACATTAAAACCTGTGCTGCCACCCAACAGACCATTGCAAGAGATTCTGGTTTGGCCTGAAAGTTCTGGTGGCAAAGGTGGCTCAGCAGGAAAAGCTAGTGGAAGCTAACTCAACCCACAGCTGAAAGATGCACGCCAGAGCTGCTTTTGGTAGCAACATCATAAACTATGATGGATTGATGGTTTAGATCAGAGTGAATGTATGGTAGCATGCTGGCATACTTTCTTAGTCTTCCAGGTCAGAGTAATCCTCATAGCTTAAATCAGTGGGAACTGGATTTCGTCTTTCTTGGTTCTTGAAGATGTTTCACCTCCCATCCAGAAGGATTTCTGATGGTAATGTTAGTGAGCAGCATGATACATCTATGTTACAACTATCCATACAGACATGTGCAACATAAGCTGTTTCTCAACGTGCGTACCTGTCTGTACTCGTGTGCTTGTGAAACGTCACCTGTTGCATTTGAACGACTGTTCCAATTTAAAGTCTGCATCCAGACAAGTGAGGTCTAAACGTGTTCTTGAGCTGCCTATTTTATTGAGGATGCATTCAGTGGAGACTTGAGACGGCAAAGTATCGCAGAATACATTTCGCACTAACAAGCAGAAGTCATGGTGGAGGAGAAAGGAGTAAAAGAGAAAGCTATAACTTTTTTTATTAGATTAGATTAGGTGCTTTGTCACCGTCCAATAATATACAAAAAAAAAAAGGTTCACTGTCAAGATACAGACTGAAATATGAATACAATAAAATAAGTTAAAAAAGATACATTTGATCACTCGTGCCTATGTTCATTCATTATTCATTTAAACCACACACAATGCCTCTGTGAGAACACTGCGGAGTTCCCAGGCCAGCCGAGAAATATCTCTCCAGCGTGTCCTGGGTCTGCCCCGTGGTCTTCTCCCAGTTGGACATCCAGGGGTGGGGTTTTGGGCATGTCCAACTGGGAGAAGACAGTGGGAACATAACGAAATGTTGTTTTAAGACCTTTTTATTTGAGAATATAGTTCTTCTACCTTCAATTTTGTGGTTAGGCTATCAAGGTAGAACCTACTGAAAATCTTTGCTCTAATGTTTTCTAAAGTTTTTTTTTTTTTTGTTTAACTTTAACAAGGCTGAAATACAAAACCTAACAAAGACTTTTGGAGTCTCCATAGTTCTGAGTCATGTTAATGTTCAGCATTTATTTTATATATTTTTTGTTTGGTGTTTATTTTATATTCAATTACATTGTAGATGTTTTCCAGTCCAAACTTGGCAGACTTGATATTAAGTCAGACTACTAGAGTGTAAAAATGGCATGAAAAATACTTTTAAGTTTAATTGATGTCAGTAATTGATTAGGAAATCTAATCCAAGTTTATATAAAATATTAAGAGACTAAACTTACACTGGAGGGCCAAATTGTACTTAAACCTATCAATTCTTGGACTATATTGTAAAAAATATCTTTCCTCATCACAAGGCCAGTGAGTTAGATTTAATAAAAGAGTAAGAAAAATCTTCATCCTGCTCTATCAGAATCTTTAGTTAACAGGAGAACGCCTCAAAATTGTAAGTCTTTGAACACTGATAATAATAATAATAATGTTCCAAAATGTTCTCACTGCAGTTCCACTAAAGGAATGCATCATAAATTATATGCTACATCCATTTTAATGGTAGTAATCACTTAACGGTGATTGTGCCACACTGAGAAGCTCTGGACACAGAGAGTCTGAAATAATGGAAAGGGTTAAGTGATAAAATGTTTAAACTGAGTGTTCATAGCTGTATCACCAAATACCACACTTTATGATTAAGATAATATAAACAAAAACTTTTTTACACACACTCGTGTCTTTAAAACAATGTCAGGTAGGCAGACTGATGGAAAGATGAAGTGTGGTACTGGTACTGGTCATTTCCACCTGTCACAGTCACAGTTAAATGGGTTAAATCATCTTTGAATATATTCATCATTATTGTTATGTCTTTGAGTGGGCGGTGGTAATGAGGCAATGGGGCATCTGTTTTCTGTTACTCTGTCTTCTTTTAATTCTCTCTCCACCTAATCTTTCTTTCCCTAACTTATACTTCTTTTGTGCTCCAAATTAAAAATCATTTTCTTTATCAATCTAAATGTTATAAGTTGAAAGAGTCAGTTTAGCAATAAGTATGCATTTGGTATGCATTGCAAATTGAGGGAAACTGGACATCAAGATACAAACAAGATACAATAACAAACAACACAAGCGTGTCCTGTTAAATTTGGCTCGGCTGTTACATAAGCATCCACAGGGATTTCTACTCTCCTTGCATCTGATGGCTCATCCTCTGGTATCAACTGTGCCTCTGCGACAGGGTTCTGTAACTGTGCCACAAAAGAGGCCACAATGGGAGTCCCGTAATAAACCCGAAAGCCGAAAGACTGTCTGTCATCAGGCAGTTCTGTGTGAGGGCGTGCCTTTGGGTGGCCTTTTATGTAACTGACCGAAGCACATCAAGATGGATGAGAGAAGTGGCGACGTCCTTCAGGGCCTTTCAAGGTGGCAGGACGGGGGGAGGGCTGACAAAAAGAGAGGGAGAAGGGAGTCTCTCTTTTATTAATTTATCCGAGCATCTTTGTGATGCTCTTTCCTGTTTGGGGGTTTTTCTGTCTCTCTCATCTTTTAGTCATGACAGGCATTCTGAGTGTGGCTGCAGAAGAAGTGCTTCAGGTTCACAACGTGGTGAAGTTATGAGAAGAGACGTGGTGATTCAGCAGTTTCATCCCAAAGGCCACATCTGCTCTCTCCCCTTTGCTCTCCAAATCTGTCTGCATCTCTGTCACATCCCTGCTTTGCTCTCTTTCTTTATCTCTCTATTTACCCACTGAATATGTAGTCTGCAGTTTCTACCAGAAAAGTAGTGATTGTTTTTGCCACCTTTATTGCGTAAATACCCATCAAAGGAGATTATTTTTGATTGTTGACTTCTGAAATGCCTCGAGGTGAAGGGTTTTGTTGGTTTGATTGTGATTTGATGATTAATATCTACAGTTTGCCCTTCAGCTGAAGCTTGAACTTTAACCGGTTTGTGTTTTCGAAAGCAGTTTGATTATTCAAGAAGTAGTGACATTTAAAAATGCTTCAAAGAAAGTAAGGGCATGAACAATGGTTTACTCATTTTTACTGGGGATCACAAAAGCTGTCACACAGAAGGCAATTTTAGGTTTGTGTTTTGAGCCGAATGTTGCTGTCTGCATGCAACTGGTATATTCACACAAAAAGCTCTATCTAAATATACTTGAGTAGCATGCTAATGGCACCAAACACAAAGTATAGTGAGAAAGGGGGGGTCGAATTATTTTTTTATTAAGTTATTTGGTTCTGAAAAAATATTTTCAACAACATCAAATTCGACCTGATGGTTCATCATAATACAGAAGATCAGCAACTTTAGTCGACTTTTTTTTTTTTGAGAATTTTGGCACTGGATGTTTTCGCAAACAAATGTGCAAAACAAAATTATATCATTATTTCTGAACTAAAATAGTGTGTGCTTATATCTGAGCTCTTTTACAGTGAAGATTGTTCCATGGTGCAGGGTTTTGAAAGGTTTCAGTATAAGCCAAAGTATATCTGCAAAGGATTTTGTTACACATTGTTAGACACCTTGGTTTAGCTTCAATGTCGAACTGATTCCATGTTTGCACCATAGTGGGAACCCTTCACCATGAGGTACGCCCTACCCTGTTTGGTCCTCTTGCTTGCACTTTGTCTTTTCTTCTGTGTATTTCTCATTACTGCTTCTTCATCGTCACTTTCATGCTGGGTAGAATGATCGCTGCAATGTCAGTAAAAATCACTGATGCTCAACATTTATCAGCTCCAACTCACTAAGGACATCCTTTATCTGCTCCGTTGCTATGTCTGAGCTATAGGATATAAACAAAAGGAAGCACAGCACTGAAAGCTACAGCGATGCAGAAAAGAACCTGCACCACCTTAGCTTTTGTTAGAGTAATTACAGAGGATCGAGCTTTATGTCCAACAATTTTCTCATAGGGGTTTGAACCTGTCTCTAGTTTGGAAGCCTGACAACACAGTCCTGTAACTTACTTTTCCATCACCCACCAAACCTTCTTATATGGATTTGGAATTATTGCATATTGCTGCTGTGGTGGGTTATGCCACTAGTGAAATAAATCACATTCTACTGTATCTATGGCTTGCAGGAACATAAAATAATCATGACTGAGCCTCTGAACCTTATGCCCCATACCTGGTACCATTTGATGAAAAAATGAATAAATAAAAGGAACACCAACAGCTAGTCAGACATTTCAGTTTAGATGGATCAACAATGGGCAAACTAAAATGACCTCACAGTCGATTTGTGGTTGTTTGGTTTCCTGCATTTGCAGGACAAAGCAGTGTAATGGATGTGACCGGATTAACCCTACTTGCATGTAAACCTGGCATGTAAATATGTTTGGGTGCTTCCATTACTGGTGGAGAGAACACAGTGAGAGCAGGTAGGAAGGTTAGAAAAGGGTTACTATAAAAAAAGTGAGTTAGATTAAAAAAAAAAAAAAAAAAAAGTAAATTAGAAATCCTTTTTTACATTATAGTTCTCAGCTTCAGGTTACACTTTAAAACCCTCTGGCTCATGAATGAACTGACCTTATCATAGCCAGGGACAATGTCAGGCTGACATTACAGAGGGCCCTTGGAATCGACCTCCTGATGTCTTATACCACTTAGCTGTTGTCATACTAGATTGGTGGCATTTTAGGACCTGCAGATAAGAGAAATTAGATACTTGATAGAAACTGTAGCACTGGTTCTTCCAGAATAGATTTTTTTTTTAATACAGTTCAACACTGTGTTAAAAGGATTATAATCTTAAACATATCCTTATTCTTTTTTTTAATGTCTTATACAGCAAATGTACCTTATACAGCAAATGTGTAAATTAGATCTTGAAGATTTTGGTTTCTTGTAGCAAAATGAACAATCAACAGAAGAATAGGAGGACAGTGCCGTTGGAAATGTATATACCCAAAAGCTGGTTTCCACACATTATATTCCATCTGGGACATCCTTATTTCTAATTTACACCAACATAATAAAATATTAGCAAATGGTAGAATTTTAAGCTTGTTTGATGTGAAGCACATTAAAAGTTTAAATATATAGCCTAAATTGGGGTGGCCATTTTATAGTAGGTAGACTAGGTTGCACTCCAACCAGGCTACTGAATTGATCCACTAACACCATTACGTGTGTTTCTGGGCAGGACACTGAACCCCACAACCCCCTTGTCTGAGTCACTCATTGTGGTGGTCCCAAGCTCCAGAGAAGTCAAGAAGGGCAATCAAAAAATGCATCAGGTGTAAAACTAAGATAGGCTGTGTCAATATGTAGAACCTGATGATCCACTCCGTTGACCCTTACAAAGCAAAAAGCCCAAAGAAGTTGCTTTTTAAACATGTACCAAATTGTTTCAGTGAAAGATGGCAATGAACAGAGGGTTTGTGCTTCATGTGTGTTTCATGTAGACCAGGCTATTTATGAATCCATCAACCAAATGACAGGATTGAGGGGGAAAGCAGTCAGCCATTTAGTTAATTGAAATATATCAGGAAGGAAGGTTTCTGAGCAGATTAAACAGATTGGATGAAAGCAGGTGGTGCAAGATGGCAGTCGGTGCAGATGGATTTTTTTGTGGCAAAGTGTTGGCTTTTGGTTTTTATCCATCAATAATTTTACAATAACCTCACCAAAGTGTAAAACATCACTTTTGCTGCATTGCTTTACTTATTCTGAAAAGAGGGAGTACTTGAGAAATCTTTTTTTCTGGGGATGTTCTTCCAAGTGGTAGCTTGTTAGCAGAACCTGGTAGTGCTAATTGGTGGTGGGGATCACTCAGTTAAACCTAACAATGAAAACTAAATTTTAACAAAAGGTTGTAACTGTAAACTCTGGCAACATAATTCCAGAAATTACCTTAAATGAAATAAGAAGCATGCTTACCTTAGAAACTGAAGTTCTGTAGCCTACTCTTCTGCAGTTTTTGCTGTTGCCTTGGCTGGGCTTGTGGAGGTGGGAGGGGTGGATGAGCTGGATGGCACCTGTTAGGCCTGGAGGGAAATCCAGTGCACTGGTGGAGGTTTGCTGCATGACACTGGCCCAACACTCCAGCACCGACTGTGGTCCAGCCAGTAGATGTGGTTGTGGTCACTGGTTGGTGCTGAAGAGGAGTTGGAGGCCAACATCACTACTTACTGTCCTGAGTCTAGGCTGCTGGTCTGCTTTAACTTTGGGGAGGATACTGGACAAAACCACTATCACAACTCAAACCACCACACATTCATCTATATGCACCACACCACTCACACACACTACACCACACATATTACACACACCAAAAGAAATAGAAAAAAAAGAGATAAAATATATCAAGTAATACTAGGGCTAGTATCCTGATATCAATACTGCTATTTTAAAGTCTTGTTGTGTGCACAAGAACTTCTAATCTTTATGTTAAAGTTCCATTTAAAAAAAATGCACATAAACGTTTACTTTTAAGACATTACTTGGTCTATGAAAAAAAAAAAATCAAAGTTGAATTTTTTTTTTTTTTAAACAAAAAAAGGTTAAAAAGTTTAGTCCTTTGAGCTTTAGTCTGATTAGAAAAACACCATCAAGCAAATAGATTGTTGATAAAGGACTGTGAAAATGTTTTTGTTTGTTGTCCCGCTGTACAGGCTTTCTTACCTTACATCTGTCACTGTCATAGATCTATTTTGAATATGTTACTTAATCATAAGCCTGCTGTGGCAGCCCCCCACAAAGCAAAAATCCTAAAGGAAAGGAAGAAGTGGTATGCTCTATAATAATTTGCTGACAGAGTGACCTTTTTCTTTTAGCTGTTTGCACAAAAACAAACAGAAGTTGGCAGCTAAGAATTACTACTTTTATGAAACTGGAATTTCATGAATCCACTTGTTTGTATTTATGCAGTTTTGTTCAGTGAAAGTCCCCTGCAGTAGTCAAGGGATGAACCAGTTACTATGCATGATGCAAAGAGACTGCTAGAGGTGCCGTATCACAAACTCCAGAGTGGTTTCACTGTTGCTATGGCAACAAGTAATCTTCCTCAATGGTTTTGAAAATTTGTGGCTGAAAGGAGTGATCTGTGTGATTTATGAGAGAGAGCTTTTTATGTTTAGTTTTTCTTGCTTGAGCTGAACATTTAGTAATTTTTCATGCGAAAGTCTATTTAATTTTTGTGACTGATAAGCAGCCTGTGGAGGAAGGACTACACCTCACTGCTGTTGGTTTCAGCTCCTCTCTGCTACCTTTTAAGCAAGTACAGCTAATGGATGGAGGGATGATTAAACAGCAACTGAATGAATGATTTTAACAGCGTGATCTTTCACCTCTACCCTCCTTTAGTGGTCCACATGAAAACATTTTCAGCTGAATCACTGGGTATTTGTTGATGAAACTTTAGTGTTCCACTTAAGATTCTCTCCTGAATTGCTTTGGGACAGAGGCATAACGCTTTCTTTATGTCAATGAAACCAGCTCGTTCAGCTTTCTAATCCAAGTCATAAAGGCTGTGGACGTATATCCTCCATATTTAAGATGCGGTCTTCTCTGTTTAACTTCATAGAAGCTGCTGCCATGGTAATGCATCCAGCTGTTGATTCATACAGAGCACAGATGTTCAGTGTTTGAGAGCAACTTCATTTCAAGAACCAGTTACTTACTAGTAACGTTATTTAAACCTTTTTACTATATTGAACTGTATATGTGCATTTTTAGGTTTTAATTTGAGCTTTATACACAACTTATGGGAGTTTATTTTTGGATCATAACAAATTATTATGTGTGTTACATCTGTGAAATGTAACATTTTTCATCAGGGATGAATATTGAAAGCAGCTAATGAATATAACTTGATATTCACAAGTACACTTTTAGCATATTGTTGTTTCTCTACAAGCTTTAAATATAAGCTGTGAGGACATAAATGTAGGTATATTTGCAACTGGAAATTATGTACAGAGGAGAAAAATGATTGTGGCTGTATTTATTTTTCTGCTACCGCTGAAAAGGAGATATTTTTCTGTGCTTTGCACCTCAGTACAGAAATAGATTCAACAGCAAAAAGCAGCATAAAAGTCAAATTGAATGATCGAAAGTACTGCAGTAATTAACAAGATCCATATCTTGTGATTCATATCTAGTATGTGCTTTTATGTGTTATATTTAATCACATTTTCTGAGTGAGATAGTTAAGTTCATGACAGATGTGTGTGTGTGTGTGTGTTTTACTGGAGAGAAAACTGTGAACGTCATCTCACATAGGGGATCACCTCCCTGTTGTTAACAAAAAACAAAACAGTCCAACATCACGTAAATACATCAGTTTCAAGCTCAGTATTGAGGCATGAATTCTGCAAATAGATGCAAGTCATTGAAGGGATGGATAGACTGTTTGACTTGTGTGTATGTTCCCGTTTCTGAGAGAGATATTGTGAGTCGTGACGGCACATAATGAGATGAAATGACTGCCAGAGGAGAGGGAGCTATTATGTCAACAAAAATATATCACTGATCTCTTTATAGTCTTTATAGTTATGACTGAGCAATCTCCTTCAGTACAAACTTTTAATATTGTTGGACCATTTGCTTTGGCATTCAGTGTAAAACAAGTGAGACTGCGTCTTGTTAAAGGAACAGATATTGAACTCGAGGGGACAAGTAGAGGTAATTTGTCCAACAAGTTAGTAAATGAGAACGATCCAATGCATGCAATTCCTCTAACTTGTTTTGTTGAGATAAAGAATTTGTTTCTGATGGAGGACATTTCTTAGGAATCGGACAGGTGCAAACTGAGAAATGCATTTAGTTTATTTTTGTGGAACAAGCTGTTTAAACTGCACCTCTTCCTGTCTTTAAAATGAGCCATTTTGTGTAGCTAAGTTTTCAGCTCACGAGCCCAGAAGCACACAGGAATCACGGAGGCAAATATTGTACATACCAACTGTCATACAATCAATGCCACTGAATCTTTGCAGAGCTGACAGGTATGCATTGCTTTGTTTTTTGCCTGATTGGATTTACAGTAAGGCAATTTTATTTTGTATAGCACATTTCATACACAAAGGCACCTCAAAGTGCTTTACAAATGCATTTAGATAAAAATGTAAAAAAATAATAAAAATAAATTAATAAAAATGGCATAACAATGCAATATAACCCATAATGAAACCACAAAAAAAAAGAAAATCGACAAAGAAAAGGAATATGACAAAGCTTATGAGTAAAAACAGTAGTAGCATAAAATTAGATTTCAATTAAACACAGAGACAGAAAAGCAACAGATTTCAGTTTGATTTTAAAAGTCGCTGGAGTTAATTACTTAATATCAGCTGAAAGTTTATCCCATCTAAATTCAGCATTGTAATTAAATTTATTTTCACCCTGTTTAGTTCGAAATTCGAGGTTCTGCCAGTTGACTGCCCTCTAAAGAGCTTCTTCTACAATGAGATCAGAACTGTATTTTTGCCCCATACTATATATGGTTTTGTAAACTAATAACAACACTTTAAAGTCTATTCTGTAGGTAACTGGGGTCAAGTGTAAAGATCTCAGAGCAGCAGTAATGTGTTCAGTTTTTCATTTTGTTTCCAAAGTCAATCATTTCTGTAATTTCCTGACATAAAGGAAGAAAGCCTGGTGACATTCAGCCATTTACTTGCTCCAAGCACTGCCAGAGTGAGTCTAATGGACCATTTGGCCATATGGTGAAAAAGCCAAGTAAATATGAGTGTCATCTGCATATCTGTGTGTAATATTAAAACTGCATTTTGGGGCCTTTTTGTATAATGCTGATTCATAAGTCCATGACTATTGTTCTAGATTCTGGTCTGTTAAAGGCCACCGCTTCTGTTTATCTTTCTGGCTCCATCAAGAATGTTAAGCAAGAATGTTTTCATGTATGACCTAACCTGGAGAGAGCATGTAGAGGTTGAATAACAACGGTCCAACTCTTAAGGGACTACACAGGTCATGGGAATAAGTTCAAATTTATGCTCACCCAAAGAACAACAAAGCTCCCGTCTTCAATATATGATTTAAACCAGCTAGAACTGTAGTGTTTTCCAGTCTGTCAAGAAAGATTTTATGGTCCACAGTATCAAAGGCTGAAGTGGGTATCAAGCAGCACAAGAATAGATGTTTTACATGTGTTTAGATGAGTATCATTTAAGACCTTGATCAATGCTGTCTCACTGCTGTGATTTTGTCTGAAGCCAGACAAAAATCTGTCTAAAAGGCCATTTACATTTTTAGAAATTGTTTAGCTGAATCAAAGCTGCTTTGTCAATAATCTTTCCATTACAGGGAAGATAAAAGATTGCCCTGTAATCATTTAATACTGAAGGATCCAAATTTCTTTTCTTGAGAAGGGATTTGACAATTGCAGTTTTAAGAGATCTCAGAAAAGTGATTAGAGTTATAAGTGATAAGAAAGATTTCAGCAGATCTGTAGATCTTTTTCTACAGAAGCAAAAACAGTTTTAAAGAAGTTGGTTGCCAAGGTGTCCAAGCAGCATGCTGAATTTAGATTCCTAACTCTCTCCTCCAGGATAGCGTATGATCTCACCCCTCCCTCACATGTATGCGTTGGAAATATCAGCAGCAGTACTGTCCATTGACTCTGAATGTGTTAATGTTGAGTGTTGCTGAACTGCTTTGGGGTTCTGCTGTGTTGCGATGAAAGTGTAGCTCACATTAGAAACTGAGAAACATTCAAATTTTCACATCATCATATCAAACTGAGGCTACACAGTCATTTAATTAAATTGTACATAGGGACGACACCGATTAAAGTACCTGCTTATATCTGTACACAGCAGGAATAAATTTGATTTGTTCTTTAATGGAATGACCAAGGCATATTGGAAAAAAAAAACAAGAAAACACAATCAGATGTTGCCATTACTGCTTTTATGTTTAGGTCTTATTAATGGCTATTTCTGACTGGTTGGGAGGCAACTGGGAGGCATTTTGCACATAATTCATCTCAAGGAAATCCTAAAAAATGAAAATGAAGGCAAACAGTATTCAGCTTCATTATTGTTTGGCCTGTAAATGAGATCATATATGTGCACAAGTCATGAGGGGATTGTGTTTTTACTTAAGCAGATAGAGGACTCTGTTTTCTTCCTTCACATTCACAGCCAGCTGGGTTGTCGAGGCTGACACGAAAGGTGTTGGGCTGAATTGTTAAGTTACACAGCTGCCACCTGTTATAAGTGCTCCAGGTGCATCTCATTCTCCCTCAGCCTCATCAAAGCCAGTGCTTGACTGGGATTAAGTGAGAGATACACTATATATATAAACTAAACAGGGCCTTATTTTAACTCTATACTGACTGTAGTTAATGCTCCCCAATCTGTAGCCTTTGCAGTTTTTCCCTAGAAGATGAATCCATGGACCCTGTGCTAAAACAAGTTGTGTTTTCAACACAAATTTCTATTTTTTTCTGATAGGCTTAAATTAAAAGTCAATGAAGCCAAAGAGAAAATGGATTACGTGAATAATAATGTCTTTTTAGGCAAATTAAAAGCATAACCAATAAAAAGCAACTTGGTGAAATTGCAGGTCATATTGGAATGAAATCAAAAGGCCACAAGATAGAAAATTAAAGAAAAAAAAAACATTTTCTTAATCCATAACTAAAGATGTTGCCATTACATTTGTTTATGAATTTGGCAAAATTTGAAATGCTTTTTTTTTTTTTTTTTTAAACCTTCAAAGGAAAATGGCTAAATAAGTCATGAGGATGAACATTAATTTTTCTTAAATTTTTTTTTTCTTTTAAATTTTTTGCCTCAGTTACACATAGTACTCTTGATTATGTTTGGCATCAGTTAACCTCCACATTCATGCAGACTGATACATTATGACTTTAGGTCTAAATGTAACAGCAGGTCTAAAATGCTCCCAGGTTTTTTTGTCATATAAATTATGAATACATGTAATTACTTGAAACTCTGCTGAATCACATGAACATGTCACTCCAGTACACATCTGTTTGCATTCTGGATCTTTTTATGAGATGTAATGTTGCGTTTGATTGCTGTATTATTCCACCTAGCAGCAAAACACTTATTACACTTATTCCATCACTGTGTACTCTAATTGTAATGAAAGTACGCATAATTTGAACAGCCTAGAAGTAATGCTGTGCAGTAAGCTGGCAGGAGGAGGCTTTTCCCCTGAGCTATTCCTGTATACACTCAAAGCATTGTATACTGGAAGAAGTGCATTTAATCCTACTGTGTGATGAAAGTCTGAGTACTGCTTGCATTCATTCTGAGGTTCACCTCTTGTCGATTTTAGATCTGAGTCGTCTGCTAGGTCATCCCCATTTATCTTTGCGCTGTGAGAAGAACAGGTTCAGCCTGCCTTTGGTTGCCTTCCATTAAGCTGGAGTCGATGTGAGGCACAGTTAGTTTTGGAGTCAGCAGGGAATAAGGGATATCTAACAGTGGAAGCAAAGAGCTGAAGGCAACACAGAGAGAAAATTTAGGAGAGCAAGATTTAATGACAGCAGAGAGACACAAAAAGCAGAGGAGTGGGGGAACTTATTTCAGCAAATTTTGGCAATCCCTGTTTTCCAGCTTTAACCATTAGATACACTATATTACAAAAAGTATTCGCTCACCTACCTTGACTCACATATGAGCTTTAGTGACATCCGTAAACATAATCAGTATGACATGGGTCCACATTTTGCAGCTAGAACAGCTTCATCTCTTCTGGGAAGGCTGTCCACAAGGTTTAGGAGTGTGTTTATGGGGATTTTTGTCCATTCTTCCAAAACATTTTTGAGGTCACACACTGATGTTGGCTGAGAAGGCCTGGCTCTCAGTCTCTGCTCTAATTCATCCCAAAGGTGTTCTATCAGGTTGAGGTCAGGACCTTGCTTTGTGCACTGGTGCACAGTCATGTTGGAAGAGGAAGGAACCAGCTCCAAACTGTTCTCACAAAGTTGGGAGCATAAAATTGTCCAAAATGTCTTGGTCTGCTGAAGCATTCAGAGTTCTTTCACTGGAACTAAGGGGCCAAGCCCAGCTCCTGAAAAACAACCCCACACCATAATCCCCCCTCCACCAAACTTTACACTTGGATCAATGCAGTCAGACAAGTACCGTAGTACTCTTTGCATTGTGATTCAGCATCCAATGACCCCGCTACATCAGTTTACGTGTCCTACCACTTCATGGCTGAGTTGGTGTCGTTCCCAAACTCTTCCATTTCCTTATAATACAGCTGACAGTATTCTGTGGAATATTAAGGAGTGAGGAAATTTCACAACTGGATTTGTTGCACAGGTGTCATCCTATCACAGTTCACTGAGCTCCTGAGAGCAACCCATTCTTTCACAAATGTCTGTAGAAACAGTCTGAATACCTAGGTGCTTAATTTCATACACCTGTGGGCACGGAAGAGATTGGAACACCTGATTCCGATAATTTGGATGAGTGAGCAAATACTTTTGCCAATATAGTGTACTTACAGTGGATAAAAGAGCATTGTTTAAAACAGTTGCTCTGGGTTTCTCTTTCCTGAAGAGTGTCACTGTCTCAGTTCAATCCTTATAATGAGCGGCTGCAATCCCTCAGAAGATAGACAGTCTGAGCCACTGGCTGCTCAGTTCACCACTGAGTCTTGGTGTTACGCACACATTAGTTAACAAAAACAATAGTGGCTGCAGAACAGGAAATTTACTAAGTCTAGTACTTATTTCTTAAGACTGATTTATTCTCCTGGGGTACATCATCTCTTACACAGAAAATGCAAGAGAAAGAAGCAGAAGGCAGTATTTGTGACACAGAGCGGGAACACAGTTAATTTAGTCCCCACAGATCGCAGTAAAAAGGAACCCAGGGCAGCCAAAGGGAAACTAATTGCCCAAGACATTTACATATTCTGGCAGGATTTCCAGTGTGGTCTCTAAAAGCCATATTTGGAGTTGAAAATATGTTTGTTGTGCAAAAACGGTAGAACAAAACAATATACCGTGTGTGTATGTATATATATATATATATATATATATATATATATATATATATATATATATATATATATATATATATATATATATATATATATAATTTTTTTTTTTTTTGCCAGATTCATCTGTCAAAAATGCAGATGTTTAAGACAAAAATGTTGCTGTATGCTTTATTTTTGCAGTCTGTAATGATATATCAGTAAAAAGGCTACTTTATCTTATCTTTTAATTCACTGATTTTAAGAGTCTTCAATCAACAGTTGAATTATGGACCGAACAACATCTGAACCTTATCGGTAGTCTAAGCCTAATGAAATAATCACTTGTCAAATGAAGGCACCTCTTTTTTTTTTTTTTTTTTTACACAAAATTCAGTAAATCCAAAATGATGGCAAAAATCCCTGCTGGTTGACTCATGCATGCTCATGTCACCAAGCCATCACCGAATGAATGGCATGAAATGTTAAGCTTCTCCAATATATGACAAGTCAGGTTGTACAGAGGCCAGTACACTGTAATGTTAATTAAATAAAGTGTTTCATGAAAGATTAAGTGGTTTAGATGAATGAGAGAGGTTTGACCTTGATTCTGTGGTGTTCTGTCATCGTTTTCAGCAGCTGACTGTCCACAACAGTCACAAGGTTCAGCACCTCACAGCAACAAGGAAACTGCAGACACACTGTATTCTGGTAAATGGAATCTGCTCCTGGCATTCATCCGCCACTTGGCTCTGATAGATTTTAGCTTCTGATGCAAAATGGGGAGTCCTTTATGTTGACGGTTGAGGGTGGTTGAGAGCGGGACCAACAGAGTGCACCGAGCCAGCTACAGCGTATATCACGTGATAATTCTCTGTGGTGTTAAAGGGCTGAGCTGACCATATGGCGTAAGGTGCAGTGATGTATTTTGGTGAGTTAACAGTTAACACACAGATGAACATGCATTTTGGGCTTTTGAAACGTGCTTCTTGACAGCTTGCGTATAGCTCAGGTGCAAATTATAACATCGTTTGGATTATCCATTAAATCAAACAACCCATTTCTGGTGGATCGAGGAAAAATCCCCAATCAGCAAACTCTCCCATACCCTCCAGTGACACTGAACGCTGCAGTAAAAGCGTTGTTTGTGCGTTTACGATGAATTTTGTATGAATTTGGTCAATGAAAGATTGATTCTTTTGCTTTTCTTTTCAAAAGATTTTCTTCCTGAAAACCAGACTCTCTGGCCTTGTTCAGATGATTGATGCTGCCAGCATAAAGTCTGAAGAAAAGAAAGAAAAGAAAAGCTAAAAAAAAACAGAAAAAAAAAAAAAACACCTGTACTGTGATTTGTAAAAAGCAACTCCAAACCACATGTACAAGTGGTTTTACAAGCCAAGCGGGTTTCTGCAGATGCATCTCAAAGCATTTAATAGCAATACAAACAACAACACACCTAGATCCAGAGGGACTACGGAGCTGAATAAACATTATCAGAGAGCTATGAAGGATAGCATGAGTCTTTGAACAGACAAAGAAATACATTACTGACACTTAACGTGTACACCCTGAGGGAGGTGAATGTCAGAAAGCTGCATTCCCATTTTATAGCTATGTGGTTACTGAGTCCTGTTCTTAACAACCCAGACACAGCAGGTTGGTCCTGTCTGAACACACCAGTACTCCATGTTCATTTAAAAACAAGTCTTTTTGGTCTTGATCATTTGATTTGAGAAACAGATCCTATTCTGTATGTATAGAATACCAAATATGATAAAAAAAAAAAAAAAAAAAACATGATTAGGTTATTTTTTTGTTTGTTTGTTTGTTTTTCTTTTCTCATTTTATTTAGAAATAATGGGGGTTTTCAAAACAGCTCACAATGTACTACGACTACATTATACAGTGTACAGTATGTACAGCACACTGGTCCACTGGTTGTCGTAGGTACATGGTATATCACAGTTTAAAACAATTATGACTGGCCTCTGCTGTAGTAGCATATTACACTATGAGATATAGTGTGTAAGGTAGGCCGGTGTGATGCACACTGGGAATTTTTTCTGGAAGAAGTGTGGCATCAGAGTCTTTAGTATACTGCAGATTGCGAAAGTGCCTGTATCCTGCATACTGCAAGCATGTTACTTTTTGTCAAAATCATTACACACTAATAGTGATATATGCATTTATTTGTTGTTGTTGTTGTTGTTGTTGTTGTTGTTGTTGTTTTCCCCAAAAATGTCTATTTTCTCTCTTCCCCCAGGTTGCTACTTGGCTTTTCTGTCCTGCATACCCGTATTTATTGAGTTAACTCAGCATCTGTGTTAAATTATTCATCACCCCCTTCAGCACAGAGTATATATTCCCAGGATTTGGTTTCATCTGTTGGATTGTTTTTGTAAATGTACATAACTTCTCTTGCTAATACTCCCATCTTTTTTTTCTTTCTTTTTTTTTTGCCTGTTGTGCATGCCTCTACTTTGCATTTTTTTTTTTTTTTTTTGGCTTCTCTAACTTCCTCACTCTCATCAACCTCTGCTCATCTTCTGAATGTTATATTTATGGACCTGTTCACTGTTTGCTTTTGCGCCACCTTCTGTGAGAACAGCTATAAACACCATTTAAAATATTCAAAAACAAACAACTTTACAGATTATGCTTCTACCAACCACACAAAGTGTCATTACACCAGTTAAGTTTACGGTACATTTAGGAGTGCTCAGACATGACCAACATGGACCACATTATAAGTTTGGTTTTTTTTTTAATCATCAAACACCCTTTCCTTATGTCAAAACTGTGCTATACACCAGTTGTCCTGATATCCACAAGATGAATTAATCTGCTGTTAATCTGCACAAAGTTGAGCTTTCACTTCAACACTTTGAATACTTAAAATGGTTTGTGCATCCTTCTTAAAGAATGAGTTTAAACTGATGTAGATATCTGCCAGCATATTAGCATTAAAAGTGGAAGACTTGATGGAAGCAATCGGCTGAAAAATATAGATGTATATCTAACTAACAGTGATAAGTTAGTTTGGCTGCTAAATATATTTGTAGCACAAGTCAGGTTATTGTTAGGAGGACATGGAGGTCTACAACAGGCCATGTTGTCTTCCTTTTCATCAGCAGGAGGTACTGAGTGTTACTATGGAAACGTACAGTAGGTGCAGGTTCCAGATTAGCCTCAGGGATCAGGCTGTAAACTGATTAAGCTTCAAATAAGTCAGTCTTTACCGTAGAGAAATTTCTACATGTGCACATTTAACATTAACTTTCCTGACAGTCTGTCAATATGGTTTAAAATTGGACAAAGGCACAACAGTTGAAACAAAAAGTGGTCACATATTACTCCACCTAACAAAATATTATGCTTGAGTGTCCAAACACTTCAAACGGAAAAAGCCATCACTGATTATATCTGAACTTCAGCACAGAAACACACAGAATAATGCTCTGTTATTCCCTGTCTCTCCTCCTTTCCATCCCTCTCATTACCTGCACGCGGCATAAATGGTGCGTAGTGCGCTCTGTTGTGGCATGACACTCTGCAGTAGGTGGAAGTGTCAAAATGTCAATTTGGAAACACTACGAACTACAAAGGCTGAGCAGGAGATCATTCAGTGTTCACCATCTATAAATGAACAGCATGAATGAGTACATCGGTATGAATGCAAACACTAATAATGTGTTGTTTTTAATTTCCATAATAAAGGATGAGGTTGTAGAGTAAAGGAAGGAATAAATAGTCAAACACAGCTTCATCCTGTATGCAAACCCAAGACCTCATGAATCAGCCCTTGTTCATTAACCTTTCCTATCCTCCAAAAAATAATTATATATACACTAAAAGGATTAGGAAAGAAAAACTGTTTTTTTTTTTGAGTGGAAAGCTAATTGTGGGGGTTATTTTCTGTTCTCTGTAGATAAATGTGTGCGCATGTTTCCATATGTGCATGCAGCGTATTTGTGGGCTTGAGTGGGTGGGACTGCAGCGCCTGACTGTGTGTGTTGTCACGCTGAGAGCCGCCTTCTGTATATCCACAGTTCACTTGCTTGTACTCCACACACCTCAGGCAGATGTCACATGACTTGTCCAAGCAATCACTTTACAAAGACAGCTTGAGGAATTATGGCAATAATATACGAGCATTCAGCTAAACTTGTGTGTGAGAGTGCATGTGCGGTTGTGTTTGCATGTGCAGAGTGTGCTGCCTTTTGAGTCGTGACCAGAAAATCTCCTTCCTCCTGAGCTCATCCTAAACACCCACATCAAGGTTTTTCTGCTACGGGGAGGAAGCTGCTGTGTATGCTGAGCTGTGCATGCATTTTTTTTGTGTGTGTGTGTAAAATGTGACTCGCTAAAAGGAATAAGAAAAGGCTCAAATAGCGCCTAACTCTGCCTGACAGCACAGCAAAACATCAGCCTCCACCTGGCTAGACCCTCAGGTCTCAGGGCAGAGATGGTAATGGTTGATTGGTGCATTTGCTTTCACTTTCCTCCTCAGAGCTGCAGCAGCTGTGTGGAGGTTGGGCTTAACCCCCTCTGAAGTACAACAGCAAGCAGTTCATCACTCCCAAGAATAGCATGAAGTGGTCCTCAGGGCCAGATTGAAGTCCAGCTTGAACACAGGTCCACATTTCACTCTAGCAACTTTGGAAAGATAAGACCAGGACAGTGAGCCTCGTATATAATCTATTTCATCAGCTTCTCTTCTTAAACTGTCTCTTTTGCCCTTGGTTTAACCGTCATTCCCTTGATATTCCTTCTCAATCCATTGGCTCTGAAGTGTCACCGATTATTAAACCCTTCACTTGCTATTATAAGGAGCTAAAATGGAAAATAAAAAAGAATATTAGCAGAGCAGAGTAAGAAGTAAGTTCCAAGCTACTGAAGGGCTACAGCTATGTGCAAACCCTTGTACCTTGTACTTTTTAATCGCATTTTGTACGAGTGTAAAATCATTATTAAAATCATATTGGGCCTTAGTATTAGGCAAATAGTACCTCAGAGGAACAACAGCATTTTTTTCATAGTGCTTTTATTTATTTAACAAAAATTAAGCAAAAAAAAAAAAAAAAAGAAATCATGTGGGCAGTACTAACTACGCCCTTTCCTGCTTCCATAGGATTTAAGAGTAAGCTGCAACCAAGTGCTGCTAATGAACAAGACAGATAAGACCAAGGTAGAGTTGTCTGACTTTAATACCTAGCTTCATGTTTGGTGAAAGCAAAATCACAGCATGTTTAGCTGGAACACCTCATACCCAGTATTAACCCTGTAAAACCCAAATATAGAAAAACACTAAAAAAAAATTTTTTTTCAAGCATTAAGATGTTGTTGTAGGAGGCCTTTGAGGCTGAAAATGAGTTTTTTTTTTTTTTTTTTTAAATATATATGTTTTTGTAAGTTTTTACGGACATTTTGTAATATTGCAGCATTGGGCTCAATGCGGATGTAGAATTGACCAATCAGAGGTCCTCCTTTCTCTCCTCTCTGCGACACTGTCTGTGTCGACTTACAGTTTTGGGTAGGCGCACCGGAGTGTCTGCATAGTCTCTGCGTAGGGTGGGGGGGGCATCTCTGTGTCGTCTGCATAGGTGACGCAGACGACCTGACGTTCAAGTATAAATCAGGCTTCAGATGAGACTGTGGTCACTGTCCTTGGTCCTGACTTCTTTAGAGATAGGCTCTCACCTCAGATGAGACTGAGGTTTTTCCACTTCCTCACCATCTCGGCCGTATCTAGATCCACATTCATCACTATCTCCTTCCATGAATTACTAGAATATGTGCTGTATTTTTGTGTGGAGAACGAAAATCGTACAGATGTGGGTACTTCCTCATTTCTTCAATGACACTGTCTTTTCTATGCGGATGTAGAATTGACCAATCAGAGGTTCTCCTTTCATCTCTGCGACACTGTCTGTGTTGACCTACAGTTTTGGGTAGGGACACCAGAGTGTCTGCATAGTCTCTGCATAGGGTGGTAGGAGGCTGATGATTTGGGCTTGTTTTGCAGCCACAGAACCTTGTACTCATCAAGTGGACCACGGACCCTCTCTTGGTACACCAGACTATTCCAGAGGCAAATATGACGCCACCGGTCTGACAGCTAAAGCCTGGATATAAACTAGATCATGCAGTAGAACGATGATTTAAAGTGAACCAGCAAATCTGCATCAGAACAGCTGAAAAATAATAGAATCATGGTTTTGGAAAGTTATGGTCAATGTACAGACCACAGCCAAATTGAAAACCTTAATGAACTAAAGCAATGTTGTAAAGAGGAATAGGACAAATTCCCTCAATACTGATATGAGCTATATAAGCTACTCACTTTTACACATGATTGTAAGTATTTTAATCTTGTTCATGAAATGTTTAGAATCACAGAATGTTTAGAATCACACATTTGGGAAAGGTCCAAGCATATAATACTGTATGGACCTTCTATTTCAAGATGTTGGTACACAGCTAAAACAACAGACAGACATGGCTGCCAGCTCTTCAAAATAAACCCCAACTCACAAGTTGGTTGGATGAGTTTCTATCTTCTGTCACAACTGTCACTGTCTGCTTGTAAAGATCTGCATGAGATTATACTGTAGTATATAGATCAAAATAATGACATTTTATGTTCACTACTGGAATTTTAACAACTGGCACCAGTCAGCTGAGAGCTGGAATCAAATACTGCATATGAAACAATCTGAATCTGAACAAAGACATCAGTACCACATTTATTGGTGATTGGTGCTTTTGCCTTTCAAAGAGTCATCCAGTGAAGTCATTTTTATTCTTACCATGCAAAGTGTGAAAAATAAAGAAAAACAATAAACCTTTTCAGTGTTTAGACAGAAGACAAATAGACACAAAAAACAGTGTCAAACAGCTGCTCCATTAGAAGTATCTGGAATCTTATTTAGCACGTTTGGGTTTAATTCCCATCATAGCACATCAAGCTGGGCTTTTTGATAAGACTGTATTTTTAGTCTTCTATTTGCAATCTTAAAAGGGTAAGCATTTTTTTAAGGCACAAACATGATTAAATTATTTGCCTTACTATAACTGAGTTATTCCCTGGTATTATCCAGTGAGAATTACAAACAGCCCAGCGGTAAAAGAGGCCAGGGGCTTATAAACATGAGTGAACACAGGATATTGAGCATAAATGTGTTCTCTCACGGCCTCTCTGAGTGCAAGGAGAATAATTACATTTCACCTGCAAGACCTAGAGAAGAGACAAACCTGAGGGGAGAGGCCGAGAGGATGACAGCTGGATAGAGGCCAGGATTTAGGATGGAGGATTGTCTATATGTCATTACAGGAGAGTAGAGGATGATGAGGAAGTGAATAGAGGACAAAATAATTGCAGCTACATGCTCTTCCCCCAAGTAATGCAGAAGATTTGAGTAGAGGATCGAGACGGTTGAAGAGAAAAAAAAAGGTTGAGAAATGAAACCATGGAATGTAGACAGTGACAGAAAGATAGAAATAGGGCAAAAGGGAGACAGAGGAGGAGTGAAGGCCACAGACACAGATGAAAAGGCTCAAAAAGACATAGGGAGGAGAGATGAATGGGGAGTGATTGTGAGTGTCTTCCTTGCTCTGAATGATAAACAGAACAGAAATACATGGGACACGTGCCGCCATCATTCGAGGGAACGCCGCGGCGCATGACTGCCCCTGGGGCGCTGCACTCAGCCATGTCACGGTTGACGGATCTCAACACAGAAAATGACGTGCAGTGCAGAAACGACCAGCAGTAGGAGGAGAAGATGAAACTGTGCGGAAAAAGAGACGCAGAGGTGACTGTGTACCGAAGATACTCGTTCACAAATGGAGCAGGGAAACCACAGAGTTAATAATTCCACACATCAAAGAAAATGTTGCAGATGTGTTTAGCTTTTTCCCTTGAGTATTTATTATCCGAGCAGAGGTGGGCCTGAACATCCAAATAAGTACGTAGGTTTTAGGTTGAGATTCATCCATGTAGGCTTGTACAACTGAGAGTGCGAAGCTGCGATGATATGGTCAGGTGCAGCGAGACTGGCGCTGCTTCTGTTATTCAGTATGTTTATGATGTCGTCTGTGCACTGCTTGAGAATGACAGCGTGTAAAATTCAACAGGAGGAAAAGAGGCTCAGATGTGAGGGATAAAAGAATACAGTACAAAGAACTAGCTTGGCAGAAAATCTTTTTTAAATCTAACTTTTTTTCTTGCTTCCTTCCCTTTTGCAGTAATTGCAAGTTGTGACTCCAATTTATAGAATTGTTCAGGCAATATTGATGTGTGTAAAGTGATAAAAATGACCGGGATGCATGCAGCTTACTGTATATTTCTGTTATGAAACTTCAGTCTGAATCTGATAATAGTTCAGCTTGTCTGTGATACTTGATGAAAGTGCTCAACCATTTTCAAGTGATCTTACTTTACAATGTCTCCTTTAAGCTTGGGCAATTATAACATCAAGGTTCAGTAATGTGAAATGTACGTGAAACAGACAAGTCAGACAAGTCTGATGAGCTCTAAAACAGGTTTACATTATTTACCTTTAGTCTGTCAGCAGTTGCTTTTCTCAAAACTACAATTACGTTAATACTGCTTTCAGGCACAAATCCTCTTCATCTGCCAGTTGCGACTCAGCAAGAGACAGAAAATGTAACTTCAAACAGACTTTTATACTAGCCGTTGCAGCACTAATTGTGTTTCGGCCTGTTGTACTGGTTGTGGTCACTGGTTGTGGTTACTGGTTGTGGTCACTGGTTGATGTCGAGCGAGTGTTAGAGGTCAACATCACTTATTTAGTTCCGTTGTGGATACGGGGGTTACATATAACATTGCAACACAAACCTCTGCCCGTTCATCTACATACACTGGTCCACCACCACACGCACCTAGCATATTACACACACCACATCCATCACCGCCTGTCCTGTGTTTTGTATCTTTGTCTGTCTGTGTATTTTAGTCCTCTCTGACAGAATTCTTGTTTTGGGAATTAATAAAACATGTTGGCTAGTGAAGGACACATTGTCACTCACACTTACACACATGAAAACTAATATCTGCTGCAAGATTCATTGCCAGGTCAATACAGGTCATTGTATTTGTTCCCAGGATTTACCTTCCTGGCTCTCGAGATGTTGCTCTAATATTTTTCTTCATAATGTTCTTTCCTCATGATACCATCACTCCTGCAACAAAACACCATCCACAACATGATGCTGCCACCCTTGTACTTCACAGTTGGGATGGTGTTCTTTAGGCTTGGAAGCTTCCTCCTTTTTTCTCCAAATGTAACAATGGTCAATGTGGCCAAACAGTTCAGTTGTGGTTTCATCAGACCACAGGATGTGTGCAAAAATTAAGGTCATTGTGCATTTGCAAACTGTAAACTGTTTTTTTTTTTTGTTGTTGTTGTTGCTTTTGTAGTAATGGCTTCTTCTGAGAGTCCTTTCAGCCTATGTTGGTACGGGACTCATTTATCACAAGGAGTTTTCGCTTTAGTTCTGAGGTTGTTACACACATGGCCCAAACACCATGGTGCTTATACTTGCGTATAATTGTTTGAACAGATTAATGTGGCGTCTTCAGGCATTTGGAAATTGTACCCAAGGATGAACCAGGCTTGTGGAGGTTCTCTTCAATTCTCTTCCTGGTATCTTGGCTGATTTCTTGAGTTTTTCCATCATGTCACACAAGAAAGCAGTGCATTTCAGGTGTGAGTCCAGTTGAGTCAAATGCTGTCAGTTAACCTATCAGAAGCTTCCGAAGCCCTGACATCATCATCTGGACTCTCCCAAATGGTCTAAAGGTATAGTAATTTGAGTGTATCTAAACTTCTGACTTTGAAGAAAGTCATAAAAAAAAATATCTCTCTCATTGTTCTGGCATTTAGAAAATAGAAATAATTTTGGTAATCCTAACTGACCTAAAACAGGAAGAGTTTAGTCGTAGTAAGACAGTGAGAAAAAAAAGGTTATGTATCTTTTTATACAGTGCATGTAAACGTCTGGTTTCACCTGTATATTCAACTTAAAAGAAGGCTTCGCCAGATTATGGCACATACCATTAATATAAATGCAGACAGTTGTTCAAAAAAAAAGACTCATTTGTACTTAACGCAATATTTTAGAACCTTTATATTCCTAGAATATGGGAAACTTGGCAAAGTTATGTAATTGAACCATCCAGTCACAACATGCTAAACCATCTGCTTTGGTTCAGGGGCGACCGGGTCGTGAGCCATACCCACATTCACATTTTGTACACATTCAGACAGACCAACTTAGCGCTATATTAGCAGCTTCCACTGTTCTGTTGAAAAGTGCTAAATCTCTTTAAAAGACAGAGTCAAACAGTGCATGTACAAAAGAGCAGACGAGAGGTGTTAGGAGTGGAGGTGTTCTCAGACGTTGAGTGCTCAAGAGATTTAGGAGGAAGACCCTGCTTTGATATCATTTAGTAGCTTGTTCTGCTATCATGGAGCTACAGATGAGCCCAGTTTGACGGCCTTGTGCAAAAGTATTGCAACGCTAAATGATATACCTTAAAGAAACACAAAAGGAATGTAAGAATTCATTACTCAGTTGAAAAAGCTGAGTTCAGAACCCAGAAGTCAGTCTGGAGGCAAGTTTTTATGACAATGAATTTTAACGAGGCATCCATGGGTAACCACTAGAGTTCAATAATGAAATAGTACAACTTGATCTTTTTGAGACATACACATTTTGAAGTCAAATCATTAAGATTACTCAGAACTGTTTATGTCCCAGCAAATGCAAAACTTTCGTGAGTTATGAGGCTGTTGATGAAAATTGACTTCTACTCAAGAGCAGGTGTGTTCAACTGTGCCAAATAGCATTAAATGATAAATCATTAATCTTTCCATCTGTGATACAGTGTTGTTAACACAGAATTGGCTGTATTTGTAGAGCAGTCTTAGTACTCTGTTTTTGATGTAGATAAGCTGAATTGGTTTAAGAGTCTGTTGCACCTGCATGTCAAATTCCAGATTCAATAATCCCCTTGAGTTGACGTATTTGTGTCTCTGAATATAAAACAATATACAATCACATGCATTACTTTCAGGGGGTGGTGGTACCGGAACATCTATACTTATTTTTAAACCTTATGGTATAAAATGATCTAATCCTTATTTTGCAGACGTATATAGCAGCTAATCGTTTAAGTGTGATCTCTACGAACCCCAGTAAAATCTTCCATCACCTCTCATTAGTTCAGCAGACCAGATCAATTTACTTTCTGGAGAAGAGCTCTTTTCAGGTCTGTTTGCTCTGTTCTCACCTTCTTGCATGCTTCCTGGTGATTTTGTCTTCACCATCTCTGTTGGAGAATTTAAGAGCTGAAATAGACAACGAACAGACATTATATAATCTGTTCAAGTATAAGCTACAGTGTGAGACACTCAATTTTACTCTATTTATACAGTGAATCATATGAAATGCACCTAACTATATACTCATACCTTTCAATACATTTACAGACACATTTTATCTGTTCTAAAGGCTGACTGCAGTGCACATCTGAAGTCAGAGCATGAAAAAATATATACGATAAAAAAAATCAATGGAACAACTTATTTCAAGGAGATACATTTACAAGTGGGTGATTAAGATTCTATCATATTTTTTTAAGTTCTTCACTTTTAACTAGATTATCTCTTCGTCATGAAATGGATGAGATATCTGTAGCCTCGAGGACTAATCCATCAGTACCTTTTTTCCTTCCACGTGGAGGACAGACTGCTTCGTCATGCAAATTACTTTTGGGAGACATCTGCCTCCTTAAATGAACCCAGACTCTGTCTGAGCTTTGAGCAGTGGTCCAGAACATAGAAGGCAGGACCCCTACGAGGTTATTAATGATGCCTAAGGAGGAGATTAATATAAGAGGATAGCTTAATTCACATTACAGTTACATAAACTTGTTCTTGACTTTTTAAAATGAATAACTACCAAATAGTATTTCTTTAAAATGTCACACACAGGTAAACACTTTAAGAGCAGCTGTGGAGTTCACTTCCTTGATAAAGCACATTTCCAGATGTGGACCAGCAGCTGGGTGGGTAAACCATCTTCTGATTAGAGAATGACCTGAGCGACCTGAGCCATAGCCATATTGGGAGATGAACCCTCAATCTATCGACTGAAAGTCCTGAGATTTATTGCTGCACATCCAAATGGAGACACCATCTGTTTTGATAAAAAGGTCACTACAAGACAGTGAAAAATCGTACAGAAATAAAATATCTTTCAAACTCATTGATTGATCAAGACGTCTAACATAAATCAAACAATGGAAAAAATGTCAATGCACCCATCCATTCATGTTTTCTACCCACTTTGTCCTGTTTTCAGGAATTGTTTGGAGAGGTTGATGACGGGGTGGCTGGAGCCTATCCCAGCTGTTATCAAGCAAGAGGCAGGACAGATCCTTAGATCTATCACAGAGATTGAAAAGATGTCTCCAACTGAAGTATTGATAACATTTGTTCTCTGTAAACAGAAAGACACTATCCCACTAGTATGTGATATTTTTTTATATCATGAATTGCTTTCAACAATTTCATGTTAAAGGCATACTGCCTTATACACTGACTGTAATTTAAAAATAATAATTAATTCTATTTTTGAATTACCATATTTCTTGAAATTTAAGTGTACGTGATTACCTGTCCAGGTTGTTTCCCTCCTCTCAGGTGATGTAATCTGGGAGGCTCCAGCCCCACCACGACTCTGAACAGGACAAGGCAAATGTAGAAACTGGATGGACTTGAAAAGATGTGCTAATGCGTGATTTGCACTGAAGCTCACTTACATGACATCATTATGAAAATACACCTTTCTGAAAGTTCTCCCCTGGGCCTGCTGACATGAAAGAGGTTTACACTCACATTTAAACAGGCTCCAGAATTACTCATGAGGAAAATGATCAGGTTCGTAAAAGGTCTGGCTCACTGCCAAGACCCCAGAACAATGTTGGATTATTGGAGGCTTTCTGTGCAGTGGTGCAATGAATCCCCGCAGCTTAGATTACTATACTTTCTTTCTCTCTCTCTCTTTTTTTTATTTAATGAGGTGTTATATTCACAACATTTGAGTCTATCAGTATCTTTTGATAGTATTCATTTTATTTTATTTGTCAGCATTATTTGGTTTGACTTATCTCCACAAGTGTTACTATGCTGTTGGTGAGACGCAATGAAATGAAGATCAGCAGGAACAATTTAGAGATTTAAAAAAAAAGTAGGGGCTTGAACACTTTTATTTAATGCAGGTTCAAAGCTGATGATGCAAATGAAAAAGCTGTGTCATTTTCATTGAGATAATTCGGTGTTATTTGATTGCATCGTGTTGATCAAATCAAATGCGTCTGTGTGAGATTTGCAGGTAAAGCGATTTAGCTGGATGTGTGTACAAGCATTAAGCTAGAAACAGCAAGTCTAGTTTCCATCTTGATTGCGTTTAAACCATCTCCTGTTACACATGAAAGCACAGTGAGCAATTAGCAGTGGATATAGCTGGCAGAGAAAATCACCCAAATCCCCCCTCATGAATACAGTTGTAATATTAAAAGAAAACCTCTGCTTAGTTTAATATTTCCATTTAAGACATTTTCAAAAATGAACATGTTCATGCATTTCAAGACAAGTGTTGTGTTTTTATGTATTGTGTAAAAAAACTGATGTACACATTTTACTTTGTCACTGGTTGCCTATTAGAATAGCTGAAAGGAATTCATATCCATATTCTTTAAATATATGCATGTGCTATTTTTTGGAAGCATGTCTTGGGTGCTGTATATCTAATCTCAGGGTACATCTCTAAGATAAAAAATAGTTTTCCCCCACCTGGTCGATTAGGAAACTGTAGGCTAAATCTAAAAGTGGATATTAACCAGTATTTGTCTGGCTCCAACCACATAAACATGGCATGCTATTGCACCATGAACATTCTTGTGTCCATGTGAGTACACGTGAGCGCTTGCATGCTTGTTTTCCCCATAATTTCACTAACATGAAAACAAATTTGTTCCCTAATCTGCAGCACAGCAGGTTGCTCTGATTGTTGTTTGAGATGCAATATTATAAACGGGATTATTTAATTTGTTTCCCTGTTAGCAAGCATTTACACAGTCAGCAGGCACCAAACAAAATTAACAGTCATTTGGAGTTGTGTGCCTGGTGAATGTGTGTGTACAGTGATCATTCTTTGGATGCTGGTTTTTGTTTCCACGGTTTCCTGAAGCAAAGATCTGCTACTAAACACCATATTCGAAAGCTTGTTGTGTTGTTTATTTGCTTGTTGCTGTTTCTTTCCGTGCGCTGATTCATGTTGGATGATGTTGCATCCAGAGCATGTTTGTATGCACTTATTGGCTGAATAATGCATCTTTCAGCATTTTTTCAGCCTGAGTGCCAATCTCAAAAGCTCTTTAGTGCTTTGGATCTGGATAAAAACACTCATACTTTTTCAGCTACTAAGACTGCAGTCAGTCTTTTTATGTGCTTCTTGCTGTACTGAGTGATGTACTTCCGTAAATGCGTCATTTATTCTGCAGCAATTCTCCCCTGTGCCAGCTTGTCACCCCTCTTGCTGTGCCCACCTTTAACCTTTAATTTGTGACTCTCTCCACTAGGGAGAGCTCCAAAGTTGGATCAGTAATTTGTGTGTCAACTCCCTCACTCTAAATTTAAGCTCAGTGCCACAAGCTTTGTCACGACATTGTCAGGGGCTGTGTGGGTGGTGGACAAACAAAAGCACACATGAAAGCACACACCACACACGTTTCTGCACAATAGAGTGATAGAGCGAATTGATGTGGACATTGCAAACAGGGACATTGTAGCGTGGGGGGTTGTTTGTAAATGCATACTGTAATAATTTGTAAGTGTTAATGTGGATGGATGGACGGATGGATGGATAGATGGATGGAATAAAACTAAGTAACTAATATGTCCACTAAGTGAATTTACAGTATTGTCCTTAAGGAAGCAGCTCATTACAGCTCATTCACTTCACAGTGACTGCTAGGGCTGAATAATTTGCGGAATGTATCTAAATAAAAATTTTCTGACAAATATTAGAATTTTAATTGAATTCACGATTATCAAGGTCAAATTCAAGAGTCACTCTGCATCAGATTTCTAACATGTTTTGGAGCATTACCACGTTGACCTGTGCAGTAAACAGGAAAGTATGTCATTTGTAGGCAGTGATAAGTGATACTGGTACATGGTGTGATATAGGTATCACAAATCAGCCACTGTGGCACGTAACTCCACATTTCCATCTAAATTTAATTCATACATTCTGTATGAAATACGTGCAGTAGGAATTGCCATATATCTTTGAGATCTGATGAAGGTTTCTAACCAATATTCAGTCACTGTGCTGATACACAGCATGTCTTTAGCCAAGAACTGGGTTATACAGCTAATTATCTCACTGTACTTCTGTTGTTTTACAGCTGCCTGGTGCTTCTTTAAAAGTTGGTCGTGCTTCATGGTGTTGCTCTTGTCATGCCAAATGGATGGCGGCACATATTGCACACTCCTTTACTGCTTATTTCCCTTATAAGTTCCAAAGTAGCTCCATACAACAGAAGTGTCTCTTTTCTTTGGTGCTAATGTTTCATCTGTGCTTTGAAGTCATTTCTCTAAAGATTACAGTTAAATGTTTTCTTTAGTTTTCTTTACTTCCACATATCTAGACTTGGGCCATTTTTGGTCTGTTTGCATAAGTGAATGGTACTTCTCATTGGTGGGCATGACTGTAACACAAGAAAGACAATGTGAAGCCAGTGAACAGCTATGTTTTATGCCTAAATCAGACATGCTGCATCAGGGTAATTATTATTAATTAATTGTTGTTGTTTTTTCAGCCCTTAGTGTGGTGATATAATTAAGATAACCACAAACTGTTTGAGTGGAGCTTGAGGTGGACAGTTGGTTGACAATATATTGTGAATAATAATAGAATAGAGCAATATTTTACATGATGATACAGTTGCAAGCAGCTGTTTCTTATGTAGGGATAAATAAGTGCAATGATAATTTTTCTAGAGTGCAATCCTATTTCCTCTGTGTATGTCCTAGTCATATTTATATTGTGTTTTGCACATTAATTGAAATGGGACTTTTGTTTTCACCTTTTACACAAAAAGAAAATAAACCTCTTGCCCTGGCTTCCTGTTTCGTTATGTTTAGACACCTAAACCAACTGACTGGGTTTAGGAATAAAAACCTCTTTGTTAGATTTAGGAGAACACTATAATTGGTCCTAAGATAAAGTGTCTTATTTGTCATCTTGTGGTTTCTTACATAATGATCAAGTCTGCAAACCATGACACAAGTATGTGCAGGCTTTCAAGAAACTCCTCAGTGTAATGAATTACTTTGAAAATCAAAGAAGATTTCATAAATAAATGCACAATCTTCATTTCATGGCTACTGACTTTTACCACAGTTTACCATGAGTCCAGGATGGCTATCTGGATTCTTGCATTTTCATTTTTAATAATCTTAGATCATTCCCACTAAAACCTAAACTACAAGGGCAAATAGATTAGGCTAAGTGGAATAGATTTAGTGGTGTGTTAAGAATACAAAAAGCTATTTAACTCAGCTGCAACATCTCTTCTGAAACAATGCCCTGATTTTTTTTAGTGTAACCCACATACAATTTTTCTTGTTCAAATATATATTTACTACGACAGTTGACTTTGCCAACTCGTTGCCTTTCTATGCAAAAAGAAAAAAAAAACAGCCCAGTGGTGCCCCATGACAGTGTGATGGCGACCTGAAACAGTCTGCTTAATCATATCATCACCCTGAAAAACAGAATTGAGTTTGAAACTTCAACTCAGGCTTTTCTTGTTTAAGTGACAAACAAACTCAGCACAAGGAGCCGACGGCTGACGTGAACCTGAACTTGCTGCTATGAGACAAGCAAATGCTGCTTTACTGATTCCATTTGGTGACTTCTGCACAATCTCACTCAAGCTTGAGTGACCAGGCTCCTTCTGGCTATTTCTGTGACCAGGCTGTGCTTGTCGCTTTGTGTATGTTTGCACACTTAAATTCGTATTCACAGTTGTGTCTTGACAAACAGACAAGCAAAAGGACAAGCCACCATTTAGACATCCATCTGGATAAATGCATAAATTCTCATTTGTGCCAAGACATTGCAGGATTGTCTGTAATGATTTATGTCTTTTCCACTGTGCTGGGGACACTCTCTGCTTCAGCAAATCAGGAGGGATCTTCACCTTAGCTTGACCCTGCTGAAACATGTATCAGTGTGTGGTTGTTGATTCAGGTTTGTTCATTTTGTACTTGGAAACTGTGTGTAAAAATTTCATGTCTCATGTAAGTCATGCATATTTAAGGTAGGTATAGAAAGAGAAAAACTTCCTCCCAGCACGGTTTTCTAGGAATAAAACAGTGACGAGTACATGTGTGATCCCACTTAAAATTCTCTTACAAGCAACCGTTTCTGCTTCTCAAGGGGACCCGATCAGAGTCAATGAGTAATGAGACTCCTTACATTTAAATAGCTGTCCTCCGAAGTTTTCACAGCTTTTACTCAATAAATAAAACATTGAATGGAAGTGGAAGGGAAATCTTTAAAAGCAAAAACACAGCCGTCTTAATCTTAAAGACCCCAGAGGGTAGCGCATGTATCCTGGCAGGGCATACATCATACTAAGAGAAATTGTTGAAAGGCAAACGTAGATTCCCATTCAGTTAAATTCACCCTATAAACTTAAAGCTTTCTCTTAAGCATGTCAAGAGCATGTCCTTCATTCTTATTTATATCTGAATTTGAGCAAGTTGATCTCCTCCCAGTTGGCTACGTTTGTACTAGGGGCAGACAACATATATGGATACAATGTATGAATGAACAGAAAAAGGCTCAGCTTTTATCTTATACAAGCCATTTTCATCTAAATCAAAAATAATTCCAACACCAACCAGCTAAGTGCATCATGAAAAAACAAGAACGTGGTTCATGACAGAAAACAGGAACTGGCAACCAGCTGCTACATGCAACAAACACTAGCCTGTTGTCAGTTTAGAGCTAACATAATATTCCACGGATATAAAGTATGAAACTGTATTATTTCATATTATCGAAGAGTTAAATCATCATGTACTAATGCCTGGTAACATGTATATCTTCTATGTGGCCAGTCCATTTTAAATTGAGTACGCCTATGTCATTTTTGAACAGGTATCTCAAAAATAGGATTAGTTTGGAAAGAGTTGAACTCTGACTCAACTCTGAACTAAAACTAAACAGACATGTCAAAGCAAGAAGCAACATACAGTATTTGATTAAATCTCCAATAAAAACTCCCACAAAGAAGCAGAGCTCCCAAAGGCACCCAGTGAAATTTAAGTTGAATCCTTGACAAGCTTCTGAATCCTGCTTGAATGTGGCTGTTCATCATTTGATAAGTCAGTTTTTTATAAATTAAATTATTATTAATTATAATATTAATTAATTTAATTATTAATATTAATTAATTAATTAATTATTAATTATAATAATCGGTTCCATAATAATAGGGGGAAAAGTCATTTTCATTTTCATTCACTTCTACCGTGTACTACAAAAAAAAAACTGATTTACCTGAGACTATGTAGTGGTGACAGGTGGAGTCAAATGGAGGAAACTCAAAGAAAAAGTTTAAAACAAATTGTTTCCTACCAGGCTGTACACAGTCAATGAGGGAGATTTGTAGTAGACAGCACGTTAAAAAACAAAGAACCAAGTTAACAAGAGCTGGACACAGGAGGTGAAAACTGAGAAGAAAGTCAGGCAATATCCAGAAATACTCAAAGGACTGAAAGGCTGAAAAAGCTAAATATAAAGGAACTTATTTTTTTAACTTGCTGGTATATTTACAAACTTTGTTATCAATTTCAAAATAAAACAGGAGGGAAATTTAAAGCCAACTAATATGTTGGAGAAAAGGGTCATGTGAAAATAAAACAAAATCCTACCTTTGGCACAAACAGATAACAACTGGAAGAATGGCTAAAAACACTTGTTTATTTAAAGCAGCACAAAAGATTTTTTTTTTCTTGTTGCAATACCATTTTCAATTTCATTTGAAGGAATATTTGACTGCTTTTAGTATGCATTATTTAGTTGTCACTGTGTCCCATCTCTACCGTCTCCCGTCTCTACTGTTCTACTGTTAGCAAAAATCGGCCAAAGTATTTTTGGACTCCCACCCCGCTGTTCTCTAACAGCAGCTGTGTAGGGCTTTGTGTCACTATGTAACACATCAGTAGCTATGGAGCTAACTTTTCCATCATGGAAGAAAGCCAAGAAAGTAATGATGGAGGGGAAATGAGAGAGTGAACGAGCAAGAGACAGAACCAAGAATGAGTCTTGGACAGTGTTGTGTTGTAAAAGTGATTTAACATCCGTGCCTGTAGGGGGACCCACTGAGTTAAAAACGGCAAAACTCTCTTTGTGCTGCTTTCAGCAAATAAAAAGCACTGTTACTGCTGCTTAAATGGCTGACCTTTTTAATTCTACGATGGGTTTGTTGGTTGAATAAAACTAATTTTTTTTTAAGACACCATGTTTGACTAAAGTATATTTTAGGCACTTCAGTCTATTGTGTGTTAGACTCAAACTGCATTACAAAGTTCCAGCTGGTTTGGACGACCAACTCAGAAACGAGGAGAAATCCTAGTTTGAGTTGTCTTTTCCCTCCACTCTTTCCTTTGGAGGTTTTGAACAGAGAGCAGGGACGCAGTCCTAATCAGACTCTTTCTTCCCAAAGTCTCTGAGGCTTTTCTGATAGCGCCTGCCATTTGCAGTAATGAGGAAGTTGTTTTTCTTCTGCCTGGAGAACCAGTTGCACTACATACATGCCAGTAATTGTTTGACTTTGTCACCCAGCTAATTAGTGAGTTGAAAATCAAATACCACTACAGTAAAAGAGAGAAACAAATACTGCTTAATTAGCTGCTTTCGGGTCATGCTTTCTTCGGAACAAGGATGGCAGGTTGTTTTGATATAATGACAATGGAAAACAGATATATGTGGAATACATGATGACTTTTCACCACATATTTAACAGAAAAGTCATGTAAATCCTTGCAGTTTAATAACTTTACAACTTGGTCTCGCATCATTTAGCTACTTCCTAAATTACTATCCGCACTGCAGGTTGAGTGCTGCAAGCACGTGTATTATCATGTTTATTTCATATATTAAATATGAAAAGCAGGGAAGGACTCCACTTCATTGTCTGTCGTCATTGTTTTGTACAGACTGCACTCTTTTGTGAGTCTGAAACCCTCAGATTCAATTCTGGCCGACTGATAAATGGTAACTGGAGACCTGGTAGCATGAAAATGGAAAACTGGACTATTACTGGTTCGCTCACTGCTGTTTGTCAAGACGTAAATGAGTGTGTGTGTGGCAGATCTAAGAAGGTTTCCATTTGCTAATTACTGTAAATGTTTTGTAGCGTTCACTGCCAGGAGATAATGCTGAAATTCAATCTTGGAACTTTTATCAAATGAGATACAGCATATAGAGAGGAGGACCAAGTTTGGGACATAGCCCAGCTTTCAAAACTAGTCATGAACATGCACGGCTAAAATTAGTCCCAAATAGATGTGCCTGTTGACTGTAGAGATAAGCTTTATCTTTCAATGATGAAGACTGGAATAATATTGTCTGTGCTAAAAGCTGTTCCTTCGTCTTCAATAACTATTAAAGATCAACAAGGTAAAAACCAGAGAGACTTGACAGAAAATCTGTCAGTGAGTGGAGAATGGGCAGGGAACAAGAGAAGGTACAAGAAAAACAAGCAACTAGAAGGAAAAAACCAAGCTGTCAGTTTACATAGACAAGATGAAAGAAATTAGTGTCACTCCTGCCAACCTCTGTATTCATGCATTTTAAAAAAACACTCATTCAAAACACCCACGTAGCTCACACAGTATCTGCAGGTGGGGTTCAGTGCATGCTCTAAAACACACACACAACACAGCACACAAAAAAAGGCGCGCATGCGTGTCTACATGATGGGAACGGTCTGGTCTGCATGTCGTCATTCATCACGCTAATGTAATAAAGCCACACAGAGGAAACAGACACTGGGTCCTCTAAGGCCGTTGCACACACCCAAAGACATAAACACATCTCCTGCAATCAGTTTGTATACAATATAGCAAAACTGTGGCAAAATATAAAAGTCAGATATTTCTTTCCAGTACTTCAGTAAACAACCAATACCTTTCAATAACAGATATAATTGATAGTGGTATAGACAAAGTATTTCAACAATGCTATCCCAGATCTTCAATTGTTGTGCCTCAAATAATAGTTAAAGTGAATTAAAAAATTGAAACTGATCTCAAGTTCCAGGGTCTTGGGGTTATTTTGTGGTGGTTTGATGTAAAACAAGTTCTGCATGAAACACAGACACAGAATCCGCAAGTATTTCCAAACAAGCAATCAGTCAAATACACATAATGGGATCATATTTTTTGTTTTGTTTATGGCTGTTTATCCGGCAGCCTTTTAAAGACATGTTGTATCTCCTGCTGGTACTCTCTCAGGAGCTCAGTTTAAGCACCTCCAGCTCTTGCTTGTTATGAATTCTTCGCCTTCAGCCAGTCTGCAGCAGTGGGATGCAGCCACAATCAGGCAGAGATTTTGCTAGTCATAGTCTCCCTCTGTGCTATGATAAGTCAGCAGCTGCTTTGCTCAAGAGTTTTTTTTTTTTTAATTGTGCAATCAGAATGCACCTGTGTATATTCTGTCATCCATCCTGTTGTTTCTTTGAGGCCTCAACAAACATCATAGAGACCTCTTGCTTTTTGGGCACTTAGTGATTAAGGGATATTTTTCACTTGAAGGTATTTCACTACTGAAATACAACGCTTCCAGCAATATTCAAAAAGAAAAATGAAGCCTCTGCACTTAAATTCAGAGCCCATTTTCTAATTAAAGGTAAATGTGCCAAAGAATAAAGCCTGAAGAATTAATGTTTCTGCCTTTGGACATAATTTCTCTCGACCTACGACAGCACACATACACTTATATGTAGTTTTTGAGGTAACTAATCTGTGACATGCACTTGCATCTTGTTCGATCTCATGCACCTGTCATTTGTTTGGTCTTGAGCATTTTCATCCAGCTTTTGTCCACTTTGGCACTTCACAAATTTACTGACCAATTAGCAAGCAAGCCTTATCCCTCTGAGTGCCTGAACATTAATACCAATACCATACTAACTTCCCGAATGTACCTGTGAATGACTGCTCATTTAAAACAGAAGTCGATGATGTACTTAAAGGGGCAAATCTTTCTAATTGCCCAGAAACAACTACACTACGCATGCACTTCTTAGTCATTAATGAATAGTTTTAAATGTCACACTGGAACTTCAATCAGACTGTTTATCCTTTGAGATCTATCAATACATAACACAATATATAGCCTACTTATACAGGCTATACACAAGCCAAATAATATCCATATTACTGACTTCTTAGTCATCTAAAACAGCACAGTGAAACAAATATTAAATTATAGTTTTGTCTCCATTTGACTTGTAGTTTATTGCATTGGCGTATAAAACTCTTCAGCAGGCACTGTGACATGTCACATTCACGCTACGTGAAAGGGAGCCCAGTCTCAGGGATGACTGCATCCCAGCTGGACACGGACAGGATGGAATATAGGAGGAGGAGGAGTTCCAGCCTCCTGTGCTGCAGCTGAATAATTCAGATGACATCTTCACCTCAGGCAAGAATATGAGCCAGTCCTTCAGCTTTGAAGCTTTGAATGCCGTGCATATTCAGTCACTGGTACATCAGGATAATTTGAACTGAGTGAAATCCTCATTGTCACTGAAGGACAGGTGTGAGATACATGTTTAAGTACTGATTGTGCACTAAAGGAGAAACAAAGAGGAATGAATCTTATGCGCTTATTCACGTTTTTCATGAACATTCAGTCTCCCTGTGTGATGAGTCTCTGAGTAGATTTTTGTATTCAAGAGTGCCGTGTGGCTATCAGATAGCCATTTTCTCTGAAACCTAGCATAATTTTCGATGTTAAGTCCAGATAAGCTTCTTTACATGTGTTTTGTTTTGTTCTTTTGTCCTTTTTGCTGTTGTCAGGGCTTAAGCACATGTCTGTGCTGTAAGTTGCTCGGATTGGATTGGAAGTCAAATGTTGGGGTCTGTTTAAGCAGCAGCTTATTTGTAACCTATCAGTAACAAGGATGCCTTGAAAAATCAATATAACGAGGGATGCAGTCAGAAAGTTTCCATAGAGACTGAAAATGAATCCTTGGTCTTCAGCAGCCACAGTTCACCAAATCCTGTGTTCTTCTACTGTACCTCTGATTTCCACATAGCAGCCAATGTTCCCTTTTTGTGAAACATTATGCTGTTTAACAATATAAATAACAATAAGTGACTTTAATTTTATATAAAATGCTCCTGCTGTACCTGATTTCTCAGTAAAGGTGTCAGGCAACCCCCTTCTTCATTCTCTCTCCATGTCTCTGTCTTGTTTTCATGCATCGATTTGAAAGACTCTATTTCTACAGGCTGTCTCAGACTCCTGGACTCTTTAGATCAATGATGAAAGCAAGATTCAATCAAATGACCCTGGAACAAATTGAGCCTGCTGGCTTGAGTCCCGTAATTTAGCCCTGCACTGAGACCTAGATCCTTTGGTCATGCTGTTTTTAATTGTTATTTTAACATGATCCATGCATGCAATTCATCCAGGCCAGTGAGATAGCAGGTTATTGATAAAAAGCAAAATACTTAAGTTGTACAAAATGGCTTGGGAAGTTCTGGTTTACCTCAATGCTGGCTTCTTGCCAATAAACTCTCTTGACCTGGAAGTGTCAAGAGGAAGTGAACGTCTCTGCAGATTAGTTTAAGATGTTGTCTCTTACACCAATGGGGATTTCATCTGTGCAGTCTCAGTACATGGAACAGAGTTGAGCTTAACCTTTTATCACTTCTACATAAGGACCATGATGTGTCATGTTACTCAAATGGGCATAAATACTAATATTTAGTCCCATTCTTTATGGCGCTTTACTCTCATTATCACATTGTTGTCTTAACATAGTAAAATGGCTGTTCTTTGTCTTCATTTTAAATCATCTGACCTTTTTACATTGCATGTATGGATCATCTTCTTTCTGGTTTATATGTACAATAATAATGAGAATAGCATATCGTAGCCAGAGTGCAAATTATACAATGACAATTGGGGGGGTCAACATTTTCTAGAGATGACAAAAATGACAATTTGTACCTTCTTTAGTGGGGTCGAAGTTGTAATTGGGGGGGGTCAAACCCCCCCAAACCCCCCCCGTAATTCGCACTATGATCGTAGCACTATACAATTGAAAAACTGAAACGTAACACACATTAACTCCACTTTGACCAGAGGCGGTACTAACTGCTGTGCACCAGGCACTGCTTATTTTCATTATATTAATGTCGCTTTGCTGAACTAACAGTTCTTATCTGCAGCTGCATGTGGCTTCTTTCCTCAGCTTTCCTTTAAATAAACCTTTATCTCTGTCTCTCAGGCAACCTTCCTACTTTGCTCTCAAGTTGGTTCAATTAATTTTTATTTACACAGCACCAGTTCACAGCAAAAGTAAAGTCAACAATTGACCGAATTAAAGTATTATCACCTTCATTTGGATGATGGGGTTTTGGATCTAAAACTGCCTGAGGTTTTAAAGGTTTAGGCATGAAAAACTTCGATGCACTTAATAGTTTTGATGCAGGGTGATGACGGGTGTACCATCAACCCTACTGAACCCTAGTGAGATTTTTATAGAGGAGACGTTTACTGCAAAGTAACTTTATGATACGCTATTTTTGATGGTTAATTTTTTAAAAAGGAAAAAGAAGGCATCCTTTAATCTGTAAATTGTGCTGTAACAATCAGCACGTGTTCATGTCTACATCTGTGGACCTTAATAAAAATTCTACTTAACTCTATTCAGCAGCCTTTATTTTGAAGACACGTGTGTGTGGCACAAATTGAATACAGGAAACTGAAGGGATTAGCTGTCAGAGATGATTTGCTTTTTACATCTTCATCATGTATCTCATCAAGTAAATTCACATTAGCAGCAGGCTGAAATGCTTATTACTCTATAATGAGAAAATTAAGATGTCAGGTAAATTAAAAAACAGGTTTTTCAAGTTGTGCGGGGTGATGATAGCTTTGCAAAGCACTTGTAAACATATGTTGTCACTTAGAAAAGTGTTGTTGAAAAAAAAGAAAAGTGTTGTTCTGCTTAGTTGAGGTGTTCAGTATTAAAGGCACTCTGTGTAGAGATACCACTTCTGACCAAATGGGGGCAGCATTTCATAAGAAAGCTCATATGTCAGGCCTTGGGATAAGACACATCAAAGCACATAGTAGCACACCTACATGATCTGATCAGCTACTCTGTCACGGCTGGTCTCCAAACTACTTTTGTTAACAAAACACATGCGGGAAATAAGGTGTAACCACATACAAAGAACAAGTTGTTTTTTCTTAAAAGGGGACTGAGGGAGGAGGAAACAGAATACCTGACAGAAAACATGGATTAATCATTTAAGCGCCAAGTCACAAAATTGCAACAAGCAACATTGCTGAATAAAACAGGCTGTATCTATGAATGCGATGCCGAATTTTGTTATTACTTTTCACCAGGAGATGGCGGACATGTGTGCCTGTAATCTGAGAACCATTTTTGGTGGTGGCGCTGTACAAAGTTTTAGCATAAAATGAGTTTGAAAAACACCCTCCGGCGCAGAGACGGGCGGCGCAGCAGTGGTAGAAATGCAGAGCATACCATTTCTACCACTATGTCAAGAGGCCTGGTTTATAACTGTCGTAATGGTATTTTATTTTATTCCATTACGAACTATGTTGAGCAAAAACAGAAAGTGGTCAGATGACTATGTACAATATGGAATCACATGTATAATGGAATGTGATGGGAGTCAACGTCCTATCTGCATGATTTACAATGCCAAGTTAAGCAATTCTAGTCCAGCACCGGCAAAACTAAAGGAACACTTTCTTAAGCTGCATGGAGATGGGGAATAATAAAACACAAGGCTTGCTGAATTCAAGGTAAAGAGAGCCAGATTCGATGAAAAGGCTACTCTGCCTGCTCTTGGCTTTGCACCCATCAACAAACCGATAGGCTCCAGCAACCCTCGTGACCCTAGTGAGGATAAAGCAAGGTTCAGAAAATAAATGATAAATACAATAAATTATAAGTAAGGTATGTAATTCATCCAGTTCATGCATTGTACTGGTTTTGTTCTTTGAACACTGTGATGTTAATGCACAGTTCATTTTGTGCACCAGTAAAACATATACCTATGTCTTAAGGGTTCAGTGAATATGCACATGAAACTGGTATGGTTCAGTTCCTCCAACAAGGTTAAAAACTGCTGCACTAGATGTAAAAGAAACTCTGTTTACGTGAAATGCTGCAGTCAAAAAAGATGAGAAAATATTATAAACATGTGTTGACAGTATTTATCTAATTATACCAAAACCCAGAAGGAGCGGACGCAAGTTCCACACTTTGGGTTTAGCATCATTTTCTTGTAATAAGATTAAAACCAGCCACCTTACCTGTCAACATGTTGATGGGCTGACCCATTAGCACTAAGTTGTATACAGCGCATGATCACATAAGTTTTCAGTACTCATTTAAATGATTATCATGTACATGTTTTGTTAACGTGTCTAAGATTGTTTTGATGCTCTTGTGTTGACAATAAATACCAGAAAGACTGATACACATATAAAAGCCTCCCAAAATACTCAAACTGCCTCTGAAATCATATTTTTGCCACACACATTGATGCACACACTCATAGTCTCACATTCTCACACTGGAAGCAATAGCAGCTGTACGCCATCGGTCTCAGTTGTATCTTTTAATGATATGAAACTTTGACCTGTAAAATCCTCACTCACAGACATCCACTTACAGCTCTGTTAGCGTTTCTATTTGCACACGGTGTGTTGAGACAGCTCCACTGTGCTGTTTGATGGAATTAAATGATGGGGCTACATTAGCTGGCTCTCAATTGAGCACCATAATTGTCCATTACTGTGTTGGACTGACGTGGAGTGTCTGCAGTTTTTGTGAACCACAGATGGCGAACGCATGCTGACGATTGCAGAGCCTCCTTTTACTGTGACTATTCAATAGCAATGGGACTAGTGATGCTTGAATTACATGGAATATTTTGTTGAAGCTGGTATGCTTTTGGATTAACACCACAAGAAGTTACAGCGTTTTTTCCCTCTCCAAGGTGTCGTGTGATGATGCTTGGGCGGTGAATGTTTTGATACCATCTGAGCGGCTCTAGCTTTCTGTGCTGAGTGCACTCACACCCAAACAATTAAACCTTATAAAGGGGCTAAAAATATATATATTCCTTTAGCTGTAGCTTATTGCTTATTAGTTTATTGATTTGTGGAAGCTCAAGTGTAATATCCTCTGAGTGTTTCTCTCACAGATGGTCTGATCCTAATAAGTCTAACTAATGAACCAGATGCCACTTTGCTGCCTGATATGTTGTCCTATGAGGGTCTCTGGAAGGAATCTGGACACATTTTTAATTGACATCAGTGACAGAAATGAGCACACATGAAATCCGACTTAATGTGAAATTGCTTGACATGTATGTATGTATGTATGTATATGTATATATATATATATATATATATATATATATATATATATATAGATATATAGATATATATATATATATATATATATATATATATATATATATATATATATCTATATATATATATATATATATATATATATATATATATATATATATATATATAAACATTCAGGCTGATAACGATGTGGCTTTAATGGATAGCTGAAGGGCTGAAGGGGTTTTATTTACTGTGCCTGAGGAAAAGGATGAGTTTATAAGGGAGGTTGGACTGCATTTGGAACATTTTTTTTAATTAGAAAAGCTTTTTTAGATGCTTCATCTTTACCTTATGAATAGTCCTGGTAGGACATTACAGCTCGATACAGTTGGAGCATGAACAAATCACGAAGAGGGCTGAAGCTCCTTAAAAGTTATCTCTGACTTGAAATATATATATATATTCAGTTTGATGCTCCTCAGTTTTTACTTTATTTAGCTTCGGGGTGTCATTTGATGATGGATGCAGAGTAAACCATCTGTTATCTATTTGCAGTCGTGTGTATAACGAGACATCTTGAGCATTTTGTCTGTTTGTCTCTTGGCTGCCATCCTCCGGCTCTCTGCTCGTCTCATTCTCCTTGTCAGTTGGTTTCTTCGTGTCTATTCTCAGTCTGTCTGTGTGTTCCCTTGCCATCTATTTGACTCATGGCAGCTAAGGATATTAGGACTTCAACATCAAGCCACGCTTTTATTACTTACATGTATCACTTAGACTGCAAAATGGCAAGTGCAGTAGGTTCAGAATTTAATGGAACCAGTTGTTGTGGTGACATTTAACCCAGTTGCTGTGTGGTATAGCTGTATCTTACTCTAAACGGCCCTTTACAAAGTTTAGCCATTAAAAGTGCCCAAGCAGGCATCCATTTTCTGTCTCAATATCCTCCCCAGGAGGTATGTAGTCCAGTAGAGGGCGGCATAGACAACTGAGATGTTTGGAGTAGACAAATGGAAAACTGAAGCTCTTCTTTTCTCTTGCAGGGCAAAAGTGTTCCGAGGAAAGAAGGTCCTTGGAGATCACGACATCAAAGTGGAGCAGGTATCATTTTGATTTTTATAGATGTAATGCATCAGAATAATTTACACAGGACTAAAAGGGTTCAGAAAAGAGATTGGACAGATTAAAGTGAATCGACACCCTTTTCTGTGTTATCAAAACATCATTAGATATCCTGGACCCTTAGAAGATAAGTTTGAATCATTCCAGTCAACACTGGTTACATCTTCTTTATATGACAAGTAGATCCGTCTGATACAGATGTTTTTTTTTTAATCAATATTAATTCAAAGTATCTTCATTTTCTTGAAACCATTTTGGCCAAAAAAGTGCATATTTTACCAACCTGTAGTCATTCCTAACGTAAAAAAAAAAAAAAAAACGTACATTTTGTCAAAGCATCTGATCTCTCTTACATAAGCAGAAATAACATTTGACATGTGGCACTCTGCTCCAAGCGTATGCCAGTTAGGGAATGCTCTGACATCCCTCTGGAGTGTTTACTTTCTAACAAGAAGAACAAATCAACAAAATAATCTTAAAGGGACATTAGGAGAGCTCACATAAATGATAACTCTGGCACTGGACAGCAAATGAACATACCAGCACTCGTTTACATGAGATAATTTCTCAGTTTCATCTTGAATGATCTGGAAACTTTCTCCGTCCTCTTTTCTTCCTTTACCCTGCTGGTCTTCAGCAGGAGGGTCCCCCCTTAAGAGTCAGGACCTGCTCAAGGTTTATTACCTCTGGGTCTCTGGAAACTGCTGAGAGATCATTTGTAATGTAACAGACTCAATATTAAAAAAAAAAGTTTAATTTAATTCAATTGAACTGAAACTTCACTGATGCTGCTCGTCTGCCGTTTTCGATATTTTGTCATGGTGAAAGAAAATGGATGCATGATGTCAGAAGAAATGTATGAAAAGCGTGAATTGTGTTGGTCTCATGCTCAGCATGTGACTTTTTAGATCCTTAAGAGAGCTCTTTAAGAAACTAAAAACCTAAGGTTTGGCATGCAGTACATGCTTTAAAAAAAAGAAAGTACTGGAGTGAAGAAGACACCAAAGAGGATGATCACAGGATCTTTCCTTGGTGAAGAAAAATCCCTTTACAGCATAAACAGAAGTCAAGAGTACTGTGGAGAAGAGAAGCATATTATTGGCAAAATCTACAATCAAGAGACACCTTCATGAATGTAAAAACAGAGTTTACAAGAATAGGTTTGATTTTGCCAGAAAACATTAAAAAAGGAAAAAAAAAAAATGTTCTGGAATCAGATTCTTTGGGGAGATTAAACAGAGATAAACTTAGATTAGAATGCTAGGAAGAGACAGGTATGGAGAAGGGAAGGAACGGCGCAAGATCCAAAGCACAACGCATCATGTTTCCAACATGCTGGAGGTCAGTGTTGTGGCATGTGCATGCATGGCTGCTAAGGGAAAGATGAATTCTGGGATGTACAGGACGATGCCCTCTGCTCTTATTCAGCTAAATGCTACAAAACCAATAGGATGGCACTTCACGGTGCAGAAACATCCTGTGAAAGCAACACAATATTTTTCAACAGCCAACTTCCATGTTTTCAGTTTTTACTCATCGCTTTCTGCTTTACCTCATTTATCCACTCTCGTCTGGGGGAAACGCAGTTTGTTGGTGTGATGCGAAATACAGGGTAGGACAGAAACAGGTGAACCGCTGTGCCGACCCCTAAAGGGAAAAAAAGTTATGTTCAGACAATAAAACTTAAAATAAAATATCATTTTATTTTCATTTGAAGGGAATATTTGATTACTATTATGAAATGCTGTCCAGCTTACCGACAGACAAAAACTCAAAAGTAACTTTGGATTTCCATCCCCGTTGTCTCTTGTGACAGCTGCATATCACTTTAAAGCAGTATGTCACACAGCTTCAGTGGACTTCAGGGGAGAAAACAATAGAGTGACTGAGCTCCAGAAGTTGAGCTGAGAGCCAAAGTAATCGAGGTCATTCTTTGAACATTTACATTTTTCATCTTCAGTAAACATTTCTTTAGTGCTCTTACTGAGTAACCATGTATAAATGTGTGGCCGGACTTTAACCAAAACCACTTGTACTTCAAAGTAGAATTATGTCTGACTACATGCTCTGCTTACCGTTCCCATACGCTCTGTTTACACCATGTGATATATTGGTTTCATATTGGTTTAACCGGACTAACCAGCAAACCATTTTGGCAATGCTTGGTTTCTTCACTTAAGACGACGATTCTCAGGGGTTTCACACAAAACAGTTTCACACCTAATAGATGTTAAATAACAGCCTCAAGCCTGACCACAGAAATGAAACATACACAAGGCGAGACAGAAGTCGTCAGCTATGAGTCACAAAGAAAACCTCACTGTGTCTTGTACCACACCAAAGAGCAGCAACTCTCATTATTTACTAGAGTTACTGCTCACTCTATATGTGCAATAAAGTGTATTAAGAGTATGAAGATAAATAGGAGCTGCAAAAGTGTCTGATGTGCTAAAGCGTTTTTACCCATCTATTTTTACTGCCTCTGTGAAAAGACATTTGCTCGAGGAAAAATGGATTCGGCAGTAACTGTGATCTCAGTTTGAATCATTACCTCAAATCATTAAAAGTCCAATTGGCCTGCCCCGACAGTGGCTGTCATTTTGTTGTAGAGCATATTTCAAAGATGATTTAAATCAGATTTTCTGCTTTTTGTAGATGAGTTTTTTTTTTTATATTGAAAGCAATGTTTGTAATTTGTGTAACTTACCATCTGATTTATCTACATGATTTACAGAAACCATTTAAACTTGCCCTTGCTTTGTCTTTCTTTCTTCAGGCCGAGTTCTCAGAGATCAACCTCATTGCACATTCAAATGGAACCTGTAACGTGGACATGCAGGTCATCAGGGGCGGCACCAAAGTGGTCAGGTCGGCCCCACACACTTGCTCACATGCACATAATTATTACCATCTGTGGCTGGTTAAACATTTGTTGAAAAAAAAACATTTTTTTTTTTTTTTTGGGTTCTTTTTAATTCCCAACTGTTAGTTATGACTCAGGCAGGAAGACTCTTAAAATGCAGAAAAAATAGTTTCCAGTTCATGAACAATTAAAAACTAATGCTTAAAAACTAAGACATATGAATATACGTAGTATCAGTCTCTGAGATAACCCAAGATCATTGTTTCCTGAGGAAACAGTGACTGTTTGTTTGTTTTAATGAAGCCTATTTTTTTATCCATGTGATCTACACGCTCAGAATGTAACTATTAACTACTTGAGTTGATTTAAATCCTATGACCTCAGACGTTCCCCAGACTAAAGGCACAAAGTCTTGGATTTCATCCTTGTGAAAAAAGCATTTAAAAAAAAAAAACATTCATTTTATTGGTACAGCAAAAACCATAATTGTTCTCCCCTTAAGTTACGTATTATTTCAAAATGCAACCAATCAAACCTCAATTATTAATGTAACCATGCTCCAAAACCGACCCTCAAAGTTAGTACTTACTAAAATGCTACTATTTTAGAAGACATTCGGCCCTCCTGAATGTAAGAACATCCCTTTTAGCATCAGTCTCAAAATCCCAGAAAAGTGCTGCTTTGCTAAATTTCTGTTAATAACGATCCATAGACCTCTGTGTTCTATCAGATGGATGGATGGATGGATGGATGGATGGATGAATGGATGGATGGATGTGTTTACTCCAAGTGCGGCTCAGTGGAAAAAGGGCAGAGGCGTAGGACCACACCCATTACCCACAGTTCAGCACAGCAGATCAGCATATAGACATGAATCTTCTCTTAACCAGACGATCACAAAAACACACTGACACACCACAAACCACACTGACACAGACACCGGTGTCCTGAGCAGAGACTGGCAGCAATTAAGTGAGACTTGAACTCCCACTGCTCAGCAACAAACAGAACCAACAGGAAATGAAGACGGCGGCTTTAGTCACAATCAGTACCTCTGTTCTGTAATTATTCTTTATGAGAGGTTGGTCTGCACATGCTCACACACACAAACACAGTGAACAGGGCCAGTTGCTGGAGATAAGTGGAGTGAGGCGAGCTTTGATTCGAACAAAGAGAGGATAATTCACACTTATCTGTCCTGAAGAAATCAAGGCAGATAAGTACAGATTTCACAGCAGATTTATTATTTTATGACCTGTGATCCGAGCTTCTCACAGACCTCCAAAGATGCATCGTGGCCTCGTCGTCTCCTAAACATGAGCTCACTGTGAAGAAAACCGCTGAAATCACAGCATAAACATCAGTCTGTTGTGTCTGACTTCAGTGCAGGGTTTTGAGACTGGAACACTCCTTACTATCTACAGTTGTCTCAGTAATTACAAGTTCCATCGATTTCATGTCACAACAGTGATTTGCTAAGTGCTACAGGACAGCACGTTGCTTAGTAACCTCCGTCCCATCTGTCAATAAGCAATCTACAACCTTGCTGCCTTTTCTTTTGTTTAGAATATATCAAATAAACAGATGATAAATCAAGAGAAATAAGGTGGGGATATCTTTATTGTATTATGGTAGGCAATGAATACGTTTAGCAACATCTTAGCTGCACAGATCTACTGCTGGAGGAGAGCAACACCTTAAAAGAGCTGGTGGATCAGTGAGGACAGCATGAACTTTCTTCAAGGTCCTCAGATAATATAGGTCATCCAGATTGTTTAAGATCACAGCTGTGACCTAGCCACATACTTGCATGAAAACAAGAAAAATTATGACTGTTATATGTTATTTTTTTTTTTTTTTTTTAAATATGGAGTTTGTGATAAAAATACAGACAGTGATGCACACAAAGCATTAATGTGTGGCTCAAAGGTCAGCTTGTCATCAGTGTAATGTGCCCAGGTTTTTATGACCTCGACCTTGACAGTCATATACCACGGAGCAGACGACTGCAGGAGTCTTCCCAAGATCTGCAATTATCTCTTTGGTTTTGGCAGCGTTGATGTTTAAAAAAGAAGACTTGCGCCACTCTAAGAAGTATGCCACCTCAGTGCCACGGTCAGGACTGTCACGGCTCACCAGGGATAGCAGAGTCATCAGCAAACTTCATTATGTGATGCCCTGCATATTGGCTCTGGCGAGCATTAGTATAAGAAACAAATAAAAGCAGTAATAAAATACAGCCCTCAGGCAATCCACGTCATGATAAAAGAACATTTGATAAAACACCGTCGACCTTCGCATGCTACGACCCTGTCCGTTAAAAATATCCAGCAGCCAGCATAATGGGATATAACCAACATGTTGAGTGGTTTTTAATCTTTGAACTAAAATTTCAAGCTGAATGCTATTAATCAGCCAATGACAATACATTAACAGCAGAATATATCCAGTTTGACTTGTCAGTGAGGAAGAGACACTGACTGAAGGAACCTAAAAGATGGTGTACTTTATTTTTCACAGGATTGTAAAATGAACTCAATATATCACTGGATATTGCTGATTAAAAGAAAATATTCTTAGTTCATGTAGGTAAAAAAAAGATCATTTAAATAAGTGACTTTCCACCTCTTTCGAGTCTTTCTTTTTTCAGTTTTTTCTTTTTTAAATACAGTTCAGTGCAAAATCCAAAGTGAGAGCCTAATGGGTGAACTGCTGCGTTATTAGGGATAACAGCCACATTAATAGATGTGTCCTCTCCACCAGCCTTTTCACTTTCTTTGGGTGTCTGATTAGTATTCTTTGTGCATGAAGAGCTGTTGTTGGTCGCACTGCACCAGAGGTTTTTTTTTTTTTTTTTTTTTTTCCCAGTCATCTCGTTTCTCAACCTGCTTTCTTTTTCCTCTCTGCTTTTCCTCACATTCCAACATTTTCACACCCACACAAAGTAACCACAGGGAAAAAAAACAGGAATCAAGCGTCATCATCGTTAACCTTCCACTGATATGAGTGTGCATTGTGCTGTTAACCCGTTGTTGAAAAGTAGCGTTTCCAACTCCATTGTTGTAATGTCTAAAGCTATTTATTTTATTTTAAGATAGAGAATGAATACTTAAAATTACACAATAAATCACAGAACCTTCTACCACTGCTATGTGGCATTTATCCTCATTTTTTAATTATGCAGATTCATCCTTCATTCTCTGTCAGTGGTTGAGCACCTGATTCCCCTGAACTGCAATCCTTGTTACTGCTGCCTTTGATTTTTGCTTCCTCAGTGACACATGTCACCAGCAGCCTAGTTTCACCCTCCAATAAGGTCACCCGACAAGACAAAAAGTCTCTGCCATCCCCCATCCCCTCCAGCTAATGGCAAAAACCCAAATTTAGCTTTTATTCTCATATTGTGTTAAAGCAAGGTCAGATTTATATGTCAAGACTATTTACTTGTAATTGTTAGCCGTGTCTAATGAACAAAGCAGTTGCTTTGTTCAATAAATCATGCATGGACATTAAATGTGTCTCAGCAGCACAAAAGAAGCTAAATCAGTGAATGAAAGTAGTTTATTTATGCTGGTTAAAGACAATATTGAGACTGAGGGCTGAGGGCTGATTTTAGCATCTTTCCTATAAGATATACACCTGTTATTGTCTAACAATGAAAGCTTTTTCAGAGTTTATAATTTTCCTGAAGCATGAAAGATTATCTGTCATTCTGTTCAAGAATCACTCCTTAAAGGCACACTATGTAACGCTACCGCTCCAGATGAGATGGAGGCAACAAATCACAGGAAGTTTTATATGTCAGCCTCTGGCATAAGACATCAACAGAAGACGTCATGAGCCTCGTGAAACAAAAAATAAGGAAAGTAGACGAACCTAAGCATCACCGTGTCCCAGCTTTTTTTATAATATTTTGCTGCCATCAAATTTGAAATGACTTTTTATTTCTTATTTTTTTTTATTTTATTTAGATAGTGTGTTCTATTGAGAGTAAAGTATATGTTTATTATATTTTAAAATCAATTTTGATTTACATTTTACACGGATTTCCAACTTTTTCAGAAATTGGGGTTGTTCTTTATTCCAGAGTAAATAATAACATGACCAAACTCTTTTGCATAAATGTTGCGGTTCCGTTGACAAACTTGCATGTAAGTGCAATGTAAGTGTACTAAAACAATTTATTCTTCTCATTCAAGGTCATTCAGGCCTGACTTTGTCTTGGTACGCCAGCACGCCTTCAGCATGGCCCAAAATGAAGATTTTAGGAACTTGATTATTGGCCTTCAGTATGCAGGAGTCCCTTCAGTCAACTCTCTGGAGTCCATCTACAACCTCTGTGACAAACCTTGGGCTGTAAGTGATCACTGCAGGACTCCAGTATTTTCTTCACAGGAGGTACCAGAGACGTGGTCTTGGAGGAGACAATGCACAGTTCTGACTTTAATAACTACTTAATTAAACATGTGACATGTGATAAACTATGTCTGGATTGCAGTAGCTTCACTGTTTACTTCACGTTTCCTTTTCTGCTCTTCTGTTTTTTTCTGTTCTTTTCTCTTCCAGTTTTCTCAGCTGATTACTAATCAGAAGCGCTTTGGTTCTGATAAGTTTCCTCTCATCGATCAGACTTTCTACCCCAACTACAAAGACATGGTATGTTTATTTTTCATTTTTTCTCTATGCATCTTATGACTCTGAAAAAAACGACTGAAAAAAAATGTATCCACTTGAGATTTAAAACCCCAAATAAAAAAATATATATAACAGTGCCTTCAGTAAAGTTAATTTACGTCTCTGTTGGACGCATCAATGCAGGAAATTACATTGAGATTTTAGAGCAAAGAAAGACATCTTGGTGTCATATTTTCCAGGGCACCTTTTCAGAGACATTCTGCACACATTTCAAAGGAATGACTGAGGAAGAAAAGGACATGCATGGTCCTGGCTGCAGTGCTGACTTGAGAATAACTGAATAATACAGTTGAATAATACAAAAGACCAAAGAACAACAACCTTGTACCATTGGAGACAACTTCTAGTGTATTTGGCGGAAAAAAAACAGGACAGAAAAACAGCAGAAAAGCTTCCATACTTGGTATCTTCAGTGGCAGAACTACTTTTAAGTGTAATAGGAAGAAACTGCAGCTTAATGAAGTGGTAAAAGCTTTACTGTACTGCATGTCTACTGCAGGAATGGATGTAAATGAACAAATTCAATGAAGCTGATGAAACAAAAGATTAAATATCTTGGCTTCATACTGTCTGCAACAAAATAAGAAATGTAATGTAAATAATGATAATTATACTTTTTTAAAATTTGTGGTTGTGTTAACATTGGTGTGTATTAGATGTGATGTATAACTGTTAAATAAACTTTCAGTATGTTAGTCATGAGAAAGGTAAATGTTCTCAATTTTCTAATAATTTTAATTTGACTTCAGTATTAAAGAAATATAATATTGAAATATGAAATATACACTGCTTTTATTAACAGATGTGCATAAATTACATTGCCTTGTTAAAATAGTTCTGTGAAAAACTAAAATAAGTCTTCAAAAAACAAAAAGAAGCTTTAACTCAAGTCCCATATGAATTCTTATGGTGGTGGATTTCTGCAGCTGAAGGAAAACAACAAAGAGGCAGTGACACACATTTCCACTGAGACATTTTATATACAATCTTTTTTGGTACATGGAGATAGAAAACTCTATTTAGACAGAATCAGAGACATAAATACAAACTCAAACAATTCTTTCCGTATAAAACAAAGATGAAATTGCTTAACACGTCACTAAAGCCATACAATTACTATGCATTATTATCCTGCCTTTTATAAAATTGCTTGTAAAAAAAAAAAAAAAAAAAAAAAAGAAGTAAATTTTAAATAGACAGCATTCTACCAATGTATCTTGCTGCCGTAAATGTAAATATTCCAATATTGAGAAAAACTCATATGACTTGTTTGATAGCAAGTGATGATGCATTTTAATCTGTATGAATTCAGTCAAGTCGCCCAGTAAAAAAAACATGGGTCACTTCAGGTCTTTTAATAAATGAATATTTATATTGAACAATGCTTTAATCATTCGTTACGTAGCTGAAGAGAACAATTCATTTCCAGTTTTAAGTAGTTAAAAAAAAAGTGACCTTGCCCTGTTACATCATTTCCTCTTAAGAGAGGAGGCTTGGCTTCTACCGGTGGCAATGCTGTTGTTAAAGCGCTGTATTAGATTTTTGGCACAGGAAATGGTACTGAGCTCATCCAAGGAGACTAAACTCACATAAAGCACAAGACAAGAATCTCTATGCTATACGAAAAGATCTGGTTAAAATGTTAAATCCAGCTGATATACAATATTTACAGTCTCATAACTTTGAGATGAACCTGTCACTATTTAGATGTAAAAGATTTATGCCTGTACATGATGAATCAGGCCAGAATTCATTTGAAAATGTCTGGTGTTGCTTTTCTCTGTGTACGTGTGCAGAGTTCAAAGGTTTTGGGCACTGGAGATGCTTAGTTTCTATCACACAACGATACCATTACCGGCTCCAAATTAGTTTTGCAGCACAGCCATTAGCAAGGTGAGAAAAACCAAATGTAAAGAACATGGAGTCCTGCCACAGATGGTTTACACGAAGATAGGATTACACGAGGAGAAAAAATATATCGTAACAATATAATTATTTTATTCTTCTAATGATTTTTTCTTCTTCTCTGCTTTCTGCACTTTGTCTGAATTTCAAGGATAAATTAAAAGAAACCATTCCTGGCCCTATTGTTGAATTCATCTTTAGCTTAAGTGCCTAAAACCCATGGTGCTGTATATGCAGAGTCATTTTATGTGCAATCAGCAATTATGTATTATTCAGTAAAGGAAACATTCAACACCAGGAATTTATGGGAAAACTCCAGCAGTGCTGCTGCAGCAGTCAGCATATACAATGCCACACTTTGCAATACAAGAATGTGGCAGAAGTTGTTTTGTTGAACAGCAGCTGTTCAACAATCTTGTGCATCTTTCAGGAAATTCATTTTTGTCTATCCTATTCATCATAATCAATTTTGAGGTCTTTTATATTTATGGAAGGGAACATCAGGCAAAACATTCAGTCTGGAGTGAATAATTTGTGCATGCGCATGTTTTCCTGCTGCTCTGACTCTGCAATAGCCGGTAAAATTGAATGTGTGAGTGTGTGAAAAAGGGTCAGAGGAACGCTGCAAGCTCCAGCAATTTAAATATCATTCTTGTGGCAACCACCTGAACTTTGCTGGGGAAAAAAAAAGGCTCAGTAAGTTTTTTTTTTTTAACTTAGTTCTAAAAATCTGACGATTTTTCAATATCAATTGCTAGTTTGCATGTCAAACCTGATGTACATAACAAGATGGAGGTTTTTTTTTTTCTCTCATGTATACTCATATAGAGTCATATGAAGTAAGGAGATCTCAGAACAACAGGTCATGGGTCAGTGATGTCCAAGAAGTCTTTCTCAGGTGGAGGCCCACCCCTGTACCAGCTACAGGTGGTGTCTGAGCGGCGGATACAAGCGTACTGCCGAGCCTGCTCCCCGTTTAGACTGTTATCCAGGAGCCAGTCCGTCCACAAACACTCGTTCTCTCCTGTAGACCCACATGGCACCGTGTAACAGGTGTTGATCTGACAAAAGAATAATCCATTTATAGTTTTTTTCATTTTATTCTTTGGTGCCTGAGTTGGCTTCCCCCTGTGTTGCCAATAATTGTTTTAGATTAGATTAGAAAAAAATAGGTTAAAAAAAAAAACAGTACTAGCAAACACAGTCTACTTTCAATAAAGGCCAGCAGAGCCAAAAAAAAAAAAAAAAAAAAGGTTTACCAAAATAGAGAAAATCTTTGAGACAGAACAAGAGAAGCAGCTGAGACACCTCTGAGGCGAATGTGAGAAACATAAATAATGTAAAAGCAAAGAAGAGGGAACAGGTGTACTTACTCTGCATTCGCAGCCCATCTGGTATCTGTAATTGAGGTTCTTCTTTTGTGATAGTGATAAGTTGTCCCATGATTCCACGAGGTCACACTGGCCAATAGAAATCCTGCCGTCGCTCCACATACTCCCTGATCAGAAGGCATCACAGAAACAGCATTTAATCTTATTTAAGAAAAAGAAGTTGCTGAAAAATCCAGATGGCACGACATCAGACATCAATCCACTGCTGTTGGAAGTCATTTTGACAAATATATCTATGCCAGTTATGAGTTAGTTAAAGACATAACAGTGAAATAAGATCAACTACCCGTTGACGCTGCTTCATCCCATCTTCAATCTTAACGTTAAGCTAAAATAACCCTGCTGTTGACAGTCAGGCAACTTTCCTCTCTACTGTATATTCCCACTATTCTCGATGTACCCTTTTTTTTTTCCTGTTGAAGGGGAAAGTGTAAATGACAGGCAGTACATACTGTACCTGAGAGCAGATACCCCGCTTTATTGTTGGAATCCAGCTTGACTCCACACAGTGAGGAGAAAACTGGAGTGTACACATACTGGATGTCCTTGGCCCTGTCAAAACCTTTGAACATCTGGGGACAAACAAAAACGAAAAACATGCAGGAATAGGAGAAAGGTTTCAAGTTCTAATCATGAATGAGCCTGGATATGATGTTAATTCAGTTCAGTACAAACGAGTAAATGTTCGTTCCTAAATATTTAACATTCAGGGTTTTATGGAGTAACTCCAGAATGTTGACATCTGCACTGCCGTCCACAGAACTCACCTTGATCATTTTGATCTCATATTGGATCATCTTCATGTATGGCGAGGAGCTGTTGCTAGGTGACACAATCTTTTCTCCAGAGATCTTTGCCCTTATCACTGTGACGAGAAGACGCAGAACAACAGGAGGGTTAAGATCCACTGATTTGGCAAATAAATGGAAAAAGACACAGATTACATGTCAGAGACAATGGAAAACATCCTGAAGTAGGAGATTTCAATGGATGGATTGATGAACATATAGAGAGCTTTGTGTCCCTTCCCCTCCCTGTCACTGTGTCACTCCTCTTCCTCCCCACACAGACGGTGTCGTAGCCTCTCAGTAGTGATACAGGATGTGTCTCTCTTCTCCTCTGGGAGCAAATTCAAAACCCTCATGGAATAACAATTAGCTCACTACTCGCTCACTCCTTTGCAGCTCCACACATCCACATATAGCGCACGTAAAGACATTTTTATTTTATTCCAGCTGGAAGATAATGTGCAATCAAAGCGTTGCCCAATTAAATAAAGGAAAAATCCAATATTACTGACTTAATTGCAAAAAATGACTTTTCCCCTTCCACCAAATTCATGCAGTCTGCAATTTTAAATAATTGTTGACTGGCAAACTAATTTCATCCACCACTGCACAACACTGGTGGATCTAAATCAACTGAGTTTACTATTATGGCTCTCATGAGTGATCTCCACAGACAGAGAGTCATGCCAAAAAGCTGCAATAAAGAGGTAAACGCCCTCCACCGGTTATATTCTAACACCACTTGTCATCCTTAACAAGGCACACCAGTTCAGCTTATTTATATCTCTGTTATAAAAGCTTTTTAACATGTCTGTCAGATGTGGGTGTTAGCATGTAACTTATTTTTTTCAACTGTAACATAAACGTGTTCTCGTGCTGTTGAGTATGCGTAGCATGCCATTTCTGCTACTTACACTTAATGTTGTTAAAACAGTCCAGGACAGGGTGTAAATTTGTTCACAGTAGTTGGTGTTGCTGCAAGTGATATCTGTTTTTGTGTTTTTTATTTTAAGTAGTTATTTTTATCTTAAGCCACAGTCTTTCAGAAAATTATTAATCGAAAAGAATGATTATAGGCTATTGTCCATCCACACACATTCTTCACACCTCATCTTATTTAGGGTCATCGCTGAACTGAAGTCTATCACAGCTCTTTCAGTATGGCATTAAGGACCAAATGGTTACAAATATTAATACTCTTGAGTGCTGGATATATAAAGTGTTTTTAGACAACAAAATAAGTAAGTATGACATTTAAATATATTTTGACACCAACCGATAAATGGCCTTGATGTCCACATCTTTTTCTCTAAAACAGAGAGATCAAACCCCCGGACAGATGTAAATGCAAAAACAGAAGATGGGGGGGGGGGGGGGGGCAGAGACACAGAAGTAGATGGAGTGAAACCATGAAAGACAGAGAGAGTATTAAAGAGTGCAGGAGACAGAGCGAGCCTCACACACAGCTTCGTAAGCCACCCCCGCGGTTTTCCTTTTGGCTCATCACATAACTAGCTCGGTTTTGTTTGCTGGTAAGAGGAGGGGGAGCTCAGCCTGTTCTGTGAAATCAGCTCAGGGGAAACTGAGACTTTTTTGTTTGTTTGTTTTGTTGAACACCCCAAATGAACGAAAGGCTGACAAATGTTTCATGAATTTGTTTGAAGCATTGCAGTTAAATCTGAGTGCATTACATTGCCCAGAGCGATCCAGGCGGTGCAGAGGTAGTCATGAATACTTGTCAGGGAAAGCAACTGTTTCCTCTAGCTTTCATTGAGTTATTTCTTTCTATTACTACATGTTTCAAGACCATAAATAGGCCATGGCATATATAAAACTGTCGTACACAAAAGAAAAAGGAAAAGAAACTCAGTTGACTACAGAGAAATAGCGACAAACATCAAATGTTATATGATCAAATGGTCTTTTCAAGCCCACTTTGATTAATTTTAAAAGTCTACACTTGAAGTTTTTTTTCAGGCATTATAATCACAATTGCATAATAATAGTTTTAATACACCCTGGCTCAACTCCCTGAATGAAGCCCCTTGTTGCGCTTGCTTTATGGTTTGATGTTATTTTGGTTTTGAACAGGCCAATGTTACCTGAAATATAAGAAATAGAACTAAAGTGCTGTTGTCTAAAGGAGGTGTCTCTTTACAAAAGTGGTTATACAACCACCACTTCTGTGGGACGACACTCATCTCCTTGGTAACCAGGAGCCGGGAGAGAAACCTTTTTGTTTTTGGTGCCAATATATTAGTTTGTTCCAAAGTAATGCTCATTCATTGTAATTTGTTGACATCTGCATCAACTATGATTACAACAATAGTAACCTCGCTGCACAGACACTCGTGTCCCAGGCATGACTATCAGACTGCACTGTTGTTCATCGTTGTTTGGAGCAGATATTTGGCCTTGACCTTTTATTGGCAAGAAAAAAACATATCTTGAAGTAAATGAAGTGCTTTGGCATGTTAATTGCCCCGGTTAAATCTTTCCCTCTGAGTGGAATAATAGATCTATTGGGCCTGCTGTACTTAACAAAGAAGCTGCTGTACTTAACAAAGGAATGCTGCATTCATTTTTCTCATTCACAACCACAGATTGGTGGTTTTAATTATTTATTGAGCACCTATCTGTCATCACTTGGAATGGAAAAATAGTTTTCAAATAGTATTAAAAATAGTTGGATAGACATGATGATTTCTTGGCAGTACACTTAAATGAAAATGTCAGTAGTACATCCCCCCCCCCCCCCCATCCCCCCATATTGACATCTTTGATGTGCACAAGCTAAGCTATCAGCAAGCTAGCTTACACACTTGCAGCTGTGTTGTGAAGAGAAATAAGGCCACGCACACCTGCAGAGTAAAAACGCCTTTTCAAGTCCAGCAACGCTACATAACCAGAGAGAAATATTGCAAACTTGTACCATGAGAACTGATGTAGTAAGTAACTTCCCCCTCCCATGTGAATCGGCACCCTTGTCATGCTCACAAAGCTAGACTGTCAGTGGGCTTTCACACTGATATTGTTAGTATGCAGACCATCAGACTAAGCCTATAGACATGGAAATGAAGTGGGGAGTGAGAGGGAAAGAAAGGGAGAGATGGAGTAGGTTGTGTTGGCATGGACTGGCTTCAATCCAGCAAACACACACTCACACATCCACACAATGTCAAATACACAAACGCGGCCAGGGAATCTTCCAAGGTTTGTGTGGGGATGGGATATTACTCAGATGTACAGCTTTGTTCAGAGAGCTCATCAACTCTGACAGCACTGTCAGGTCAACTTAAGGCCACCACCAGCCAGTACTTCGAAAACAACCAGGACAGTGTAACCACAGAAGTCTGCAAATGAACCATTTCCTACTGAATACTCGAGGTAAATGAGGACTTTCTCATTCATGATCCAGAGAGTTGTGTACTACCTAAAAAGGGACCACTGGACTGGTTTTTCAGAGATGGATTCATACATTTAAAACCAAAATGGATCCAAATCTCCAGGAAGGGCCAAGAGGGTACCCAAACACAAAAGCTCCTGAGGTCAGCGCCACCCTGAGCAAAGTCTTTAATGGGATAGATACTGATATCTGCTGTACTGTTTAGATGTTTTTAGACATTAGAAACAGCGTGTTCACAGAAGGCAGACTTCTCAGTCTTGTTACCTGCATATCTTAGTGTTACGCATTAACTCGGGAATCATTTGTAGCTCCACAAACTCATTCCTACATTTTCACGCATGATCTCACACAGAAAGATGTATTTACAAGAACATTGTCATTCTTCCTGCTTCAGAGTTGAGTTTACTCAAAAACATACATGAACAAAAAAAAGAGTCATATCTACATGAGACAAACCTCAGGAGCTGCACTTAAGTGTGCAACGACTGTGTTTCTACAGCTTGATTGAAAGATCAATTATGTCACACTATGAAACAGTGCCAGTGTATCACTGTTGTTGAGTTACGTTGAGTAGGAACCTATAGAAATCATTCTCATGAAATATATTTCAGAAAACACGATTGGAACGCCACGCTTGTTTCTAAAAGTAGGGAAGGTAATGCTGATAAGGGTGACCGTCACTCATCCCGCTGTTTTTAACAACATTGTTGCAGCTTTACCTTTTCATTGAGCATCTGATGAAAAACTGAGTCCTTCTGTTCACAAATGCTCTCATTATTTCACCCCAGTGTTATCCTGTAAATTTGGTGTTTCAAAACATTTGTTTCAATTTAAGGAAAAGGAAAAAAAAACTCCTTAAATAAAGCTGCAAGTAACTCCCAGGTTGTTTGAAGACTTCCTCTTCTTCACAAGCTTGAAAAGCAGCTGCTATCATGTTTGCGTTTGCACGTCCAACCAAGTACAGAAGGATTTGTGTGGAACAGTATATTGTCACACATTGTTTAAAGAGTGGTCCAATTTTTTTCAAACCTCACTGAAAAAAATTATTTTTATTATCAGAATTTAATGGAAACTTAAGAAAAGCCACATAATCAATTCCTTATATGTCATTGTGCAGAGAGCCTAGAGGAAATCAGCCAGCTAAGACAACGAGATATTATCCTGGAAAAGGATGAGATCAAAAAAACATGCCATGCACGCCACTTAGCTATTTTTATTCAAAAGAGGTGCGATCTGGTAATGTGGTTCTCCTCAATCCACTCAAACAATTATCATTATTACATTCAAGAATTATTCATTATTATTTATGTGTCAACTGTTAGCATGAAGAAACCAGGACAATTCCAGTAGATGCAGCCCCATCATGTAATTTCCTCATCAAATTTTTTTTAAAAAAGAATAATTAATTAGAATATTTTTGTCTTTTTTTCTGTGGTTAAATACAGTTTTACTATCTGCATCAACACGTAGGAATCTGAAGCTGGCTGGACTGCCATGCTTTCATTATAGCTGCTACGCAATGACAACTTAGATCAAATAGACACAGAATTTGCTAATGAGCTACATTACTTTGTAACACGCCTGTTTCAGAAATTTTATGTCAGTTTGACTGAAGAATAACAACAAGCTTGAATCAGTGCCATTGAAAAGGTTTGGGTTGTTTTGTCAAGTCATGTAATCTTACATATCCAGGCTACGAGGAAGTTATAAAACTCAAACCCAACATTACTAAATTGAAGATTTGGCAGTTTAGAGAGCTGGTTCTGTTCAGATCAGTTCTGGGACAACTGAGTGAAAACCGGAAAAAAAATCTAATTGGAGAAAATAAAATATTCACCCAGGACCTCTGTCTCTGTCATAAATGAGCATTCAACACATGAAAGTGTCATGAATAAAAAGGCCATCCTGAAAACATTTCCCCAAATGTATTGGCATTCCAATAACCCAATTTGCCTTTCTTATTTGGAGATTATAAAAACGTTTTTTGGAGGCACGCTTTAAAAAGACGATGAAAGAGCTGACCCTCTCAACCTGATGGGGGATAGAGACCCATTAGAAACCAAGAGAGAAAACGTTCTCTCCCTTTCGCTTCCCTGCTGGAGTGTAACCTTTGACAGGAGCACATCCTCCAGCATTCCCCTCTCTGGAGCCAAGTACTCAAAGTCAAAGCAGAGTGTTGGTTTTGGCCTGTGTTTAAACAAGAAAGACTGGATGGTTGGGGTGGGGGGGGCGCACAGGCAAGTAGGCCATATTCATTTTTTAAGGGTTTGTTAAGATGTATTTAAGAGGGAAAAAAATCAGAAGTGTTATAAACAGATATAAGTATGTATTTGCAAATGGCTCTTATCAGGATTACAGATAACACACCAAAAAACAGGAACACATCTGAAAATGAATGTGTCCACTTTCACAGCTGGTGCTTCATTTGGGTCTCTATTTAGAGGTGAAAAAGCCACAACAGTGAACCCTCTTGTTGTTTGAATGGTTCAGCTCTGTTAATTAGTTTTTAATTAGCTTATTCTATGGACTTGTATCTCCCACGTCATCCCCCACCTCATCTATAAATCAAATGAAATTGGTCAATCAGAAAATATATCAGTTAATTAGTAAAGGCAGAAGGAGGTTTATTTTCCTTTGTAACAGGAACATTGGCTGGATTAGTCTCCAGTCAATGACTCACCAATCTCAGCGCTGCAGAAGAGCTGTTGTGGGTGTGCTGGGTGGCAGCTACATCCCTCCACAAGTTCCTCCATGCCCGCACCAAGCAAGAGGAGCATCCAGAGCCCCAGACGCACACTCCGCTCCTGGGACACAGCCATGATGGCTCCGGCTACCTCTGACTGCTCCGCCACTTGATGAAGGCTCCTTCTGTTCCCGTTAAGTCTCCTGGGAAGCGGGTCAGGCCGACTGACAGCTAAGGGGGCGTGTGGTGGAGAAAAGAGCAGGATCGAAGTGGAAGGATGAGCTCTGCTGAGCTGAGAGGCAGCTGTGGATAGAAATGTTTTCATAAGGTTAAATTAAACCTAAGAATTTAAGCTGCAGCAAATGAGTTGAGTTGAAGGCTGCTGCTGCTGCTCCTGCTGCTGCTCTCTTTTCTCTTCTTTTTCTCACCCCCTCTCTGTAGACAACACCCAGAGAGACTTACAATAGTTGGATCTCCTCACTCTCTGGTCTTGAATGCTGAGAGGGTCGCACACAGGGAGTCTCTTATGTGCTCAACAATTTAGGGACAGCCTTCTCAAATCCAGGAAAAAAAAAAAACACCATCCCTTGCCTCCTCTTCTGCCTTCCTTTGAAGCCCCCATCTCCTGTCCTTCAATGGACTGCCAATGGTTTAATTCATATTTAGAAAGTCAAAACTGTAGTTTTCCTTAAGATCTGTTTTAGACTTAAATAGTTGTATAATCAGGGTTCCTAAATAATAAATGAAGTAACCTCAGTGATTCTTTGAACTTTCTTCTGCGACATCCATGACCAGCTGTCAGATGGGTTGCTGTAACTTTTATTAAGATGCTACTTTTCTCCATAGGATGAGTTGCAGAAACTGTCATAAATATCAGACATTAGTTTGCATCCTGACTATTCTCATTTCCCTCACCTAAACTACATGTAAACAATGATAAACTTACAATGCATTTGAACAAGACATTGTATTTGAAAATATTAATATTGACACTGTGAGCATGTATCATGTTTAAAACTATAAATATTAAGTGAAATGTTACTATAAGGGTGCTTTTTTTCCCTTTCTTTTACTACATTATACTGGGGATTGGGCTGCTGCTTTTTGAATGAAATTTGTTCTCTTTTTTCTGTTGTTTCCTGATTTCTTTTTATATATTTAGTAATCAGAAGACCTCTGGAGTGGATTTTTTTTTCTTTCATGCAGTAGCTTGTTACCTAAACTCAAATGCACTGTAAAAACAACCCGCTCATTTTTCTCTGCAGGGTTTTTCCACTGTGTTGTTATGAATAGCAGCTGTTGTCATTTTGTGCCGGTCATCATTACTCATCCTTTACTTGCCCTTTTGTTTTGCAGATTACAACACCAGGTTTCCCAGTAGTGGTGAAGATTGGACACGCCCACTCTGGAATGGGAAAGGTACTGTACTGTTGATTCCTTCACAGTAAAATGATGTGCCAGTTATTTAACACACTACTCGCTGTACAAGGAAATACTGAAATATTTTTGCAGTTTCTGCACTTTGTTAACCAAAGTTTAATCTGATAGACTAGTAAATAAAATGTTTGATATTGAAAAAGTAGCCAATATTCTGACTGCTGTGAGTATCAGTATTTGGACTCCAGAGTATTTTCTTTGATATCCACACCACCTTGTACTATAGCATCCTTGCATCCTCCTTTTTTGTTCTCATTTCTTCAGCTCATCTTTTTTATTCATTCCCAGTCTCCTCTCACTTTACTCTTAATGCCAAATGTCCTAATAATTTCTAGGTGAAATTTTACTAAATGTTTCCAATTCTATCCACCCTTTTTCCTAAACTCCTCAATCGTAAACAGTTATTGCCCTTTTAATAGCCAATTTAAATTTTACTCAGTGTGTGATGATTTTAACAAAGGACCAAGTTCAGTTTGCACTACTGGCTTGTTATGACCCAGTGATGCACTTTTGGTGCACATGATTGATAAGTTGTTTTTTTTAACTTCTCAAAGTTCTGTTTCTTAACCCCAGAACTTTAAATAACAGATAAACCTCTTGGGCCAAAGCTCCCAATCTTACTTCAAATGATCACCTGAAGTATATATAACTAAATCAGCATTTCAGTAAATATAGAACCAAGTGTACAATATGCATATTAAAAAATGTAAGAAAACTTGAAAAGAAAAAAAAGCAAGTGAAGATGTGGTGTAAAAAATATATTCTTTTTTTTTTTTTTTACCTGTAAGGTGGTGGTTCTGGTGAGGCAGTTTAAACAACAGTTAATTAACAAGACATGGCTACGGCTGGGAGTACAAGTGAATTTTAATCTCTGTCTGTATAGAAAGAGAGATGGTCATTTACTCACATCACAGAGGCAGCGGATGCAGGAATGACAAAGAAAAATCAAGACACAATGACTTTTAACAATGTCTGAATAACAACGGAACCTTGAGATAAACTCCACAGTCTGAGACGTGTCCTAAACTCATACGACAATGGAGCCTGTAATATCAGAAGTGATGATATCCCACATTCCAGAAGTAGTGTCAGGGACGTATGACACTGGTACATATTCAGAGTATAAAGGTCCCGCTGACCCGTGGGCCCCAAGGCGCCACCCTACCATAACAATATAAAAGTATATATATAAATACAAAAATATAAATAAATAAATATAAAAATACAAATATTTTCATTTTTACAGTGTTTCTTGGTAGCGTTTATGGTAGCATTTATGATAGCAACTTTCTCCAGCTAAACTCAAACAAAACTGAAATCATTGTCTGTGGCCCACAGAAACAAAGAGAAAGTGTTATCACTTACCTTGAGCCTCTCTCTAGAACCAAAAAATCAGGTCAGAAATGTAGGGGTAATATTGGATTCAAACTTGAACTTTAACAGCCACATTAAAGCAATAACATCACCAGCTTTTTACCATCTAAAAAACATTGCCTGAATCAAAGGAATAGTGTCTAAACCAGATTCAGAAAGACTAATCCATGCGTTGGTCTCCACCAGGTTAGACTACTGTAACGGCCTGCTCACTGGGACTCTAAACCAGTTTAAAGACAGCTGCAGAACATCCAGAACGCTGCTGCACGAGTCCTGACTAGAACCAGGAAATACGACTAAATTAGTCCAGTCCTGAGGTACAAAGTACATCACTAACATGTTAGAGCCATATGAACCAACCCAGACTTTGAGAACCTCAGGTAGTGGTCTCCTGCTGGTGCCCAGAGTCAGGACTAAACAAGGTGGAGCTGCATTTCAGTTTTATGCTCCTAAAATCTGGAACAGTCTTCTAGAAGATGTGAGACAGGCCTCAAGTCTGACAATCTTCAGATCCAGGCTGGAAACAGTTCTGTTTAGATGTGCATGACAACTGAAAGGATTTTATCTGCACTCTTCATTTTTAATTTAACTTATTAATGATTATTTTTTTGCTTGTATGATTTATGGAATGACTCTATTTACCTTCTTGTGATTTCATGCATCTGTAAAGCACTTTGAATTGCCCCGTGTACGAGTTGTGCTCTACAAATAAACTTGCCTTGCCATTTACTTAAAAACAATCCAGCTTGTGTTCCTTTAAATGTAAATTGTGCTTTTTCACATGTTATTTTTCTGCAGGTCAAGGTAGATAATGTGAGTGACTTCCAGGACATTGCGAGTGTGGTGGCCATCACTCAGACCTATTGTACTACAGAACCATTTGTAGACGCCAAGTATGACATCAGGGTCCAGAAAATCGGCACCTGACTACAAAGCCTACATGTACGTGTGCGTCCTTGTTTATCAGGATGTTTCAGGAAATACTTTTGCCTATATATTGTCTATGTACAGTGCATCTGAATGCATCTGAATCAGATGTGAAGGTCATAACTGGAAAGTCTGCAGTTTATCACCCTTTTTTAAATTGAAGTTAAATCTGTAGTAGTACTTTCAAACAAAAGGCATGAGGCAACTGGGCTATGAATTATTATATTAATCTGTTTGACAACATGCAGCTGTGCTCAACGGCTGACTAAACTGCCTTTTGCTGAAACCACAACCTTCCTGCTGCAAGGATGTCTCCACGAGTTTGCTCTTAATTAACTCCACAGAACATTTCTTAAAGTGAAAGGGTAGTGTCTATAATAATTTAATGCCCAACTGCCTTTCTTTTCCAGGCGAACATCTATCTCTGGTAATTGGAAGAGCAACACTGGATCTGCCATGTTGGAACAAGTAGCCATGACTGACAAGTGAGCACTGCTTCCTCATCAGCGATGCTCCAGATCCCCTGGTGTCGCGCATGCTGCTCCTGTTTTGTTACGTCACAGTTAGTTACGATGCACTCACGTAGCGGATTTGTTCAGCCGAAACCAGGTCACGCTGGTAAACACACAGATGTTTGACATTTAGCTGATGTTTTTGCTGGACGGATGCAGGGCTGCGCTTGTATTTTTCACTGATTTTACTTGTTTTAGTGTGGATAAAGAGAGATTAAACCGAGCCAGTTTGACTGGTTTATAGTAGAAGGGGCTTTCTCTTTAAAAAAACACTGAATTGTATGTATTTACATCTGTAACTTCAGGGAAGCGACAGGGAAACTAAATCTTGTATCACCGCTTATATGAGACACTGATGAAGTAGTTGAAAAAAAGAAAAAAACGATGTATATTAAAGCAATACTAGAGTAGTTACATATAATTATTTCTGGTTTCTGAAACAACTTTAAGCTTGATTTTATTTTTAACTTTCCAAAATACACACAGATCACCATAAGTCCTAAAAGAATCAGTTGTTTACAACTTTTCGCTAAATTCAGTCTTGAGCACCGTTTGACATTGACATTTGACAGCTACAGTTGTAACAAACACTTGAATTGTTTTTCTGAATCTGATCTGATGGGGGGAAAAAGTAGATTACCTGCCAAGGTACAGCACTGTAGGAGAGAATTGATGTGTTTTGTTTTGACCTTTGTGATTGTCTGAAGTCTCCCTGACAGCCAAATCTCTCTTGCGCTTACAAAGATCTGCACCGCGTTTACTGTCAGATAAAGCTCTTTGAAAGCAGCAGTTGCAGTTGAAGTGAAGCAAGTCGATACTTTTATAAGTTGGTGCACAAAAAAAATATTTTATTAGCCAGTCATAACAAAGAAAATGTTCTCCCTGTTTGAGCCATCAAAATAAGTGGTTTTTCTCTCCTCAACAAAATGTCCTCTTTGTGACAGGTATAAACAGTGGGTTGATACCTGCTCAGAGATCTTTGGAGGACTGGATATCTGTGCCGTCAAAGCCATCTGCGGCAAGGATGGTAACGACTACATTACAGAGGTAAGAATATATATCATGAGGGTGTAGGAAACATTAAGAGATTTTTCAGCTGAACAAACTGCTGGCCAGGTGGGAAGCTTTCACAAAATCACTGTGTTTATTTACTCCTGGCTTTTCTCTGGAAACTTTCAACACAACTGAAGCCTGTAGGAGGTCTGTTGTGTTAGTGTTTTATATGTCTGGACTAATTTAAACTTCTGGGGCATTACATTGTCTGCTTTATTGCCCACATAGTATTTCCAAGCATGTTTTATGTGCCATTTTATGCGACTATCTTTCTCAACAAACTGCTCTGTCTGAGTAAGCTCTCGTGTCTATATTTGTCCATCCATTCTCTTTCAGCATATTGATCTCTTGCCTAATATTCATGGCATGACCTTAGTGGCTGTGATTCAGACATAGAAATATGTCCAAGCTTTAGTAATATCTTTCTTGAAAGTGAAAAATGTTGAGGTAATTTCTCTAAAAGAATATCTCAAACTGCCAAACCCCAGCTATCAACACAGACAAAAGTTGTAAATGGAGTATTTAAAAGGAAGTTTAAATATATAAATGTCCATTTGAGGGCCACTGGGTAGCTCAGTGCTTTAACGCCCATATACAGAGGCTACAGTCGTCTTGTGGCGATCGCAGCCTACAACCCTTTGCTGAGTGTCTTCCGCAGAGAAGCAGCACTGACAAAGAAATAAAGTTATTGTAGGTGAAGGAATGCTACTTTTCTCAATGACTTTAAGGAATCTGGCAGTGGAGTCTCAAAGCTGGGCGTTTAATACCTGTGTTTGTCAGCGGAAGAGTTAAATTCCAAAATATCAGGGTGGATCTCCCCTGATGCCGAAGGGAACACGACTGATGGCAGGATCTACCCAAATGGAGGTGGACCACAACAAAGTAAGCAGTCAAGTGGTCAACTCTGAAGCTCTCTAACATTATTATTGAGTGGATTTTCCCAAACCCATGTTGTAGTTTTATAAGATCTGATATGCAGGACTCTTAGTAAAGTCTTGCAGAGAAAGCTGCTTCTCTTGTGGCACATTTTGGCAGTAAGTACAGAGCCGCCTGATGATGTAGGTCAACTCAGATGCCTCATGCATGGAAAACGCTGAGTAAAGTTTTCATGAAATTTCTGGGAGCTGGCCATAATTAACTGGACCAAAATGAAGACATCTGTGCTGTAAAATATGACTGAAGACAATTTGTGCATTAACAGTCAATAAACAAGCTCGTAATAGACATGAACTGGCAGTTAAAGCTGTCAAATAAATCCAGCTGTATTGGATGGCCAGTATTTAGAGGTGTAGGAGCACACATTAGACTTAAACCATACAAGCAGGATCAAACATGGCAATCAATCATGACTATCCAGCTGAGAAGAGTAGTACTTATGTTTTCTTTTTTAATTGCGCTCTTAAACAAAGTAAACCGTTTTGACAGGTAGCTGAAGAGATGAGGTAACATGGAAATTCATCATTACAAAGTCTGAGGTATAAGAGGTAAATAAGAGGAATTATGCAGGAGCCACAACGATACCTAGAAGCAGTTCAAACATCTGAGTTAAACTCTGAAACAGCCTGACTCTTTATATTTTCTTAAATCGGTCCCAAGAAGAGGTGCAGATGTCCAGTTTCCTTTTAGACCACTTGAATTAAAAATTTTGAAATTATTTCTTTCAAATTCTTGTGTCCAGGTCGTGGGCTCATCTATGCAGCTGATTGGTGATCACCAGGCAGAGGACCGCCAGCTTATCTCAGAGGTGGTGCTGGCCAAGATGAACCAAGGGCTGACTGCGAGGTCATCTAGTTCTTCCCGCTCCCCTGCTCGCTCCCCTCAAGGCCAGAAGCCAACAACGGTGCAGCCCCAGCAGGTGACGACAGTAAAAACTGTAACATGTGTGCTTCTCCATCCGTAGCATTATTGGGATAGATAAAGACTTATGACTTCATATGTGAAGGACAATATTATAGTCTTTTGTAGTTCACTACTGACTGTAACCATGCCCTTCTCTCCTTTTTTGTACTCCTGTCTCCTCAACATCAGGGCGCTGCCCTTAAGGAGGGACTTGCAGATCCAAACAGGACCTCAGGCCAACGCCCTCAACCTCAAGGTTGTCTGAACACTGTTCATTATAAAAGTACTGCTGGACCAAAGCATGTTTAGGAAATATTGTTCAGAATAAGTGCTTGGATATTTAAATTTCCTGTAAAATTAAGTAATAACAGTATTGTCATAAGAAGAAAAGCGCACTGGGAAAAATTAAGTATTAGTTTAAATAATCCAAAGGAATTTTACTGAGCTCAATACGATGGAGACTTGATTATTATATTGCTTGATTTATGCTTCCATGTTAAATCACATTGCCAACTGTTTGCTTCTCTTGGTATGTTGTGCTTACAGGCCTTATTGCTAGGATAACATCAAAATAATGTTCCTGTAGAACAATAATAAACATTCTCTAATCAGAAAAATATGGGATAAAATTGAAAGCACTTAAAAAACAAAACAAAAAAAAACAGTAATTCTTGCATTTCTTGCAAGATTTAGGGCTAGTAATGAGATTGAATACAAATTTCATATCAAACAGGTGATTTCAAAAGGTTATTGTAATCATGTTTTGTTCCAGAAAAAAGAATATTTGAGGAGCAAAGATGGGTCAAAAGATCTTCAGTTCATAAACAAATGAGAAGATAAATGATATGTATAGAAACACTTTTCCTAAAGGAGTGATTGGAAGGGATTAAGTGCATCTTCAATAAAATGGCAATAAAGTTAATTCAAACATTTTACAAAATACCTTTTCAATGTAAGAATTATTTGTTTTTCTTTTCATACTTGTGTCTTCCCTAAGGTGACAATGTCCATCAGTATTATCTCAAACCAAACTACTGTTGCAACGTCCTCTCTTCTTTCAGTTGGGTCTTGACGTAATGGTCCCTGCAGATGTCCAAGAGCAAAAAAAATCTATGTCCTTGTCTGTCTTTAGCTTATGACACACATTCATAACAACCAAATGCGCAGTGTAGTGCTCATAGCCAACATTTTTAGTGTGCTTGAGCAGTGATGTCAGTGCTCGGTGTGTATTTGTGCATCTGTGTGTATGTGTGATGTCCGTGTTAGGGGCTGATGTTTTCAAGCTAATAGTGCCTACTAAAAACAGCTGTATAATGTGCTAAATTAACAAAGCCATTATTATTGGAGCTGCTGTGTTTGAAAGCGAGTGCATGTTTGCATGTTTATCCATTAGGGTTTGTCAGTTTTGCAAGGATGTGGAACACACTTGCACTTTGGGTATAATTTGATTTCATCATGGTAGATTATACCTCTTGTGGCAGCTGTTGCTGAAATATGTGTTGCACTGTGCATTAAAGTCTGCAAATGCCATTGCTATTTGATTCTTACTCTGGAACTGAATACATGCTTTTCAGAGACAATGGTTCAACACTCAGAAATTATTTGTGGCATGAATGAATATGCTGTCAATTTTAAGTCTTCCACAGTACCTGAGATAAGATTTTTGAGAATTCATGACACACTTGTTAGTGAAAGTCTGGCCATCTCTTGATCTTTGTCATTAAAACCTGAATTCTTTTTCATCATCTTTCAATTTAGTATATCATTGTGGTAGTTTATGAAATGCATTTATTGTTTTCGCCTCTGTAAAGTTCCAAAGCTCCTTTTGGCATGTAAAGGTTTCAGTAACAATAAGCACATTTGTCTTCATCTGCATCATCATATGTGTGTGTGTGTTGGTCTCCATGTGTGTGGGTGTGTGTGCATGTGTGGATCCACACCATTAAATTGGTTTGAAGTGATTTGATCTTGATACACATTTGGCTGCAAAAAAAACACCAAGACTTCACTGCAGTAAAGTTTAATGGGTAATAATAAAACTGATTAGCAAATCCCTGAGCAAACTAAAATCATGTATAATTCAGCAATTTGTGTCCAACCAAGTCCCTATTGTGCCACCCTTTACAAATTATGTTTGTTAAAATGCTAATTCTTCTGGTTTTATGCATCATGAGTCACAAGCAACAGTTGGGATGCTTTATGACTCATGACCATTTAGCTACCGGACTGCAGTGAGTCTATGAGAACATCTGGGATGAATTTTCGTGAAGGTTTTGTGATGAATGAAAATAAAAAAAAAAAAAAAAAAAAAGTATATAGTTAAAAGGGTTTAATTGTTTATCCTTGCATTTATGAAAAATAAGAGCTGTTCGCAAACAGGCTTTTGGATGTGAAGCCATTACATGCTGAGCCATAGTTCAAGAAAGTCAATTATCAGTCAATGGAAACTAATCCCTGTCTGGTCACTTTTCACGATGCTTGTGTAATGTCTTGATTTTTTTTTCTTTTTTTTGTGCTGCTTGTCACGTTGCTTTGTTTGCTTTCTCCCAAATCAATGAGTCAATATTCCACCTCCTCTCCTTTTTGTTGTTTATTTTCTTTCACAGTCATCTCAAAATCATTTCACCTCTGTCATTGTCCATTTCAGTCAGCACACTTCCCATGAAGTCACGTTTTTTTTAGCCCATGACAGCAGCTTAGGGCACTCCTTTCTGTTGAATGGTTATCTGCCACCCTCTACTGGTCATTGGTAGTCCATACAGTCAGAGCCTTGTCGTGTCTCAGTCTTCTCTCATCAAATGTCTTGCATATGATTTTAATGAACATGAAAGGTCATTAAGTGAATGGTCATGCTTAGACTCTTGCTCATCATCTGTCATGTTGTGCTTTGGTCTTGGGTGCGGGTTCCTAGTCACTGTTGCGCTATTACAAGAAGTGCTATTGATTCTGATTTATTTCCTGGATTAAGATTGTAACATTTTTTGAGTGTTTGTTTGTTATTTAACTGTTAATAAGTAATTTGATATAACTATTCTCTCTCCTGATACTACAGGTGCTCCACAAAAAACACAGAGCGTGGACATATCAGCAGAATCAGCCAAAAGAGCTTCTGAATCAGTACCAAAGCCCAACCAGACCCAGAAACCTGGCCCAGGTCCAGCTCAGAGACCAAGCCCAGTCCAGAAGTCTGCTTCAGTGACAAAACCCCCAGTGAAGAGGCCTCCTCCGATGACAAGAGCCCCATCTGTCACAAAGTCAGCCTCCAGATTCTGCTCCCGGCTCAGTCCCAGCCAAAGCGTCACCATCATCCCCAGCTAAAGCAGCAGTAGTGGCCGCAACTCCTGGATCTCCCCCTACCAAAGCAGCAGCCTCTGCCCCCGGCTCCCCTCCAGCCTCTGCTCCAGTTCCAGCCTCCCCAGCATCCTCTGCTGCCACCACAGAGCAGCCTAAACCCCAGCCTCAGGGCTCCCCATCGGCAGCACCTGGCAAACCAAAAGATCTGCCCCCAAAGCCTGCACCACCTGCAAAGCCCATCCCTCCTATGCGCAGAAATTCAAAGCCACAACTTCAGCCAAAGCCACAAACACCACCTCCTCCAAAAGCTTCGTCTAAGCCTCAGCCAGCTGTCCCGGCTCCAGCACCCACTCAGGCTTCAGACACTGCCTCAGCCCCTGACCCAGCACAGATTCCTTCTCCAGCAAACACCAACCAGTCCCCGCCTAATGTCCAGTCTCCAGCTAAGGCTCAGCCACTTGCCAAGCCAGCCTCTCCCACCCAAAACCCTGAACCTGCTCCAGCTGAAGCAGCAGCTGCACCTACTGAGGGCCAGGCCCCTGTGGAAGAACAGCCCCAGCAAAAGACCCATCCTCTGCTGAAGTAGGAGCCACATTATCAATCCACTGTTCTATATGCATTTTGCAACGCTATATGTTGTAATTGGGATATTTAAAAGAAAAAAAAAGAAATATTGTTTTGAAAGGATCTTTGCTCCTCACTGGCATCCTCATTTTTAAATTAATATTCACTTGCATTTTCCCTTAATTTTCCCCTCGTCTAACCTATAATTCCTTCCCTTTGTTCTCTTCCTTTTCATTCCCTTCCCAGTAAGTCCCAGTCCCTGACCAATGCCTTCAACGCCTTCAGCGATTCCTCTTTCTTCCGCGGGGTCTCAGGCTCCGGAGGCGATGGCCAAGAAGAGGTAAAGGCGGAGACCATTCGCAACCTTCGAAAGTCCTTCGCCAGCCTTTTTTCTGACTAGACACAACCAAACCATATTTCTGACAGTGATGCTGGCCCTCCATTAACCAGTGGCCAATGTCTTGACTGACATTAAATGTGAACCAGTCTGAGATTAAAATTTTGTGTGTTAACTGTAATGTACTCCCTCAGTGTCCTAGACCTTTTTCAGCTCCACTTTCAGCTTCCCTGTGTAAGTAACAGTGAGGTCTGCTGGGTATGATGTTCAGTAAAAAGAGTAATTAGTTTGAAAGAGTTACACTATTGATATATAACAGAATATATAATACTAGAACAGATTAGAAAAGATTTTTATTTTTTTCCAGAGGATACTTAATGAACATTTTCAAAGGTCAGTGGATGATATGACATTCAAAGTTAGAGATGGCATGTAAATATGGTATATATACATAATATATAAATATAAACATATTCAAATATAAAAGGATATAAGCCAATTAAAGAAAAAAAAATCCAGCACTCCTTTTTAATTAGCTTTTGTCAGTGATACTTTCATTAATTGGCTGGATTCATACTAACTTAAACTAATCAGATATTTGAAGATTTTCTCAACAATCAATCAATGTCATCAGTGGGTGAACAAAACATCTTTAAAGGGTTTGTTCCAAAGTGACTCCAGCTATTTTGTCTCTGGTCCTTGACTACTGACCACTGGGCTCATCCCTGCTGCCCCTTTTTGTCACAAAAGCCTTGAAGTTAATTGTTTAGTGAGGGAGTGTGGAAATAAGTGTATATTCATCTGTGTTCACTAGTTGTGCATGGCTCTTCGAAGTGTCTCAGTGTGACTTTTGGAACAGATGGGAGCTGTATCAGTGTTGAGTTTTGTCCTCTGTTGCCTCTCTCTTCTCTCTAGATGTTGTAGCCTTATTGTGAACATGTTTTCAATCCACAGCTGCGTTTGTTAGCTGTGCAGACCTGGGTCGATCACAACCTGGAATGTATTCATTTACTTTTAGGCAGTTACATTTTAAATTAGATAACTGTTGAGGACGAAACTGATTGTAACAAGGGACAGATTGCCAGAAGACTAAAACAGTTTTAGGTAGTGAATGAATGCATTTCAAGCAGTAACTCATGTCTGTAGCTGTGACTGGTGATTTCTTGTTTCACCTCTGTGTAGAGCTATCAACAGTATAGTAATTTCTTGATTATTCTCATGAAAAGACATTGAGACAGTAGTGCAATAACACCTCGACATGACTGTTGAGCGCTGTCACTCTAACATAAATATAAATATGATTATATATACAGCCTTCGTGTATCTCCTAAATATCTTATTCTTACATTCCTTTTAAGATTCCTTTCAGTGGTGGCTTTCCAAGTTGCACTTAATCTGCAGCAACAGTGTGTTGGATTAATATGCCATGGGGAAGTGTTGCAATTTGTCATCAGTCTTATTTTTGTAGGCGGAGTGAATTTAATGCAACCTGGATTTTAAACCCCTGCACTAAAGGCACATAGTGTCTGCCAAGAAAAAAAAAACAGTCTCAACACAAGTCTTTCATATCAACCTCTCTGCTTATCCATCTCCAGTACTATGTTGAAAGTAAATAGCAACATGTTGTATTTGTATATGTGTCATCCCAGAAATTTATTTTTTGTAATATATTGATTTATTTATTTTTAAAGCTACATATTTATGGTAAAGTATATATAGTTTGTTTTGTATTGTGTCTTTATTTGTAATCCAGTACTGCTTTGCATGATCTGGTGACTGAATGTTTTTATTTTATTTCATTTATTCTGTACAGATAAAAGTCAATAAAGATGTGGTTCCTTCATTCCACTGATCAACATCCTTTTCAACAGTCTATGAAAACACGATTCTACCTTGTAGCTGTCCTTGATCACTCTGCAGAAACATTCAAGTACCAACAAAACTTTAACAGAAAAGGTGCAACTTACTTAAAGAAAAGATTTGAAGTTTTAAATGTTATATGAGACACATCAATAGCCTTTTCTAACTGTGTTCAAACTACACTGGCCAAGAACATCAACCACTGATGATGTTCCTGGCCTTCGTGGTAGCTTTAAAAAATAAAACAGGACCAGACTAGAAATTTGTCCTGACTTATGACTTGTGTCAAAGGAACGTAGAGTCTTTCAATGAGTTTCAGAAAGGCTAACAGCATCATAAAATATGCCTTGATTAAATATGCTGATAGATGACACTGATTTGAAATATGGGAATGCTAAACTCATGTGCCACTTCAAGTATGATTACATGAACAACAGTGAAACTGCAGTGAAATAATTCAGGAGAAGTGAAAATCCACGACAGGATTATCAATATCGTGAATTTATATCAATAAGTAAAACCAGACTTGAGTTTTTCCTTCCAATATCTGGAATTATGGCGATGTAAAAGCCATAAAATTCATTCAGGATGCTGCAGCTTTTGCTGGTAAATACTGGTCCCCACTGGTAAACGTTTGAGCCAAGTTCTCAGATAAAGAAAATATTCCCTGTGCCATGGTGTCATGACGGAAAATATTTAACTGTGCTTCCAACAGAGCCATTGGATCCTTTACAACAACAAATTACAAGCCAAAAGAGGAAATTCCATTCTTTTTATATCTGTGTGGCCCTGAGAATTTAAAAATCAGTGGCAGTTCTGTTAAATCAGCAGGGCAGGTGGGCCGATGCAAGGAGGTGGTAAGCAGCATAGAAGACATGCACAACTTGTCACTGTCACAGCATGAATAACATACAAAAAATAAGTAATAACGTGACAGTAAAACAAAATATAGCCACAAAAAACTTTCACGAACAATCTTTCAAGAATGCTATGCTATGTGTATACACTTGACACTATCTCCAACAGAGGAAGAGATTAAACTACCTTTAGAAAGCCACCAGATGGCAGTGGATATATATGTGTGATATGTATGTGTGTGCACACACAATCACACACACATCCAACATGGTATAGTAACCAATACAGTATTCATAACTATGTTCTTAATTGTTTTATATAAGTGTAGAAATGCATGAGGTTATATTACCTTGGAATGACAAAACACAAGGTCACTAAACACAGACAATAAGTATAATCTGTATACTTATATATATATATATATTCTGTATATTTATTGTGAATAGTCAGGAAACATGCACTGATCTTGGGTCTTGGTCTACGGGGTGATCGTTCAGCAGAGATTCCTGGGAACCATCACATTGCCCAAAGGAAAATGGATGTGGGCGGTTAATGCGCCAGAGCATGTCAAAGTTTGGCAAATGTTTTTCTTAGTGTTCATCCTGACCTGCTGGAGCTAAAACTCAGAGCCATATTTGATGGGCATGAGCCAGGCAACTAAACTTTATGACATAACATTTGGTACTCCAGGGGTTCTGGGACAATTTAAGAAATTATTGTATATTTCCTCATGTTAGATGTTACAATGTTGATTTCAAATGTTTTTATCTTTATCATTATACACACTAAATCCTAATTCCATCTGAGCAGGTTGCTAAACCCCATGACCTGTGAAATTACACACGTTTTCCAACTTAATATTGATTGCAGTGTCATGACCGTGTAGGAGAAGCCTGTGAAGATACACAAGCACTTTGATGATGAACACTGTCAAGATACCAGAGATCCGGTCCGCTGGGACTTAGCTGTATAAACAATTAGAATTTACTGCTTCATTTTGTTTATTACAGCAAAAATCTCACGGGCATCATTGTTTTGTTTTTGTTTTGTTTTTTTTAACCCAGCAAAAGAAATTGTGCGTGGGGTGAACGCTGTGAAAGCATGTGGGAAAGACAGTCAGCGTATATGTGTGCAGATCTGTGAATATGCAGTGTAGCAGTTATCTTAATTCACCCTAACTAGTTGTGAGAGTTTGTATGAATGTTAAATCAAGCTGGGTGCATCATGAAAACAGCATAGTGAATCTTGATTTAAAGTGCTCTGCTTTTAAAACTGTTCTCTGAATAGACTGAATGAAACTTCCTGAACACAACGAAGAGTGGGTACATTTCTTTTCTGTTATAATGCTTTAAAACTGGTTGAAAAGCTGCACACACACAGATTTCACTTGTCTTTGATCTGTAAGAAATAACACTGTACAGTATCCGTTCACACATTTAGTTTGGTTTTGACAATGAATTTTATTACATAAGCAGAGTCATTTGTACGCTATCACATAGGCATATTCTGGGTTTCTTGGTGTATCTTATTATTTTCTTTTCAAGATAGTAGAGGATAAATCAGTTTATAGGATTTTACTAAAGCAGACGGATCAGAAAATTAATCAACATTTAATAACATTCAGCAGTTTATTCCTCTTAAGATAAACTCCTAAAGAAAAAAAAATGTGAGTCAAATACAAAGTATTTTCACCATCACACCAAGCCATCTCTATGCAAGTGGGGCAGACCAGCGGGTCAGAGTCTGGTCAAGTGAAACTGTGACACCAAAGAAAAAACAAAAACAAAACAGGAACATTTATTTCATAATGGTCTGAACTTTATGGTAGTGAAACATGTTTTTACCACATTGCTCTGCTGCCTGTTGCACTATGGCGTTACTGCAGTACCACAGGAAGTTTAGACCCAAATCTAACCAGAATCTATCAGCTTCTCAGTTGAAGATATTTGCCCGCAGGACTCAAGTGACGATATTTTTTTTTTAAAAATCAGAACACCTCCCACTTAATGCTTTATTGATCAGTTAATAAAACATCTGAAGCAAGTGGGACTGATGTTGATAATATTGACTGTTCACCATGAGAGAAGTTACTTCTATCTGCTGTTGCTGAAACATTTGCCTCAATGGAATATCTTCACACAATGAAATGTAACTTCAAGACAAGTGGGCTAAAAAAAGCAAATAAAGATAAAATAAATGCAACATTAGTAAGCTATTTTAGTGTCGGGTTTACAGTTAAACATGGAATGAAGTTTGCTTTGGTGTAGGACTAATCTACACAAAAAATATCCATACATTAAGCAGTAAACTGACTTACAATAGTCCAAATAAAGATTCACGAAAAGTCCAAATAGAGATTCATAACGGAATCAGTAAAGCAGACTGCAATTTGAAAGAATCTCTTTCTGATTCAACTTAAAATGGCGACCTTTCATCTTAAAGTATGGACATCAATTAAGGGCATCAAGGGGCTGTAATCTGATAGCAACACTTGTAATGTTTCTTATTGAAACGTTTAAATGGGTGACTAACAGGAATCGCAGAATCTGTTTAATTGTCTGTCAACTTGTACTGACATGTCACATGTCAGATCTTATGAAACCAAAGTCTGTGTTGCAAAAGGTGTGACCGTAATGGCCCCATTAGTCATCATTAGCGAACTACTTGACTAAGATAAGGTCAATCCATGTATCAGTCAGTCAACTGAAGAAGCTTTTACAGTCAAGTAATTCTGTTTTAAAGGAAGTCATTTAAGTTTCTTGTAGAAAACTGAATGTGAGGGTCAAAAGTTTTGGAAAGCAAGTAAGAAATATATATAAGACTCAGGTTTGACTAAATTCAACTTGTGTGCTTCCATTTATTCCACTCTTTCACAAGATGGTATGACTAAAATGCTTTTTTTAAATGAAAAAAAAAAAGAAAATCTCTGTTCAAATGTTGATGAAGAACATATCAGCAAATATAATACAATGATCATTTTAAAAAATATATATATGGACCCACTTGTAGGATACAGAAAAGAGGCTCATTGTTAAAACTATAAACGCAATAAACTTCAACCTCTATCACATATCTGTATAATTTCAAGTAGCCTATGAAATATTTTGCATCTAATGGATAAAACTTCATTTTTTTTCTTTTTAATTTTGTGTTACAGCAACTTTCACAAGTTTCTGAACTTAAAAAAAAAAAAACTAGCATCACACAAAGCTGGAAAAAGGGTTGACCTGTTATTAAGTTTATGGTTAGAGGTTGAAAAGACAGGTCTTTGGGAAACACAAAACTCACTATTTTCGCACATTAAATCGAGTTTACTTGACCAGAACGACCAGAATTTGAGAGCACGAGCCAAACAGCGGCACTATTTCTTGGCGGGGAGCAATACTTGGCAGAGGCAGGGGCTGGTTGCCCTGCAGCTGATAATAGCTGAAAAATACTAATTTAGTTGAAAAACGTAATTTGAGATTTTGTCAGTCTAAAAAAAAATTTCTGAACTTTGTGGTGCTTGTAGGTTAATTTTAATACTTTGAAGTAATACAGCCCGTTGTTTCCTCTCATTTGCTGATACATTACTGTGTGGGATTCAAGCTTTCTATTACCAAGAGACGAGTCAGCTACCTTATATAGCCTAACCTCATTAACTACATTAACTGATTTTGAGATAAGAGTGTTGAACTATTCCTGTAATTGAGTCATAGGCCTGCTACTGGTCTTGATACAAAATTATCAGAGTTATAACAAGCAACCATAAATAAATAAATAAATACAATAAACAGCATTGATATTTACATTACCTTTCACTATGCAGGACAAACAACCAAGAAAACCCCCTTTTTTAGAGTTCAATTGAAGTAATTTGATGCCTGTGCATGTGTGCTCGAGATCCCGGGCGGTCGTGCTGAGCGGAGGGAGGAGAGAGAGGCAGGGACACACCGACCACAGCAGCACGCGCGAGCACAAAACTTCAAGCAACCGGACTTGACAATCTTGACGGGGCGCTTCCTGTCCGCACGGTGCCGACACCGCTGTCTCCAGAGCTGGCTGGACCAGATACAGTCTGCACGAGGGCAGAGAGAACCGAGGAAGGCGGTCGAGCTTCAGAAACAGCACAGTGGCTTCTGTCTGTTGAGCGGTTCAACGCACTGAGCAGGTCAGTCACCTTCCGCGCGCCTCACTGCGCTCTGGCTGTTGTTTGGCTGACAACACACTGAAACAACCGTATACAGCTAATTAAACTCATTAGATTAAACTCAAAGATGCACCTGATATTAAATCTTTTCGTGTTTTTTATATTAATGATGAAAATTGATCATGTTTTGACAACAAACTGCATAAATGAGGAAATTGACATTGGAGACCTCTTTAATTCAACTCTTCTGTCCAATCTTCCGATCATTTTGAGACTAGTTGGGTAGCTGGATGTAATGTCCTGTTCAGGTGGCCACTGGTAGACTGTGTCAGGCTGCCAGTGGCTGCAGACTGGGGGTGGTGATGGTGGTGGGGGGGGGGGGGGGGGGTGGGGGGGGGGGGGGGTGCGGTCACAGGACTGACAACTGGCACACAGTCAGCTGTTGATCCAGAGTGTGGCCACAGTGTGAATGTGAGTTTGACATGCAAACACCAGGCAGAGATTTTAACCATCAAAGTGATCACACACTCTCAGGTGAGTGCAGGAGATAGTTGCTTGCCTTGGGGGTGTAAATATGTGAATACCATGTGTCTCTTGAGATATTTGTAGATCTATATGTCAGTGTCTCTTGAGGAGTTTGTAGATATTACTCAGCATTCAAGCATTCAGGCATCCCTATATTCCTGTATGTTTGAGCTGACTGGGGAATAATTTTTATGATTCAGCAATATTCTGGACAAAGACTCAGGGACAAATGTTGATTTCTTTCTGAGGTCTGCTGACGCCCTCTTTGCCTCTGTACAACTGCATGATCTTGTATGATCTTTTGGTGTGTTATATTGCAACTTAGAGCAAAAAATGTTGGCGTAATGGGAGAAGTAATGGAAAGCTTACTTAAATATTCCTATAACTCTTTATTTTTTTATACATTTGGTCCATTTAATCCCCTCTGAGACTATTTTTCCTAATTCTAGACAGCTATTGTGTCCCACAATTTAATTTGCACTGCTGTGATTAAGACCAATAATCTTTACTCCACATCTGTATTAATTTTAGTCAGGCATTATATGGCCATGGTGTTGGAGGTGCAGACAGCATTACTTTATATTGATTAATAAATCAATACTAAAAGTTCAGTGAATAGAAGAGCAAGTATATCTAAGTATATTTAGTCTCTGCAAGCTTATTTTAATTCTGCAGTGATTTCACCAAAACCCACTAATCTCAATAAAATGAAACCAGAAAGTTTGTAAAATATTTTTACAATTAGGATAATAAGATGATGTTCTAATTTGTAATTTATATTGAATAATTTATGCGCCAAATACTTAAAGTTGCATTGACACTTTCTAACTTTTGATAAATAATATAACGATGTAGATCTTTGATAAAATGATCTTGAAAACTCTGCATCGGTGGTTTAAAGTCTTACTGCTGGTCGGGGTTTGTTGATCATCAGTCACTGAATTATTTACTGATCAAGTTATATCATTCTTAAAGTGAGGTGTGCATGTGTATGCGTGAGTGAATGACTTTGACAGATTTGGACTTTAGTCTGTTGTCATAAATGAAAGGAGTGCCTCAAGATACCATGCCGTGTTTTTGTTGTCCTCCACACACCTTGAAAGATAAATTTTACTCTCTTTACATATCTCCACAGAAAGCATTATTTTAGTCATTGCACATAGTGTTTTATCTCGCCAAGATTCATTTTGACATTTAAAAAAAAAAACTCAGTGTTAATATAAAATCCCTGAAGCAACATTTGTCTCTGCTTTGGCTTTTAAGTAGTTACATTTAAACCCTACATTACAGATAAATGTAATCACCACATGAAAGAAAGTACGACAGTATGCACATCTTCTTCTGCATAATAAGATAGTGACAGACTCCAGATCAGCCCACAGATAATTAACCACTTCTGCTTTGATACCACTAACATCTTGGCTTTTATATCTATTCTTAGTTTAAGTTGTTTTTTTTTTTCATCATTTTTGTCAGAAGACACTAACAGTTGAGGTGGTTTAGCTTCAAGGTCATGTTCAGTGGCCAGTCATTACTGGTGACATACAAAGATTTTGACTGAAAAACTGGACTGTTCGATTTCTAATCTTTTTGTCTTTTTGAATTGATATTCAATTTTTTTTTTAATCAGTGTTTGGATTTGATTTTCACTGTAGTTTTCTGTTATATTTCCAATATGTTTTTTTTTCTTTAGCAATTTGAAAGAGTTTCAGAGAACAAAAAGAGCAATCTGTCTCAAGTCTGATCGTATTTTTTTAGTTGGGTATTTTTAGTATTTCGTAACAACAAACGCTTTCGTTGATTACTATGATTCAGAAGGTTGCATTTGTGGAACGTGTTGTTTATCGTCTTGCGTTGTGTCTCTGTTGAGAAGCCGACTGTTCTTCTCAACACAGATGCTTTGATCAGAGCACCTTCCATCTGAGAAGTGACTCATGTTCATAACAGCATCAAAGGAAGTCTTAAATTCTAATTTTTTCCACACTTTTCACATTTAATTCATCTCCATCTGATGAGAAACATGTTGTCTCCAAGGCTGTGTCCAAACTTGAAATTCAAAGAAATATTCTCACTCCCAGAATTCCTTTTCAGACTTATAATTTTCTTGTTTGTTCACATGCTTTTATGGGATCCATAATATGAAATTATTGTTGGTCTCATATTTGTATTTTATCTTCACAAATTGATCTTTAACTTCAAAGCCTCCACTGGTAAAGATTCCTGATTATCAATATTCTATTTAAATGCTTCTCCAAAAATAATGATCCCACAACAGCATTGCAGTTGAGTTGAGGTCAGGAAATCTTGCAACATCTTTTTTATTTTTTTATTTTTTAGCCATCATGTTGTACAGTAAATTTTCTGGTGTGGCTCGGGACTGTTGTGGTGTTGCATTGCCCAGGTCCAGGCTTAGCTGAAAGACAGATGACCTTCCATTTGACTTGGGAATGTATGGTATACAGTAGAGTTCATGTTCAGCTCAGTTACTGCGAGGTCCAAGGACTAAGTCTAAGTGTACTGTCACAAACTTTAGCATTTAGCATCCTAACCGAGGCCTGAAGATGTAGCTCTTGGGTTCTTGTAGTTTTTCCTAGAACTGAACAGTCTGACCTAAGGGTGAATTTGCTGGAATGTCCGTTGCTGTGTGTTAAATGTTTCCAGTTGCGTATAGTGCTTTTACATTTATTTTAGCGTTTATAAATTACCTGAAAACCCTTACATGATTGATAGATAGCAATAGTTGCTTCTCAAAGATCATTGTTGACATCTTTCCTCGTTGGCATTGTGTCACACACCAAAATGGTCCAGACTCGTCTTACTTGTTTATGATTTTTTAATCAAGGACGAACTGAGTATTTCACACATTGCTTTCATAATTTTGCTTTGTCTCAGCTGAAGTTGTTTCCACTTAATCTTAAGACCTGTTCAGGACCTGATATTTTTTTTGCCATATCCTGATACGTAAAAACTTTGAATTAGAACTGAGAGAGTAAAGCTCAATGATCAACATATTTTTACCTCCACCAAGGAGGTTATGTTTTTGCCGGCGTTTATCTGTTTGTTTGTTTGTCTGTCTGTCTGTGTTCAAGATAACTCATTTCATTTCATTCAAAAAGTTATGGATGGATTTTGATGAAATTTTCAGGAGTTGTCAGAAATGTGAAAAGTAAGAAATTATTTCATTTTGGGTGTGATCCGGAAGAAATCCTGGATTCTGGATCACTTTAAATTTTCGATAATTGCTGCACTTGGTGGAGGTCTGCGCTCTCCGAGTGTTTTTCTAGTTTTTATTTAAAATTCTTCCAGGCACTTCAAGTAATGTCACTGACCTTGGCCATTTTTTGACCTGGGCAACAGTGTAAAAATGAAATAAATAATAGTGCATTTTATAATTATAAGACACAGACTGGTATAAAGTGGTATTTTGTTTTTGCTACCTCAATATCAGACCAGATTTTTGCATCCTTTAAAAAAAAAAAAAAAAAAAAAATTAGTTGAGTGAAACAGCTGGCACATGAGGAACATTGGGCTTCTCAGGTTCTGCTAGGGGTCTGAGGTAGTGGTCATCTATTCTCAATCATAAAAAATACAAAAAATACTCACGCAAAGCTGCATATTCATACACTAGGAGAGGAGTTTTCTTTCCTACGCACTTGAGCACAGAAATTGATATTTAGACAGTAGGGATATCCATCAACCTTTATCCCAATTTCTCTTTTAGAAATGTGTGGGAGCAAACAGCAGCTCCTCGGGTCAAAACCTTGGTCTCTAGTGGGAACTTGCAAATGACTCAAACTTTATGTGTACAGGGTTCTCTATCCAGGGTTCACTGGAAATGGCATTGCTTGAGACATCTCTTTTTCAGGTCTTGCTGGGAATGATGCATGATGTCTGTAATCCACCCCCTTAATTTAAAGTTGGCTAATAATTGTAAGACGTCAAATAACCCTGAAAGTTAAATGGGAACAAACACTATAAATAGGTTCAGTCTTTCTGGAAACTTTTTCTTATTTCTTTTATTTTAAGAATTGACCTTTTCGTGTGCTCTTCTTCGTTAGTGTTACACTCCAAAGATGGCAAAAGAGTATTTTTTAAACTAGTTTTCAGGCACCCATTATTATAGTAAATATTGTACTCTCTTGTTCACTGAAATGACCACCTAAAACGAAAGTGACCTCTGTCAAGTGCATGGTCAACTGTCATGTGCATGTAACTGACTAATAAAGTTGTTGATTCCAATGGAATGGAAAGCAGTTTAAGACCATGTCTTGCTCCTACAAGATATGATGAGAAAACATTTGAGATCTAAGCTGTAGTTGCCTCTCATTTATTAACCCTGTCTAGGATTTTAATTGGTGTGCTTGTCTAACATCTTCCTTATGTTAGTTTTTTTTCTTTAATGTTGCAAAAAAGGCTTTTAAGGTAATAGACAAAGGAAATGTTTGAAATGCTGTTGTCTGTGTGTGTTAGATTAGTTAGGTGTTTCTAAATTGTACTGTTGTTGGTGGTATAGTTGGTATAGAGGGTGAGTGTGCATGACAGTGCTCCTCTCGATGTAAAGGACCTTATCTTGAAGGGAAAGTCCAGCCACCCTACAGAGAAAACTCATTTCCGAGCTTGTATCCGCAATCTCGTTCTCTCGGTCACTACCCACAGTTCATAACCATAGGTGAGGGTTGGAACAAAGATTGACCGGTTAACAGAGAGCCTTGCCTTTTGGCTCATCTCTCTCTTCACCAGAATGGACCGGTACAGAGTCCGCACCACAGCAGATACTGCACCAATCAGTCTGCCGATCTCCCGTTCCTTTCTCCCATCATTCGTGAACAAGAACCCGAGATACATAAACTCCTCCACTCCTGACTTGGAGGAGGGGTTCTACCCTTTTCCAACTGAGAACCATGGTCTCAGATTTGGAGGAGCTGATTCTCATCCCTGCCGCTTCACACTCGACTGCGAACCGCTCCAGCGAGAGCGGAAGATCTCCACTCGATGACGCCAACAGAACCACGTCATCTGCAAACAGCAGAAGACGAGATCTCGACACCACCGAACTGGAACCCCTCCGCTTCTTGGCTGAGCCTAGAAATTCTGTCCATAAACGTTGTGAACAGAATCGGTGACAAAGGACAGCCCTGGCGGAGTCCAACTCTCACTGAGAACGAATCCGACTTACATTTACTATTAGGATAATATTTTTAAAAAAACATATGACAGCCCAGTGTTCTTCAGTCTATCTCTTCAGGACCCACCACCCACATGTTTTACACGTTTTCACACTTCAACACTACTGTCAAATTAATGGGTCATTAACGGATGTTTAACTGCTCCAACATTCCTGATTCAAATGAATGTCATCGCGGTTTGCACGAGTCTGACATATGCAGGGCAGTGGGTCTTGACGATTTGGAATTAACACTTTAATTGCCTAGTAGATATTTGTATTCATTCTGTTAACCAATGTTTTTAGTGCTGTTATCTATTGTATTTTAGTACTTCTGAATTCACTGTTGGTGGCACAAATCACTGTAGTGTGCCACCAGCACTACCCTGATGGCACAGACACTGTTGGAGGGAAAGCCAGTTAATGCGGTTGCGGGGCTGTTGTAGCTATTTTCTTGAACGATAAGTCTGTCTAAAAACTAGATACATTTTGACACTATGCATTTTTCCAGACAATGTATAAAGATCTTTAGTTGGCATTTACACTCACCATTGCTGTTTTATAAAGCAAACAGGTTGTCTACTGCGCCTGACTAAAGTGATAGAGACAGTACTGACTTATGTCCTTTTGAAAAAAAAACAAAAAATAAACAGTGTAAATTTAAAAAAGTAAATAAACCACCAGACTGCAGTAGTAGTCTATGAACTAGTGCTTTGACTTTTGGTCCTGGAATAATCATGTTTGCACTTTCAATGTCCACTCTATTCTTTACGCTTTTTCTCAATTTGCAAAGGCTAAACATCATTCTGTTAGTTTGTCACTACAGAACCTTGACATCAGCTAAACTTTAAGAAATATTTGTCTGACTGTCTACATCTGAGTTGGTAGTAAACGGTCAACTACTGAACCAACTCTGATCTTTCCTAAGCCTCCCTAAAATTACATCGACAATTCAAGATGTGTCTTCTGTGAACACCTTTCCTGCCGCACATATTTACTGTAAGTTGTGTGAATGAGAGGCATGTCATGTGTTGCTCTGTTATTGTTCAACTAAACCACCGCTCCAGGCAGCATACTCCTGTCTTTTCCTCTTGACTTCGAGGAACAGTAAATGGCCCTTCCCATATTGTACCCCTTCCCTTTCCTTCTGCGTTGCCTCCTCTTACACAAACCTGTGTCATTCAAAACAGTTTTTTACCTATGAACTTTTTCAGCTCCGATTTCTCTTAGGAACTTCAGCACTTGAGATCACAAATGCATCGAGTGATCAGTAGCCTACGACATGCAGTCATCATAAATGACAATTGTTCACACATATTCATGTGCTGATCCCAAAATCTTTTATTAGTCATCCTCATTCTTTCTATTTTGCGCCATCTATATTGTTTCTTACCAGTTTTTGGTGATACACTGTGTGTGTGTGAGTGTGTGTGTGTGTCTAAGGCCTTGACAGCATGCATTACTCCTTTCCCTTATCCAGTGAGGAAGCTCTTGAGGCTCAAGGGAGTCATCAAGAATTAACTCATAACTATTTAAGGGAATTAGAGGAAGGTTCGTGTCCTCAGATTATTGTGAAAACACAGATTCCCAACAAGCAACATATAAAGCAAACACAAATGCACAAGGAGAAAAGTACAGCCAGAGATGAACTCAGAATAGGTGCGTTTCCACCAGTGTACCGGGTACCGGGTAGTTTTTTCAGGGGCCGGATCGTTGACGTGTGTCTCCATTACCAGGAACAGCCCTGCAGAGGCCACCTAAGAGGCCTTCAGGAACCTTTGCGGGGCGAAAAATGTTTCTGTAGCAGAAGAGGACAAACAGTGAAAGCGGTGAACTACCGCCACCATGTGATGTGGAATGGTAGTTTAGGTGTACCCAGCCCTGTCACCGTAAGTGGAGACACAACGGCTAAACGGACTAAGAGGGAGGTCGGCCCTGTTAAGATTCCTGCCTCCTAGTTTTACCTCTGAAACCCCGTTAGTGGAAAAAACTTTTCATGAGTATAGACTGTCTGATCTCGTCTGGGTCAGCTGGCAATGACACTGTGGTGTGTTGAATGAATGAATGAATCTGTGGTATCAGTTACGAATTAATAATTTGCAAAGTGAGAATTAACATCATGTCAAATAACAGGCAAAATAGTGTGTGAAATTAAAAGAAAAGTATTATTATTTTATTGCTTACATCATTGTGGTGCAGCACCGCAACATTTTGGAAAATGCTACTGTTACTTTGTGGCTATTCATTCGAAAGATTGATACATTTCTTTCATGTTTCTCTAACTTCCGAGTCTCAGATATAAGCTATAAAATCCTGCCTTACGAGATTTAAATGACAGGCCAGCTGTTATTCTGTTTCCACCCCTAAATGTAAGTTGACCTTACGTTCTGTCTCTTGTCTGATCTTAACTCTCAGAAAACAGGTAAAATAGTAAAATTTTATCCAAAATATTGAATTCAACATCTGGGGCATAATGTGTAAAAGCAAAGCCAGATTGCTGTGTTCAGGGTGGGCAAAAAAGTCAGAAGATGCTTTCAATCTTGTAGGTGCAAAGTACGTATCTGGCTAATCATGAATTTGATGATTGCTGTATTGGAGCGTTTGATTTGACAGACTTTCCAACATATTGACCATATTAAGTGCTGCGTGCACTCAGTAATGAAGCTCATTTACTCATGCTGTGTAGTTTCATGGTGATTTTTCCTTCCACTTTGAGGATATCTGCATTTAAACCAGCGTTTTTCAACTTGTCCCTTTCATGCATCTAGGGGCATTTTAAGCTTGGTGATCTAAAGGGTAGGAAAAAGACTGCAAACCAGTTAAGCCAAAACAATTCACAGGAATAAGTGATAAATCTACACTCCAGACAGTCTGAAAGCACCTTCTCAGAAACCACTTAGAGAAAAGCAGTCACTTTCAGAAGATATTCAGCAGGTGGTTGGATGAGGTATCGGTTTGTCACCATCCAGTCAGATGTTGCCACAGCTTGGAGCCTTGCAAAATGGGCTCTTTTGTGAATGTGATCTTGCCACTTTTGTGCAAATTCAGCTGCCTCAGAAGGTAAAATATTTATAGAAATTCCTTACTTTCATTTGTGAAGAACCATAAAACATGTAAATTTTTCTGTTTTTGTTCTTTTTTTTGGCAGTGAGCACAGATCTACTAGAGGTTGTTTGTTGTTGAGTTTGACTTATATTATGGCTTCTTCTAATGCATATTCATTTTAGCCCCTAGCATGTACTGTATACTTAATTTTGAGGTATAAAGATAAAAAAAATTTTTGATAAATGAAAAAGCAGTGGTACGATGATTTGATGAGTCATTTTATACACCTGAGACTTCTCCAACACAGTTTCAACTTGAATCTGAGGTCTGTGCCTTAACACCTACAGAACTGTTGTTTTGTTTGTTTGTTTGTTTGTTTGTTTGTTTTTTCCCAAATTGAGGAACACTGTCACATATATCTATTATTGCAAGTACAGTGATCCCTTGCCAGTTCACGGTTTTAGTTCCGTGGTTTTAGTTATTATACAGTCATGGAAAAAATTATTAGACCACCATTTTTCTTCACTTTCTTGTTCATTTTAATACCTGGTACCACTAAACATCATCATGTGACTAAAACAGACAGAAAAGAAAACACTGAATGCATAAAAACTGTGTTTTTGGCAGTACAACACCATAGCTATTGATGTAAAAACTTAAGTGATTTAGGTTATAATCAAGAAAACCATGGAAAATGGTAAGATATCAGCTCTTAAATAAAACTCTTATGAGCAATCTTTGTAGTTATCATTATGTTTGTCCAAACAAATGTACCTTTAGTTGTACCAGGCATTAAAATGAACAAGAAACTGAAGAAAACAAGGGTGGTCTAATATTTTTTTCCATGACTGTATATAATGACATCATCAAACTTTATTTTTCCTTTTTGTGTTAATTTTTCAATAACCTGATGACTCTTAGGAAACATTCAGCCCTTTGTTTCCTCCAGTTGATGTTCTATTGCATTGGATGTCACCGCATAGTTGCATCATTTGTTTACAAATGCAGATGTAGACAGAGATTTCAAAAAGCCACAGATGCAGTCAATATGGAAACAACTGTCAAGATGAGGTGTAAAATGACGTTAGAGATATACTAAGAGGAAAAAAAACTCAATTAGAACACTGCCACATATACTGACATACTTTATTGTCCACTATCTTATAACCAGATACAAATAGTCACTTATAAAATATAAACATGTCAGTGATAAAAGGTAATTTTTGTCACCTTTTGTCTCCTTGTGAGATTGCTCTACTATTGGACCGGGAAAGTGCTAATCTCGGACACTGTAATTGTTTCAACGTTTGATGCCTTGTTTTCAGGTCTGCTAGGTTTTTATACAATTGTATGAATGTATTTGTTGTTTTAATTGTTGTAACTTGTGTCTGCTGCTGCCATGCCAGGTCCCTCTTGAAAAAGAGATTGAAAAATCTCAATGAGGCTTTTATCTGGTTAAATAAAGGATATAATAAAATTTCTTTTTGTTAGCTTTTATTTATGTAGTGAACATATGGCGGTAATTGACAACAAAAGTCTTGTCAGTAAACAAGTCCAATCATATTCATTCTAATAAGTTACCATCAGCCATGGTGGCATAGCATCCCAAATTTAAAGAGAGTTATGGAGCCTGAATGGGTCACCAGTCACAGACTCAGATAGACAGAAAAGACAACAGTGGACACTCACACTTTCTTACAGACAGTTAAGAATTCTCACCCTAAGGATCAATGGGAGGAAGCCAGAATTCTCAGTGAAAACGTGGAGAGGCGCAGTGAAAACATCCAAACTCCAAACACACAGAAAGGCCCGAGTTGAGATTCAAACCTGGAATCCTCTTCTGTAAGATGACAGTGCTCATCAGCCAACACTAAATTCAGTTCAGTAAAAAAAATTAAATAGTCTTCAATTCAATAGAAACATTTTTATAAAATATCAGTTCATATAAAGTTGTCTACCAAAGGAATCCTATGTAAGTCATTGAAGTTTATTTTCAGCATCCAAAAAGCATTGCAAAAGTCCATGGCTAATTCCAGTTCCAAATGAAAAAAGATCTGTGTGAGATTTCTGCTGAAATCTGAATAAATCCGAACAGTGTAGGGCACAATGGCTGCGGTTACATGATGTTTTTTAATTCAGAATTAAAATTAGGAATTAAATAATTCCGAATTAAACTATTTTCCTTCGAGTTTACATGGAAATAGTAATTCCGAATTAAGGTTTACATGGAAAACACGTTAGTTCGGCTTTATCCAACTCCGCTTTAGGTCTGGGGGTTGGGAAGGGTTCTGATTGGATAGAGGGGCGGACGTCTTTACATCTACTGGAAGAAAACAAACTTAGCTAACTGGTTAGCAACAACATTTCACTTATTTTTGACCTGGGTGGCGTCTCTATCTGCGAAACCTCCCTTCATTTAACCTGGCCGCTTTGAAAAGCTCACAATTTTTATGTTTCCTGCCATCTGTTCTTTTAATTATTTCCAGTTCCTCCAAGCTATTTATTAAATAAATCGTCTCTGCTCTTGAACACCGTTTACTGCGTGCTGGCGGAATATAAGCGTCATCGCGACAGACGGGCAAGAGAACGAGCATGCGCAGAAAGACGGGAATTAATTTAAAGAGGAATGAGTGTATACATGACCGCGGAATTACTTAATGCGGAATTAAAATGGGAATAAACCAGCCACTTACTTCGGAATTAAGTTAATTCGGAATTGACATTTTCATATGGAATTAAGTGTTTACATGGTAACTTTTATTTGGCTTTAACTTTAATTCTGAATTAAAGAGGAATTAAACTTCCCATGTAAACGCACCCAATGAGTGTCTTATGCATGTTGATGAAATATTTTATTATTATTTTTTTTTTTCGGCACTAGTGGCCTTTATTCATAGAGAGAGATGGAGATAGATGGAAAGGGGGCAGAGAACGGGGAAGGCATGGAGCGAAGAGTCATACAGGCGGGAGTCGAACCTGCGACGGCTGCATGGAGGACTATAGCTTCTGTACTTGGGCCGCCTGCCCTAACCACTGCACCACCGAGCAGCCCATGTTTATGACATTTAACAGCTGAGAAGAATACTATTCACAAGCAACCTTCGTGAGTTTGCAAATTTCAGCAGTAAATCAATTGCTTAGTGTTTGTCTTACGGTTAAAAATTGAGGAGAAGTGAGTATGTCACCACTGTCACATCAACAGTGAGTGACTGAAAGGGGGGGAGAAGTGCAACCAAAAAGGCATGATGAGGCTGCCTGTCAGAGTGAAGCAACAGGAAATCATCTGCATCTGATGTCTACCACCTCACACACACACACACACATGCGCACACACTCATCAGCTAAATACACACACACACATGCAAAGAGAAGAAAGAGTCTTTACAAGAATACACACACATGAACACACATGCGCACACACAACTATATGCTGTGCTGTAATTTGTCATGTACACACATCAAGAAATGAGAATGAAAGAGGAGCTTACACACACACACACACACACACATACAAAGAACACATGATAGTTCGCTGTCTGAACTTCTGCTGAGTCCAGACTCTGTCACAGATAGAAAATGTGTGTGTATGTAGTTCCCTTTCAATTGGTCATCACTTCCTGCGGAAAAACATGACCACACACACACAAAGTGACACACACATGCATCATTCTCCTATCTAGACACCATCACTGTCACTTAAATGCCTGCCACTAAACTGACACAACTGAGCCCTCGCTGAACTGAAACGGCAGAAAGGGTGAGTGAACAATCGAGTGCCCTGTGTTTTTGTGCGTGTCGCTGTCCGTCAGTTCATCTTGCTGTTTCAACGTGATGATATAGCTACAATAAGTTCATAGCAGCAGTATCGCTGCATCTGGTAACAACACTTAACTGCAGTGAATATGTTTGTCTCATAAATATGGTGTCTGGTCAGTCAATTTTCAGGAACAGTCATCAGGTCAGTCGATATACCGTCAGGTCCCAAACCTGTTTGGAGTTTGTCTGTCAAATAGAGCAACAGAAAGAAGAAAGAAATTCTAAGTTGGTCATATGTGGCTCCATACTCCTAAGGCAGTTTTCTGTCTGTCTCAGTGTCTTGAGTGTGTCTTGTAACCATAACCCTAAACTCAACCTCAGTTTAAAAGGTGAGAAGAGCAGTTTCCTGTGGCCATTAACAACCTTTCACATGCCCTAAAGCCCTGACTAAAAAAAAAATGCTTTGAAAGGAAATTCTCTACTTCAGATTTCTTTGGAAATAATAAGCGAAGAACTCTTTTTTTAGGCCAATGTGAGACAAAAGGTGACCCTAACAGTTTTCCACCAGTGGTTTGGTGGGTCTAGTTAGATGCCCACACTGACCTCAGGTTGCTTCAATGTTTTAAAAGGAACGTTTACCAAAAAAAAGGATTTGGAAGAAAAAAAAAAATCAGATTGAAATCAGAGAAAGGTCGTCTGAGTGCATTTTTACTCAGAGCTGCACCAAAGATTGTGGTTTTTAACCTCCATCTGTGCCAAGCTTTGAAGATTTGTCTTGAGTAAATTCAGTACCAGCGAAACAAGTAGGCTTCATGAAACAGTCTCGTTTCTGTTGAGAGGGCAGCCCAAACCTCCACTTGACACTTTGACTGAGTTGGTTTTCCACAACTCTTGTGCTTGATCATTCAGGTGCTGCGGGGGAAGGCCCTTTCAGGTAAATCTGCCTTTTCTGGCTTCGCAACGCCATAAAAAAAATTATTATAAAATCTGACAGTTTCCTGAGGAGTGAATCAGGGATATTTTTTCCCCCTTTTTTTTTCAACTTTGGAGATTTTTGATGTGTAACAATGAGCATTTGTGCAACATTTCACTTCATAAGTTAAACCTCTTAGTCAAATAAACCAGAGTATTTTTACATGGTGTGATGTTTCCACGGTCCCACAATTTCTTTGTGCAGAACCAACAAGGCAAAAATCAAGCACGCTTATCTTTTCAAAGAAATTGTGGGGACTGCGAGACAGACGTGCAGGCGGGCATATCTTTGTTTTAGTCACTCACACTGAACCACATGCTGTTTTACATGAAGAGGTCAGGAAGTCACGAAACTCCGTCTCTGCACTGACTCTCTCTCTCTCTTTCTCTCCCTGTCACACAGAAACACATTTACACAATAACTTTTGTAAATTGTACACTAAACAAAAAAGAAGAAAAGAAACCATACCTGCCATTTGTGGGGAAATACTCTGCAGGATCTTATTAGAGGCTGTAGAAACTATTAAAGTGCTAGACTGAGCTACGTTGCTACATTACTCTACTAGAGGGCACACATTTATATTTAGCTGTTTCCTGCTTGTTCTAATAGTCATGATATAAGAGATGTGTAAATGTTTTTTAAAAACTATATACAGAAAAAATGTTCTTTGAATACTATTATATCCAAATCATAGATTTTTCATGAGTAAGCCAAATGAGTTTTAAATCAAATGCATTAATAAATCAGAATACAGATATATCTTTCCAATAGTGGCTTTGAATGATAGATTGTCCTTTTATAATGATAAAAATGTTTCAGTCCTCGCCCTGAAACAAGGTGCATATTTGTTATTTAAACAGTGAAGATAAGAGTGTTAAGGCCTTGAATGCAGCACGGCAGGTTCTGCCTTTGTTTTCCACATAACTAGATATCCAACTGCCTTCTGTGTTGTCTTTTTAGTGTCTAAACTCCTCTTTAATCACTCATTGTGCATCTTCTCTCTTTTGCTGTTAATTGACTTGCTGCAAAGGTGTTGGAGGCCTCTAAAACCTTGGAAATTAAAGAAACTCTATTAGATTACATTCTTACAGCATAGCTTTTTACTTAGAAGCATTAGCAGTCTTTTCTTAATTAACATAAAATATTAATTTTTAATTAAATTATTTTCAGGGTCATTCATCTAGAACACTTCATAGGCACAAAATGTCTGTAGCCGCTAGCCGTACGATAATCAGATCTCCTTTTGCTTCAGTTTTCTTTGGACGGAGCTAGAGCTGTTAAGAAATATGAATGTCAAAAGCATTACATTTGTTTTGCAATTCTGTCCCTTAAGGAAAGATTTCACATCTCCCACTTTGAACCTTTGGTTTTACCTCTTTCTCTACAGCTCTTTTATTCAGGCTAAGGGAATAGCCTGAATGAAGTAAAACATTCAGTAACTAATTTATGCACAGCTTTGATTGGTGATTTTACTCTTGAATTCTATTTATATGTTTTTTGCTGATCTAAATTAGGAAATGAAGTATTTTAAATGTATTTTTTGGCATTCACATGTACAATTTCAGATCTGCACTAACACACACGCGGTGAATGTCAGTCTTACTGCCAGATCTTCCCCTTTGCTGTTGACACTTTATTATTATCCCATTCTGAGGCAATGAATAAAAGAAAAAAACTCTTACAGGCGGTATTCTACTGTTAACTAGAAGTCAAGTAATGACACGTGGAACTGAGGACTGACTGGAGACACCGGCATAACGGCCAGACACACGCTGACATGCACACACCTTGAAAGATAAACTACATATCCCTTATTAATCATTTGTCACCTTTTATAATTCATGACAGCTTGTTTTCCCACACAACACTCACAGATACTTATTGAGCTTGAATAGATTTTGTTCTACATTTTTTCCATGAACATAATCAGAAGAGAAGTTTCAGTCCAAACTTGTTTTCACCTTCAGTTACGACATGATTTACGCACCTTGGCTTAACTGCCAGCCTTCCCCCTTTTTTTTCTAAGTTTTGTTGAGTGCAGAGCATGTTTTTTCCTAAGATAAGGGTTTTTTTTTTTTTTTTCTTAAAGTCTCCTGGGTGCAGTGCAAGTGGTCCAGGGACTAGCTCTCTTTTCACCCTTCTTGCTTTATCTCTGTTACCCATCTCCTCTGGAGCTCTTTCTCTTTTTCCCACTGCACCCCTCTCTCTGTATGACAACTTGATGCCAAGCAGAGCAAGAGTTACTTCAGTGGTTTTCCTTAGTTTTGCTTTGGATCAGCTGGCAACTAGCCAGAAATAAAGTAACCCTGTCTCCATAGTTATAAATAGTAACAAAATTCCTAGTTAGTGGAGGCTACCACATGTGAACATATACATACCCTCTGTTTTACTGTCTTCTCTTTGTAGATCAATGGCACAGTCAATGCTAATTTAAGTGGACCCCCAATGATTTTTTTTTTCTTTTTTTTTTTTTTTCCTTTTTGCTGCCACATTCCAAACATGTAAAAAGGAAACAATATGTAGTGGAAGAGGAGGATGTTTGTTCCACAGGGATGTTTTGCCAAGTGATTTGGAGCCATTTCAATTCATTTTTTTATCCCTGGTGCGACCGTGCCACCTGAGCAGAACTATTTTAGTTTTGTCCTCTTGCATAATTTTTTTTTGTTTTGTTTTGTTTTTTTCCAAATCAGGATCTGGAAGTTAATTAACAGAGATCTATTTTGAGATACTATGTTGGTTATAAAGGTTATTTGACAGGTCAGGTATTTAGCTTCACAGACCTTTGGCTCTATTGATTATTTATAAACTATTGCAGATGTCTGTTATTTCCTTTTCATAGTTAACTTAGTTCAGACCAAGGTTAGACAAAAAATAATTTGATAAAATTAAAGCACATCTGTGTTTGACATGAAAATGAAAAAATAAAGGAAAGTATAATGTATGAATACCTTTCAACTTCCAGGAGAGATATGTTTAATCTAACTTATTTATCTGTGAAAATGTCATTGCCAGATAAAAACTAGCAACACTGAATGTCAGTGAATTACAGTGAACCATACTGTGCATTATTATGGGCAGATACCTCTTGCTCCCAAAGAAAAAGGTTCCTTGGTAGATCAAATATGTATTAATATGCTATTATCTAAAACGGTCCTCAGCAATTACTCTAATATGACATTTGAAGCAAAGGTTTTTTTGAACTGCACTCATCTGTTGGGTCAAGCAGAAGAACACACACCAAATACAATTGTCCAAATATTCCTTGTGCAAACATAACCTGTGTGTGTGGCCTTCTATCCGATTTGTTTTTTGACGGTAGTAACCTGTGATGGGTAGACTTTGATCTTCTCAGCTGACTTTTCTCCTCCAATGTCCAACCAACTATGTTGAATTTTGGAGCGACTGAAGATCCTTCATTATTTGTTCCAACCAAAATATGCATTACTTTCAGAGAACTGAAAATCTATTTTCAGTATATTTTATGCTTCTTTAAATAAAATCTATCTACAATTACATCAGCTCAAAGTCTGTGTGTGACAAAGCAAATACAGAACTAATTCTTCTAACTAGTTGTCCTATGTGCTCATATTCTGATCAAACCTGCTCATCTGTGCCACAGGGCTTATGTAGAAGAATGTGTCTGACCAGTCAATGTTCAATATTAAGCTCCAGCACAGTCCTTATACATTATTTACTCCAAAATTGCACTTTGTTCTAGCCAAAATTTAGTCCTACAGTACATCCTTGGCCTGCTTTTTGTGTCCTTTAGTTGGGCAATCATGCAGTTAGCCACCCAAACAGCATCAGGGGAAGGCAGTGTTTTGAGCTGAATAGACGCTCCTCAGTGCCAGAGTTCGTCTTGTACTCCCTGTGGCACTATCTGCCTCCCTGTTTGTTTGATAACAGACAGACAGCAGGAATGAGGCAGGAGGACTGTGTGGGTCCTCGGCGTGGTATTTCTATGGTAGTGTTTGTCTACGCCCTAATGTTTTGAACTCCTCTGCATGCACATTTAATGATAAGCAGTTGATGTAATGGTGCATGTGGGCTGGAAATACATTTGCATTATCATATTTTGCCTTGCTTTCCTCTGTGTCTCTACCTTTTTTCATCTTACTCCCTCTTTATCTCCGTCTCTTCAGTTTTTACACCTCCTCTCCTTGTCAATAGCTGTTATAGTGTTGTTTTCTTTTATCAAGGCCAAATAAAGTCAGCACCTGATATAATATAATTTGCCAGCTTTGCAATATCATGCAAATTGCACTTCATTGCTTCTTCTCTCTGTTCTGTAGGCATGGTGGACACCCAGCAGCTCCTAGCTTGGCCCGTTGGCTTTAGTCTTAACACAGTGGACCTGCCAGAGTTTGACGACAGCCCCCACTGTCTCGACATGAAACATTTGTCCACGTCAGACTACACCTCCATTTCCTCCTCCTCCATCCCTTCCTCCCTATCTCCCCCATTTCTGTCCTCCATCTCATCCGTTGGTGCGAGCTACGACCTCAGTCCACCACAAAGTGAAGAACACCTGACCAACATGGACTACACAAGCATGCACAGCTACAGACCAGAGCCAGACACACACAGTAAGTATAGTCCATAGATTACTCAAACAGCATGTTATCTTGTGTTTTTATTGTTGTTTGTTTGTTTGTTTTTCTCAATTTGGAACTTTGTTCAGGTCCCCACATACAAATAGGTAAATGTGAAAATGTTTCAGGTCTGACAGAGTAAGGATCTGGTTGAGATAGAGTTGTTCCAATACCAATACCACCAACGTTATTGGAAATAGAATCTCAATTCTTCTTTGTTGCTCTAAAGGCTCATACAAGAAGTGATGTAATACTACCTTGCAACTTCCTGTTTTGAGTCACCAGGTGGAGGAGCAGTGACGCGTTAGCTGTTGGAGAGAGCCAGCCGTCTAGCTTTAGTATCATGTTGGAAATGTGCCAATAGTTTAAGCTGGGAAATCCCACCAGGGAAACTGTGACATGCTCATTAAACAGGGCCACAGTTTCCGGAGGTGCTAAGAATGTTGGTAAAAAAAAAATAATGCATGGTATCTAATAAAGCATTTGAGGACTCATCATGGGAAAAGGCTTGAGTTCTTCATTTTAAAAAGAAAGATGGACTGAGTTTGCTTTTCAGAAATGAGAAAGAATTCCCCAAAGGAAACCAGAGACCTGGAGCAATGGCAGACAAAACTGCTGCATTTCACTGCATATTTGAACTGCACAGTTTCCCTGTCAGAAATGCATCACAGAAATTTCTCTCTTCAGACAATATGCCACTGACTGAACATATTTCATGTTATTTAAAAGAAGGGCTGTCGATCGGCTTCACAGTGGACATTTGGACTCCTCAATGTGTTCAAATTTCAAACTATAAATACCTTTTTTATTTGACCTATTTGTGGCTGCATTTTAAGTTTCATTCCTGGATTTCTTTATTTGATAGATAAATAAAAAGTTGAATTTGTTCATTAAATCAAACTTAATCTTGTTTTGTTTTTTTTCCCATCAGATTCAATCAAATTGGAGCCACAATCACCTCCGCAGTACTCTGATAGCCCTGTGTTCTCCAAGTTACCAGATGATACGCCACCAACAGCGTTAAACATTGAGTGCCGTGTGTGTGGGGACAAAGCATCAGGGTTCCACTATGGTGTTCATGCCTGTGAGGGCTGTAAGGTAGGCCTGAAAGACACCAGTGCAAAGATGACACAAATGTGGAAGACTTAAAACAAGTCAAATGATAGATAAACAAAAAGTAGACAACTCACAGCTTCGTAGGGTTTGCAACTTTAGACTTTTCTGCCCTCAATGGGGTAGTGCTATTCCTATATGCAATCTTTTTTTAATTGCTTCTCTCAATAGTTATGCTCAAGACCTTAAAAAAAAGTCATACCACCTTAGAATGTGTCCTATTTCTGTCACTTTGTCACCTTTTGGTGAAACATGTTGGTGGAATAAATATATGAACAGTGCTTGGAGACACGTGTGTGTGTGTGTGTGTGTGTTGTTCAGAGAGAGAGAGAATGCGTGTGTGTGTCTTTTTTTTATTTTATTTTATTGCTGTCTGTCACTCTAACCACAAGCGCCATTCATTTTCCACTCTGTGAGGGCTCTCAACATAGGCATGTGTCTTTTCAAATATACAACTTGCCAGTTAAAGTTTGTCTGTCTGTATAGTGTATAAATAACTAATGGGGGAAGTTTCAGACATATTTCCATTTCTTTGAAATATCGAGACATTATAGGAAGATGAACCACAAATTGTGATATTGTGTTCCGAACACAAATGAGATGGAATTTCAGTTTCAACAACACTGCTGGCGTGAAAAAAAAAAAAAATGGCGTGAAGAAGTAGCATATCTACACTTTTTATTTATATTAGGGCTGGGCAATGATTTAAGATTTTTAAACGTGATCAATTCCTGATTCCCTGATTAATAACGATTAATCACACTGTATACGCAAAATCAAATAATGAATTCAAAAGTAGTGTAGAGGTCACTTTTATTTAAATGTTCTGCTGCCATATGAACTAAAGTGCCATAACATTTGTTGTTCAAACACTTTTAACATCAGCACTTGCCAGTAACACACATTTAGTGTTAATCTCTTCTTAAAAAATGTAAAATAAAATAAAGCTTATTGCGAGTGCCAGGGTATTAATGTCATCCTGTTTCTATATGAAGAATAAAAAAAAAGTCTACCAACAAAATCCTGAGCCACAATTGGAACATTAAAACTGAATTTCTGACGTGACAACAGAAACCTTTAACGGGGAGTTTAACTAGGCAGATGTTACAAATAACCTTGTTTCTGTCAAATCCTCCGTCTGGGAGAACTTTAAAATGAAAATGTCCATGTTAAAGTTCAGTAGCTTTACTGCTCTACATGTCTGTTTCTGCAGATTCTCTTCCGGTTCTGCAGCAGCCTGTGAAAGACTTTTCAAAACAAAAACATGTGAGCAACGTGCATTAATGCGCGATAAAATAAATGTCAGTGTTAATAAATTAATAACTTAATGCGATAATAACTCGTTATCTTTCTCAGCCCTAATTTACATATATGATGTAGTTCCTAGGCTGAGGGTTCGTAGTCCTCCACCACCACCAGACCACCATCTGTCACCAGCCCAATCAAGTGACTTTGTAGCTGGTATGTTAAGTCATGTTTCCAACATATTTTTGTTGCAACTATTTTGTTACGTCTTGGTTCCTACCTCATCACGCTCCACAAATACCTACAGTATGGAGTCTTAGGCATGTTGTTATACCAAAGTTTTAATGACATCGGTATGTCTCTTCAAAATACAAACAGGAAGCACAGGAAGCTAGCTCTCTTAAACATTAACAGAATGGAGTCCTAACTAATATCATTACAATCATCTGTACAGGACAGACTCTTTAAAATAAATGAAATCTGAGCCTGTTTTGGAGAGAGGTCACACTAAAAACTGGCTTTTGCTTGTAAAGTCACTTTGTTCTGAGCATCGTGTGGTTTTAGTTTTTGTGTACTTTGTGTACTATCTTTGGGTCATCTGATATGAGTTTTTCTGTCACCAAAGCCAGTTATTGAACCAGTTACTAAAAATATCAATACTTGACTAACCCATTAATTGGCCAATTGATTAACTAGTCAACCTCTAAAATTGTCAGCTTTTTGTTCGGATTGCAACTTTTGTAGTTACATTACATTCAGAGATATTTTCCATTTTAGCAACGTTGCATAGAAGAAGCTTAGAGTGTATTCCAGTCAAATACATCACAACCACCTTTTACAGCCTCAACCACAACCACGAAGTTGGAATAGCACTTTTTTTCAAACTGTTAAGCCTGTTGTGGTACAAGAGGTTTGTGTTTTTCTCTCCCCTGAGTCATAGCGTAGTTTAAGGGCCTGAATGAAGGAAGGTAAGGTACAGTGTTATTGTTCTCTTAAAGTCTCAGGGGAAGAGGATGGGGGTCAGCCAAGCAGGCAATCCCTTAATTGTTTTAAAACATTCTTTATTGTGGAGGAGTCATGACCCCTTTTAACTTCCTCCTTCTTTAAATAACTATGATTTTAAAAAAAGGAACATATGTGAATGTTAGCAGTGTAGATGACAAATACACAAGATCTCACCTGACTTAGAAAAGACATAGCGGTGCTCAGAAAGGAATTTGTATGTTTACATATCCTTGTAAATCCTGCTTCCAATAGCTTCTTCTTCTGATTTTCAATTAATCTATCCATTAGTTTCCATAATCAGCCTATAAAAACACCGCAGTCATCAAAAATGTGCAACTGGGTGTGTGTATTAGGAGTTTGACCAAAGCTGTGAAGTTAATAGCTTAGATAAGTAATGGTCTTATGGCTTTTTTGGTCCTAAGGTTGAACATATAAGGCACAAATCTCCCCTGAAACATCCATCTTTTAGATATACATGTAGACAGTGAGACTGGCTTTGTCACAGATTAATAATTAACAACAAAATGCAAAGACTTACATGTTTCTTGTACTTTGGAGGGGGGTTGAGTATATGTAACTTTATTTACTGGACATATATGGCAATGGGAAATTATAGTCTGCTTTATCCTCTTTCAAATTTTTCTTTTAAAGCGGGAAAACTGTGTACACTTGGGTGGTAGTAAAGCTCTATAAAACCATTTCCAGAATTTCAATAATGAAGCCACAGTTTGAAAAAAAAAAAAAAGAAAAAATTAAGATTGCAAACATTTGCAACGGTAATATTAGTAGTAACTGTCTCTTTTTCTTCTTGTAGGGCTTCTTCAGGCGCACAATCAGGTTAAAGTTGGTATACGATCACTGTGATCTTCACTGTCGCATTCACAAGAAATCCCGCAACAAATGCCAATATTGTCGCTTCCAGAAGTGTCTCAATGTTGGCATGTCACACAACGGTAAGATGATGACGCTGTCATACACAAATGTATTAACGTTTGTGTGCAGTCACCATACTTATGTTGATCAAAATTAATCTCGCGTCTGGAAGTAGCGCAATTAAAGTTGATCTTTACAAGAAAAAACACAAGTCACAACTGTTTTCACATTCAGGTATTTTCATACTCACACCTGCTCTGCAGCCGGGAATGAAACCTTTTATTGAAGCTCGTTATAAGAAAAAAAGTCACAGGTATGTTAGAGAGGTTCTTCTTTGAAGTTATGGTTGAGAAAACGTTTCTACACAAGACAATTTCTCTGTTTCTGATAGCTCTGAGAACAGGACACACACTGCTGACCACACACTTCCAAATTTAGTTTTAGAGGTGTAGTGTAGTGTGTATAGCAATCTACGCCACTGCCTCATATGCAACTTGCTTCTTCTGTGGTCTTTGATCTTTTTTGCAGCCTTTGGGGCATGTTTCCTTTCTCATCACTGGTTCAGTGTACAGCAACCTTGGGGCATGTTTTAAAGATGAAATAGAGGTTGATGGTTAACCTTAACTCCCCTCAAAATATCTCATTTGTACCTGCATTTGTACTTGAATGTATATGAGAAAATAACAGGGCTTAGTGATAAACCGTGGTCCCTCTGGATACATGCACTCATATCTGTGCCACTTCAGCTGTGAGAGTGAGCCACTGATTTGAATGAATACATCATCAGTACATGATGTAAACTGGACTGTGATGTCACACACAGGTTTCAGAAAAGGGGTTTTGAAGCCCTAGTTATGTGAAGGTCCGGTTGTTGCCATTTTAACAGAAGCTGGCGTTGCCCAAATCTGGTTATTCCAAAAGTGGGTAAATGGGTTGAACACTGGCTGTTGTCCACATGACCTCAGTTGCCACAATGAAGCTGTGATGCTAATTTATATTACTTTACACGCATTCTGAACCTGTCTATCCATCTGTCGACATCTGAAATGATGACTGTGAGAGCTGAAAGAAGACTGCTGGATCCCATCAGAGCTCTGGCAACATCTGCAGCTGGGTCAAGCCTCTTCGGCCAGTGCTCTGACCAAGCGTCTTTCCCCCTGTTCCAGACCAATCAGAGTTGGTCGTGGTGGTCTTTTAGGATAATTAACATCACAAAAGCAATATTATTAAAATAAAAATGATTATGCTCTATTAGGTGTTCAGCTCAGAAGTCAGGTTCACCAAAAGTACCTTGTAACTAAAGTGATGACAGCTAGCCGTTCTTAGACTGCAAAGCAGCTGTCGCTCTAAAAGCCAAAAACAAATACAACACCTAATTATGTGCATAAAAATTCACCCCTGCACAGTGGTCATGGATGTATGATTTGGCTTTGAAATTGAAATGTGCGGAAAGTATGCAGATACCAGTGTTCATTTCACACAACACCTGGCTGTTGTGTGCATCACTGCATGTGTGTCCTTCATGTGGGTGGGCTTCACTTTAGTTATAAATGTGTTTTTGAGGACATCTCAGTTGCTCATTCTGTCAAAGATATCACTTTGGTTCTGTAACCCCTAGTGTCTGTCTACACACATTTCAAATATAGGTTGATATACAACCCCAGTTCCAAAATAAAAACAAAAATCTCTCAGATACAAGGCAGGATGGGTAAGACGTGTACTTGAATGCTGCTTTGCTGTAAAGATTTGCTTACACTTCCTGTATTTCAACCATCTATTTACCTGTCACTTGTTAGTCATAATGCTGTTTTATTTTATGTCAGTGAAGTAGTTCCTTGACATATACAAAATACAAACGCCATAAAAAAAGGGTTTGCTTTATGGTCTTGTCCCTCACGTACCACTGTTCAGCTGTGGAATGGGTTTTGTTTTGTGAGCCATTGTTGGTCACTGAAGCCTGACGCACGCCACCTCCTCAGGTGTCAAGCCTCTGACTATAAAAGTGCACACAGACTGTGTTTGATTGTCATCTCCCTGACTCTCCTGTTAGTTTTGTTGCACCTGTTTGGGTGGAAAGACTTACAGCCTTTTCATTCTTTGACCACAAGAGGATATCTGATATTTCTCAGCAACTCCTTATTCCATACCAAAATGATCATGTTTTACTTCTATCTTGAAAAAGGGCGTCTTAATCTTTACTGAAAAAGTACATGATGTTACTTGTCTAATGCAATACATAAATCATCACTATGAATCAGCTATTGTAACGCTGTTAAAGTCATAATTTATATTTTTTTGCTAAATAGAGGAAATAAGCACAGAGATTAGTGCGAGCATACATGTATGCTTTAATCATGTTAAATTTGGCTAGCTCGTGCAAGAATGTGACAGCATGAAATAATAAGCAAAGTTGTAAATAATTCATTTTATCTGATACTATTATTATTAAACTTTCTGATTGCTCTTGCATTCACCCTAGGCAAGGACCAGACAGCCTCCTCTGCTGCTTGAATTTCAAAAATTTTTAAATTAATTTGATTAATTTAATTATTTAAAATTTCAAGAGAGAATGATTAAGTCCAAACCAATGTTGGAAAGCCAAACTTGAAAGTGATTTTTGGATCCACAAATGAGTTTGTCTTTCACTTCTTCTTCAAGTTAAGGGGTATATAGAGCGCCACAGATCTTAAGACCTCTTCATTTTATTCTTGCAGCCATGCAGATTTTGCAGCAGATTTTATGTATGATGGAAGTCATTGATAGTAGCTTCTAAAATGCTTTTTGTAGATGCTCCTATGTCATCATATATATCATGACTATTTTACTGGAGTACTTGTATATTGAAATAAGAACAAAGAATTACACCTGGAGGCTTTTTATTTTCTCTATGGAAAAAACTGTTCCCACTCAGCTCTGTCTGGCTTCGGCAATAGTGATTTTACCAACTGGATCAGATCGTTATTAACCTGATTGAATGTGATGACGTCCTTTATTAAACAACAGCCGCTCTCCACCCACAGCTTTTCAAATGATTCTGTAGTTTTCCTACCAGATGTCTGATAAGTTAGAAGGGAGAGGCCTCTTAAACAGGTTCTAAGTTCTGACTCTCCCATGTATGGCAGAATTGGAGCTGGTAACATCAAATGGGTTTGCATTCATTGTATGAAATATTTCTAACAGATTCAACAACAAAATAAGTATTCATTTCCACTGTTGATATCTGTTACAACTGGTTTGTTTGTTTTTCTTCTGCTGCCATTTATCTATCCGTCTCTCTCCCTGGCTCCACGTTCCCTGATATGCTTTTTAGTATTACTTTGTGCGTTTAGAGCTGATGATGTAAAAATGTGACCTGTGTGGGTTTTCGTTTTATCAATGATTGACATCTGAAAGCACGCAAAGCTCAACCGATTTCTCCAATGTGCTGTGTCATGGCTGCAGGCTCACTGCCCAGTAAATGGTAGGGATACTTTTTTTTTTTTAAGTATTAATTTGCTTAAGGTGTGCGTGCATTCATTGTCAGCATTACACAACACACTGCAGTAAAAGGAGTATTTTAGATTTGAGTGGAAGCAAGGGTAATTATTATACCTACATAGAAAGGCTGGACTATGGCACACTTAGATGAGAATGAAATACATTTTATGTCAATCAGCAGGTGATCTACAATGGAATTTAAACTTCAGTGAGTAAAAAATAACCCTGGTACCTCACTATGAGTTTAAATTACTCAAGTTTTGCCTTTTCATTTAAGTATATTTGTTATTAATGGTGATAGTCTTGTTGAATCTTTTTTGTATGTTATTAACAGGTAGCAAAGAGCACATGCTAACTGAAAATAGTCAACAGATCTAAAATTCAATTCAGTTTTTAAGTAACAGGTAACAAATGTTATTACTATAAAGTAAATGGAGAAGGTAAAACAATGTGCAGCAGTGAAAATTGTATTAAAACTCATGTCAAGTTATACATACTGTAAAATTTCTGATTCCACATAGATCTGATATTAGTTCATCAATCCATATATTAAAAATCAGACACCCACACACACACACACACACACGTGCAAGTGTTAGAAATGGAAATCAATCTATCCTTCTTTGTTTGGTCCCTGTAGTTGTAAATGCTCATTGTTATGTCACCTGCAGCAGATGAATGGAAGGGGAGGAGAGGAGACGGTAGATAGGGAGAGTTTTCCAGTGAGCTGTGAAAACATAATTAATTATCGAGGAGAACAAAATGTGAGAATGCGTCATGAGACACACCTTATTTTTTTTTCTTAAAGAAAAGCAACAGGATCATTTGTCATGTGTTGTTGACAGTGGATCTGTGTCTGATTGAATAGCTTTGGCCTTAGGGCTCACTCTACAAATTGTCTGTATTTTAACTTCATGCCTGCAACCGACGTCCTAACATTCAGAGATCTTTGATTTCTCTGAGCGCTTCTGGAACGTTTTGTTTTTCATTAAATGAAAGTAGTGTGTGAATGAACATGCTGGCATCGACCTTGTTCATAGAGTTATAAGTTAATACTTACTGTGTTTGCGCGACAACTAAAAGAAGCATATCAGCCACATTGATTGTTCTTTTTTTCAGCAGTATTTGGTAATGCTGTTTGTTAGTTTTAGATAGTAGGTCACTTTGTAGACATTAGCTGCTCCATCTGATTCAGTGATCTCTGTTGTGATAAAGACATTGAACAATCATGACAGCAGTCAAGTGGTAAACTGTAATCGTGCAGAGATGGTTGATGAAGAGATTAAGACTGAACCACATGAAATTAAATAATCTATATATCGACATGAGTTTTGGATTCAAAAGTGTTTTGTATAACAATTCAGTATATTTTCCATCTGAATAACTACAGGAGGAGGATCCGTATGTTCGCAGTGTCAAAGTGTTTGTCTTGTCGTGTTTCAGTCTAATGCCTAATTAGATTAGTTTGTCTCTCTTTAGTTAAAACTACATCTCACAAGGGAAAAATAGTTGTAGCTTATTAAGCACCACAACCTATAGTTTGTTTTGTTTTTATACCCTAAAAAATTCAGTTTGAAACTAAGTGGACACAAAGCTTTCTTTGTTGTGAAAATGTCAGGAATGCCTGTGATGCTCAAATGTACATTTCTCTTTCCTTTCCCAGCCATTCGTTTTGGCCGAATGCCTCAGGCAGAGAAGGAAAAGCTTCTGGCTGAGTTCTCGTCTGACATGGAGCACATGCACCCAGAGGCTGCAGATCTGAGGGCTCTGGCCCGGCATCTGTATGAGGCCTATCTGAAATACTTCCCCCTCACCAAGGCCAAGGCCAGGGCCATCCTCTCTGGGAAGTCGGGAGACAACATGGTAGGAAGCACATTTTTTTTTTTTTTTTTGTAGATAAATTTGTGAATTGAGTTGGGGTGTGGAGGGGTATATTGTACATCTAACATATTTTACACTCAGTCAACTACTCAAAACTAAAGACTTTATTGGACAGGCTTTCATATTTGGCCAGCACTTAAACTGGGTATCCACTCAGCAACAGTGCGTGGGTGCATTTGGATTCTGGATTCATCTGTAGTCAGCGTTTATTCCCATTCTGCCCTGATCTGGGCTACCAACCAGATCATTTTTCTTCTTCTCTGTGATCGATATGGATCAGAAAAATTTAACTTACACTTTTATTCCTTTATTCCTTATTAGTCAGAAAAGATAGATTTTTAAAATGTAAAAGCTGTAAATTGATTCCATTTTCACACAACTCTTAAAATGAGGAATCTTCAGCTGTTTATTGCTGCTCTAACAGAAGAATTGAACTGATGGGTTTCTGTGTGTCATGCCTGTTAGTATCTCCAGTTACTTTGGATTTCTGTGAAAACAGGGTGACACTGGTTCCTTGAAGTTTTCTGCAGAGTTATGATTATTAATACTGCCACTCACTTGACCAACTACCAAATTTGAAAAGGTAAACATCCAGAATATAAGGAATGTCTTGACAGAAAAATCAGGAAAGTTTGAGATGTAATATATTCCTGTGTTTTTGTACTTGATTATTTTAAAGAATCTTAGTGAATAAGTATTAAAGAATACCTCTAACTCACCTATATACAAGCAGCAAATTAAAAGAAACCAGGAGTGGATATTTTGATTGACTGATTTTAAGTCCCATTAAGGGCAATCCTTTGCCAGAAATGGATTCTGACATTAATTTTATATTTGAATCTATGTACAATTGTGTGGGGAAAAAAATGAATCTTCTGTTTATTTCAACTATTTATTTCCAAAGATGCCAAGGTTTGCCCTCCTTAACACTTAACTGTCTTGTAGCCACCCGCTCCTCTCGCATGGCTAATCACCGTGTCCACAGTAGGTTTTCCTACCAGCTGTTGGGTATTTACGTTGTGGGGTGGCCTCGACTTCAAGAAGTACTTCAAGAGGTTCCAAGCATTTAAGAGGACGCTTGAAGCCACTATAAAAGCATGATTTAAGATTTTGTCTTGGTCAAATCTGCTCAGCTCAAGGTTGCTTTGCATCTTGTTTGCGTGCTTGTTATGGCTGTCCACAACAGTGATAGCAGCCAAATGACACTGAATCATCTCTTTGTTTTAGGCACTCCTGGGTTATTTACTAAACTGCAGCGAACCTCCTAAAACAGACTGGGTGTCAATGATTTAGCTTTTGTAGAATATTTACATTTTTGAACATGTAAGACTGAGATATGAGTTGATGTTTCATCAGTGTTTAACTTCACAAAGGAAGAGAATATTGTGTACAGAATGAGTGTGTAGAACGGGATGATTGCAGCATTTTTGTAAAACAGATATTTTACTGTTAAATTATGTGAATGTGTGAAAACTGTCTCGTTTGGCTACCAGATTTTATCACACTTATTTTCACATTGCTTCTAGAAAAAAAAAAAAGGCCCACGTTCTCTTATCAAAGGCAGACAAAGACATTTGTTGCCAAATATCACAGCAGGGTCAATTGGCATTTGTGTCAGTGCCACTGCAGTTAAGTTTTTCTGTTTAATTGATAGATGTGCTATATATAGCAGGAAATCTGTATGAAGACAAAATCACACACAAAGGATCCCACATAGTTTCACTGGCCTCACACTTTTCGATCCACTAATGCACAAAATAATTGTTTCATACCTTCTTTAGAACTGCTTGCCATCATTCCCTGTTGGATATTTCATGATTACGTTCCTCTCCTCGGAAAAGGGAGATTTAAGTGTATGAATAGTGGCATCATCTTTCAAGCCAGTGCATGTCTTTGTTAAAGTTATAGTAAAATGTAAGTGAGATTTGTTAAGCTTCATATACGTTGAAGTGGTATTGTAGTCTGCTCCGGCCTGCGGAAAAGATGTTTTTATTTTTCCCCCATTAGACATAAATAAGAATGAATGAATGAGCTGTGATCAGAAGCAATGGCACCAAACTTTTATGGCATATCCCAGTATATGTGATTATGTCTGTAGTGCAAATCTGCAGCCCACATGTCCTCTGAGTAGCTAAAATAATAAGTCTTTCTCTTTTTTTCCATTGTTCTACTCTCTCATTTCGCTACGCACTATTGTACTCCCAAAATCTGCTCCACCTGCAGCCTTTTGTCATCCACGACATGAAATCTCTAATGGAAGGAGAGCAGTTCATCAACTGTAGGCAGATACCACTCCCAGAGCACCAGCAGCAGACCTCCACCCTTACAGCTGGACATGGAGGTTAGTAGTGAAAAAAATCACTGTATAAAGATAGCACTTTAATGTTGCCATGTGTCTGTTTTTGTCTCCTTTCTTCTTCTGCTTCATTTATAGGTTCCTAGTTACAAAGAGCTAACCTTAAAAAAAGGTTCTGTTGTTTTTATATGTGCAACCTCATGACTTGTGATTTCCTAAAGGCAGTGTTAACAGTTTAATCTTTTTTTTTTAGTCTTTTTTAATAAGTCTATGTAATGTATATTTATGGCGCACAAGAAGTGGGCTTTCATTGTTTAACAGTACCGACCTCGGGCCAGATGCATGAACTATAAATGACTGCAGCTGTGTGTGAGGACGGCTGCTCTGGCATTATCAAAGAACTTACATTTATCAATTGCTTCTTGAGATTGTTCTAGTTTTTAGCACAAAATGGTTGTTGCCTCATGCTACTTTAGGTTTCCAAGGCTTCAACGTCTGGTTATCTTGAGTTGTGTGAGGATCTGGGTCCACAGTAGCCATGATACTGTCTTTGTGTGAGCTCATGTGCTTTTTTTTTTTTTTTTGGCTTATTTGTCTCTCTTTATTTTATCTCTGCAGGTGCCTTTGCTCTGAATTAACAGAGTTGATTGCTTTTTTTCTTCTTGTTTTTTTTTTTTTTTTTTTTTTAAATCCAGCAGTTCATTTTATTTTTGTGATTCCAGAATTGAGATCCCCAAACAAAACAGATTTCCTTTTCTGTGCTTCACTGAACTGCGTGTCTCAATTTTATATTCGGTAAAACTGCACTTTTTCTTTGCTGATGCTTTCATTGTAATGTCTGTCTGGCTGTGGTAGAAATGATTGATTATTTAAGCAAATTATTATTAGTGAGAGTGACTACATACATTTATGTCCTAAAGATAATGATTTTAGAAGTCAGACCTATGTGTGTGTGTACAATTTTATAATAATGGAAATTTATAAGACTACCATACACACACATGGCAAAAACAATGTGCATGCACATTTCTGCCTTTGTGTTTCAATGCAGTTTTAGTCATGAAAAGTTTGGTGTTCTGGCCCCTGGTATGGTATTTCTTGTGATCCTTCCATTGAACTTATACATCAAAGACCCGAGTTTTAAATACATTTCTCTGACAGCTTCAGGGATCACAGGAGCCCACTCAGGGTCCGACTATGGTGTTCTGGGAATGACGAGCATCAGTGGACAGGGATCAGTAGACGCTGCGGAGCTGCGTTTCTTCTACAGCTGTCAGTCACGCTCGGCAGAAGGAGTGAGAGAAGTGACAGAGTTTGCCAAGAGTATCCCAGGATTCGTCGATCTGGATCTCAATGATCAAGTGAGATGCATCAACAGTTCCTCCTTTCTGTCGCTATTTGAATTTTACAACCATTTAAAAATTAACACAAAAAGTCTGCAATTTATAAGAAATTGCAGATTAATATGATAATTCTCATAAATTAATTTATAAGTCATATATCGGCAGTTTTGGACATATCAGAAAAAAAAATATTTGTTCCTTGTAATGCTGGGTTTTGATATTGATGGTTGACCGTGGTCATTGGGAGTCATTCCATGACCTGTATTTTTCTGATACTCAAGCAGGAGATCACTTCAGTTTCTACCCACTCACCGTGTATCATTTTTCAGGTAACTTTGCTGAAGTACGGGGTGATTGAGGTCCTGATCATCATGATGTCCCCGCTGATGAACAAAGATGGCACCCTGATAAATTACGGACAGATTTTTATGACGCGGGAGTTCCTCAAGAGTCTCAGGAAACCTTTCGGTCAAATGATGGAACCAAAGTTTGACTTCTCCGTCAAGTTTAACATGCTGGAGCTGGATGACAGCGACATGGCACTGTTTCTGGCTGTCATTATCCTCAGTGGGGGTGAGTGTTCTTTTACATTACAGTGTGCGGTTGATGACATAAGTCCCATTTTCAGAGAGGAGTACAGCTCAGTTCAAGTCAGTACTGTACAGGTTGGGGTGATAAGCCCTGACCTGGCTTGCATTTCCACTGCAAAGTGTGCAAGCTGGATGGCTAAAGCTACATCAGTTATGTGACACATTGGTATCCAACCACACTGCAGTGTCTCACATCTCACTTAAGAAAGGACAATAATAGAGAACAGCTAGCATGTTGTTGTTTTTTTCTTCTTGGCATGTGGGTGCTTATTACCAAAATAAGTCGAGCTTTAGTTTTTCTAGCCCCACCTTTGATTGGTTTTGGTACCCCTACAGAAGGGTGTAAAAAAATGGGAAAGTACATATTGGTTATTTTGGTATTCTCCCCAACTTTTGACAGTGGAAATGCAAAAAAAAAAAAAAAAAAAAAAAAAAAAAGATCTGTATTGAACTAAACCATTCTGGACCATTGTAATTAATTTAGTATTTTTAGCATTAAAAAATTCACTGACCTTATATGTTTTAATTTTGTTTTTTTTTTTTGTTTGTTTGTTTGTTTTTTGCCAGTAGTTAAAAGATTGATTACACTGAAGTTTTTGCTTTGTCCAACCAGTGGAAACTTGCTGTGTCCCATAATACAACAACAACAGCACAAGCCTACCCTAGCAAAACTAAGCTCACTAACATAGATTCTGTATGGAGTCTTTGCTACCTGCGTCTTCTTTCCTTTCAATGAAATACTAAAACAATTAATAAACGGCTGGCACAAATTTTCTGGATTCTGTATTTGACACACATTTCAAGTAAAGTTGAATAGATCTGTAATATTTTATAGATGAAATATTTGAAATTCAAATGTTTAACTGGATTTCATGATCTGTACAGTGTGCATAGTTCAAGAAAGATATATTTGGGGTTGCCAGATAGCCAGATAGATTACTACTGCAACAACACATCATCAGTAGGGTAAAACTAACCTGTCTCCGATGGTCAGGTTCAAATCCCAGCCTGTAGCCCTTTGTTCTGTTGTTTCCTCTCTTCTTTCTCTGCCCAGCTTTCAGCCTACTTTCAATAAAGGCCATTAAAGTGTGATAATATACACTTCCCATACCAAATAAAAGTCAATACCTGGATTTAACTAAGCAAATAGGTACAAGCCTCCCACTGGATAATTACTGCATGGATGGTTATGTTTCAGCTGACAAGTTATTTAACCCCAACTGATGCAGTGAGTAGCTTCTCATTTCTTAAACGACCATGTCAGAAGACACATCCTGTGGTCGTGGAAAAGATGCTAATCTGTTTTAGAAGGGTCATATTATTGACATGCATCAAACAAAGAAAACATCTAAGGAGATTGCTGAAACTACTAAAACTGCGTTAAGAACCAAGAGACTGGTTCAGGGAGCATGAGACATCATTTTCACACTTGGATTAGACACCACAGAGTCCAGACCTTAAAACCATTGCGAATCTTTGAGAAGACTTCGACTCTCCCATCATCAGTACAAGATCTTGAAAAATGAATGCAACTCTGGACGGTAATAAAGGTTGTGACATTGCAGAAGCTTATCGAAATGATGCCTAATAAAATCTAGAGGTGGTCCAAGGAAATACTAGTGCGTGACTGGTTTTTTTTGTCAGGCAGTGTATATTGCCATGTGAGTTAACAGTCTAGGTTATAATCTCTATAATACATGCTATCTATGAACAGCCTTGACCTATTTATCAGTTTGCTGAAGGGCTTGGGATGCCTTTGGGAATAAAGTACAACAGAGCTGAGAATGAATGAAGTTGTTTCACATGGGAGTAATAAGCAGTTACTGCATGTGTCGGTAACAGAAAGCAGTATGTTCATGACAAAAATGGCTCATTGCAACAGACATGCAAAGTGTGCAGCTTGTTTTTGCATGTTTCTACACTATTTATACTTTATAGTCAAAAGTTTTGTGCTGTACTTATTTTGATTATTAAAGTGTTCAAGTTTATATTCAATTCAGACTCATGCTTGAGCATTAACAAACCCCCACCCCCCGACTTCTTGTAGTTCCTCATATCTTAACAGAACCCAATAAGATGGTCGACTATTGATTATTGGCAACTTGATAAAAACCTGACTTTGAACAAGATGAGGATTAGGATTCAGTGTTTACATCAATCATTAACTCAAATGACTGTGATTATAGCTTGGAATGAAGATAAGCAGACTTTTGTAAAAAGCAATAATACAGCTCAGTCGGCTCGTAAGTCAAGGTAAAATTAACGATTTTCTGTGCTTCACTGGGCCTCAGTCATGAAACATGATTTGTGCATAAACTGATCAGAGCGAACTTTGCGCGCATTTCGGCATTCGTGAAAATGTTAGCTCAAAGCTACAAAGTAAATCTACTCCTGCTTCTGACCACGTGCAGAGCTCAGATAAATAAGGGAGCAGCATAATATTATTATCAGTGTCAGACTTCACAGTCTCAGTGCCTTATATGGTCATTTTCACAACATGCTGATAAAATGCATTTTTAACATGAGAATACATTTGAAATATAACTCTTCTATCTTAATTGACAGGCATTTTGCAATATTTTAACTTTAGATTCTGTATATTCTTGCTCTCACAGGAAACAGAAGAGCTGCGGTCTGATTTTTTTTAAAATATCATAAATATAATTATTATTATTATCTGACCTCAGGTCTCACCTGAGCTTTTCAAAAGCAGAGCACTTGCCAGCACTGACTCCTCTGCTGAATTCATGAGTTTACCCGAAGGTTTCGAGATCACATGAATCGCTCAATAGTCTGCACCTTTACACCTCCTTATATGGTCCCTGGGCAGGGTTTATGCTGATTAATAAGCTGATTAATAAGTGTGCTCCCAACCCGCAATCAATTGGAATTCTATAATGCGTACATGTTATTATTATTAAATCTGAGTTTTAGGCAGCGTTGCAGCAGATTTTTAGTAAGGAGGTGATGTATGGCTTCATTTTTACAAGGATTTGATGAATGAGGCCCATTGAACCTCATTGTGTTATTTATACCTCACGTGCCTGGGTCCATTCTAAACATGAAGATTACTTTCCTTTTACATCTAACCATGTGACCGTGGAACTCAGACATGTCTGGGGGGGAAAAGTATCACTGATGGTTTCTCCCTGTCTCTGTAACCCACCCAGACCGGCCTGGCCTGCTGAATGTGAAGCCCATCGAGCAGCTTCAGGAGACGGTGCTTCATTCGCTAGAGCTGCAGCTGAAGCTAAACCACCCAGACTCTCTGCAGCTGTTTGCCAAGCTGCTCCAGAAAATGACGGACCTGCGTCAGATAGTCACGGATCACGTCCACGCCATGCAGCTTCTGAAGAAGACCGAGGCGGACATGTGCTTACACCCCCTGCTGCAGGAGATCATGAAGGACTTGTATTAGAATTCAATATAAAACTACAGAAACGTGAAGAGAGAAAAAAAGACAAAATACAGTAAAGCCATCAGATCAACAACTTACCAGAGAACTCTGTGTGTTTTTAAAAAAAAAAAAAAAAAAAAGTGATCTGGCAAAACAGGCTTACGGACTGAATTTGAAAAGGAAATGAGGAAGAACAGAAATCAAGGAAACAAATGCAGAATGTGAGTGTCAGAGTTTGTCTAGACGGTCTGCATGTGATTAACTTGTGGTGCACAATCATTCAGCCACGGCTGAACCTAAACATTTTACTATGAGTTGTCTGTCAAGTTGAATGTGAAACCATCATCTATCCGTCCACCACCATTGCACCGATTGCAAACTAAAAGAGAGAGGATGTCTGAGGTGGCAAGCTCAGTGTGAACTCATGAATGTTTCAATGCAACCAGCTTTACCTGCATTAAAGAAAAATGTATTTTATACCATGTTTCATACAGTATAATATCTGTCCTTCATCTGCATTTTATCAACATGTAGTGTTACAACCATCAGAAGCAGCAGCAGCAGCGAGCATGTGAATTAATACCTCTGCAAGCGCACACATGCATGAATGGTGGCACTCAAAACTATGCACAAACAATTGTTTTCTGTGAAGGTGCTATCTCATTGTAATCAGCTGAATCCAAATACAGAAATCAGATTAGTGCCTCTAACATACTTTAGTACTGCACACCTGTGAGAAACTGTGACAAAATGTGGAGCCAACAAAGGGCACATTACAATAACGTTAGCTCTCTGCTGACAAAAGAAAGCGTTTTTGCAATATTGTGCCTACGTTGCTTTCAAACCTTTATAAATATAAACATATAAATTGTATGATATATGGTTACTTGTATTATTTTCGTTTTTATGAAATTGTCACATAGAGCTTATGAGCCTTAGTTTATCTCAAATTTTTTTAATTTGTTGAGTTTTAATTTTGACTGTGAAATTATTTTTATGTGTGGGGGCTATGCAGACCAAAAGACTGGATCAATAACCACTGAGGGGAAAAGGATGAAGAAATTATCTGTAAATAAAATATTTTCTAACTTTTTACTTGATTTCTGTTTTTTTCCTCAAAGGCTCCAGAGTTTCCTTCCATATGTAGCGTTAAAAATCGTTTTGAAGTAATGTCTCCCTTGAAGGCATTTTAGTCACTCAGACTCTTGGAAATCTAGTTTTACAGTCATGACATCAGCTGTCCTCTGTGTCTCTTAGCAAACACTCTCACACACGCCCTGCTGGAGCGATTGCAACATCTGAACTCTGCTGAACTGAGCCAGAAGACCCGAGTCTGGATATGAATTTCATCAGCAGGAAGAGAAGTGGATTTACTTTTTTTTTCTTTTTTAAGTTTTTATTTACTGCTTATTTCCCCACATTGGGGAAGGAACTAATTTTGGTAATTTTTCTTTTAAACAATTCTTTTTGGCATTTATTTTTCCTTAGGCTAGGGTACACATGGGATCATGTGCAAAAACAAGGTCAGAGTCATATTCAAACTCTGGGCATTAAACTTGGACCCACAGGTCAGCTCCACACACAGAGCTGTCTCACCGGTCATGTTCTCATTACATGCCGTTTTCCAACTTTACAGCAGATGCTTCCTTTTATGTCGTGGAAATCAAAAGAAAAAGCAATGGATTCTTGTGGTCCCGAAACAATGGCCATTTTCTTGCATTTTCTACATCCTGCCGTTTAGATGACATGTTACACTACATAGACATAAAAACAGTTTTCCCAGTCATAAATACTGGAAACACCTTATATTTTTGTCATGGTTGCTGACTAGAAACTGGTGAAACCTGATTGTAGGCTCCATTTTTCTCTTTGTCTCGTTCCTCCAGACCACACCTCCACCCACATCCCCGTCATCAGCAGGTAAAAGATTCATACTGAAGATATATCACTCGTATTAGAAGCATGAAATGTACCTCTGTCCAGGGACCCAGTTTGCCATTATATATTCTTGTGTGTTGGAGGTCTGCTTTTGCAGAAGGGCATCATCATTACTTTAAAACTGTATTTGCATCCAAAGCTTTTGCTCTCCTTCTAACTCTGATTTTGATTTCAGTCAGCTGCTGCAGGCCCCAGCTGGTCCATAATTGGGTTTTGCTGCTGCGACAGTAGAGTTTTGTGGGTTGAAAGTAGCTTTTTGTTTTTTTTAGTTCTAGTTGTTTCTTCACTTTAAACAAACACCAGCAGCACCTGAACATGCAACTGTGACAGCAGTGAGACCAGACACAATTTCACCCTCTGGTAATATAAAAAATAAAAAAAAAAATAAATCCACTCAGTATTACTGAACATGTTAAATGGTGTTAAAATGTAACTCGATTGTTAAAATGGTCACAAAGGCTTTCCATTGTCTCCAGAGCGACCAGGGCAGTGATGTGATGTGAACACTGCGGGAGTGGAACCAGTGGTGTACTAAGAGCAAGCATGTTCATTAATTTCATTAAAGTCTACAATTTTCTACATAAATTCTCAGTTCTATGGTATTGGTTACATACAAAATATCAAATACGTATTCATGTGCTGCAGACATGGTTTCTCGTTATAGGTCATTCATTCACACTTTCCCTACAACAGTAGCAGCGGCAGTTTATTTCACAGGAGGACGAAAAGGAATTCGTTGATCCTGATGTCCAGTAGTCACATGTGGATGAATATGCAGGTTGATCCATAACATTCCTGATAACGTTGCTTCACTGCTGTCATGGAATAGTCTCCTTAGGCCAGCTTTTAGCGGATCAGTGTCTTTGCTCCTCTGGGTTTCAGTCAGTTTTGGATTTTGCAGACTTCATTGTATGGTCTTCATCCTGGCTTGAGCCACTCAAAGTATATGATATGTCTCAGTGTTTGTCAACTCACTTGGGGACGGTAAACACTGCTGTACTTGTCCCAGCTTTGTTTTCTGAAACAAATCAGAGAAGAGTTTAAATGATTGTATTTGTAAGACAATTTCCTCAGTGAATGAGCACATTGGAGGTATGTTGACATGTGAATAGAAATAATTATCCAGATACTGTCCCTTTCTCCCAGGTTATAAATGATGGGAACAAACAGGTCCATTCAGGGTGAGTGTGAGTGAGCTGTGAGATGGGAAAGCCCAGCGATAAGTGCTGAGAGAAGAGCCTGCAGGACGTGAGAAAGCAGCAGGGCAGAGGAGAAGTTTGGCCGCTAAAAATAAGTCTTTGAATCAGCAGATGATTGTGGGGCTTTCTGGCTCAGGGTCAGGTGGTCGTCTTGGATGCTTGATGTCGATGGTGATTAAATATGTTTATTTAATGTCGAGTCAGCATATCCTCACTTTGTTGGAGCCGGTCTCTGCTGACCGAACGCTGCCAAGATTCCTGAGCTAATCTGCCAAATCATTTTCAGAGAGTATATTTCTGCTGTTGTCCGTCCGCACAGTTCCAAGTCCAAAGATAGCTTCTGTGATTTATACAAGGAAGCTTTGTTTTTGTTTGAGCTCCTTAAAAAGCGGCAGCTTCATTTTTTTTTCTTTTGTTTTACTATCAGAGAGGAATTTTACTCCCACCAGAGTGTGATACCTGATATGTGTGTGTGTGTGTGTCCTTGTACAGTCCTCATTTCTGAGGTGATACACATGTCGATGTGAGCATCAATAAAGCTTTCAACACTAAGTTTTGTTTCATCTACTGTTTGCATAGAAAACACTTGAGGAATTTATGCTAAGGTGCTAAAATCAGCTACTATACCTCCTGCAAAGTACTTTATTTCAATATTTAAACGTAATGCTTGACTCAGATCTGATATGATATTAAGATGAAATGTTGATATTAAATACTCATTATGATTTTTATTTATTTTATTTATAGTATAATGTTTGAACATCACTGCGAATATAAATATCAAAACCTCAGCTGATCTGAAATTGGCATGGAACAGAAATTATTGATATCGTACTATTGCTCACTTGAAATTCACTGTATAATCCAAACTAGATGTGAATATTTTTTCCGAGCTCCAGCTCACCCCCCTCGTCATCACCAGAGAGAGGATTCATATTCAAGATACATCCAGCCAGATACTTCAACATTAGAAATACGAAATGCATCCGTGCCCATCATTGTGCCTGGATATAGGTTTCTCCAGGTTACCAAGGGAAGATACGTACATAAATAAAGGTCAGTTAAAAAGCTTTTGGAAATGTGTAAGTCTGGAGGACAGAGGGAGGTGTGCTTCAAATCTCAAGATTGCCATGAATGTTGCTGTCTATTTAACCTGGAAACACCTGAGTTGATGACATCACATGCAGTCTCAACATACTATAGTTGAACTCTATGAAAGTCAATTTCTTGGAAAGAATATCAATGTTGAGCAAAGTACTGAAAATTTCTCAACTGGCTGATGAGACAGTGTTTTTTTTTTGTTTGTTTGTTTTTTTTTTAAGGATAAAGACCATCTTGGCTATTATGTTATCCTAGTAAAACTCTTATCCAATGCATCTGGTCTGATGCTGAACACTCCTAAAATCAGATAGAATTTCATACATAAAATTATTTGGCTAAAAAGATGTCTTAGTATCCCAGAGTCCATTTGGTACTTTATCCCAAATTATATCTTTAACCAAGTCTACGGTCTCTTTTTTCTTCTATCTTGCAGTTTTATTCCAGTAAAGCTTTTTAAGTTCCATCAACAGACTCTTCTCTCCTGGAAGCTGCCTTATGTCCATAACTTCTCTCCACACAAATGTCTTCTTTGGAATAACTGCAATATAATATGTAGGTAATAAATGTGATTTACTAAATCTCTTTTTCTTCCTACGTGGTTTCACAGAGGAATATCTCATGTCCTTCAACTTTTTAATAATACAGGCATCTTACATTACGAAGAATTCTTGTTAGAGTATAACTTCCCAATCTCATTCAGATAATTTAACCCTGTAACACATGTTATCCCTAAAGAATAACTTCATCTTGTGAAAAAATTATCTTGTGCTTTATGAATAACTACACTACAGATCAGAGGGGAGGTGGTAGAGGAGGTGGAGGACTAACAGATACCTGGGAGTGGTGATCGGCAACAGTCTGGACTGGAAATCTAACATGGATGCTGTGTACAAGAAGGTGATGAGCAGACTCTATTTCCTGAGGAAGCTGAGATTCTTCAACGTGTGCAGCAAGATGTTAGAGATCTTCTACCAGTCTGTTGTTGCCAGCGCCCTTTTCTTTGCTGCTGTATGTTGGGGCAGCAGCATCAGAGCCAGCGACACCAGCAGACTTGATAAAAGAATCAAGAAGGCTGGCTCTGTAGTGGGTCTCAGGCTGGAGTCTTTTGAGACCGTGGAGGAGAGGAGGACACTCAATAAACTGCTCTCCATCATGGACAATGAGGAGCACCCTCTCCACCTCACCTCATCTATCTATCTATCTATCTATCTATCTATCTATCTATCTATCTATCTATCTATCTATCTATCTATCTATCTATCTATCTATCTATCTATCTATAAGATCCTGACACAACCCTCTCTGACTCCAGACTGAATCATGGGATTGAAAAGGGGAACCTCTATCAAATTTCAAAGGCTGATCCGGATCTGATCCAGAAGGCGGATTTTATCGCAATCTGTAAATTGCTATATGGGGGAATTGTTGCGCTTGGCGGAGGTCTGAGCTCTCCGAGTGCTTGTCTAGTTTTAAATTTGTTTTTGCACACACACACACACCAAAAAGAACATGGGACTAATAGAGAGGGTCACTTTAAGGTAACTTTTGCACATGTCTGCACATCACAATATTCAGCTTACTAATCAGCCTGCTGCCTGCCTTTCACTTGGCTCTTGCCCTTCCAGATGTCACCCAACATTACACACCTATTGAGTCATATTAACCAGCAGAGAGTCAGCGACTTTAATAAGAGGTGAAAGGATGCAAGTTCAAAACAACCAGCAACAGCCAAGTGCTCTGCACAACAGTACATAACAAGATCTCTCTTCAGGCTTTCCTCTATTCAACAAGTCATCTGCTGAATTCTTCCCTAAATCCTTAGCTCTCGAGTAAAACCTGTTTTTGTTTTGGCACACCGTTGTTTGCCAGTTGCCATCTTGCTGTGTGAGAGTGTTGTCACGCAATTTTGCGCAACTTTATGATTACCATGACTCAGCATTTCACACAGACTCATTTTTTAACTTCAAAGCAACCAATAATTATCATTAAAACTTAATCAGTCATTGTAATGTATGCATTTATCAAGGAATTGTGTTTGGGTATACTAAACTGATATATTACTATAAGTTTACATGTGCAGAAAAGGATCGTATTATCTCATCTGTGTTACTAAACATCAAAACAAAGCATGAATGCAATCTATTTCTTGCCAGATGAATTAAAGTCATATTGACTCCAGTCAGTTTATTTGCAAATGAACCATGTAAGCCTAATCGCCTAATACAACTAATACAGCTAATGGAGAAACATTACTTGCGTATGACATGCAGCAGATGCACTGGGGATATTATCTTTGTGGGGTATAATGTTTGTTGCACAGAGGCACAGATGTGAGACTGGCCTTTTGGTTCAGCTGGATGTCTCCATGTATTTCTTAACAGTCTGAATTTCTTCTTGTACAATATCTGTACTGTTGTTTGAAAAACATTTGGATTGTGTGTGCCTTTCAACAAGTACAAGAAAGGAAATTATTTTTACTCTGCACTGACCATTTCCATGGTTTTTCAGAAATACAGACAAATTTTGAATTTGATGCCAGCAACACATTAAAAAAGGCTGGGAGAGCAACACGTCTACAACTGAGTCAGCCTTATCATCCTTCCTTTTAGTTACACTTTCTAAGGCTTTGAAAACTGAGGACAATGCTGTACTTTGTGCTGCTTAGCAACAAAACTAAATCTGTCCATCCTTGCTGAATAGAGGTTTAACTGCTCAACAGTCTGTGTGTTGTCTGATTCCATTCTTAATGATGTGCCATACATTTTCAGCGGTTGACAAGTCTGGACCGCAAGCAGGCCAGTCAAGCATGCACACTCAAGCATGCACACTCTTTGTGTTTAAAGAAATGCTGTTGTAAATTGTGCAGGATGAAGTCTGGCATTGTCCAAGGACCTCCCAGGAAAAGATGTTGCATTGATAGTTGCATAGCTGTGCTCATTTGTATCAATGGTACCTTCACATCAGCGCCATCAGCGCCACAGGTGCTGATGAACCTACTATCATCACAGACCTTGCTATCTTTTTTCTTGTTGTTGTTGTTGTTGTTGTTAATGCTGCGTAACTCAGTGGTTTAAGCAGGAGACCCATACATACAACCTGTGAAATCCTCCTGCAGTGGTCACAGGTTCAACTCCTGGCCTCCAACCCTTTGCTTCATGTCTTCCCTGGTTCCTTGTCTCCTCTTCACTATAAATGATGACCATTAGTGCCCAAAAAATAAAGTTACTTCTCATCTTTGGTATCTGATGAAACATTGATTCATCATACCAAAGAGTTCATGTCCACTGTCCTTCTGTAAGCCTTAGATGAATTTGTGTCAAGAGAAAGGTTGTTTCTGTACAGAGGTGACATATGGATTTCTCCTTTTATGATATAGTTTCAGGTTTCATTTCTGCAGTGGACTGTGTACAAAGGAAGTATGTGATTTCACTGGCCATGGTGGGTTCATGACGGTTTGAAGGTCAGGAACATCTAGCAGTGATTTCTGGCCTTGCACTTTAATGCGCTGACATTTCCTCATCATCTTTTCCACAGTATAAACACATTGTAGATGTTGAAAGACTTCAGTCCTTTGAAAGTGCAAATATTTTTCTTGAACTGATCAGCGATCTTCTGACAGAATTTGGCACAAAGTGAAGGGCCACGACCCAAGCCTGAGCCTCCGGTGGTCGTCTTTGATCCAGTCCTGATACCCTTGCCAGTCACCAATAAATCTGCTGATTTCTAAAATGCTGTTAGTTGTTGTGTCTGTATGTGTGGCTTCTGCTCAGCTGTAGGAGGAGATGTGAGGCAGTGGTGAGACAGTTTGGCACAGCTGTAACTTGTTAGTAATCAGCCTCTCTGTATTTATCCGCAGAAGAGGGCTGAGCCCCTGGATCGCTCCACGCCTTGAGCGAAAAGGATGGAGCTGCCAAAATTTAGTGAACTCTTGAGGAAACAAGAATAAAATATCATTATTTATGATTCAAGTGATCCTGTATGTGTGTCAGCTGTGTGGGGCTGGGAAAGAAACCTTGAATAGTTGAGTCTTGTTGAAGTGTACATTCTGTAAGCTTGTCCTTTTCTTTATTTTTTAAACAACCAAATCAAAAATGAGTACCCCTGAAGCTGACAAAGATTAACAAAGATTATAGGACAAGGATGTGATCTGATCTGAATTCAAAAAGGAACAGAAATTCTTTTTTTTTTTTTTTTTTTTACATCTTTGTTACTGTATCTGATCATCAAAGAATTTGCAAAAAAAACTCAGAAAATCTGTTTTTGTTTTTGTCACCATGGAGGGCTGTGCATTTTATTTATTCCAGGAAATGTCCACATCACAAATAAAATACCTCAGTGGCAAATTATTTCTATTCTCTTCAGCGCTGAGGACTATTCAGATTCTTCATACGTGTTCACCTCAGGGTGGAAGATAAAATGTTACTGTTCCATAGCCATAATGTTGAAGACCCTTTTAAAAAAACATATTTTTGGTTGACATATTGACTGAAAATGGTACTAAACTGGTATAGACAACACCTCCAGACATTGCTGTTGATTAAGATTGAGTGAACTGAGGCTAAAAGGAAACTTGAGCCTGCTTCCCAGTCGTACTGCTCTGCAACAGTCACCTGCTTTGTGTTTCAGCCATTGTTCCATTTACTCCAACCACCATTCCAGTGGTTGGACTTAGACTGTATTAAAGAAAAGTGTAACGGTATGTTCAATTTACCTCCGAAGTCAGAGGTAGGAACTGAGAATGATGTCACACCCAAGATGACCTCGACTTTCAATTGCAAAGTTGGGAAAAAACGTGGACACTTGTACTCGATGAAATTTCCAAACATCGGACAACCTGCTGCTGCTGCTGGCCATTGTTAGCAATAAAACGTCAGAACAACACCATATTCAATATTCAGCACATACAAACAACGTAGCAACATGTTCAATGATAAAAAGTGAACAATATCACATGTGTATCTGACTTAATGAGATTAAAATAAGGCAAAACTGTTACGCACAGTGAAATTAGCACTGACTTTTGAAAAAAGATACTCTCAGGTTCATCGGTGTTTTGATCAGCAGGGAAATGGACTTGTGTGTTGTATAACAGCAAGAATAAATATAATGTTCTGTTGCATCACAATGTTGCAACAGTTTAGAAATCCATTTGTCATTTAACGTGCCACGTTTCCACTCACCTGCATCACCTTTGTTGGGTACATTTTTTCCATTTAAACTTTCGATAGTGAGTCATTCTCGAGTTGTTCAAATGAAATGAAGTGTTTAAATAAACCACCCAGAGTTTCATTTTCTCCCTCTGTGCGTATCTCCAGTCACTGTCAGACACTTACTTGAAATGAAACTGTAATGAAACGGAGGATAAAAGTTGTCCAGATGGCTCAGGGTATAGTTTTTTTTTTGTCAGTAATGAGGCAAAACAACACTGACACACAAGTCAAAATCTGTCTCTGAAGAGCCTCCACAGCTTGTAGTTTTGACAAAGGCCAACGAGTTATTATTCTGTGACAAAGGATTCATTCAGGGTAATTTTAAGAATAAATGCCAGGTTAAAAGAGACTTTCAACCCACAGGAAGTTTGTTCTGTCTGCCAAAGCTGTTTCCAAATGATTCTGCAAATAAGAGCACTCAACTTAAATGTCAAGCATGTCATATTTAAACAAAAAAAAGAAAAGAAACTACTACTTGACAAGTGGTGCTGTTCAGTAAGTTAGTGCAACATCTCCCTCTGTTGACAGGTTCCTCAGTCCTCTTAACTGTTGATTTTCATCAGTAAATCAAAATCCATATTTTGAGCTGTGTTGACCTGGCTGCACATCCTCCCCAAAGCTGCTGTTTCAGAGGAAAATAAACATTCTCTGGTATCAGCGCAGCAGATCAGCCAATTGTGATAATGCTATGTGGAATGGTTTGATTATTTCAGGGCAGCACTTCAGGTCAAGCATGGACTCAAATCAACTTGAAGGAGCAGATATCTTCACATCTATGTAATTATTGCAGATTGTCTGTAAACATACGTTGATTTGGAGAAGCTGTAGCGCCTCGGCGGCTGTTGTATTGTTTCAGCTGGTTGAGCTGAAGAGGGAGAGAAACAGCGGAGGCCAATAACAATAATGTGGCTGTCAGGACTGTGAGGGAGGCAAGGTCAGTGAGGTGACACAGTAAACAGTCAAGCCCAATTCATACTTTTGACCTCCTGGATTCACTTAATGAAGAGTTAGCAAAGTTAACGTTTACACTGTATTTCATTAAAAGTTATTATGAATCTGATGAAACTCTGAAATATTAATACAATTATGGTTTTTGAGACAGATTGAATTAGCATTTGATAATATCAAAATGAAAAATGCACAGTTTAAATGCATATTTTGACTGCCACATGCACAAAAAAGGGGAGAGAAAATGCTCTTTTGTTATCGCCCATATTAGCCTTATCATTTGTGACTTCCCTGTCTCATATTCTACTGTTATGTCTTTCTCCAGCCGTGCCTGTTCCAAGCCTCAGGCCTCTACTTCTCTCTGTCTGGTCACTTCCGCTTTCTTGTCTGTCAGCCAAACCCCCTGAAACACAGTCTCTCCCCTTTGTCAGCCTCCTCTTATTGTGGTTTTGGGTCCTTAGGTCTGTAACAGGTGAGTGAATACCATTAATAAATTGTGATTTATGTCAGAGGAAAATGTAAAAATGTTTATGATAACTTGGTCCCTGTGTACCAATAGATATGTCTACACATTAAACTATAAACCCAACACATTGCTCCCTCTTTATCCAGGACTGACACACAGGAGGTGAAAGTTTCACAAAGTTACATCACTTCGGACTTGTGGAGAAAGATGGGGAAATGCACACTATATTGTCAAAGTTGTGGTCAACTTTTCCACTACACTGTGGAAAAAAAAACGCGTGCATGTCATCGGACTTATTATAATTTTAGCCTCTTCAGAGACCAAGCATTAGTCATGTCCTCACAAGAACACTGGCTGCGGTTAGTCACATGAGACTCCATGAAAAGAGAATGTTTTTTGGATTTTGGACGTCAGGTTCAGTTTGAAGCAAAAGCTATGTGTTTATAATGAGGTGCTGAAAATAGTACAGCAGTAATCCATCTCAGTTGTCAGCGCGTGCCTCAGGGGTACGATGGACTGATCAGAAGTGGCATCTCCCACTGAATCTGACAGTTTATGGATTTTATTCCAATAGTATAATTTCTTTCAGATGAAGGAAGCTTGCAACCCATTTGGGTTTTCTCATCTCCTATTTGGTGAACATATTCACCAGAACTCTTATTGTATGGATTCAACTCTGTTTTTATTTCTATTTCATTCTATTTTTTTTATTTATATTTCCTGGGAAAAAAATATTAATCTTCCTTTTCTTGAGGTTAGACGATAATGAACTTTAACCATTTTTTTTCTGTCTGTTACATTTCATCCCACTTCTTGCAATTAATCAGATAGAGGACTGTCATCCTCTGTCATGAAATGTATAGTTCTTAGTCTTTTCAATACTTTAATATATTTGACAACATAATAAAAGTTCTTGTCAAGAAGTACCAATTTAGAAGAACAAGTTTTTTTTTAAAAACCGGGTCATATATATTAAAAAAAAAAAAAAAAAAAAAAAAAAAAAAAACTTCTTCTGCTTGAGACAATTTATTTGGGTGTTTAAAGTCATCAACACTACAAAAACTAAAATATAATACAAGCATGCCACTTTGTTTGCAGTGACATCACAAACCCAGGTCTGAGTGAAATAATCCAGCTTCCCTATCTTTATCTCCACACAAATTTGTATCTTTCTGCACCTCCTGTAGCTCAGGTGTGTGTGGCTTAAACGACTTAACACCATTTTAAAAAGTGGAATAGCAGTGCAAGTCTGCCCACTAAAAAAAAAAAAAATAACAGCTGCAGTGAACAGAGCTGTGAATACATGGCTGGAAAGGGAGCTGATTTCCTGTCTCGCTGTGGTAGGTTGACTGAAGCATTGTTACAGGCATTTCACTGACACCTCCGAAAATTCTGTCAGCTTAAGAAAAAGGTCATAATATCGCTTCTTCACAACACATTTTTAGACAATGCAGTGTCTAATAATTGCTGCTTTCTTTTTTGGGGAAAAACAACATTTAGATGCAGGTATAATCATGATGAATATAAAGCTAAAACAGATATACATCTAAAACCTGTGAACAAGAGTAAAATTTGTGAGTCTGTATGATGCATACGTAATAATTAGCAAGTGGGTGGTTTAACATTTTCATGTCCTCCATGCATATTTTTCAACTCATTTATTATTGCATGGGCTATATTTAAAATGTTTGCAAGTTTCTATTCTATGTGCAAAATGAGTGAGAGTGTGATCAACAGTAACTGTGATATTAATGTGTGAAGTAGACAGCTTCATCAACTCGAGTGAAATGGATAAAAAAATAAATAAAACTGTGACATTAAATGGAAAATGAAAAGTCAAAAACTGAGAAAGACAGATGTAACATTTTTGGAGTAATTAAACCACTGAGGTATGCCCAAAGAATGGTCAATAAATGGTACAAACAATCAAAATTTGGGTCCCAGAGACACATGTTGAGGAAGAAAACATGCAGGCATGCAGACTGTTTCTACAAACATTTGTGAAAGAATCGGTTGCACTCAGGAGCTCAGTGAATTCCAGCGTGGAACTGTGATAGGATGATACCTGTGTAACAAATCCAGTTGTGAAATTTCCTCACTCCCAAATATTCCACAGTCAACTGTCTTTTTTTTTTTTTTAAAATTCCAATCACAATTCAGTGCAGTATAGATACAAACACTAGGGGCTATATTGTAAGTGTAACAGCGTAAAAAGCGCCGAAGAAGAAAGTACTCCGGAAGTAGGTATTGTTTTGGTTTTTATCCGGAGCGGGAAACGGGTCAGTACACTGCAGCGTAAGTTTTCTGTCTAATTCTGACATAAAAAGGCCATTTATCTGTTTTCTTAAAAGCCAATAAGTCGGTGATGAGCCTTCTCCACAACCTATATCAGTGAGGTTACACCGACCACGGTGATGTTGCAAACATTACGGACGGAAACGTTTCCTCTGCTGGTCTCGCGTGTGTCTTCACAAAAAATCTTTCTTCAACTTCTCCCGTCCTTCATAAAAAGAAAGTAATTAAGAGCTGTGCAGTTGTTCACAGTCTAAAAACCACCATTGAAGAGTCTTTCAATAAAGACTGGACTCTGTTAATTCGCATGGCAGTAAGATTTATTGTTGTACCTTTTGCATAAAGCTGTTAATCTTCTGCGGTCGACAAGCAAGTGAGTGAAATATTATAATTTTTTTAATAAGTAAGTTTTTTTTTTGTTTTTTTTTTTTTTTGTTCTTTTAATGAGTGGAGTAGGGAGAAAATGCCCATAAAAATGTAATACTTATATTTGTAATTTGCACTTTGTTCAACCAAGCCACTGAAATATTAGATTCATCATCCAGCCAGTTATTCAAGATTCAGTTCCCTACTTTTTACCTTAACATAAAAACACTCGTATTGAAGTGCTTTGATGTCTTAGATTAAGTTAAAGACGGTATGACGGTTGAAAATGATGTTGATTTTTGCCTAGTTGAAAGGTCATCACAGACATCCTTCAATCAAAGTTTACAGATTTTTACAGATTTACAGTTATTTCAGAGGCTGCATCAGGTGGAGGCGAGAGCACTGTTTTGGCATTACAAAAACAAACGTATAACTGTTATCACACATGCCCTGAAAATTTATAGACATGTTCCACGAAGTTGGTGTCTGAGAACGGTCACCAACTGGCAATTTTAGCTGAAATATACAGTACGGAATGGTTTTTAAGTCTTTCATCTATTTCATTGCTAATTTATTAATGTTATTAATGTAGATTTTGAATATCTTCTATCAGGTATCTTGACCATGGCATCCAAAGAGTCACATGTGACTAAGTCCATATCCCCAGTCCTCTTCCTGACTGTGGAAGGTGAGCCCATGTATTTTTTCCTGCGACCAGGTCCTGTCAAACGCAAGCTCCAGCCGATCATCACAGCTGGAGGAGGAGTGTTGTGCAAAGTCCAGCAGCCAGGAGCCATCCTGCTGATTGACCAGGAGGAAAGAAGCTCTGTTCCTGGATCTACTGCACACTGGTAGGTGTTGAACTGGAACGTCTGTAACAAGTATCAACATTTCAAGGAATACTGTGCAGTTTATTCAGTAAACAAGAAAAATGATGTGCTTTTAATGCTGCCACTTTTTAAGACTTTTCTATAGTGCATATTCTTCGTGGCCAGTTGGAAGATATGAAGTTTTAAATTTTTTTATTACATGCACCTCTTGGTTTTATTTGTTTTTTTTAAACACATGATACGAAGTATGTTCAGTCTGATCTTAGTATGTTTCTCTAATCTCAGTGGTCACTGAGCAAAAATGATCAGAAATCTTTGGGATATCTGTTCGTAGAGCAGTGTTTTTTCATAGACTGTTGCGCTTTATGATATTTTGTATTTTTCAGGTACGTGTCCACCCAATATATCCATGATTGTGTTGAGAAGGAGAAACAGCTGAGTTTAGAGGACTACAAGTTAGACCCCAAAGAATTCCAGAAACGCACTGCAACACTCAAGAACAGCAAAGAGAGCCCTAGCTCTCTGTCAGGAGGTATGATGCAAACAACACTTAACTTTGCAATTTTAAATCACCAGACTGTCTGCTTGTGTTTGCACCCTCCTCCCCTTCCAGTTCCTCTATGTTACTGTATCATTTTTAATATTGGCTAAGTGACGGGAGACAACAACCTCTGGGCTGCAATCTACGTGATGAAAATGTTTTCGTGAAGATTGAACAGTTTACAGCATTTGCAGGGACACTCTTGCATGTTTGCCTGCTACAACTTGTTCCCATTTGGCACACTTTTAGGGCATTTTTTGCTCCATCCGGAGTTTAGCATCAGCTAAGAGTATTGTGAATTTAAAGAATCAGTATTAGTTTGAGGAATCACAAAATGTTCTGCTTCTGTGAAGTGTATACATCAGGTTACTATTTCTTTTATTCACTCATGTATTCACATTTAGTCTTTTTTTTTTTTATTGTAACTAGGCAGAGTTCCCTATACCTCTGAAGATGATGCTGCAATTTTGAATTATGTCAGCACACACAGAGCAGAGACTGGAGGGAACCGGCTTTGGCAAGAAATGGAGAAGCAGTGTGTGACCAGTCACAGCTGGCAGTCAATGAAATCCAGATACAAAGACCAACTAGCTAAGAAGCAGCTAAGAGTCTTGGAAGTGGAAACAGCAGAAAAAGACAACATGGCAGCAGAGGAGAAGAGAGGGGTAATTATTATTATTTTCTAACCCCTGCCAAGACCAATTAACAGAGCAAAAGGAAGGGACTGCATCATATTTATTTTGATTTGGGTTTCTTTAAAAAAGTGCACAAATGGCGCTGGATTTAAGTATTACAGGTCAGTGCAGGTCTGCATTGCCCACATCAAATTTCCAAATGAAAGCCTAATATACAACATGTCTATCCATTATTATACCTGCTTTATCTGATGGGTCTAAATTCAGAATCAATTCAACAGACATGCATGCATTTGACCTCAGAAAAGCTTCAGCCAACAAGGTTCAGAACCAGAATCTTCCTCCACAGAGCTAAAATCTGTACCACTCTGCATCCCTGTCCAACTATAATTAAATTAAACATAAACAGCATCACAGAGGTAAGATTTTTTTGCAGGTCTGTTTGGTTGACCATAAACAAATTGTAATTATTTATCTACAGTGTGTGCTGTAAACTAAAATCAAAAAGTATTAATTCTACTTTAGGAAAATAAATGATTGATGAATGTTACTTTACATTCATATTTGCTTTGAATGGAATGTCAACTATTTAAAAGCAACTTTTCTTATTTCACTAAACATTTTAATTTAATTGTACTTGGGCTTTGTTTATCAAACCAAACAGACCTGCTAAACAAATCTTATGTTTGTGATGCTTCTCATATTTGGGTTTTGTTGGTGCAGCATCAAGAAACATATCTGTTCATCTCATGTTGATGTAAGATGTCATTTTAATTTTTGTGTAATATTAATCCAACATTGTCAAGTTGTTACGCTCATTTCCACCAGGTGGCACCAATTTAAACCAAATATTACTAACTACTGAAACTACAGCCATTTTTCTGTTTTCATATCATCATTATAATGGATATGAATACATTGCAACAAGCCTTACTATGCACTTTCTTATATTTCTGCTTTTAGGTGGATGGAAAACAGGAACTTGATGTTCAGAAAGCTTCGGGCAAAGCAGATACGACTCTTACTCAGACGCATTTAGTAGAATCAGTCCTAACACAGGTACAGCAGCATATATAAAGTTTGTATTCTGCATGTAGGTATTATAGTTCATGATTTAAAGATGTATGTTTGTCATTTAGTAACCATTTTAGTCGAAGAGAACTACACAGAATTGATTTGCTGTTTTCACAGATCGATGACCAGCCCATACCAGCTGGAAGCCCACCTGACTCTCAGATATTCTTCTCTCTTGAAGAGGAAGATCAGCATATTAATCAGAAGCCAGACGGAAGAACACATTTAAAAACTGTAGAACTGGAAACAACTCACCCAGACCTACAGACAGATAGCCAACCCAGTACAGCTGAGACCCATAAACCAGAAAAAGGTAAACATCAAACTGTCTCTCCACAAAAACAAAGTTTACCCGAGGACTCGACTCCAGCTCGGCCCGAGTCCTCTCTCAAATCTACTTCTTCTAAAAACCGTAAAGAGAAGCGGGCCTCCCCTATGCTGGCAGAACCACAGCGTCGTGTAACACGCAGGCAGCTTGAGCTTGAGGCGGCTAAACCCTATGGGCAAAAACTCAGGTCCTTCTCAAGCGGTGCTGGGCAACACTCGCCATCTCCCCATGCCTCAAATAAAACTAAGTCAGCAGTGAAATCTTCTCTTGCAAAAGGCATGACAGCAGACCAGCCACCTCCCAAGAGAGCCAGAGGAAAGAGTGTTGCAGAGAACCACCATGACAGTGACTCTAACATGGCAGAAGCAGATTTGTCCCACACTGGTTAGTGTGAAAGATATTCGCAATGTTGACACTGCCTTGTTAATTTTGACATGATATTTTGATAAATACACTGTCAGGCTTGATGGTAGATGTTCTCTTGTGTTTTTCAAGATAAATCCCCTTCAGTGCCCCAGAAAGCAGAGAAGAAAAAAGAGAAGAGACAGTTGGGAATTCTTGAACTGGCAAGCAAAGAGTTTGAAGATGAATCAGAGGTAGGATTTTTGATACACTTCATCATGATCTGTGCCTTGTTATGAAAATTAAATATTACTTGTGCCATATTCAGCTATTCAGATTTTCACTTTCACAAATCAGTTCCATCTCTGTGCTTGAATACTAGGGTAGCAACAAAGAACCATAATAATCTAACAACAAACTCTGCCATCTCTTTAAATCATAGTCTGATGAAGGTGAATCTCCAGAGCTCCATATGCATGCTGAGACAGGAGCCACATCAACAGAACTCCTCCCCTCACCTTCAGACACAGCTGCAGATCCACGGGTCAGCCCTGGAAGTGGACCCAGCCCTGAGGACAACTCACAGGAGACTCCGGCCTCGAGTGACAACTGTGTGCCAGACACCGTCTCCCCTGATCCTGCAGCTGCTGAGCCAGCGGTCTCTGAGCCAGTCGGTGTAACCTCAGGGGCTCACCTGTTCATATTTGACAGTGACTTCCAGGAAGAAGACTCTCAGTCTGTTGACAGAGACCATTTAGCAGCCCCATCCTGCCGACAACACGCAGGGAACCAAGACACGGCACTTTCTTTTACTCAGGTGCAGTTAGAGGAGGACAAGCAGCGGAATCAAGAAGCTGATGAACCAGACACACCAGGTAGGTGTTGCAGTTTTACAGCTTAACTTTTCTAGCAGCATGCTGACCTTTATTTCAATCCACATTTGTGTGTTATGATAATAATAGTGATAATTTGCTGTTTTCCTTTTAGGACTTGATTAGCGTGACCAAAGCCTTGTTAAAGACAAGTGGAGAATTCTCTGCTGCCCTAAACCTGCTTTTGAATCCCTCCTCCGTTTCTGCACCGAGCTGGAATCGCCATGACGACAGTCTTTTGCTGTCGGCTGATCCCGTGGTCCGCCAGCAGCTGCAGGAGAAGTACGGTGAGGAGAATGTGGCCAAGAGAATGATCTTTCTTGAAGTGTAGGGATGAAAATGAAAGACGGTACAGATAAAAAGAGGGAGACTCGAGATGTTGATTTATACTCCACATCCACAAGGCTCGCTGCTGTTGGTTCACATTAATGCGTGGAAGCTGAAAACACATGATGCCCGTTCTTTAATTCCTGCTCCTACTGAATAAATCTGATAAAAATGACGCTAATTGTGGTCCAGAATTTACAGACAGATGAACAATTGAAAGTCTTTACATAAAAAATGGGACTGTATTGGAGAATCATTCATATATTTGTTTTGGGGGAGTATCGTCTATACTTTTTATTTTTTAGCATGAACATACTTAATTTTATGTATTTTAATGCATTTCATGTTTGTGTTTTCTGTAAATTTCAAAATAAATATTTTAATACCATTTATCTTTGTTTTTACTCATTAAAAGACAATTTAGCTATTGAGAAATCACTGACATTTAATTGTGCATCAGTTAAAGCAGAAAGAGGAAAATAATCTTAAGTCCTATCATTCAACCTAAAGGATCTATAACGAAGTGTAAAGATACACCTTTAAAGATATTTTACTTAAAAAAAAATTGTATTTTACCAAAGAGAGCTTAAAAACAATAGTTGAAGGAAAGACACTGCAGCATAGCCACAACATTATACAGTTCTGTTACTGTTCACAGCAAGTGAAGGAAAAGGAATATTAAGCTGTTAAAAAATAAACAAGTGTTGGCATTTTTCTTTCCAAACCCAAACATTTACTTTAGGTCCGAGGATTGGGCTGGACACCCTATTATGTTAATCTTGTTGGTCTGGAACTAAGATCCATGATCCCTGGTATGCTATAAATAGACCCGGCACCAAGTATAAGAAACATCCCCATATCATGATGCTTGCTCCACCATGCTTCACTGTCTTCATAGTGTACTGTGGCTTGAACTGTGTATTTTTTTTATTTATTTTTTTTGGGGGGGGGCAATCCTGTTTTCATCGGTTTTCATCGGTCCTCAAAATGTTGGAGCATTTCTCTTTAAGCAAGTTAATGTGTTCTTTGGAAAATTGTAACCTTTTCAGCACATGTCATTTTTTCAACAATGGGACTTTAAAGGGTCTTCTAGCCAATATCTTGACTTCACATAGGCGTCTTCAAATTGTTAAAGTACTCGCATGTAACTTTCGTTCTTCTTAAATCACCCTGGAGCTGATAATTGGCTGAGGCTTTGCCATTTTGGTATGTTAGTTTTCTGTTTCCTTCTGTGTCTTTCTGGATTTGGTTGCCATTTTAAAGCATATGAGATTATTTTATCTGAGCAGCCCATCATTCAGTGCACTACTTTTTATGTTTTCCGTTCTTAATCAAATTACACTGCTCTTCTGAATAATGTCTGGAAAAACCCATTTTGGTGCAGTTCATTTCCAGAGAAATGCTGAGCAGGAAACAGCATCGGTGAATAGGATGTCACAACAGGTTTTTCTGACATCAATAGAATAGGACAAAAGGTGGAATCCTTATTTTGCCATTTCTACTTAGGTGCAAACCAAATGCTTAATTTTTTAGTACTTTGTGATTATTGCATCACTGATATTGATGAGTATATTAACTCCTCTTTAGGTTAGTGCTTTTAATGCACTTCCTAGACAACACAGCTATTTCAGAGCCGTTAAGTGTCCTTAATTAATTTGATCTCTCCAACTCCAACTGCCATCACAGGCGCATGTAAACTCCATGCAGCTCCAGTAGAGATTCAAATTCAAAAACCTTTGTGTGACAGTGAAGCATTAACCAACATGGTGCCCCAAGTACTCACCATACTGTAAAAAGCATTAACACAACACATAACGCATGTGCTGTTTATCTTCAGATTATATGCCTAAACAACACAAAGTTTCTCTGAGCACACTCTTTAGATCAGATGATGTATAAAAGAGAAGATGCAGTATTTAAAATAAAGAGTCCAGATAGAATGAATATTTTGGAAAAAAAATCCACTTTATTTAATTTCACCCCGATATCAATTGAGTAGATTCATAACGTTGAAACTAAATCTGCCCTACACCCACATGAATACATTTGATGAACAGCTTAAACCAAAAACGATAAACTTACAAACCTAACAAAGAGAAAAGAATTCAAATAGAGGCAGATAAATCAGCCACTTAAGATCAACAGGATGCTACCTGTGAGGCAGTTTAAATGCCAAGACCGGTATCTGATACAGTTCAGCAGCTTTTACCTAAATATTACTGCAGCTTTTGCCTCCCTGTAATGTTTATGAAATGAAGAGTGACTACGACATTAACAGCAGATGTGTGCAGGTGAACGTGTGAAACTGTATGTTGACTCAACAGTTAACACAACCATATAATCCCAGTCCTTTATGGATTTAAAAAAAAAAAAAAGCTTGTATAAAACCTTTTTTAGTATGAAACATTCACATCCAATCAGATTTGGTTTACATACATGTAGATCACAGACTGTTAGGTGGTCAGGGTAAGAACTTGTTTAGTAAAGCAAAACATACCAAGGTTTCCAGTAGGTCACAGCACACCATTTATCCCTGGGTTTTTAACAGCTACATGTTTTTGCTCAGACGTATAAAGTCTTTAGAGGATGCCTCCAATCAAGCTACATTCAACAAACAGCTGCTGCAGTATTTTCAACTAATATCAGTGGAACCTGTTTCATTGCATGGAAAGAGTGCAGATAATAGACTTGAATAGTTAATTGCTGATTCTGGGATGGTATACATTCCTCCAAATAATAATTAAAAAATCTGCAGAGCAACACCTGTGTGGTAGGCATGTACACTGAGACTGTTCAGTTAGTAGGGTTCGTAGCTGGATTTACATCTTTGTCACATTACTGTACACATTTGCTTTGGTTGGCTGGTTAGTGTGATGGTGGGGGGGGGGGTATGAAAGACAGAAGGCCTGATATTCTCAGATGATGCAGCCATAAAGTCATTAAATAATATGTGATGTTGCCGCTGCAAAGCTCAGTACCCATAAAAGTATGGCTCTTTGATACGTATCTGGCTGGTTTTATATCAACTCAAAGATAAAAGGTTCAACATGTTCCTGTGAGTGAGGCTGTTCCTCATTCTTGTCTGATATTATAACGAATTTTATTGTCGAGGGGGATTAATAAATGACTTAAATGTCCAGAACAAATGCAATCCTCCTTCTGAATTATTAAAAGATGACACAGTTTCTGGTTAACACAGAGTGATTAAAAAATGTGAAAATTACACTTTCTGTTACATTTATGCATTAACGCATAAATGCATTTAAGTAATGATTCGGAGAGACACAGTTTTGATTAAAAACATAGCGCACAGTCTGTATTGCAGCTGTTTAGTTCAAAATATGTCATAAAAAAAGAACCGTATCTCCTTTTCCTCTCACCAGCATGCTTAAACAACGAAAGGCCTGTATTTTAACATTCTGCCTCTGAAAAACTTCATGACAGAAGTAGCACTTAGTCTTTGATCCAGCAAACTGTACATACAGTTATAATACAAAGAGCTGATAAAAAGATCACTCCTTTCCCCATGCGTCAATAAGTCTCTGCGCTGAACGGCAAAATTCTTAGGCATCCCAATCTGTCGCAAAATATAAACACAAAGGCCTCTGGGGTATATATGATCACATGCCTACAGCCCTCTATGTACAGTCTGACATCTTCAGCCCAGTTTAGGGGGGAAAAAGCAATAAGAGACGCCTGTCTACAAACACAGACCCCCTGCCGGACAACAGGAAGTGGTCTACAGTCATACATATAGCAATCCATACTGAAACTACACATCACAAATAAAGTTATACTTAAAGTAAAATGAATAAAACATGATTATATATGTGATTAATGTTAAAGAGAAGCTTTTTAAAATGTGTCCTTTGGTTTTGCTTAGATGGTATAATAATGGAAGTTGTTTGGCTATGAATTACATTTGCCATTCATTTTTTGATTAAGGTTCTTTGAGTACAACTCCTGGACATTATCCATTTTAAGTGATTTGTGTTAATGTGCACAAATAAACTGCACAGAGTAAGAGATTTCCTCAACGAAACTGCATCTGAATCAGAGCAACACTCTGCCTTCTTCAGGAGCAAGTAACACCAGGCAAACACTTTGATTATTACCATAAATTAATATACTTGAGGGGTCCACTGCTCTACATAATGTTCATTTGGGAAGGGAAAAAAAGCCCCCAGAGAGATTATTATAAGACTATGAAACGTACAAAACAAAAAACACCTGCTTTGCTTGGAAGCCTAATGACTTAAAGAGAAACTTACAAGGATGATGGCCAGTCCAAAAAATAAGGCCAGCTAAATTGCATAGAATGTCAGTAGTGCACCGATACATCAAAACGCTGTGCTCCTTTCCTCTGTCCATTTTGGCAAACCTACAGATTTCCCTCAGTAACCACCAGAACTCCAACACCATTTGCTTCATCTTCTTTGTTGTCTCTCTGGCAACAGACACCATGAACCCAACAGTTTAATGTGGACTGCAAATACCCCACCTGAACTCAAATGACACAAAAACAAGACAGTATGCTAATCAAGGGGAAACAACCTGTCGTAGTCTGATATAAATACAGTAAAATTTAAAAGATGGATGTGTTTTTTTTTCTTTGTTAGAAGAGTACAATATGTACTGCATTTGATTCCTTTATAAAAAGGACCATAACAGGGGTAGAAAATACCTCTCAGCCAGTTTAAAATATATATTTATTTTTCTTCCTCACAAAAATGATGGGAAGGTCTGGACAAGGACTCAGCGAGGCAGCAGTGAGGAAGAGAGCACAGCTTGGTTTCTGTATTCACCCATTTCTGTCTGTGAAGCAAAGACACCCCCCAACACCAATTTCTAAACAACAGAAATAGTATAAAAGCACCAATACTGGGCTTGCACCAAAACTTTCCTCAGTCAAACAGGCCCAGATGTAGGTTGCTCCACCTACAGCGAGGTGGGGCTCTATACACATTTAAAGCCCTGTGATTAACACGGGCAGACAGGAAGAGATGGGACAGAGCCCGGCGGTACAGCCATCAACTAACGGGGACTTCAGCCTCTGCATCCTTGTCTGAGATCTCGTCTTGGATCTCATCTGTGTTCCCTGAGTCACTGCTGGCGACAGAGCTGAAAGAAGGAGAGTTCCTGCCACCCTTGATCATCCGCCGACAGGTCTCCATCTGCACATCAAGGCCTCTCTTCATGCTGCACATCTCCATGTACTCGTGCAGATGTCGGTTCATGTCACTCTTTGCTGTTGCCAGTTCCATCTGAAGGAGGAAGAATGCATTAACGACAGACACAGTTGAGCCGCTCGCAGTAGCGCTTTAGTTCAAAAACATTCTGTTAATTTGTGTTGACAGAAGTTTATTCTGGGGTGCGTGAAACTCGTGTGCCAGATCAAAGTTCAGGACCAAACTTGTAGTCCATAATCAATCCAGGATAGCTGAAAACGCCAACCTGCTGGTGTTACCGTTAAGAAACATCTTAATATAACCAAAGTCAGACATTATTTGGGAAGACTGCATTTTGGGTATTCGGTCAATGCAGCTTGCTGTCCTCTGAAAAGAGAAGACACGACGTGTAGTTTAAACACTGGCTAAAAGCTAGCTTGAGTATGGGGGAACTGAGATCAACCAATTTCATCACAAAGAGGATGAAGCACCCAAAAAAAGTACAGTTGACAAGCAGAGACCATAACTGCACTCGACAGCCTTCATTATATCAAAACTTATTTTTTCACTCCACAGGAGGGGTCCCTGTCCATTAGGACGTCTGTCTTTTCCATTACCTAGACAAGCTAACGGATGGCACCAGTGGTTTTGTGCCTCCAGTAATTTTAACACTGCACATCAGCTGAGGTATTGCACCTCTTCATCTCTGCAGATGGACAGTTTGCCAGGTCAAATGTGGAAAGTTACTCAGACTACACAAAAAAACAAAGCTTCCAACAGCAAAATCGTGTCTCTTGTTTAAATATTCTGCATATAAATATATATTTATTTATAGAGATTAAAATTTTGTGGCATCCACTTGATTGATTGATGATGATTATTATTATCGGACTTTTCCTCACAGAAGCCTGCTACACAAATCATCTGACCAACTGTGTAGTTGGTCTGACAGACTGAGTTTAGGTCATCATGACTACAATTACCAAACTACCTGGAGTATTTCCTGAAGCTTCAGTGTTTCATGTTATTCATGTTTTATATGCTTTCATTTTTTTGATTTTCTCCTGTCACTTGAAAATCACACAAAAACCAGTCTACCTCTATCTGGCCGATGGTCTCCTGGTACTCCTGCTCTCTGCTCTTAAAGAGTGACTCCGTTTCATCAATGAGGCTGCCAAGACTTCCATCCTGGGAATCCTTAGACAGCACAGACAGAAGCCTCATTCATCATGCATGAGTAAATGTCTTACACAGCATCCATAACAATGATCGAGACCCTGACTTGCATCAGTTTGGAAAAAAAAAAAAAATTCTATCAAAGTGTGTTCATGCAGACAAGACTCACTGGATCCGCTGCTTCATTGGCACTATCGCAGGTGCACAGGGTTGTGCAGGTCGTCGCGGTGATTGTGGATGGAACATTGTAGTTGGCAAAGTCCTCCCACAGCAGTAGAGTCTCTTCATTTTCCTCCCACGTCAGACTGTCGCAGTCATCGTCGATTTCAAATGTCTCGCGCCTGGCAACAAAGGAGTTATCTGAACAATGTCTGTATGGGATAGTGACAGAGAATGGAAGGGACAAGGAAAAAAAACATAGGGAGGAAAAGCAAGAACAAGTGTCACAGCCACCAGATTCAGCAAAACATACAAGCAAAGAGAAAGAAGCACTTATACGGTCCACAAAAAAAATGAGAAGAAGTTTATAGAAAAGAGAAGCAGTAAAAGATGCAGGCTCTGTAGCTCTTATAATATTTGAAGGCTTAAATGTTAGTGAATGGGGAAGGAACCCACATGTTAATAAACTGGGATTTAACTGATTAAGCATGCTGCCGGTTAGTTGTAATATTTCATTATAAACAGCAGAGGGGAATGAAAGAACACACATGACATCTAGAAAATACTGTATCAGTATGCAGAGCACATTCAGCTTCATTCAGAGCGGAGAATCTCATTCTGGTGCATGTGCATTATTACAGCGCAAGGTGTCACTTACAGCTGACTGAGCATGCGTTTCATCTCGTCCGTGATGTTGAGCGATCCAGGGACCTCCTCCTCCGAAGTGCTCGGGTCGGCATCCATTTCCGAATTCTCCTCATCAGAAACCGCTTTACGCTCTTTTTTCCTGCAGCATGCCATGGCTCCCTGCAAAATATGCACAACCATAATCACATGCTTTGCTTGAGCATCCGCCGAGAACCGAGGAATCCTGAGGCCAGATGGAATTTTTGGTTGTTTAGCTTTGCATACATTAGTTTGCTATAAACCTTGAATAGAAGTTAACTGTTGCCATCTATTCAAGCTTTTTGTGACCTGGATGAATGAAAATATTACAGCATTTAGCTAAATAAATATTTAATGATAAAGAAGGATGTTGTTTTTCCTCATTTAACCATCAGAGGTGACTCTGTCATTAGCAAAAAGGAGATTTGTTGGGATCTTTTTTTATAATGTTTAACATAGTTACATGTCGAAAGTAAACTGCAGCCAAATCAAGCTCAAATAATTCAATAGTAATATTAAAAGCCATTTAAAAAACAAATAAGAGGCATCGATCCAATGTACTCTGTGTGCACATACTGTTACATTGCCAGCTACATTGATCTACAACTCAATATTTATATGTTTACAAATAGTGTGGAAATCACTGGTTCTACTGAAGCCATAACATATAACATGAGAGTGCTTCCTTCACAGAGGATTAACTACCTGGGTTTCAGCCAACAGTGTAGGCGCAATGTGATAACCCTGTGAGTGAGAAGACATGCCACACCAGCGTTTGACTTTACTGTGTGTGCGTGTCTCCATGCATGTGTACGGTTCCTTACTGTAAGTATCTTGTATTTCTATATTTAAGTTTGTGTGCATATCAGCGAGCAGCCTTCTGCACCTTTGAAGGGGTCACTGTTAGCTGGTGACTCAAAGTATCAGTTTCCTTACAGTCTGGTGGCTCTGATTTCATTTGGGGTGAATGTTTCCTCAACAGAAGAATTCTTATTTTACTGTCAGCATATCTGACAAAAGAGCAAAAAAATGACTCATGGAGCCAGTGTGGATGGATACTTGCCTTTTCTGGGAGCGACCTAGCAGGGCTGACGTTGAACATTTTTGACATGTCCTCCGAGTTGCGTTGCTGAGCTACGTCACACAGCTTGGCTGTGATGTCGATGCGCCTGCAGATGTCCATGTCCACACGCCTGGCTTTCTCCTGGATTTTCGAGTCCAGGTCAGACATTTGCTGCAGAGGGATGGAGAGCTGTTAGATGACATGTTCAACCATTTCCTGTATTCCTAATAGACATTTCATGATGAAGTCTGCCTCCACCACAGGATACTCTATCAAACATCATTATGTTCAAATCTGACACTTGCTGACAGTTGAAACTTGTCAGGTTGTTAGTCTGGGCACTACTTGACAACTTAAAAGTTGATAAGATTGGGCAAATTACCCTGAGACTTCATATTTATAACTATCTCGCAAATTTGAGGTGTTAGCAAAATTTAAAGCATCACCTTTAATCTTTCTCTTGTGAGTATTATAATGGAAATTTTACCTTGAATTATTTAAAGCTATGATTTTTATTCTGATCTTTTGGTAAATGTATCAGCTCATTTAAGCCTATTACTGGTATTTATTCTGGACAAGGACTCCTATTCAAACATTCATCTTTGTACAGCTCCATATTGATACCTTTGCTTCCCTATTTTGTCCATAAAATGAATTATGCAAAAGCTCTAAGGTCTGATAAGGTTTGCCAGAGCAGATATGAAGTATGAAAATGTGACACTGACAGTGAAAGTTATTAGAGCTCCACTTGTTTTTCCTGTGCAATTATAAGAGAGTCACCACATCCAAAGACACATTCCACAGTTAAAATATTCAGACTGGCTAAAATCTATGAGGAATTCAATAATCTATGCATCCTAAGAGATCTTCTAAATCTATCTCACTTACCAGCCTCTGAGATCACACATCAGGGATGAAGTAAAGCACAGAAAATAACATGAAAAGCTGACAATAAACAGATGCCAATGTGAACACGAGCAGGATAAACAAGAGCGATTTCCAAAGACAGAGTGCGTCTATATTTATCCCTGAATAATCACCAGCTGTGACTGGGCCCACTGCTGTATATTCAGGCTGTAGATCACACCAGAGCACACCTGCCAGGCAACAATACGGGCCTGCACAGAACAGGAAGTGCTCTTGATCTAGAGCTGCTATTTGAGCTATTTTCAATAAATGGCTTGAAGGACTTATGGCATTGCACATTTTCATGGAACCCAAATGAGGAATGGAGGAAGGGCCTTCATCTTGATAATCCTTGAGAAAACAATTGTCGATGCTTGTTGGAAAGTTTACATAACTGCTTTGAGTGCGTTAGTTAAGACAGCACCTTCTCTATGAAAGGGAAACTTTGTCAGGCACGGCAAAATGATGACGACGTCACCCTGGAGCTGAACAAATACTCACGTCACTCATCAGGCTCTTGAAGACCACGAGTTCAGCCTTCAGTCTGTCCACTTTCTCGCTAAGCTCATCCTGAATTGCTGACGATTCACGGGAGCTCTGATGTCATGGTAAAGACATTGAAATAAGAGGCAGAAAAGATGTTAATTGAAAACGTTTATGACAATTTGTGAAATAGGATTTGATTATCATTTAGAAACTGTTTATAAATCTTTATAACAAAAAAAACAATTTGTATTTGGGTATATATTATGGATCCAACTTACAGCCTGATGAGGCGCATCTAAGCAAATAAAGCTCGCATTGATAAAATGGTTGGATTAACATTAACAGCAGTTTACTGTTAAGATTTTATTCCCCAAAGGCCACTGTTGAGTATCATTTAAATATTTAAATGATGTGCATAATGAGATATGCTGACACAAACTTCAGGAAACAGGCCAGCATTTAAGGACACATTTATTGACTTTCTTTTTTAGAGTTGGATGAGAAAACTGAAACCACTCTCCTGTTTTTTATTGTAAATATGAAGCCACAGCCAATAGCTGTTGAACTTGGCTTTGCATTAAGGCTGGTTCAATCAAACGGTAACATCTTTATACCTAAGGTGAGTTATATCTGGTTGTTTTTTAATCTACGCATACATCAATCCATAAAGGAAAAAAAAAAAAAAACATGACATTGCTTTTTTTTTCTGCAGGTGTTTATGTGCTGGGCTACTTCATTTGCTCGGGTACAGTGTTTTCCCTGAAACCTAGCGAGATGTGAGATTAGTATAATCTTTCCTGTCAAAATCTCAGCAATGACAGGAATTACCTTATTATAGTACTTCCCAAAACCTTCCAAACCGTTTATTTCAGTCCCAGCTTTAAACATCTCACTGGTCATTTCTCTATTTCAGAAGGTCATAGTCTCTAAAGCCTTTTCTTGGGAGCTTGAAAAACATCACTCCCATAGTTTTTTGCTAATTAAATGTCTAACTAAACAAAGAGTCAGCAGTTTAATGGCAACATTTTACACAGGCTAAAATGAAGACTAACAGTGCTTAATTATTACAGTGCCAGGCTGTGCTCCTGCATAGGATCAGTCCTCTGGATTTTCCCACTGAATTTACAATCTTTGAACAGATTTCCACCTCTTCTCTGCACAGCGACATCTGTATGTGCTCTACAAGGTTAAAACCCTCAGGGGAACGGCAGTCCACCTCTCCATCCGACCGTTTTGCTGACCCAGAATCCAAGACAAACACGCAGGCTGTCACGGATCGATTTGTGCAAAAGCAGAAAAGGGGAAGGATGCCAACTAGATGAGGTACTAGCACCAGCTGGGATTTCATCTTTGTGTCGTGGTTGTGGTATAGCCTTAAGGTGTGACACTTTAAATTGATTTTCCCCTCTACATCTGTTTCCCTTTGCCTGCTCTGAGCAGAGAGATAATGGTACACTGCTGGTGATATTCAATGTTCATATCTATATCTAGGCCAGCAGACTCCTCTTGATGGGTTTGTAATGTTGTTTTTCTGATCTGACACATGCTCCTGGCTTTTACCAGTCCAGCTCTACTGATACCGCATCAGTGTTTTGAAAATTTCCATCACCAGTCTTTCCTTGGTATTTTATTTGGGCTCCTTCTTTCCACACAGTGACCAACCTCTAACGAGATTTTAAATATCTGTGCAGATATAGGTTAGTAAGACAGATGTCATTGTTGCATGTTTCCCAACCTGCTGCAGGGATTCCACCATAGACTCCAGCTGCTCTCGCTTGGACAGCTCCTCCTCCCATCTGCAACACAGGGCACAGAGGTAGATCAGTTACTGTCGGGCCCAGGCCTCCCAGGGGCCCACCATAGGGGGTAATGGCACTTTTGTGGGATGCTGCTCCCATCTCAGATTACAAAACGTACAGGATCACACCCAGACCCATATATTTTATCTCTCTTTTGTCTCCTCCTCCTTTGTTATCTTTACAACCGCATTGTTTCAAAAAGGAAGAAGAAAAAAAAAGCTATAAGTAACAATGGAGCCCTTGCCTTTTACAAACATGAGAAAGATTACTCATGAGAAGTCTTTGAACCTTTGACCAAATGCAGGGTGGAGTATGTCTGTTGGAGGCTGAATTCCTTCATACAAGCATACGTCAATACTTATGTAGTCTTGGGCGTGCAAGAGCTGTGTCTCATTTACAACAGCTTAAGACTAATTAAAAGAAAGAAAGAAAAAAAACAAGCAACAAAATATGTACTAAAACTTGTTTTGAACTGTGATGGACTGGTGACCTGCCAGGGATGTACCCCTCTTTTGTCCGATGACAGCTGTGATAGGCTTTAGCCCTCGTGACCCTGAACAGGAATAAAAAGGTCCAAAAAACAGGTGGATGGATGGAAAATCCTGAACACGTTGAAGCCAAAGTGGGCCAAATTATTTGTCACATGATATTCTGAAACACTGAAACAAGAAGATTTCACTGCTGGTTAAGCAGATCTACAAACAGGGTGCAGCGTAGCTGAACTGGATACGCGGGGACCCCGTTTATGGAGGCTGCATGTGATACATCACAGCCATCCAGGTTCAAGTTCTGGCCTGTGACCTTCTGCTGCAGTTCATTTCTCTGTCTTTACACTTTCTGTTGTTACCACATCAATGAAGGTTACCACAAGAAAGTCATCCAAAAAGATTATCCCAAATCAAGTTCCAAGTACTTAATATTTATTTGCTTTTTGACAGATGTCATCTTATTTTAACTACTAAGCATGAATATGTTTGATTGGGTCTTTTCTTTTTATTCCCTGCAAGTTGACTGGATGTTCATATGGTAGCAAAAATCCTGACTCACTGCAAAATAACTTTCATAAAAACTTTCATTTATAAAATAAAATAATTTGAGGCACAATTTAAAAGCCTTTCTTCAGTCTTTAGCCCTTGGCAAAAGGTGTCAAGTATTTTCAAGTCAGGTGAAGTCAAAAGCCTGTCGATGTTGAATTACAAAATGATTTTTTTTTTTTTTTTTTTGCATTTTACTCTAAAGTCTTCAAATGTGGGACTTGACCTCTGGCCCCGGCAACAACAAATTACGTAATAATGATGCATCATGTGGTAGGTCGATAATACATTACTTCCTCCATAAACTTCACTGGATAGCCAACATTTTGTAATTTAAAGAAAATTCAGTTTAGCATCTATATTTAGTTTATTAGCACGCTAACATGAGCAAACTAGACTTAAAGACATTTTTATTTTTAAAGATTGTAGTCACAAACATAACTCTGAATGGCACCAACACATTATATATTGACACTTCTTTTAGTAACTTTAAATTTGTTTTTTTTTGTTTCATGATGTAATAACACTCAAACTTGTCACATTTATAAAGAACAGCCTTAACATCCATCCATCCATTCCTCCCCTCTGAACATAAATGTCTGTTTTGTAGCTCAAGGGCGTCAGTCTACACTAGTTGTACCAACTATTGCATCCACTAACATTTTACTAAAAATAAAACACGACACCGTCTGATTGGCTCCAAGCTGTGCTTAGCCATGCAGTTCTCGCTTCTCTCTTTTTTCTCCCACTTGTCCTGTGACACTTGTTCTGCAACATAGCAGCGGTATATAAGTAGAATTATAAGCGGATTTAATTGTCTTGCAGTATGTACCACATGCAAATCTCAGACGGCTCAGCACTTTGCATCAGCTATGCTCCTATACACACTCATCCTGGGAGATGTGAGGTCCATGCTGAGTCACAGACACTTTCAGGATCAGAATGAAAAAGAGACTTATTCATGAGTATGAAATAATCACACAGTATCAGACACTCATGTGACAATGAGCCACTGTGAACCACATGGGGGAGGATTAAAAACAGGCTGGGAGGGTTTCCCATGTGTGCGAGGAGAGAGAGATGGAGAAGTCTGGGTGAGGGACCTTAAGTAACGCATGGCGTGCCATATATATTTTCTGGAAAGGAGAAAGCTGACATAGGAAGACCACTGGTGAATTCTGGGTCGTTAGGTTTTCTCAGGGAAAAACACTAACAAAATCAGAAGTTAAAACAAGCATCACTAAACATTCAATTTCTCAACAGAACTAAGCCTTGTTTCTATTCAGGACCCACAGAATGTACACTGTCTAATTAGAGAGAAGTATTCCTTGGCAGTGCTCGCCAGCTCAATCTGAGACTGAAGCCTTTTTCTAAAAATGCTGGCGGTGGGTCTTTACTGTGTCCACAACACTCTGTCTGTCTGCCGCAGGACTCTGGGTGAGGTCACTGGAGTTCATAAATGCACCACATCCTCTGCAGACACATGCTTGTCAAAGCATCTGCATCAGTTTTGTTGCTACTTCCTGAATGCCCACCACGGTCCTTTCTTTCAGACTGCGGGTAACAGGACAACACAATTAAATGCTCATGGGAGGAAGGAAGTATCCATCAACAATATGTAAAAGCTATTTATGTCATCCATCAAAGGTTATTGAGTCATTTAAGCACCAAGTGCTTCCACATTATCAGGAGCAACTAAAAACCAGTAGTCCATAAAAGTCCAAAGTAAAACCATGAAATGTTTTTAACATCCAGATGAATATTCATCCAAACAAAGTTGACATTACAGCATAGCAAAGGTTTTCCATCTGGCCCCTTTGCTCTGTCGCTGGGTCTGGTCTTCCTGTCCCTTTGGCGTGGATGAGTCAAGACGAACACACCAGGAGTCTCCTTACAAGGACAAAGTCAGCAGGAGGACTGGAGCCTGTGTCAACTCAGACACATTTGCTTACTGTCAAGCATAACTTCTAAAGTCTCTCAAGTAAATCAAAACCTGATGTCACAGGTATGTTACTTCAGCTAAAAACAAACAAACAAAAAAAAAACAGTTGGAAATGTAGCAATAAATGTATCAGAATCAAAATGAAATGGATTCCAGAGAATAATAAAGGGATCTTGTGTGTTTGGGAGTCATTACGCAACACTCAAGATATATTATTGCACGCTTTCAGCAACACTAAAACAGAAAGTGGTTCACATCAAACAGAAAGTTTCTCGTACATTTTTGTCTGTTTAACAATAGCATTCCTCCAGCACTTGCCAACTAACACTCCCTGCCTTTTCCAGTGAGTCTGGGAGTCACGTTTGCACGCGAGCTGCCCCACTGTGGTCCCATTAAGGCTTCTGAGGACACCGAGCACTTTTAAAACACCATGTATGCATCAAAATCATGACACACTGATGTTCTCAAGCTTGATGGTTTTTGATGATAGTACTCTCTGTGATACCTTTGAGGCACTCGTAATGATTTAGTGTCAGGCCTCCAGGCCGATGACAGCTAAGACAGGCTCCGCAACCCTGAACAGGATGAAGCACGTATACAGACGGGAAATAGGGATAATGATATAATGCTGAAGTTTGATTTTTCTGTACTAAAATCAAAAGAAGTGGAGGTGACTATCAAATGACTGAGTATGATTTTAAAAAACAAATGCTTATCTAACGTTGAGACACTGCAGAAAATAATCTTAAGTAACAGGCTGTAAATAAAAATACCCAAAGCATGAAGAAAACTTTGAGGTGTGGTCGCATGTAATACCAATAAGCCTTTGTGGCTCATCGCTGAAGACATTTTGAGCCAGACAACACCCTGTTTTTAAATATATAGTGTGCTGGAAAGTGTTAGTCTGTGGAATCTGTCAGTAACCAGACATGAGATTCAAAGATCAAACACAGATCTCTGTCCACTGAGCCCCTGCTATACCTGGAACTATTTATTTAAAACAACTTCATGATTTCAAAACATGCAAGTGTTACTTTGTTCTTACTTACCTTCATATTTCATGTTTCAGCATTTCACATTTAGATAGTTAAGAGTTATACCGGTTTTGTAATGATCTGAGTGAATGACAGCTGTAAGATTCATCGTGGATGATGAAACTTTTGCTGATATTCAGCTTGATAGTCTTTATTATTTTCCAATCTTTTAGCAGTGAGTTTGTTTGCCCAGTTTCCTTCTGTACTGGTTTGTATATTCCCATGCCTTTGTGATACTTTCCCACAATACCACAGGCCTGGGTTAACTCTGCCAGAACGCAAATCATTTATAGGGTTTCTAAAGAGCTAATAAGGATCATATACAGAGCATGTGTTGTGTTGTAATGTTGTGATGGTCAAAAACTACATCGAGCATTATTTTAAACATTATGTTTCTGAAGACAAGAAGGCGTGTAGAAATGTTTGACAAAACAGATGCACCCAAAGCAAGACGCTACATGCAGGTTCATTGTTTGTTTTTTTGTTTTTTTTGCCGCTGTAACAGAGCCTCACTGAATGTTTTTTTTTCCTGTCAGTTGATTGTTTTGATTTGATTTAATGATAAAATATTTTTTTAAAAAACAAAGAAAAGAATTCCACAACCCCTCTGAACCCCTCCTTTTTTCATATTTCAAAAATAAAATTTCAGTGACTGAGATTTATTTATTTCTTTTTAATTTTGGGAACTTAAAGGCTGTAAAGGTGCAAATCATGACAGGAAGCAGTGGATGATAACAGTAAGTGGAAATCAATACATATGACTACATACAGGCAGAAACACTTGATCCAGCGTAGCTGCTCGCATGCAGCGAGGCCACCGACAGCTTTGATGAATCACATCTGAGGCTCCAAAGCACACAGGATTTCTCCCTCTGAGCTCTGTCGATGTGTCTGAAACGTCTTCTCCACTAGCGCAGCATTCCCCATCCTTGGTCACATTGAAAATATGAGCTATTTTTGGCCTGTTATCCAGAGGAGGATCTTGCTGGAAACACTCACGTGCAGCAAAGATGTGAAATAGTGAGCAAGGGTCTGCTTTACCTGACTAGAACTATAGTAGGTCATCGATTGAATGTCAGGATGCTCTGTAATCTATAGCCTCCCCAGACTCCACAGAGAGACATGTGGAAAGCTAATGATGCAGTCGTGTGAAATGGATCACGCTGGCTTGTGAGAGCGGCTTGGGACCCACCGTCTGGCTGCGCTGGGGTCTCTGCCGAGAGGACAACACTCCAAGGTCAGGGCCCATTTCATCTCTGTGCTTTGGGTAATTCTAACTTCTTTCTATCTGATGATTATCCATGAAAAGACACCCCAAACACACACACACACACACACGTGTCCTTTATCGCCCCATCTTTTCTCATAGAAAACTGCATTTGATTTGTACTATGCAGATGAATCCCTGACTCCCTCATGCACACGTCCTGTCTAAGGTATTTGCTATAATGCTGAGAGCTCGTTTCCTGAGAAAACAAGACAAGACAAGACAAAAAAAAAACACAAGATGCAAACACTGAAATGTGGTCTAAATGGATAAAACAAGAAGGATTTTCCGATAATTAAATTAGCTTGTCATATATACTTTCCTTTATTTAATTATTATATTAAGTATACATAATCAAGGATGGCATCATACATACAGTCTTTAAAGTTTTTCGTAACACGTGAGATATTCATTCAAATAATTCTGTCTGAGAAGGTTGTTTTTCATGTGAAGTATAACTGAAAACAATGTAAATGACCAGTCATGTCTTGTCTCTCTTGTTTTTAATGTTTTCTAAAGCTGAAGTCTATTCGTCGTGAGACATGCTGCACTGCTCATTTCACCTTTGATAGACATTTTCATTCGGGGAGGAAAGCCAAACAAGTTTTATCAAAATCTGGGCGGTTCAAGTGAAATGCATTCCTTGAGGTTTTTCAGTTTTTGAATAGAACTTTGAGATTTATGTTTAGTGTCATGGTGTTATGTTTTTAAATGCGCTCTTCTATGTTTCCACTCTCAATTGTGTTAAATTTTTAATGTCAGAGATTTGATTTAAAGACAATCTAGTCGGAGTGTGATTACCCGGAGAGGCAGAAAACACTGTGAAAGAGCCAAAATCCACATAAAAGCAGCAGCAAGTTCTCGGAAATGCCTCAAACAAACTTCCTGCCAAGTGTGGTGAAACTCTGCTGTTCTGGAGACTAATGGCGATCATAAAACCATTCACAGCATTATTTCCAAAATCAGACTTACATTCCTGTATATGTGGAACAGGAGCAGGCAAATGTCTTTGACTGCAGAAAACTGCACTATATCAGAGGTTTTTTTGTGTAATTTTGCTCTTTTATTTATTTTGTAAAAGCGAGTAGTCTATATAGGCATCTATATAAATAAGGCTTCTTGTTTTTTATTTTAACATTTCAGGATGATAACTTTAATTTCCATTATTTCAACTTTGTACTGAAAGAGAATTGTTAAGATTTCTCTTCGTGAAAAATTTGGTTAGATACCTCTGCACATTTCCCTCTAATAATTAAAAAAACAGTGAAATATCTTTATTCAACTGGTTAATCAATAACTGCTTCAGGCAATATTATGTCATGAGTTGTTTGCATGATGTGTTTTATCAAAAACTTTGGATGCAAATGCCAAACCGGTCACGTCTGTTAATGTTTGTTTTGAATATCTGTATTACATGCACACATGTGACTCTGATGAATGTGCTCCGTCTAAAACCAGACATTCTGTCTTTATGTAATGATTCTCTAGAAGCCTTAAAACTTCATATAATCTGCATATAAGCTCCTGTAAATCCACGTTCAGTGGAAGGACTTTTCGTGAATTTCCACACTGGAGGAGCTTTAGAGAAGGTTGAGGCAGGGAGAAGAAAATGGACAAACAGCAGCTCCAACAAAACAACGTTAAGAAAATAAACTGCTCGCAAATTTTGCTGCTATGTTCTTTTGGACAAAACTTTAATGGCGTTCTCAACTTTGATCTGAGGACTTGGTACAACACCAACAGATCGTCCCTTCGTGCTGAGAGCCCAGCCGTGTTAGTGTCACAACATGTCTAATCCCTTCATCCCATCCCAGTCTCACAACAAAGCAAAACTGATTTTTCAAGATAACGGGTGTGTGAGCTTGACTTGTTTGCACTGCACAAGAATGATCTAATTGCTTAACTCTCAAAGACTGCGCTTGGCCCCTGTTCTCTGGCCCGAAGGTAGATAAGCAGCAAACCCTGCAGCTATACGACACAACCACATAAGTATTCCCATGTAATTACTTGTAGTTTCCATCTAATGGGTTTGACCTGAGCTCCTGTTGAAAAAAGAGATAACTGCTTTTGTAACTGTTAGTGGTGCCAGTGTTTCTTCAAACCGTAGAGACTTGCAAAGGTGTTGCCACATTCAAACATCCAAATTCATTAGTTTTTATGGTTTTGATAACTGGCAGTTAGATGCCTTTGAGGAAAGAACTGGCAGAGATGTGAAAGAGTTTTGCTGACATGTGAAACTGAGATTCTTTACTGGATATGTTGCACAGAAATCATTGATTGCACTGCCGTTCTCTCTAGCAGAATGCCAAAAAGCAACTCATTACAAGGATCAGTCTATTAGTGCTTTGCACACGTGCAGTATGCGGGGGTGTAGGCGACAGACTGCTGTAAAAGAAAATCCCTTTTCCCTGCAGTCTTCATATCCCACACTCACCCCACCCCCATCCAACAAACAACACTCCCTGATACGTTAGAATATTCCTACTGATTTAATTTTCTCCTGCTGATGGCACAGCAAAAATGTTACTTTAGACTCCTGGGTAAGACCTAATATACACAGGGATGTTTAATTGCACTGCAGACTTGTAAAAACAACCAAGGGGAACTAAACATCTTGGTGTCTTAAAAATCCTATAATGGGCGTCTTTGAGTTGGATGTTCTGCTTGACAAATGACATGGACTTACGTGAGTCCTTGGAAGCACACAAGAATGAATGTAAAAACAATTACCTGCAAGCCCTGGCCATATTTGGGTGGAGCTGCACTGGGAGTTAATGCTCCAGTCAAAAAAAGTTGAAGATGTTCACTTCTGGGACAAATCCTCACTGGTCAGGGTGTGTACAGAGAACTTGTGTGACACATAATGGAGCAATGAGACATCACCCCCAAACAACATCCCTTTTTGTGACTCTTGGTACACACACCTGCTTCCTGATGATTCAATTGAGCATGCACCTCTGAATGTAAGGATGCCGGGAGTCAAACAGAGTCGATGATGTTTCCATAAAGTTGTTTAGAGCGTTAAGAATGAACAGTGTTTATACACCGAGGCACGGAACTCTAACACAATATCTTACTTTTCTCAGTCTATTCATTTGTGAAGGGTCAAAAAAACTGAAATTTGTAAAGTATTGTATTTCACATAGCAACCGGCAGACTTTATCAAAAGCTTTCAAAAAGAAAGGCTTGGCTCAGACTTAGGAGAAGAGAGTACAAGATTTTTCAGGATCAAGGCCTCACACTTTAATTGATCTTTTAGGATGATTGTTTGTTCAGTGATTGTTAAGGATAACCAGGTAATACCTGTTTCAAAAGCTTCATTAATGCTCTTACTATTCAAACCATATCCCAATAATCAGTATGGATGGGCTCCTCTGCACTGAAAGGAGAAATAACTGATGCCAATAAAGCAAGAGAAGCTTATGAGAAGACAGCAGAGCGTGATCGGGTGGGTAACTTAACTAAGAAATGGAAATAGACAGGAGAGTGGGAGGTTTTCATGGAAATGTCCTCAGAAGAAAACCTTCCCTGCTTCCTCATGACAAACTTCCACATTAGAATCATGCAAATTTACATTTATACAAGACCAGTGTGCTCTGGATGCAAGACTGTTGTTATTATAATAGTAGGAGTGTTTAGAGGAAAAAATGGAACGAAATTCCATGAAAATAACCTCCCTGTAACTGTTATGTATGGAGATGGAAATATAATGCTACATGCTTGTATTAAAGCCACTGGTCTGGGAAACAAATTAACTGCTCGAGGGATGAATGAATTCAATTAAATTAGAGGAAATTCTGAAATCAAATATCACACTTTCTATAGAGCTGGCCAAATAATTGAAAATGAATTAAAACCTAGATAAGGATATATTTCATTTTTTCCCAGTTATTCTGTAATTATTTTCCCCGCTGTGTGTGTTCATGGACTGTATCCTTTGTTGTTAAAATATTTCCCAGTATTCATTCTTATACATATTTAGAGAAAGAAAAACCATGTTGGTGATATATGAGGGCAAAAATGAAAGTAAACTAAAATAAAATAAAATAATCACTCATTAATTATAATGAAGGTAAAATGTTCAATTAATCATGGTTTTGATTTGAGGTCATACTGCCCAGTCCCACTTCCTGTAAGAAAGCTGACAATGAAAAGAGAAAAGCTTCCACAACAGCAGTGAAATGATCCAAAATAAACCTCAACATCCTCTAAAAATCAGCAGAGAGACCTGAAAACAGACATGAAGGTGAGACTGCCCAATTATCTCACAGAACTAGAAGCATCATGCAGCAAATATGAGAAAAAAAATCCCCCTTGTAAAGGTTATAAAAATTATAGGTTATATAATGATATAGTGATAAACTGTTTACATACGGATACCTACCAAACTGTAAACCTTGTTTCTTATCATATTCAATTTTTTTATATCTCAAAAAATGTTACCTTTTGAAAGAAATCTTTCATTCAGCCATTTAAAATAACAGAAATAAATAAGGGTTTCCAAAAGTGTTGCAAACCACTGAACCTTTACAACAAATGAATCACAAACACTTATATGCTTAATAAAGACATTCATTGCATTGTATTTAATTTTAAACTTGTTTACTTTCTGTGTTACTTGCTTGCTTTTGAGATAAATTTTGTTTAATTTGGCATTAAATAAATAAAATTAATTGACTATTTAAACATTAATAATTTAAACAAACCACAGAAAACCCTTAAAGGCTTACTCTCAAGCTATTTTTCTTCAAGGGATCAATGAGCATTTATTTTTTATTTTCTGGTTTTTTTTTTTTGTTTGTTTTGTTTATTTGCCAGTCCTTTAATCAGGGAGGATAAAGGATTTTCTTTACCACAGAAACCTGGTCAAGAACGCTGCGCAAAGCAAACAACTAAGTACCTTTAAAGAAAGACATCCATATATTCATTTTCTGTATCAGCTTCACTCCAATTCAGGTTCTTTTTTTTTTTTTTTTTTTTTTTTTTGGGGGGTCTGAAGGGGATTTATTTAAAAAAAAAAAAAAAAAGATAAAAATTACATGCTTGAGAACGTACACTCACCAGCCACTTTATTAGGTACACCTGTCCAACTGCTCATTAACACAAATGAACACAAACACAATCACATGGCAGCAACTCAATGTATTTAGGCATGTAGACATGATCAAGATGATCTACTGCAGTTCAAACCAGCATCAGAATGAGGAGAAAGATGATTTAAGTGACTTTGAACGTGGCATGGTTGTTGGTGCCAGATGGGCTGGTCTGAGTATTTCAGAAACTGCTGATCTACTGGGATTTTCACGCACAACCTTCTCTCGGGTTTACAGAGAACGGTCCAAAAGAGAGAATATCCAGTGAGCAGCAGTTCTGTGCCAGAGGTCAGAGGTCAGAGGTCAGAGGAGAATGGCCAGACTGGTTGGAGCTGGATAGAAAGGCAACTGTAACTCAAATAACCACTCCTTACAACCGAAGTATGCAGAGGAGCATCTCTGAACGCACAACACGTCGAATCTTGAGGCGGATGGGCAACAGCAGCAGAAGATCACACAGGGTGCCACTCCTGTCAGCTAAGAACAGGAAACTGAGGCTACAGTTCACGCAGACTCACCAAATTGGACAATAGAAGATTGGAAAAACTGTTGCCTGGTCTGACGAGTCTGGTGTGACATTCAGATGATGGGGTCAGAATTTGGCATCAACAACATGAAAGCATGGACCCATCCTGCCTTGTATCAACGGTTCAGGCTGTTGGTGGGGGTGTAATGGTGTGGGAGATATTTTCGTGGCACACTTTGGGCCCATTAGTACCAACTGAGCATCATGTCAACGCCACAGCCTACCTGAGTATTGTTGCTGACCATGTCCATCCCTTTATGACCACAGTGAACCATCTTCTGATGGCTACTTCCAGCAGGATAACGCGCCATGTCATATAGCGTGAATCATCTCAGACTGGTTTCTTGAACATGACAATGAGTTCACTGTACTCAAATGGACCTCCACAGTCACCAGATCTCAATCCAATAGAGCATCTTTGGGATGTGGTGGAGTGGTAGATTCACATCATGGATGTGCAGCCAACAAATCTGCAGTAACTGTGTGATGCTATTATGTCAATATGGACCAAACTCTGAGGGATGTTTCCAGTCCCTTGTTGAATCTATGCCATGAAGGATTGAGTCAGTTTCTGAAGGCAGAAGGGGGTCTAACCCGGTACTAGCAAGGTGGACCTTATAAAGTGGCCGGTGAGTGTATCTGGTTCTATCAAATGGATATTAGAGCAACAGAATTATCCAACCTCTGTTTGTTTGTTTGTGTTTTCCTAGTTGAAAGTCAGAAAGTTTGAGTTCTCATTTGTTGTTATTGACTGCAACACCACACCAGAGCCTGCCATTTTAACAATAAACATGTTACAGTGGTAAAACTTTTCCCCATATAGGCAACAATTCTTAACAACAGCCTTTAAAAACTAAAAACACGAAAGGAAACTCAGCATTTATCAAACCTTTCATGTATCCAACGGGGAAATTGCACCTTGATTTTGAAAGGACTGGATGGCTGTTACATTGCTTCAGTGTTTCTTCTTTTAGTGAGATGTTTTAATAATCTCAGCAAGAACTTAAAAGAGAGTGGTCACGACTGACTATCCAAGGCCAAACTGCAGATGACAAAGATGTAAGTATTTGAAAACAAAACTGCCAGTTTAGTGGGTGAGCTGTCAGGTTAGTTGCTGTATACTTTCTCATATAATAATGTACTTCAAGGGTTATTAAATGTAATTTGTGTCCACATTTCTGTTAGTATGATTGTACTATAGCTATACAACCAATCTCGAAAGATGCATACCCCACAGAAGAGAGGTTTGGAGTTCACTTGGCCCCTTAAAACTACCCAAAGAAATGGCTGAAAAAAATACTGTGTCTCTGTGGCATTTCAACCAAAGCATATCTCAGACGTTTCATTAAGACTTCAGGATATTGTGCCGACGTGAGAGAACAGGGCATAATATGTCTCCTGTAGTAAATACTTCTAATGGCTGTAAAAGCTTTAATGAAAATGCTGCCACACACAGCTAAAGCATTTTATTTCTCACTACATTAAGATCACCAAAGAGCTCAGTGGAAAGACATGTCCGGTCAGCTGTATTTTAAGGTTGAGCATGTAGAAGCACTGAGACAGATTTAACACCGCTGTCAAGACTCTCACACACACCATATTCCTGTGCACCACATGTGCAGGGTTATATACTACCCAAGGCCGTGCACGTGATTGTGTGTGTTTGTTTTGTGAGGAGCCTGGCAAACCAGCATTTCATCTGGAATCACGAGCTTTTGAAATACAGAGGTTATTGAGTCTACATGCTGTGTCAGCAGGCGCGAGCCTTTGGAAAAGGTGCGAGAACTTTTAAAAACAAGCACATTTAAACTGCAAGGCCAGACGTTTGTTAAACTATTAGATGTTACTAAGTGTTTGGACAGATTATAATGGACTTAACTAACATTGCATGGCAATGCATCTAAACTATACCAGTACTGGAAACCGGCAATCTAGTCAGCATCCTCTACTTTCGAAAGACAAGAGCCTTCCAGCACTTTTAAATGTGGCAGTGTGCCACTGCTCTCAGCTGTATCGATACCCATGAATAATCAAGCACGGGTGCACAGCACAGCAGCAGCTCCAAACACCGGATGAATCAAAGCTGGGGGGGGCGTCATTCTTGATCATATTTCCTCTTTTATTTTATTAAAAAAATTTAATTCTATACCACACTTGTCGTATTTGTTGATATTCTTTGTCTTCACCGAGTCTCCTTACAACTGTCCTCCTCTCCTGGACCCCTTCATGAGCCCAATAAAGAGCCCGTAGTCATGGTATACCCATCAATCTTTGAGGTTTTCTCTACTGTCTGGGGCTTTCCAGCCCACAAGAAAGGAATGAAAATACATCTGCTCATTGTCTTCTCATGCTGGATGGTTTGTACCATGGGGCCCTGAGGTCCATTATACCCTGAGTCCCCTTACTCACCACGGTGAACTCTGTTCTAAAGCTAACTGGATGTCTTTATGTGCATGGCGCCTTGGTCATTAGTATGTGTTCATTTAAGAAACTATTTTAGGTATCATTCCCTCCAATGTATCTGATCTTTTAAAAAGGAAAATTTGAATTTATAATCTCTGTTGCTTTATTTATGCTCGGCTGTCCCCAAAGTACGAACTGAACTGGGCAAAGAAGCTTTTATGTTTTTGGCATTCTAATGCTTGAAATAAATAACAATCTGAGCTTCAGCTTCAAACTCTTGTTACCTTGAATCAAGTTTAAGCTGCTGGTGAAATCATTGCAGTCTGCCTTGACTTGTCTTGTGTAACTTTTTTTTGTGTGTGTGAGCAGGTTTTAAATGTTGTTAACTTCATCTGTTACTGTTTTTAATGTAACTGAGCTGCTGCCCTCTGGGCCAGGACTCCCTTGTAAAAGAGATCTTTGATCTCAGTGGGACTAACCTGGTTAATAAAGGCTATTCATTAATCAAGAAATGCAGCATTTAAAAACAGGTGGCTAACGTTTTCACCTTAAGTTCAAAAATCTTCTACACTGCATTTTTTTTTTTTTTTCCAACAGTAAGTGGGGAATTCTTGGAGGTATGATTGAAGTTTGTAATCTCGTGCCCAGATAACAACTCTTCCTTTATGGATAGGTAGTTTTTAACATTTTTACAGCCAAACCCTTCCATGCTCACACATGCAGATGAATATGAGCTGTGAGCAGATCAGCCACAACTAGGTTCTCTTCTCAAAGGTACTTTGAGGTGAAAATAAGATTTGTGTTGACATAAAGTTGCGTCTTTTCTTCTTTCCTCGGCTTCAGTCATCTCAGAGCCTCTCAAATTAATTTTCGCCTTTTGGGATTCCCCTTAAAAAAAAAAAACTAATAAAAGTTGCACAAAACAATGACCTACACACCAGAGAGCGTGGCTCATTTGTGTATTTTCTATGACAGTCGAGACCTATAACTCAGCAGAATTCGCTATCAGCAAATTTGCCTTTTAAATAGTTCCGATGCAGGCAAATTGAGGTATCTAAAGAAGATGATACCTGCAAAATGAATCTTTCAGCTATGCAGTGATGTTGGGTTATAAGCCTGTGGACAGAAGTGGGCCTTGAAAAACAATTCAGCAGAATGCAGCACACAGAGAGGAAGACAGAAACTACATTAACTCATCTGAAGCTCATTGTCTCAGTGAACTGGGCTCGGTCTCTTTCTGTCTCTCTGTATCTCAGCAGCAGGAAGTCTTCCACTTAAAGAGGCCCCAGTGCAGTGCAGCGGCTGCGTGCCAGCGGCTGCAACGGGTGCATGGCTGCCTGGATGTTGGAGCCTCTGTGCTAGGTGACGGCTTAGAGAAAATCCTTCTCCTGAATAGACGGCTTGGATAATAAGCAGAGCAGGTCAGCACCAAAGACTCTCAGAGAGAAAGGCTGAAATGCAGCACGCTGCTCTTCGTAACAAAATCTTATATTTAAAACTGCAACTTGAGCCGTTGGAATTGCAGTTCAACCTCAGGTTGTAATTAGTTCTTTGCTTTTTATTGAGGCAAGCTTGAATCCTGCATGTCACCCATCTAAAGCACAGGAACCAAGATTAAAGCCACAGAAAAGTGACTTCAGCAAAAATCTCACAGCATTGATCCACACACGCTAAATTCAGCTGTAGGTGAATAATTCATGCAGAAAGAACAGGAGGCTCAGGGACTGATCGGGTTTATTATATGTCCAGTAACAGTGAACCAGTAGGACAGGTGTTTGGCCTCCTCTCAGCGTTGGAATAGACATCCAGTTAGGAACAGCCAAAGCAATCAACGGCGATGTCCGGTTCAAATCCCACCTGGGGGGTAGCTTGTCTCTGATGTGTCCTTCAATACCGCAGTGAATTATCCCTCAACCTCTGCGGTTTTAGGTACCTGAACGTGGTTATGATACTGTGAATTATTTTGCTCTATGCTATTCTGTAATCATAAGTACTGCATTCCACATCTCGAAGCTAGAATAAATTCATGTTAACCTTTGTAATGACCTGGATCACACTTATCTGTATTTGCAGAAGTGTTTGGAAACGTATTTGCATAATATCGCATGCGTACTTGCCATCTTTTAGTCCCTATCTGCCCGCTGGCCCAGTAAGGCTGTACGCAATATCTCCACTTTGAAAAAAAAAAAAAAAGTATCACATGCAAATTCAAAACAAATGTGCAATTTGCATTTTTGGTCACATCAAGATAGCTGTCACAGACTGAAGGGCATGTTACCTCTTTATAGTCAACCTGCAAATATGTCCATCAGTGTCAGCCACTGTTTTCATGGCCTCTGAAGAGCTATTGCATGCTGGTAGCAATTACTGGCCAAGTGATACATTTCACAGAGATGTCAAAAAGAGCAATAAAAGTCTTCCTATCAGTGGGTGTGAGAAGTAGGCGGCTCTACAGTCCAGACAGCGGGACGCTAAGTGGAGATACATATAAGCTGTCTGATTAATTTATGAAGTCTGTGCCTGGAAAGCGCTCTATACATGTGTTTAAAAGACAAAAAGAAACACGGTGTGTATGTACGTACAGGCATAAACACTTCTCCAAACAAAGGTTAAGGACCGGTTCTGTATTTTTGCAATTTTTATGTAAGTGATCCAAATCCGGGTTTAACTTTAGTGGGTTCTTGCTTTGCCAGTGCTCCAATTCTCCACCGCATTTAATAAAATGTGGAATAGTAACAAACAGACCGCCTACAGTACCTCTGCTTAGGCTATTCAGAAACCAGTGAATAAATATTAAATACTTTTCTGATCAAGCGGCTTGATGAAATCCACAAAAGAGCTGAAAAAACAATCTCAGATTTACAAATGGATTCTGTTGCTTTAAAAGAACAGAATTAGTCTGTATTAGAAAATGTGATTAAGGTCAAATAAGAGTTTTGGGAGCAAAGAACTTTGAACAGCTAATACCTGCAAAGAGTTTGAGACCTAAATGTGAACTACCCAGGGTACACAAAGTGCATTTATACGACTTTGTAACAGTTCAAATCAAGCCATGGCTTTTCACATGTGTGAGTGGCCTCTATGACAAAACTACCGGTAATAGGATAACACTGTAATGCTGTCACAGAGAGGAAGAATGAAACCAACAGACTGAAAGTGTTTTCAAATGCTAACTTAAGAAAATATTATTTTGATTTCCATCCACTCATTTTATGCACTCAGCCAGAATAGTGGAAGGACCGACACAAAAACCAGAGCCATCCACCCCTTTTAGACAATTTAGATTCAGTGACAGTGGTAAACACCACATCACTGTGCTTCTCCTTGCAAAACAAACAAAACAAACAAACAAAAAAAATGTATTTTTCTGACTCATAGACGGCAGACTTTAAACATTACCGTGATAAAAACTAAATATTATGTATATTTATGAGGAAAAAAAACTGATGTGAAGTGTTCACACTGAATTATTTCACTTTTAATGCTACTTAAGGAACATTTTAAGTTGGAACAAAGTCCAAGAGGCTACAGAAGTTCTTCCAGTCTATGCGTTTGCCAATCCTGCCTTTTTTTTTGTTGTTGTTGTTGTTGGTTTTTACGATCCTGGCAACAAATTTTCAGTAAAGCAGTCTCTAAACCTAAAAAGACATACTGCTTCCTCAGCATGAGTGTTTCAAATTACTCAGATTGAAAAAAAATAAAAAAAAATGTCTGTTATGAGATGAGAAAGGCATACCAGAAAGTAGAGAGAAAACAAATAACTGGGTATCTGATATGAACACATGTGGCAGAATCAGAGACGGGCCATTCATCTCCTTGTGTGTGTCCATACTTGTAATACTTTAATAAATCAACTCGGTTATGTGGAAGCACCCTTTGGGAGCAAAGATGCCTTACAAAGCAGCCTGTATGTGATACAGAGAGGAGCGGAGGGGTGGAGGGCCTGTAGAAGGGTGGAGTGAAGGAATGGCTGAACACAAAGAGCACAGAGCAGAAAAGGAACAGCAAGATGGGGGTGAGGGATTGAATGCTGAAACGTGACTGTAGTAAAGAGGATTTAGAATGGGAGACAGAATAAAAAGCGACTGGGCAGCCAGCTCTGTGACGCAATTACTGAGACCAAGGAGGTAAAAAAAAGAGAGGCAGGGGAAGAGATTGATTACCATGATTACTGGTCAAAACAAGAAGCCCAGGGACGTTTCTTGTTTTTCACTTTTCTAGATCCGAAAAAAGAAGTCAAAACCCCCTTTTTTTTTAATATACTGAAAACCACTTGACAACTTGGCAATATACATTCTAAGACTAAATATTTAAAGTTGTGCAACTGGATATTTACTAACTAAACCCCTAATTAGTAAAAAAATTTCTTCACTCTGTAAGAGTGAAGAGATCCAGATTTTGGATTTGAGCTGCAGGAGGTTTCAGTTTGGCTGCTGGCCCAGACACTGCTGTTCATCTCCTCAAGCAGGATTGCACAAAAAAGGATATGCTGGGTTTACAGGGATGACTGGACAGGATATTCAGTTTCCCGGAGGAGTGGGAGAGCGCGCACATTCTGTGTGGCTGAGTCAGTGAGCTCACGGGGAAATCAGCAGTCGTCATAAGCGACCACACCACGCAGACAGGGGGCTTGTTAAAATGCCTCTGTGCTTTTGTCATGACGGCAAACGGGAGCTGGCGGTGGCTTGGCACGGCTCCTTCTAGGAGTCATCCGGGCCGGCCGGCTGCGTTTTAGGCCAGACAGAGGCTCAGCGGAGAGTCCTCAAGGAAGCACAGACAAAATGACGCTGAGGACAACAATTGGTGGGGTTTGAACCACACAAAGGAATTTCCTCAAAGGCATGAGAGAAAAATGCTGAGCAGTCCCTCGGCTCTGACATCCTTCATGTGAAATAGCGCAAGTGTAACTCTATCAGTCTGATGTCTGTCAGCTCCCCACCACACTGTCAGAGGAGCACTGCAACGTCCAATCACTGGTAAGGGAGAAGTCACAGTGCCAAAGGTAGAAGAAAACAACTTGTTCAACTCATCAAGTATAACTTCTATCAAACAATTAATTATTGCCATCCTCAGTTGATCTGATTATCTATTTCTGACTAATTGGCCAAAAAAAGCAAAAACAACCAAAGTGGCTCACAATGGAATGTGTAACTTAAACCAGCTTAAAAGAGTTTCTCATCAATTTTGTACTGACTATCCAATAAAAACTATTTAACATGAAACTAAACAAGTCTATCACCAAGAGCTATATTGATTCCACAACAAGATTTCCACTGCACTTCATTACAACAGCTAGGCCTTATAAAGAGCTCAGAACTTGAGACAGACTATATCTAAGATAAAATTACAAAACAGACTGCAAAAAAAACAGTGTTTGGGAAGTCTACTATCAATCAGACGCAGAGAGCAGACAGACTGAGCCTAAACTGGGGGCTTCTGGTGTTTACAGCCTGGCTGTGATGCTGACAGGTGTCATGAGGGCCACACATGGCCTAAAGGCTCAGGCTCAGGTCGGGCTGGAATTAAACACCAGTTGGGGCCACATCTGTTGGATGATTGGTTGAACTTAGGCAGACACTCTCACCCTGACTCAACACACTCACTCAATGTCAAATGTGAGAAAACTGCGGATGAGGGCCAAACAAACCCTGGTCTGTGGATCAGTAACTGTTGAGAAGTTGGATGGTGGTCCATTTAAAAAGAACCACACGTTTACGTCCTGTCATTGCTTGCTGCTGATCTGTAAATGATTTCTACATTTGTTTCTGTCATGACATCACACTTTCTGTATAAACAGCATAAACATCTACACAGCTTTGTCTTGACCTGCTGGGCTGACTTTACTCACTTCTTCTTGTACTGGTCCCTCTCTCTCTTCACTTTAGCCAGCACGTTGTACAGAGCCCTCACTTCTGGGGTGATGGTGTCGATCTGGACCCCGACTCCGTCCGGATGCGTCCACGTCACCCCGGGCCCGTGTAGAGTCTCGAAGCGCTCCCCGTGCCTCCGGACGTGCGTGAAGCTCCAGATGGTGCCCGGCAGCCTGGACTCCGGACCGTCCGTCTGCACGGCGACCTCGCGGGTCAGCGGGGGTCGGTACTGCGGCCGCTGCAGGGCTTGCTGCAGCTGGCTCTCCAGCAGCTTGTTTCTCCTCTCCAGCTCGTGGACTTTGGCGAGGAAGCAGCGGAAGCGCAGGTTGAGGGTCTTCAGCACGTGGATGTTGGAGCCCAGGTCGTTACGCAGGGCGCTGGTCACCGCGCCCGACCCAGTGGGGACGCTGCAGACCGGACCGGGCGGAGTGTCGGAGAAAAACAGCGAACTCATGGTGGCGAAAAGGAAAAATGAAAAGAGTAATCCAAACTATGGCTCTGTATGAAGTGAATACAGAAAAAATAACTGCTGTTTCTCTATCTCTGCATATTCCTCCAGATTCCCACTGGAGGACGCGTCTCCTCACAATGCAGATGCTGAGAGTGACTGAGGGGCTGAAGATGGGGGGACCATGGCCGTCCCAGCTGGATGTTTACCCCGTCACAGTAGCATGGACCCCCTGCAGCGTACGTTATCAATCAGCAACCCCGAAAAGTCCTTTGAGAGGCAGAGAGGGCATCATCATCTCCTGGAGGAACGGGAGCTTTGACGCAGACCGCAATAAGCAGCGTTTCCCGTCAGCCGCATGTCTCTGCGCGTCTCTGCGCGTCTCTGCTTCGTCAGGAGCGGCTGAGGCCGGGGCCGCTCATTCACACGAGCACGGCCGCGTCTTTATCATTCCCCGTTCACTGCGGATCTAGCCGGTGTCCATGTGGGGCGGCGGGGCAGGATGCAGCACCGCAGAGCCCTGCCTCTCCGTGGATCATGTTGCAAAGTGCTAAACTAGGCACTATCACCTATCAGCCCCTCCCACAGCCCCTCCCCCTGTCCGTGTCACACTCAGTGACGACACGCAGGCGATGCACGATAACGCACAGCGAGTTTATTTGGATGGGACAAACACAAAGTATCTTACAAAGGCGTGAAAAGAACAGAAAAAAATGACACATTTCAAAAAAAAATCCACACAAAAAATAGCTTTTGACCAAAAAAGTATTAAAGTAATAATATAAAGCTTAGAGCTTAGAGCTGGGCGATACTGGGAATTTTGGTATCGATCCAATACCAAGTAAATACAAGGCCAGTATCGCTGATACCAATACCAATACCAATACTTTTTCATATTAAGCTTGATCTATCATGAAACTACTGACCTTTTGGTGTTTTTGTGATTTTTGTCTTTGGATAATTTTATTAAGACCTAGGGTAGAATTTTGGCAAAAAGGAATATTTACACAAAAAGGTTAATTGTGATTTAAAAAAAAAACTATTTTGCTGTCACCTATAAACATTTTTGTGTAAATATTCCTTGGAGTTGAATTGTTCTGTTCATAATGCCCAACTATTTTCAATACTTGTGTTTTTTTTTTTTTTTTTTTTTTTTGCACTGTGTGTCCTTTCCTGTTGCTTTAGCTTTATAAATTTCTCAATTGTGGGATAAATAAAGGACTATCTAATGTTATTATATCTTAGATAACACCTTCAATGGGATACATGACATGTACTGGGTTATTTCAAGGTCTTAATTATATATTTTTTGAGTTGGCTACAGTAACATATGACTTAAGTAACATATACGTTGAAATGGAATATGAATTGATGCTGAAGATGACCACTCTGATCTACCTGGATACTCTGTTGGACTGAAAGGCAACGTCAAAAGACGAAACAAGATGGGGGAGGGGGAGGAGGACACAGTGACAGCGTGTCAGACACAGACTTCAATGAATTCGCATTCAGTCAGTGTTTGTGGGAGAGAAAAAAGCTTAAGTATTGATCTTTTTACACGAGTATCATTCGATATCAATACCAGCATTGGTACCGATATTATCGATATTTGGATTGATCTGCCCAACTCTATTAGATAGGTAAAAACAGTGTATTCTTTTGTAGGCAGCTGGTGTCAGGATCTCTGAACAGGAGCAATGGATCAGTTTTCCTGGTTTTTGTTAAAACTCTGGCAGCAGAATGAGCTGAAGTTGTCTAATCATCTTTTTGGGAAAGCTTTTAATTCTAATTGTATTTTACATTTTTATTATCAGTTAAGGGAATCTGTATCTTTAAAAATGGCATTTTGAAAATGAATTACATTTTTGCTAAGCAAAACAGAGACAAAAAAAAGTCAGTTATCTGATCATCATCATCACATTTCCAGTATTTCAGCATCAGCGTCCCACCCCAACCTCCCTGTAGAGCAGGGGTCTCAAACTCATTCCTGAAAGGGCCGGTGTGGCTGCAGGTTTTTGTTCCAACCATGCAGAAACACAGCTGACTTGTTTCAGTCAATCAACTAGTTGTCTTCACTGAAGGTCTGAACCAGTTCAGTTGATTGAGTGACACAACTCAGCTGTGTTTCTGCATGGTTGGAACAAAAACCTGCAGCCACACCGGCCCTTTCAGGAATGAGTTTGAGACCCCTGCTGTAGAGTATGAGATCTCTTAAACTTTTTAAGAAACATGCAAACACACGTAAAGAAATACCAACTCCACATATACTGCATTAACACAAAGAAAGTAAATCTACATATTATGATAAACATCTGCTTTTCACTCACCATAGATTTACTTCTTCTGAGTCTTTCTTACTCTCTTTTGCAAATTTATGATCATTCTAATTTTTCATTTACATTGTGAGCTCTTTTTTAGAATTCCTATTTGTCTGACACTATTTATTTTCAGTGGGATGAATAAAATATCATAGGATATTGTCTCATCTTATGTCTGTGTGTGCTGTTATTAAAACACTGGGTCAACGGTTTACCTTATAGGGCTTACTTTATGTGAAAGGCAAAATCAAAGTGGAAGTATCGTGCCCTGTTACCAGAAAGCTTTGTCATCTCATTGATTTTAAACAGCCCTAATGTTAAATTCCTTAAAGTGGCCCATTGTGTCTCATGACTAAAGTGCAAAGCTACAAAATGTATCTTCAGGCTATGATGATATAAGATTGCTCATCAAAATAAAGATGGACAGATGCAAAGGTTTAATCAACTTGTATTTATAGTGGAATAATGTCATCTGCTTGCGTGCTGTTCGGCTGGCCCAGGTGTTCTAGCTAGTTAATCTGTTCATAATCCCTTTAGCTGCAGAAGGATGACAACGTCTCTGCCATGATACACATATACACTTTATAGGCTACTGTAGGTGTCTGCTGTGGGAATAATGAGAGGAGGCTGTCGTGCAGGTTGAATTTGTGCACATGCTTATACCCTGGTTTCAAGCATGTTCAGATACTACACCCTCATTTATGCAAAATAGACAGCAAAGTACTCTTACTTGTCACACAGGAAACTCTTTTCTGGAGTAGAAGAAGAAGCAGAAAGTAGGAACCACTACTTCAGGAATCACTATGTTTATTAGTGGTGACATTTACTATACACAAATTTATTGTTATTATCATCATTCTTCTTCTTATTATTTGTTCTTTGTCCACTAACTAGTCTAGTCACTCAACGTTAAAACGACTGGCTTGATTGCTTGACTAAGCTTCTGAGAAAATCAATAATTTATTGGCACAAATTCCCATAAAAATTATTGGCAGAATGTTTCTTAGCCAGAGTTTAACTGACAAACTGTCAGGATGGAGCAGCCTGAAAATTAAAAGGAGAAACTGCTTTAGAGTTAGGACTCAATAGGACTCAATTATACATAAAAAGGGAATTGCTTACTCTAGTTTATTTAAAACATACTCTACGAAGTTTCAAAATGGATCTTTCTTACTTGCTTAAGTCCAGTGGCAATAGTTTAAATAAGTAAAGGGAAAAAAGAAAAAGAAAATGTTCATTTATTTTTAATCAGGCACAACATGGCCGACTACAGCAAACAGAAACATTTGGGGTCCATTCGCTTCACGTGTGCGACTGCTGCCATCGTGATAGGGAACCATGCCGAAGTCAAAAGAGAGACAAGAAAAGTAAGAAAATATATCCGAGACGTTACTTGTTTATAACGTATCAGACGGATTCAGCATTTCACAAGGTTGTTAGACTTAAGTAGGATTAAAAAACGCCATGAAAATCACAAAAAACAAGCTGCTGTTAGCATAGTTATCTTCAGCATGTCTTCACGTCTTCATCTGATCTGTTTTAATCGGAGATGACAATCATGTAACTTTTCCCATTATTTCTACCTTCAGTTTCGTTAACGAAAACTGCCAAAAAGGGGTTGGAGTCAAAACAGAAGTTAATTGAGGAGGTGAGTGTTTGCTGTGTCTGGGTAACAAGCGCTAGCTTCTCCACCGCAATTACAATAAACTAATAAATAAATCTCCACCAAATTTTCTTCTTGCAGTTACGGAAATGCGTTGATACCTACAGAAACTTGTTCATATTCTCTGTGGCAAACATGAGGAACAACAAGCTAAAGGACATCAGGACAGCATGGAAACACAGCAGGTACTGGCCCCCTGGCACACTGTCCGTTAAAGCTCCCAGAGTTGGATGTATTAAGGCGCCTACTTGTGTGGCAGATTGTTGGATCTGTTGGAGTGCACGTGCTTTTAGTACGAGTGTGTGAAGGATTATCAGAGGTAACTGGGACAGACCTGGATCACTCTGGGACCTGGCACAACCGAGGTCAGAAGGTTTACTGGAACCACACAGAGTTAAAGGACCAGTCAGGTGACAGTAGCAGGAGGAGGGCTGAATTTATAAGACATTTTATTATCTTTTATTTAACTATGAAAGTCCCATTGAGACTTCGCGGATCAAGGGAGTCCAGGCCAAGATGGCAGCAGCAACACCACTCACATACAGGACATTTCATACAGAGTACAAATTACCATTTAAAAAAGCCAAAAAAAAGAAAATAAAATGTAAAAATAAGGTTAAGTTATTCAGTATCTCTGGAAGATGATGTAACAGAGGCAAGTTAGTGACAGTATCTGAATAAAGGAGATTTTGAGTTTTTTTTTTTTTTTTGGAAACTGTTCCAAACTAAAGGAGCATGACAGTGAAAAGACATTTTTCCTGTCTTTGTCCTGACACTGGGGACAGTCAGTATAAAGAAGTTGGTATGGAGGGAGCAGACTTGCCTACCACAAAAAGTAAAATAGGTGAATTATGCTCCCAAAGTTGTCAAGATCAGTACATATAGGCACAAAAATAGACCTTTAATGTTAATTCATCTCTGACAACAGTGTAACTGTTTTTTTTTGTTTGTTTGTTTGTTGTTTTTTTTTGTGTCTTTCCTCCACAGATTTTTCTTTGGCAAAAATAAAGTCATGATTGTCGCTCTGGGCAAAGGAGATACAGATGAATATAAGGACAATTTGCACAAGGTAGGCCAGGTCTTGAAAGTTGTATTAAAAATTCAAAAACCTTTCTAATCTACTGCAGATATTAAAGTGATTAAATGATATTCAGGTATGCAAGTATCTGCGGGGAGAAGTTGGTGTACTTTTCACAAATAAAACAAAGGACGAAGTTCAAGAGTAAGTAGACTTTTGCTAAATTCTCCATAGTTAAAGGGACTCTTCAAATATTGTCCTTGATCTGACTTAAGTGTTGGGCTTCACCTGCAGATATTTCAGTCATTTCAAAGAGATGGACTACGCTCGTGCAGGCAACCAGGCAGAGACGGACGTAACTCTGGATGAGGGGCCCCTTGAACAGTTTCCTCATTCAATGGAGCCTCAGTTGAGACAGTTGGGACTTCCTACTGCACTGAAGAAAGGTGACGATGCATGACAGCTCTGCTAAAATATATTTTGTTTTATTCCTGGGTAATTGATTGAAAATTGACATTTGGAACATAATCTTCCCTGGGAACAGTTACCTCAGTTGTTTGAAATGTTCAGTAAGTGACCATAACTAGTTAATCTTTCTTTCTCCTTCACTTTTCATAAAATCATAAAGATGTACTCTTTCATTAAAAAAAAAAAAAAAAAATCCCAGTTTTAATAGTTGAGCATACTAAAATACTAATTCATTAATTGTAATTGAGGTAAAATATTCAGTTAACTGATGTTGATTTAAGATCAGATCACTCAGAGGTGCAGTTTTGTTTTCAGAATCAATGAAACATAATGAGTTTCTCACCCTGTCCCAAGCCCATAAAACTTTACTTAAGTTTTTGTTATTAAAATAGTGTATCTTATTTAAGGCAAAAACAAAAAAACTGCATGGTGGGGGTGTGGTGTTCAGCTGACCAGTGACTTGTCCATAGATCCTTAGATTTCTGAATTTTTCCTGCATGAATTAAGGTGCAGGGTGGTCTACGTCATGTGTACAGGGATCCAGGTTGTCGTGTCATACAACTGTACACACAACCTCTTATCAGTGATGTGGAAATAAAATCCAGACTCACAAGTTTCACCCTGATTTTTCTTTAAAACGAGCTGTCCTTCATGCTGGACGAGTGGTGGTGGTGGTGTCCATGTTAAGACCCAGCAGAACAAAGTGAAATACTAAAACACAGCCTCTGATGTGTTTCATGTCAGATAAAGTCAGAAATACAGCAGTTTGTTTTAGGTACATTTTATTTGTAAAATAAAAGTCTGGTAATCTGTCACACTTCATTTTGAAATTTGTTTCAATGACAGATGCTCCTATAACCTGGTCAACACTTGGGTCTATTTAACAGTCTTTAACAACAAGTTAGAAAAAGGTTTGTGTGTGTAGATTAGAGAGAGACAGAGATTCAGCCATGAAAACTTAGGCCATTATTACTACGAGACCCATCATCTTCAAAGTGAAATGAAATGTTTCAAGACTAAGACACAATGTGAGTTTGAAAATAATGTGGGCATGAGAGGATTTACCTCTTGGATTATGTCTTGCACATGTGTAAGTCTCAATCTTTTTACTTGAATAACTAATTATGATACATGTTGGTTTTTATCTTCTAATCGCAGGAGTGGTAACACTGCTGAAAGACCATGAAGTCTGTAAAGAAGGAGAGACTTTAACTCCTGAACAAGCTCGAATTCTGGTGAGTTCATTTAAAAAAAAAAACCAACAACAACAAAAAAACTACTACTAACAAAAAGGACTCATTTAACTAATCGTAATTTTTTGGGTCCACAGAAACTCTTTGCCATTGAGATGGCAGAATTCAAAGTGCAGATCAAATGTATGTGGAACTCGGAAACAAACGAGTTTGAGAACTTGGCTGAGGAAGAGCCTATGCAGGATAAAGATGATGATGAAGACGAAGATGAAGAAGAAGCTGATGATGCAGAATGAACCTTCTCCAACGGACACATCCATCCATTTTAAAGTATTTAACTTTGTATGGCAGAGGGATAATTATTTGAAACCTTTCATCCTGACCGCCAGTGCTGTGCTTCCCATACAGTCTGGGAAGTCTCACACCGTTATCATATTTAAATCCTCTGAAACACCAATTTCTGCCCTTACTTGGAAGTTCATCTCTGGACTAAGCGGTTGTTCAGTAAACAGAAGGGACTAGAGTCAAAGAACAATAATCTTGTTCACGTCTTCATGTTGATGTAACCTGTTTTCTATGATTTATCAAGATAATCAGAGGTTTCTGTTAAATACAACTTCTTTACCAGTCAAATTACCACCATTCTTGTATTAAACCAGCCATCTCGTGGGTAACATTCATTCTAGAAAAGTTTTTTGCTGAGTATGAAACTGTAATTTTTACATTTATACAATGAATGGCTTTTACACATTAACACAAACGTCTCCAGATGATCATTTTGAAAAGAAACTTGCATATGATTTAAAGCAGCCATTCCCAAACTTCAGAATACCAAGGCCCAATTTGAATAGTGAAAAATCTCCGCGGCCCACCAAAACCTTTAATCACAACTGTGATCAACATACAGGACTATGAGCTATGTTCTGACTTTAATGTAAGGGGTCAACAAATAAGGTGACACTTGTCATATTAAGTTAAGATGACGGTAGTATAACACTTATCTGGTTTGTTTTGTTACTTCTTGTTTATAAATCATGTCGTTAATATTTTACAGTAATTAAAAATGACTAAAAAAGATTGAGGATTTAAAACATTTTATTTTTAATGACCTCTCACGGCCCACCTGCAGTGCCGCAACGGCCCACCAGGGGGCTGCGGCCCACACTTTGGGAATCACTGATTTAAAGGAAAGACTGAAACAAAAAAATATGGGGAAACTGAGTTGGCAAAATTATTGTCTGTAAAATGAGAAAGGACAAGATGGAAATTTCAAGATTAGTCTAAGGTTAAGAGTTTTCTTATCTGAAATAGTTTGGGCACTCATGAGCTACAAGATTCCAGGCATGTTTGAAGGCATCAACCACTCTCTGATCCAGAGGCCCCTCCTCTGCAGCAGCCAGATTTTGCTGAAGTTGCTCCATGCTTGACATGCCAATGATGACTCCATCTCCAAGATCACCCTGGGCATGATATTTAGAAAAAATGATGCAGTCAAAATACAATTTGGTTGATTTATAGGAAGAAGGGAAAAAAGACTTCAGTGTTGTGGCCAACAATCAAACAATTTTTCAACTCAAGGTGCAGTGTGTAAGATCTGGTGATATCTAGTGGTGAAAATGGGTATTGTAACAAAGTGAATACACCTGCCTCAAACTCTACAGCAAGAACAAGGCAACAGAGCCCTATAAAATGTTTTTTTTTTTTTTTTACTCCATTCTGAATTTCTGTTGAAACATAGCTGCATTATGGGAGAAGTCATCTGAACATGTAAATTGCTCCATCTCAGGACACAAGTGCTGAAATTGTTATACATAAAAAAAAATTTGGGATGGCTTTTAAATATTGGGTTAATATGAATTAAGGTTTAATGGAGAAAAAAAATCCCTTCTTAGTTGTGTCTTAAAAGCTTTTGGAAAATTAGAACAAATGGTTAGTGAGAGACACTCTTTCCACAAATTATATGGCACATTTACTCATATTTTAAGGTAGCAGTAGTGTTTTGAAACTATAATTTCTTCACGAATTTTGAAATATGCAGGGCAAATTTTGTTTTAATAAATAAAAAAATGCACTGTCTAACACTCTCCCAGAAACTTATTTTGTGTGCTGTCATTTCACATCGGCTTCCTGTAAATTTTAAAATTGAATTTAAAATTGTTACTCACATATAAGGCCCTTAACGCCAAGCTCATTACTTTCAAAACCTGATAATGCCTTATGCTCCTAATAGAACTCTCTGCTCTCAAAAGTGAAAGTTTACTTGTAGTTCCTAGAATATCCAAAAGTAGATTTGGAGGACGGGTCTTCTGCTATCACGCACCTTAACTAAACAGCTACCAGTTTGGGTTCAGGAGGCTGACACCACCTCCATCTTTAAAACGAAACTGAAAACATTTCTGTTTACTAAAGCCTCTAGTTAGTCTAAAAAATAGTGTATTAGGTCCAATAGTCATAGTTACAGTTACAGGAATGGCTGAAACCAAGACTAGAGCAGGCTGGTCTGAAACATAGCGTCGTCATAGCTATGCTGCTATAGGTCTACGCTGCAGGGGGACACCAACATGATCTACTGAGCAGCGTGTCTACCCCTCTTCTCTCCCCTCCCCTCCTTTCCTCTTCTTCCTTCAGATCAGTCCTTAGTTGGTAATTAGGAGCACCTCATAAACATAATTGTGCTGTTCTGTGCCCACCTCCCCCTCTTTTCTTTTTTCTGAATATGTCTGCAGGCCAGAGCTTCTAGAGCAGGGGTGGGTAAATCCAGTTCCTCCAGGGCCAGTGTCCTGCAAGTCTTAGATGTTTCCCTGCTTCAGCACACCTGATTCAAATGAATGGATCGTTAACAGTCTTGTGCAGACCTTGATGACAAGATGATGGTGGTCCAGTCATTTGAATCAGGTGTGTCTTGTGGCAGGAAAACATCTAAGACATGCAGGACAGCAGCCCTCGAGGACTGGGATTGCCTACCCCTGTTCTAGGGTGACATGTTGACCTGCAGTCTGACGCTCTGACCAACTCAGCGTTTGCTGCCTACATCTGTTTATACAGTCATCTCTGTAGTGCATCAATGTCCGATGTATCAGTCATACCATAAGTACACAGAACTCTTCCTTCGTCAGCTAACAGATAATTACTAATATATCCGGCCCTATAGAATATTGACAATACATTTGTGCCTCTTCTCTCTCTGTCCTATTTCCCTGATCTTTTCTTCCTTTAACCAGCTGGCCCTTTTAGCAGGTAGGTCCCCCCTTATGATCCAGGTCCTGCTCAAGTTTTCTTCCTTCTTACAAAGGAAGCTTTTCCTCATCACTGTTTGGCACAAGGGTTTTTCTCCCACTAGGAAAGTTATTTTTTTATTTTTTATTTTTTAACTTGCCATGGTTTCTTTACTCAATTTTTAATAAGATTACTAATAGTTAATATCTGCTGCGGGGGTCATGTTCTAGGTCTCTGAAAAGCACCTTGAGAAAATCTGTATTGTAAGACGCTATACAAATAAAGTTGAATTGACCTGAATATGACTTCCATAATATTGTCGTTGGTTACCTTCAGTTGAGAGTGGTGGTACATCCAGCGCATAGCAGCAGAGGTTAGGGAGGGCTTCTCTGAACCATACACCGTCTCCAAGGCCTTAAGAACCAAATCTATTGCCTCGAAATGACTCTGCTTCCAGTATCTTAAATAGAAGACAGTGAGATTAAGTTATGTTCTGTATTTTGCCAGTATTGGCAAAAAACAAACAAACAAAAAAAAACAAGCAAAAGACAGAAGACACGCTGTGTGAAAACAAGCTGCTGGTGTTTTACCTGTCCCTGTATGCTGCAGCCCAGTTGTTACCAAAGAATCGTCCCGCAGGCTGAGCAGCATCTTTGTCCTCGTAGTGGTACTTTCCTGTCAGAAGGCCACCTGGCAGAGGAGGAGCCATATCAGAGCTCAGGCTTGTCAAGAATATGTCTGTTATTCAGTACTGTCTGATGGAAAAAGGTTTGATGTGAAAACTAGACTGAAAATCCTAATAAATATAAAATGTTATGTTGATACTTGATGTTTGACTGTGTTCAAAATCACTTTTGTGTAGAATGCTAAAATTTGCTCAACAATACTCAATACTAACAATACTAAGGCTAGTCTTCAAATAAACACAGATCACCAAAGAACAGAAGTGATCCTGAAGGAGGGCACCGGTGCTTTTGCTTTGTAAATTTCAATATTCTATAGTAGGAGTCTCTGGCCCTGTACCGGTCCGTGGGTCATTTGGTACCGGGCCGCAGAAAAAAAATAAATCACTTTTATTATTACTGTTTATTATCCGAGTCTAAATGATGTTTTATTCTTTAAAATGACCGTATTCTCTCCATTACACCCGTCTATGACTTACTCTTGACACATGACAAGACTTTCAGACCTGTGTCTCGGTCACGTGGCAAAATGAGTAAAAAAAACGTCTTCAGAAAATGTCTTTCCAAAGAACGTTACCGATGTTCTGTTGTTGGTGCGATGTTATGAGGAAAATACTAAAAAAGCTGCATGTGAATACACAGTGGATTTACGTTTATTATGATATATAGAAAATACCAGTTTTATGTTGGTCGTATCATTTTATTTTGTTGTATTTATCTGCGGCAGATTTTAGAGACTGGTCCGTGAAAATATTGCTTAACATTAAACCAGTCCGTGGCGCAAAACAGGTTGGGGACCACTGATGTATAGTACCCTTAAGTTGAGCATCATCTAAAAGTGATGATTGCATATAGCAAACATTGTGATAGTTCCTTTACTATGTCAGTCAATAGCTGATGTGATGGATAGAACAGAAAGACATTGTGTATTATGCAACATAAGGTATGCAGCCCTATCCCACCACAGTAAGTGACTAATTCATTATAATAACTGAATATGTAATTTTTGATAAGTTATTTTAAAAGGTCATGGCAAAAGTACCTGCTAGAGGATTGTATGCATAGAATCTCATTCCATTGTATCTTAGACACGGCAGCAGCTCAGTTTCCACCTGTCTTGTAGTGGCATTGTACATTCCCTGTGTAAAGTTGGGAGAGTCTTCAGTTCCAAACCAAACATTCGACTATATAGGTCAAACACATATCAAAGTAGATTTAAGAACAATCAGAACAGTTCTGTGAAATTCTGCGTATCAAACATGCATTTTTCTTCATTGCTGGTAATTATCATCGGCCAATTTTTTTCCTTTTCCTGCTGTTTTATAGTTTAAGTATAATACAATTTTTTGTGTAACACAAAAGATCAGGCTCCAAAAGAGGTGACAGACAGGTGAAGACTCCTTAGGCATGATTTATTTTCAAAGTACGATGATCCATAAATAAGATTTAAAAAAAAAATCTATTTAATATGAATGCTATTAAAGCACAAATAGAAACAATTCATGTTTCTGCCCTCTTTTGATTCATTTGTATGGAAAAGTAATGTTTTAGAACATACATGTGGCATCTCTACAAACCATTGATTAAATTCATCCTTGTATATTAACAACACATTTACTATGTAGCACATATATGATTTCTGCTCAAAATTGTCTGCGCAATGAAAACATAATGCATATCTGTTTTTTTTTCATATCTCAACTATTTCACAGAAGACAAATTATCTTATATACGCTGGTAAAAAAAATCCTTTTGAAAATTAGAAAAACATTATCTTGTAACACACTGCTAAGAAAAAATGTCCTAATATCAGTCCTCCCCTTTACTTCTAATAATATTACACCAAAAAATATATTCCTTCGAATATAAAAAAGTCAACTAATACCTGATACACAGTGGGAACAATCCAGTTGTTGTGTCTGCAGATACAAACAATTTCAGCCACTTCCCATGATGCATAGTTCGACAGCCCAAGCTCCTTGAATTTTCCCTGAGGGTGATATTTTAGCATTAAATCATACTTCAAAGGAATGTTGTCACCAGCAGGAAACAGTATCTGAACCTTAAAGGTTGTTTCGTCGACTATATCATACATACACACCAGAAACTGAAAAGCCGATGAGGCCTCTGGTCAGCTCACCTCTTTGTGGAGGTCATTGCAGGCCCTCAGAGTATCCTGGATGGGGTTCTGGTGATCAGGGGCGTGGAGGTAGAAGAGGTCCACACAGTCAGTCCGTAGCCTCTGCAAGGAGGTTTCCAGCTGGGAGCGCACACTTTCTGGCTTCAGCGTCTTTCCGTCCCAGGGGTTGGCTTTGGTAGCTATTTTTACTGCGAATACATTTTAAAGAAAATCAATCTCTGAATCAAAACCACTGTCATCTCTTAGACTGGTAGGAGGGTCTCAATATGTCCTATCGCCTTGTAGTTAGCTGAAGGAACATCTGGAGAGACTGAACTGGAACAAGGCAGTAGGTCCAGATGGTGTCGGCTCCATAATGCTGAAGGCTGCATGAACCAACGACGTGAGACTCTATAGCACCTTTTCAGGCTCAGCCTGAGCCAGAAGGTTCCAGTCTTTATGGAAGAAATCCTGCTTTATTATCTGATTCTTAAGGTTCACAGAATAAAAGGACTGTTAGAGAGCATTCCCACCAACAACAACCTTTCATAACTCTTTATAATGACTACTTGTTCGCCATTATTGTGTATTTATTATTTATACTGCCGCAATGTCTTTTCACTTTGAGAATTCAAGGAATATTGAATTGAGAAGGAAAGATTCAGGGAGTCTTAAAGAAACTTCAGTATGTTCAGCCCAAGGCTGGAAATCACTACTGGATGAGTGTGATTGGAGTCATGCCACCATGATCAGTTTACTGAACAGTCTTCTACTGCATCCAGAGATGAAAATTGCTGCCCCTGTTCCTACTTTTCTGAGATGTGGTGCTGCCAGCAAAGTCAAAATGAGCTACTATTGCCCATGAAAATATAAAATGTCTCAGATTCAACATCTGATATGTTCTTTATGTTCTGTTGGGAATAAAATATGGGGTTATGAGATTTGCAAATCATTTCACTCTGTTTTGCACTTACGTCTTACACAGTGTCCCAACTTATTTGAAATTGGGGTTGTAATTCAAACTATATAATTGATAGGGAAAAATATACAAAGACAACATATGTTGATTAAATGTACTTCGTTTAACTACTATAATAGGAAAAAGTCTGTTGAAAAGTCTGATGAAGTCAACTGCTGGTTACCCATAATTCAAAGCAGCTGACAACCGGCAGGTTTGTTTTGGTTAAATAAGCGCCCGTTTCACATAACAATAAACACCGACATGTCTTTTTTTTTTTTAAATACCTGTTTTAGGTAGAGTCATGTCACCTATGATGGTCTCTGACTTTCCGTCCACGTACATCAACGCTGTGTCCAGATGACTGTGCCCCCTGCCTAAAAAAGCCTTCACCATGTCTCCGCTCTGCTCGGCGTCAGCTCGCCCTCCGAACGCCATGGTTCCCAGTAAAGTCTCCGGTCGCTTAGTTTGGGACGACGACATGTTTCTGGAAGCCACAAACCTTGGCAGGTGTATGAGCGCGTTTTTAACTTTGTGAGCCTGTCGGAGTGTGCAGAGTCCGCCTCTTATTATCCACTGCATGCTACAGTGCGGCAGCTAACGACGAAGGGCAAAGGTTGTGTTGGAAGTGGTAATAAGGGAGCGTCGTAAAATTACTTCACCGGATAAATACGGAAAATATAGAGCGTCGGATTGTGCTGAATGACAAATCATCACTTGCATAACTTTGCTGGGTTGTTTTTAAGTAAGTGCAAAGTCCATTTTTCTGTGACCACTTCCTGCTGTTCTGTTAATATTTGTGCAGCGTCCATGGTCTCCTAAGTGCATAACATGCGGGACAGCCGTGTTTGTAGTTTCCATTTTTGGCCACAAGAGGTCAGTAACTTACCATTTTACAAAAGGTCCTTATGAGCCTCCTGTCAGCTCTCACGTGGAGTCCAGATGATGTGATGAGCTGAAAACATTAGAAACTGAAAACATAACACAGTTATTTCACCCCCCAGAATACCCCCACAACCTATTTGTCAATTTGATCAAATAAAAATTGGTGATTGTTACATATGCAGTTTAGATATATTATCTTTACACTACCTTTAAATTACATTTTGTTTCATTTTGTATCTGAATCCAATATTGTTATGACTATAAAAGAGTCAAGAAAACTGATTGGAAGTCAGATATATATGCAATTTGGTCTTGGAGCAGATGTTGGTTTTCTTGTACCTGTGTGTGAGAGGGAGTGTGTCCTTCACCAGCCCTCTTTGAGAGTCTGACCTGCCATTTACTCCCAAAATGGACTGTTATTTAACACTATTAAATCATCATTATCTACTTAATTACATGTATAGTGCAGTCACTGACTTTGAATAAAAAATATGCATCCACAACATAAATATCCTCAGCTAATTAAAAAGAGTTTCAGTGCACTCTTCAGCATTATTCAGCGTAAGATACAGTCTCTCTGTGAGACTATTTCCATTATTTATGTGAAATAACATGTCTTGTTAGTTCAGGAGACCCCCCCCCCACACACACACACACATGCCTCCAAGGTAATGATCATTTGCAAGTGGTAGTTAATCAGCCAGATTAACCAGATGACTGATCAATCAGTGTATGATCGCAGTGTAACAGTTTAAAATGAAATATAAGTATTAAAATAAAATGTTTTTGTCAAGACACATTACCAGACAAATATTTGACAAGCTTTGTGGTTTGAGGGTCAGGGCGCTGTAGTCAGCCTGACTTATTTGTTGATGTAGTCAATATTTTCATCATGTTGAGTTTTACATTTGATCACTGGTTTGATTGAACGTTAGAAGGAAAATCAATCTCTGTTTCTGCTTTGGTACAAATATTACTGCTTTGAAAGGTGCAGATCGGGTTAATGTGTTGGAAATATGTTTTGCATTTCAGCTCATTTTGAGGAAAATAAATACTGACTGATGCAATTGATCTTTTCATAACAGTTTAAATTTTAAATTGTCCATCCATGAGTAGCAGACCCTGAAATGTATATCTGATAGTCATCAGACTAAGTCAACTCATCTGGGCTTCTTCTTGTTTTCTGCCCCCACTTCGGCAGCACATGTCTGAGACGAGCTCTGATGTGTTTTGGGGGCTAATTAAAACAATATGCAGCGTTGCCGGCAGCTTCGGAGGCTGCGCGGACTCCACTGACCCGGGGCTCTTTCGGGTCATGGACACGGCTGAGGGTAATGAAAGCTTTGTCTGGAGAGAAGCAGCGGTCACTTCTGGCTCCTGACCCTTTGACCGCCCCATTAGCTGCTTTACCCCGCCGAGTGACCGCTGGCCGCTCCAAACCGCCCCAGTCCTGCGTGTATCATCTGCGCTGAAGCCGGTGATGCTGAAGACTGCGTCACATCCACGAGCGGCTCCTCGCATTCTGCCGCATGCAAATGCGCCCGTGCGTGTCTCAGCGCGCTCAGCCTCCACAGTCGCGTCATTATTTATCAGGTGAACTGAGCTGAATGTGTGCGGAGAATAACGCGGCACGGGCGAAAATTATTACGCACAAATCAAAATCACATGTTGCAACAGAACGACGTTGTCCACGCTTTATCGGGTGCGTGGATGTTTTTTTTTTTCAAAGGCTACTGAAGCTTTGAATGATGGGTCTCATTCCTTTCACCCCCCCTCCTCTTCCACCCACCACAAACCCCGACCATCAGTACCCAGTCAGTGAATGGAGACAGAAAGCGCGCAGCCAGCCCTCGCGAGTTTTTTCCCTTTTTTTTTTTTTTGCCAGTCACTCCAACATCTGCTATGACGAATCACAGGTGAGCTGCAGTTTTCAGTCAGCGGGAATCTCTGGCTGCGAAAGTTGAGGGGGACACACCACACGAGAGATGGCTGTGCCCTTTTTAGACAGTTTTGCTCGTTTCCACGCGGAGGATCATTTACGCGCAAAGTCGAGAGTTCTGATTTTTTTCAAGTAATAACTCGTCTCTTGTTATTCTGGACCACAGAAGTACACTCATGAATAAATTTATGGCTGGTTCGTGTATTTGAAACCATTCAGTGAAGAGGAAAATGGACCGCGTTATTTTTTCTTTTTTTCTGATATTTATGAAGGAGGCTCGCGCGTTCAGTTACGACACCGCCAGCAGTCTCCAACCCTATATGTGAGTAAAGTTTTCTTCTGTCTGTTTCAGTCTGGTTTCCTGGAATGTAGTTACACAGATCCATTGGGGATGGCGCTCACTCTTCATCTTCTCTAAGATATTTTACCAGTTTTTTTTCCTGGAATTTTCAAGGTTCACCTGTTCATCCAAAAGAGTTTGTATCTAAACAAACCCAGTGACGGAAAAGAAAGATGGGACAAGTACTATTTGCACGCATGAAAGGCTATATGATGAGAAGGAACAGTTCCTTCTCATCATATAGCCTTTCATGCTTTGCGTGCAAATAGTCTCTGTAATTTACATGATTATGTGACTGCAGTTATTGGCTCAACTTTGATCATTGCAGTTAGTTCCCAGCTCTTTTAGGAACTGTTTGTTTTAATCCCCTCAAGTAAAGAGCCAGACAGTTATAACAGGTATTTTATAGATCACAAAATAGACAAAAAGCTTGAATTATGCAAGAAGCGGTTCCTTAACAATAAGCTTTTTCATTGTTAAATGTACATCTGTAGGTGATAGTGATTGCTGTTGTTTACAAGATGAGCAGCTGGATGTTATCTTTGGATTCCTGCTGATCTTCAGATGCCAGGGCTTTCTGTTTTTCCTTGGAGTTTTTCCAAAACAGTAAATGTTTCAAAGATCATGTTGCACTTTTTTTTTTTTTTTTTGGCTGGGCTCCTGTGTACAGTACAGGGAATGTTGTGGGGACAGGTCTGGTGGTTAACCACATCATATTTTACCTGGGGTAGAAAATGTTACTAGTCTCCTCTTTAAGTTGATCTGCAGACTAAGTGCAAGTAAAAAGAAAAATGTAAAAATATGTAAGTTGTGTATTTTTTGTTTTGTTGAGTCATTTTTAAACTATCATGCTGCAAAGGTGTTGCAGACATAGTTTTTTATTATTATTATTATTATTATTGTGAATCTAACTCACACCTGAACACATCTTGGATTTTACTTTTTTTATTTAAGTGGAAAGTTTTTGTCATTTCCACGTCTCTACCAGCTTCTAATTACATTCACATTTACGTTGAGTATAAATCTTGTATTTTATGCTTTCCATCTCAGTTTTCTGTAAGATGATGTAGGTGAAAATCCCATTAAGTTTAAAGAACAAACAAACAAAAGAAAAACAGAGTCAGTGCAGGTACACTCTGCTGTCAGCTGGAAAATGCCTGCCACAAGCTTTCGGTCGTCTATCTTTGCCACAACATTTCTTGAAGGCATCATAAATTGTCCTGCTGCCATCTGTACATCTGTAAAAACACAGGAGAACATTTTGACATGTTAAGTATTTTCACTGCTGTTTTTGTTGCAGGCCTAACGTGTGCGTGGAGAGGGAGGTGACGTTGGTTGCCCAGAGGCAGCCATGTGTGCAGGCCTTCACACGCATGGTTAAAGTGTGGAAGCAAGGCTGTGTGGGGCAGTCGTGGTGCGTGGGATATGAGAGGAGGTGAGTAACACACCTCATTTGAAGTCTGCTCCTCCCTTTGTTTTCTCAAAACATCTGACTCCACTCTTATGCAAACACTCCCAACCTCACCTGTAGGGGATGCACCGCTTTGCTGATTGAAGTCTGGCAAGGGCAAAGTATTAATTGATGGCTTTTCTGTAGTCTCAGTGATTCATGCAGCCAAAATAATTTACCCGAGAGACCAGGATCTTTGTAGAAATCCACCTCCAAACAGGATAACACATTAAACTTCCTGATCTCCTTCTTCCTATTTATCTATGTAACTGTTATTTTGCAGCCTCTTAAGCTGTAGGTAAGTGCACAGTGTAGCCACCCCCTTAAATTGGGGTCAGCAGCTATTTACCAGAGACATCTCTATCCAATATTCCTTTGAAGGAGTTTCCTAATGTGTTTTCTTCCGTCAGTAGAGTGTTAGAGGAGTTTGTCACTGTGTTGATCAAGCTTCATTTTTCTGTAAATGCTGCAAAGTTAAAGCCTGCTTTGATGGTAGCCAAGGCTGCAATTACTTGCTGTAAACTAAATGCGTTTCCCCGCTGTGTAATGACTGCTGAACAATGAGAGGGGTCCTAAAGTACAGGGACAGGCCTGGCTCTCTGAAATGGAGTCTGACAATGCCACTCTTTTAAGATGATGTCTTGAAAGCCTGGGAAATTTGCCCAGCCTCATATCACATCTTCTTCAAAGACTCTAAGCTGTTTGATTAGGTGCCACACGAGACAGTAAAGATACCTATTATAAATATGAACACATATACTCGTTCACATGTTATAACTAGAGCTGGGCAACGATTCAAATTTTTAATCATTATTAATCGCATGATTTCCCTGATTAATTACGATTAATCATTTTATACGCAAAGACAAATAATGAATACAAAAGTAGTGTGAAGTGCATTTCTATTTAAATGTTCTGCTGCCATATGAAATAAAGTCCGATAACATTTGTTGTTCAAACTCTTTTAACATCAGGATCTGTCAGTAACACATATTTAGTGCGAATCTCATCTTAGAAAATGTAAAATAAAATAAAGCTTATTGCCACTGCCAGGGCATTAATGTCATTCTGTTTTTTATGAAAAATAAAAAAAAAGTCTACCAACAAAATCCTAAGCCACAATCAGAACATTAAAACAGGTAATTTCTGAGGTAACAGCAGAAACCTTTAACGGAGAGTTCAACTTGTCAGTAGTTACAAATAACCTTGTTTCTGTCGAATCCACCGTCTGGGAGAACTTTAAAATGAAAATGTCCATGTAAAAGATTTCTAACTTTATCACTCTCCATGTCTGTTTTAGCTCTTTCATATGTTTTTCCATCAATTATCTTCCGGTTCTGCAGCAGCCAGAAACAGACTTTTCAAAACAAAAGCATGTAAGCAACATGCAGGTCAACATGCGTTAATGCGTGGTAAAATAAATGTCGGCGTTGATAAATGAATGAGTTAATACGATAATAAGGCGTTATCTTGCCCAGCCCTAATTATAACATATATAACATGCTATAAAATGGCATAAATCACACATGTTGTAAGGAGTTAGTTTCTGGCAGTGTGTCACAGCTGCTATTTGTTTCAGGCTTGATTGAAAACTTCAGCTTGATGTTTATTTTGTTAACAGGACGGCGTACTACACAGCATACAGACAAGTGTACAGACAAGATTATATGACTGTTTACAAGTGCTGCCCTGGATGGTCTCAACTAAATGGAGAGGCAGGGTGTCTGTATCGTAAGTATTTCTAGTTACATTTTATTCCCTTTATGCCAAATAAAATTCTTTATTTCTTTATTTAATTGCATTTTCCTTGTGTTGAAGTAAACATGTGCAAGTAGGTATGGCTATTAAAATATAATATATCTATCCCAGACTCAGTGGGAGGATGGGTGTAAAACATCACTTGAATGCAACCGGAGGCTTTTGAATGAAAATGTTTCAGAGAAAGGTCTAAAAAGGTCAAGAGTCACTTTACTCGTCCAGACTTCTGAGCAGATGTTATCAGTTAGGCCCACGTCCATAGTACTTGTGTTGTTGCAACACAGCAACCAGCTTCAGATGTGGATGCTGGGAAAAACATTTTTCCCATAAAAACATAAAAACATTTAAATGGTAAGTGGATTGCATTTATGTTGCACTTTTCTAGTTGTGTTGACTACGCAAAGCACATTTTACACTACAAGCTTCATTCACTCACGCTTTCATACAATACTTCTTAGTCTATAGAGTTTTTGTTTAGTCTGTGCAGTACTTTTACCTCTTTTACACACTCACACACTAATAAAATGCACTCGGGGGTGCATGTGGGGTTGTATATGTTACATGTGTACTTTAGAGACCACCGACCCTCCAACTGGAAGACAACTGCTCTGCCGACTGAGTCTCAGCTAGTTTGATCTAAAATTGGATTTGCATAGGCAAGGCAAGTTTATTTCTACCGCATATTTCACATCCAGGACAATTCAAAGTGCTTTACATAAAACATTAGAAACATTAAAGCATTAAAGAGTACATTAAAAATGGGAGGGAATTCAAATAAATGAAATAAAATTAAATAAATAAAATTAAATATTAAAACCCTCAAAGAAGATAGGATAAAATGCAAAAAGTTAATCAACAGTTGTTTTTGATTAAGAAAAATAGTCATGTTTAGTTCTACACTTGGCTGAAAACAATGATAATAATAATAAAAAAAAAAAACTTAAATAGAGTCAAAGTGCTTACTGTCCCTGGATTTCTTATATAATTTTAAATGCATAGTCTGGCTGGAAGTCATCCACCGGTCTGGATGAATATGTTGTACCATGTAGAGTCAAACCTCAAATGGTCCAGTATTGAAATCTATGTCCACGCTTCCGTAGCCAGGCCAGTTTCTCATTCAGAGGAGTCATATGGTAGTGCAGGTCAGATGATTGTATAATTGATGTAAAAAACATCCCCAGCTGGTCACGGCCACTACACCCCCCACCCCCCAAAAGAGTGCCTGCACATGTTGAAGAGACCTCCTGCTGATCTGCACAGGAAGAACAAACAGATAGGAAAATTAATCTTTCCACTGGGTCCATTTATGGCCAAGTAGCTCTGTTGGTCGCATTGAAACTGCCGGTAGCTCATCTCCTTATGGATGGGCTTAGCTTCACACCGCTGAGACTAAGAAGGCTCCTTTGATGGGATTTTACAGCCAGTGATCCAGATCTCGGAGCTTGCATACCATTGGCAACAACTTCTGCAAAGAATTTGTCCCCTGGCTGGTACGCTAACAAGAAAGTTCGCACTCTCCCTTCCTGCTCCATGTAGCTGGCTCACTTGCTATAAACCCAGCTCGCACACCCTCTGTACGGGCAAATCACTCTTTAGTATTGGCCTCTAACGGAAAGTAGATGGGATGTAGAGTGGGAGAAGAGCTTCCAAATATTTCACGTCACCATGCGTCTTTTTTATTGTTTCTTTGACCTCTCCAGTGAGTGTGATTTGTGTCAAAACATTCAAAAAGAAATGGCTCAAATAGTTGTTCCTAAGCACTACTCATTAAAGTTAGTCTGTTTCGTATGACGATAGCTGCGCTCTTCCAACATGAGACATGGCTTTTATGTCTGTAACCAAAGACGTGGAAGCTCTTTGAGATCAGACAAACTAATCACCCCTTTCTCTGAGCCACTGAACCTGGATAAAAGGAAGCTCACGCCACAATCCTCCCACTCCTGTGCATACTTTGCTATGAGCTATCTATACTGTACTTCAGTCAACACAATACAGTCTGTGTGTTTTCAATAGGACCTCTGAACACCAAAGGGGAAAATCTGCTTTGCAAAGTGTACTACTTTAGCAAATCCCTTGAAAACCTCCAAATAATTCCCCAGATGGGAATACTTTGTGTTGAGATAGTGATTTAGTGTGTGAGGCTTCTTTATGCCCCCCGTCGCCTGTCATTCCTGTTTGTGTGTGTTCTCTACATAAAGTCAGCGTAAGGTCATTGTGCATATGGCCTTTTAGTTATTTGACTGAAAATTGAGGGTGTAATCATGTGCTGGTGCTACTCGCTGTAGTTTACTGGTTTACACCCTTCAGCCCTGCTCTTTTTTCATTTCCCTACGTTATGTCTTTCCTGTAAAGTCCATCAGTTGCACAATGATCGAGGTCCTTTTCACAGTAATGCAACTCAATGGTCTTGGTTTTTGTGAGCCTAGCATAGTAAGTCTCCTATTTTGAAGAAGGATATACCTCACCACAGCAAACGTCTAGTTATTTTTGAGTTTCATTGAATTAATTCCCCCCCCACTCTCCTGCTTACACTTGTTTACCAAATCATTGCGTTTCAGGCTACGGTTATCAAATTATGAAGGTTTATATTTTCTCTGTTCCCACAGCATGTGTTTAGAGTTCTTGAGGGAAATGCCTGAGATTTAGAGTTTCTATTTTCCTAAATTCTAATATTTGAGCCAAATCATGCACATCCATCCCAAAAAATGCTACAGGTGCCGGGCCAAAACATGGATGAAGCATGTCACGAAGCACAAAAGGTTCTCACGCTGCAGGGTTCCACCCATGGCTTATTTATTGCACCAAAAGTGACATTTTAAGTAAAATAATTTTTCATCTGACCATGGATTTCTTTTTTCCTCTGTGTTATTGCATAAAGAAAGTATAAAGGGGAGGGTCAGACTGTACAAATAGAACTTTTTCAAAGGAATTTCTTTCCCCCTGTGTGTTTCCTGCACATATTCTACCAGAGATCTTTTAACCAAACATTTAATAACTTCTTATCAACTTAAAGTCAACCTGCTGGAGTGAGTGCTCAATAATGTGTTGTTGAAAATACAACAGAGTGTGTTCTTTGTGCATTATCAAAAATATCACTTGGCTCACTTCTTATCTCCTACTACAAGTGAAGGCCTCTTGACTTCGCAATGGCGACTTCCTCCACTTAGGCATTTTGAGGACCACTCAGTCAGTGATGTAAACCCTTTACTTAGCAAGCAGCCAAGGGATGGGTGAGGATGGTTAGGGTTAGGAGGGAGAGGAAACGAGCAGTTATGCTGATTGGATGCAACAATAAGCTTTGTGACAGGGCTGAGGAGCAGACACAATGGCTTCTTCAGTTTGTCGTCCTCGTTAACTGCTGAATAGGAACCGGCCTCCTTTTGTGACGGGACTGGCGAAGGTAGCTACGTGTGAAATGGGTCTAGTACCCAGAAAAGATGAAATGGTCCCCTTTTATCCATGGGTGGTCTTTTGAGTGTTTGCGTGTGTTGTTATACTGAGAAACAACCAGTTGGAAATGTTAGTGGATGCAGCGTATTGAATCCAGAAGAATTCACTGAACCAAGACAATAAATGGTGAACTATGCAAGAAACCAGTAGTTTGGTAATTAAAAAGATGATTGTGGCTTCAGCAGCATTCCTTGCTATCTAATGAGAAATCTGCAGCAGAATAGCAAACTGAAGCTGCTACATTTTGTAAAGCTTGTGAAACTGCTGTCAGATATGCGGCTCTGAGGGTCTTGAACTTTGCTTGATGCCAACTTTACCAGCTGGAACGGTTTGTCACAGGGGCCCGTAATTGAATAAGATTTAATCTGTAATCCATTTGGTGAGCTAATATCAAGTCCTATGACAGAAGTAGACATTGACCTGAAACATCACATGACATGGCTCGCTAGTTGCAGATGTGGGCACACATGGCGGCGTGGAAGTTTGCCAAGCTGATTGCACAGAGGTCAGGGTAGGTTGGAAAACAACCTGCTGTTCACGGTTTAGGTCCTGATATTTACACTATTTGGATATATCTGCAATATTGAAGGTCAGGCAAAAAGTAATATACAAGCAAACACAAACACAGCAAAGAATGACTGTCTGGAACCAGAAAGTAAATGCAGGTAAAAGTCTGGTGCGTGATGCAGGTATTTGCGTTTTAACATGCAGTCTTTCCAGGAAATGTTTAAAAAAAAATGTCAGGGTTGTAGTGCATGTGTGAAAATGACTATACCAGTATGATCTGCTGGGCAACCACCTAATTGTAGGGTCAGGCATACTAAATCATATTTTTTGTTAGGCATTATTGCGCTGCTTGATCAAACTGACCCAGTGGCTTGTGCAGATGGTGTTTGGAGTTTTTCAATGGAGCACGTCGGCCACCGGACGCACTGTAGCTACCCTGGTTTTCAGAGGACCCCCTTTGAAATGACACATTCCTGTGAAGAGCAAAATATGATTTGTTGCCTCAAAATACAGTGCTCGGCTCTGTGCATACCAATTACAGCACCAAACTGAGCCCTGAGGTCAGGTCTTTGTGTCTGTGAAGTGCCCTAAATGTGGGCTCCCAGTGGGTCACACTCTGGGGGTTAAACAGATCCAGAGAGCCTAAACAAATACTGGGGTGCCTCTGTGTTGATGATGGTCACCCCCTTTCACAAACCATAAGGGTGACACCAACTCAACCGTTTTTCAGGTTCTATGTGCGAGTCTCTGACCCCTGCTCAGTCTGCCTCTTCTTTTTGTGGAAGCTGTTAATCCTCTCAGAGAAGGTGTCTTTGTAACAGTGTGGAGGTATTCACAGCGACAGATGAGATCGGGTTTTATGCCACGCTGCATGCCACATTAAGGATTTATTTCAGAGAAGATTAGGCAGCGTAATGGTCTCAGGAAGGGGGTGGCCCCGAAATGCCCCGGGTAGCTGCCAACAATCTTATGTGTCTCACATCTCTGGGGAGGGTTACATTCCCCCTGTCGTTGCTTAGTCATGCTATCCTGAAATGACTCTTGAGAGACACCTGACCTTTTACGGTGTAGGAGCTGATTTTGCGGATTTAAAGCTTTTTGGACACGTCTCATAATCTGGCAGCTGTTGATGACATCAGTGTCCATAAATATTTGGATCTAGGTGAAACTCTACTCGTTAACCTGACCTTTTTTTTCTGCTTGTCTGACAGCGGTTGCTTTCAGCACGTTAAAATCCTCCTAGATTATGCAATCATGAAAGTAGGGGTGAGCATGTTACTGTGTTGTGGCTTCTGTAGCCACAGTGTTGATGAACTGGAAGTCATCAGGAGATTAGCAGTGCTGAGCTGCTATGGTGGACTAGGATCTTGGCAACTTCACAGATGATGACAAATGTCAACTCAACACAGACCTTATAGTGTTTGTTGAGTCTGTGGTGTTGCTGATGTATTTATGTGATACATACAGTTGAAGATGAGGAAGGAAGAGATAATGAGGCTTGTTTAGACCGTGTGTTATGCAGTATCGTGCACTTGCATGTGTGAATGTCTAACTAAAGCTGTCTAAGTGGTAAGCAGGTGTTTGAGGCCCCGGCCAGATGACAGGCGGATGTTAAGGTTAAATGATGGTCTCCCCAGAGTTGTCTGAATTAGCTGAGGAGACATGCATGAAATTACTTTGGCTATGCATCTGTGACTATTACGAAAACTTTCTCTTCACATTTGTCTCCTTTGTCTTGAGATGTGTGACTTTGGCCCACGATATAGCTGACATGGCACAGCTGAAGCCTAATTGAATTAATTCATTTTCTATTTACACACCCTGAAGGATCTTTTCATTAAACAGATCAGGAGTATTAAAAAAAACAGTCTGTTTAAGGCATCTGGAAATGTACTCAGAAATTACACTAATACTCACATTATTATGAATTAAACAGTAACGGTTTTCTAATGCTTTTATATAATTAACTCCATATACACTGTCTACATTTCACAAAAAGTACTTTTTGTGAAGCCAGCAAGTCCCATTTTAAGAGAAAAGTTTTCTAAAATGCAACAAAAATGTTTAATCTGTAATCTGTTTTCATTTATAAAAGTTTTCTAATTGACACCACAGCTTTGTGACTATAAAGATCACAGTAGCAGAGATGATTTCTCATGTTGTGCCACCTGAGAGGACCTGAAGATCACGCACATCCAGAAATGCCATTAACGTGATTTAGGAGAAAGGACTTAGTAGTTCCTCACCTTACACTGAATAAAAGCGAAGCATACTTTTGTAAGAACTTCCTTCCCACCACATCCTGCATTTCTGTAGCTGAGCCCTCCACATTTGAACATGAGTATCATTTTAGTACCTTGTCCATGGGGTCAAGCTACGTTTACACAGAAATGTCTGTTAAAACTATACAGAGAACCCTCAACACTGATCAGCCATAAGAATATGACCACCTGCCTGATATTGAGGATATTCTCCTCATTCTTCCACAACAGCTCTGATTAGTCAGGACATGGACGAAGAACATCTGAGGGTGTCCTGGAGTGTCCGGTACAGGAACATTACCTGATAGATCCTTCCTGGTTCTGTGGGTTGTTGGGTGGGTTCTTTGGAAGACTGGGCTTTCTTCCCACATATGTGATCAGTTTGTCTTGGTCTTTGAGCCTTTCCTAAGCAGTTTCTGTGGGACCTACTGCTGTCCTGCAGGTGGAGGCTACTACTGTCTGGTCTGAAAAATGGTTTTGGTCGATGAAAAGTGTCAAATCAACATCACTGTAAATTCCAGGATGCAGGCTTTCCAGATAGAGCATTAAATAATAAGAAGATGAGCAGTGTCATTCACTTTACTTTTTAATATTTTTTAAAAATATTGCTCATTTGTGTGTAGCCAAAAGTGGACTTTTAAAAGGAAAGCATCTGCTGTGATGATAGGTTACGCTGACTCTACTTGGAATTAGATGAGCCAAAATAATATCAGAAGATGGTGATGATTTTCAGAAAAGTTTCAAACGGTGATCTGGGGGAGGAATTTCTATTTGTACTGCTCTTGTGGTTAGTTGTACTGTGGTCCACGTGTTGTAGTAACAGCCATGAAAGGACATCAATCCTCAGGACTTGAGAACAATAAGCACTATAGTACTGCTGAAGGACAGTCTAAACAGCAGGCTTGTGTTAAACAACTGTGCCTTAGTTTACAGCTATAGTACCCTTAACACAATCAGATATCCTTATAGGCAGGGAGATTCAGAAATGTGTTAAACACACAGTGTTAGGCCCTCGAGATCGTTGTGAGACATGTACAGGTTTATGGATATGCTCTGGATTCACACGTTCTGAGTTACCTAGTGGCTCTTGTTGTTTATGTGTCCCAGATTCTTTGAATTTCTATCCAGAACAGTTTGACTTATGGGGATTAATGGATACAGGTTTGTTCCTTCCAAGAGATGGATGAGCTGCACCTACCATGGGACCCTATATCTCAACCAAGCACATCTGTATTATCACAGCTTGTGGCAATGGTCCAAAGTTCAGTTAATCAATCAATATTATGCTTTCTGACTTTCTGTGGGAAAGATGGGAGTTTCTTTTTTTTCATAAAATTGCCCATAAAACCACTCATAAAAGCTGATGTTGCTGTCAGTCTGGTCACAACTCTGATTTTTTTGAGAACATAGTTGAAAAATATTTCTCAGTTTGCCAAAAGCTTACTTTTATTCTCCAAGCCAAGTGGTGGATTCCTCTTACATTGGTAAGTGTGAATGAAGGAGACTCTGAATTCCTCTTTAGACAGGAGTTAACAGGTTGATTGTATGTCTTTGATAGAAAGAGGTCAGTGTTTGAAACTGCAGATGTTGAAATCCTATGAAAAAAGCCAGGTGTCCCTACTTCACTCAACCACTTGTTCTGTCTCTCTTATCTTACCACCTTGTCTATCCACATGTGCTCATGCAGCTGTGTGTAGCAACGGGGTGTGTTTCAACGGGGGCCAGTGTCGGGAAGGATCCACCCAGCTCTGCGACTGTCCGGTGGGGTTCACTGGGCCCAGCTGCCAGTATGGTGAGTAGAAATGTTGCAGTGTTTCATATTCACAGTCTTTTCTTTCCTCTCCTTTTCTGCTTTAATTCGTTTTTTAATCAGCAGCAGAGTCCATTGTTCTTTTTATTGGATGCATAACACAGTTAATGTCACCAGTTGTTCTTAGTATTCCACTCACGTCTATTTTCTAAAACACTGAATGCCTGGATTTGAAAGTTTGGATTCATGAAAGTTCTTCTCAGAAAGACTGAAGCTGATCAGCAGCTTTGCTCATGGTCAAAAACACCTTTCAGTTTTTCTTCAGTTTTCACTTCTGATCCACTGCAGCCACTGAACTCTGAGCGATAGTGAGAATCTCCTCACATCAGCAGTTAGCTTACACACCAGAAGCACAAATATTTTATCAGCAGCCCATTGTTGAATTTGAGCTGTCGAAGTGCAACAGTTGAAGACTGTTGTTTTTCAGATAACACCACACGACAGGAAATTCCTTTTAGTGTCAACTTTTTAGCAGATTTATCCAAATCTCCCTCAAGTTAGGTCCTCCAGACACTACCGCATTTGTTGCTGAAGTTCATAGTGAGGGGACATCAGTGTGTCTTTTTGTTACAATGCTCTCGACTAAATGTACACAGCATCCCTCATATCCATCTCCAATTCCCCAACTTTGTTGCTACGCCTCGGTTAGGATTTTGTCAAAACTTCTCAAGTGCAACATTCAGCGCTGTCATGTCGAGCAGCCATACTTGGAGCTTTCAGAGATTTCTTTTCTCCAAATGAATTTCTGCTTAGCAGGTGTTAATTGCATGTGCAAATTTTTCCTCTAACTGCAGATCAACCCACCCCATGTATCTATCTCCATGTGGGGTCAGCCTGCGCCCCTCACATGTGATTCAGATCAAAAAAATCCTCCAACTGTCTCTCTTACCATGGGAAAAAGACTGGCAGCAATGTGTCTGATTGGTTCAGGAAGATAATCAATAACGGCAGAGTGAGTGGGCAGCAGAGGGAGGGGGAGGTCAAATGGGGTGCTCACAGCAGCACACAGAAAATAGAAGATTTAGGTTGCAGGATCTAACAGATCCAGAGAGATCAGTCCCAATCAATATGGATAGGGATCAAAATAGCAAAATGTTGGACCTTTATGGTGTCCCTCATTATGATAGAAGGACACGCACACAAATGCACACATGGCTGCAGTTCTGTTCATCCATCCATCCACCCATCCATCCATCCATCATCCATCCTGTTTGGGGTCGGTGGGGAGCCTGAAGCCCATCCCAGTTGTGATCAGGTGAGAGGTGAAATATTGTGGCTCAAACACAATTACTTTTTCGGTTTTCTATTAACTGTTTTGACAAGGGCTCTCTGTAAACTATTTATAACAGCCATCATCTTGCAAACCTGCTTCCGAGCTCGATTGATATCAGAGCAGCCACCCCCACCTCCACACACATCTCTCTTCTGTTGACCTTTAAACTCAGTGGAAGGGTGTATTGCTCTGCAGTAGGCACGGGAGTAAGCTGCTGGGTGATGATGGCTGCAGCCTGACCAAGGGCCTGATGGAAGTTAGACACAGACAGGAATAAACATGCAGGTGTTTATTATTTGTGCTCTTGTGCGTGCCCAGTAAATAACATTTCAAAATAAAGAGTACTAAAGACAAAGTGAATATCTGCTGGCAGAAAGAGCAATGGCATTACTGTAATAAATCCCAGTGTATTGAGTGGCAGCTTGGATGTGCTGCCCAGCCATTATGAAGAGGCATTGTGGTAGTCAGCCTCATGCCATTTTGTTGTATCTGTCACACTGTGGTGAACAGCCACAGCAGATGTGTAGTTGGATTCAGGCTGCTGACACATGAGCGTTGTAATGGAGTTACCGCTGTGGTCTGCGAGCTTCAACCCAACTGTCGGTCCCCACTTGTTCTCTGCTGTAATCTTATGTCAGAACGTGAAGGGGTCTAGCAGAGCACAAGTGTGTGCAGGCTCACTTCCTCAAAGATTTACTCGTCATTTAATCACTACAGACAGTTCTCAGCAACATTCCTCTGCAATCACATGTGGTGATATCCCCTCGGAGCACTTTTGATGTGGTTTGTCTATATTTGTGCATCAGCAGCTGGACTGTGTTTATGTTGTTCAGAGGGGCCAATTAGTCTCTTACTCATAATTGTTGTCTGAAGCCCTCATCTGTTTTCTTTTTTAGCAGCATTGTGCAATGGTGATGTGTAAGACAATAATTACTATTTTTTGTTTTTGTGCCTCAACTCTGCAGTAAAGTAAGACCTGTTGCTCAGAGGCTTTTAGAAAAAAATCCTTTTTGTAGACACCAAATCACTCATGACTGATAAAGATTTCTGAGTATCTGTGTTTTTGAAAATCACATTCAGTAATGAGTCCTATTATGTGAATGTAACATTAACGTTATTTCATTTCACTAGAAATTTTATTTATCTTAAGCTTAAGCTTTTTTTTAAAAAAAAAAAAAACTTTTATCACTCCTTTGAGGTGACTGAGCTGGAAAAGGGAATATTTACCTTTACACTTGACATTTAGTCATTCAACAGGAGCATTTACAAAGTGACTTACAAGAAAGCAACAATATTCAATATATTGAACATACTGAATGTAATTCTACATAATTAGGTACACCAGTCAAATTTCTTTGTTATCGCGACTCCAATCACATCTTCCTGATTAATCAGTCTAGCTGAACTATACTAAACTCTAATAATAGTTACAATGGGAAATATTTGTAAACTTACTCAAATTAAATTACTTTAGGTTTCTACCAGAATGTTTTCAAGTTTATACTGAAGACAGGATTAAAATGCAGATTCTTGCCTTGAATTCTTTAAGGTCATTTACATCCTAATTGTAGGAAGAGTTCAAGTGAAACATTATTACAGCAGTTTATTTTGTAGAATGATTATGTTTTGAATTGCTGGACCTGTTTTGTGACCAGGCGTGGACCGCTCCATCAGTTTAGTGGGTAAAAGATCTTGAGTTCATCATTCCATCAATACAAGATGATTCCCACTTTGAACAGGTCGATTCTTTGTTAAAACAATTTTGTGAAAAAGCAATGAAATAAGCAGCAGATGTGAAGATACTGAAAGGCTGGACATACATTATCATTCCTGCAAGGGATTGTTAAGTTAAAAAAAAAAAGCGAACATTTTATTCATAATCGTGTAAATGTTCCCAGTTTGTGTTGAGTTCCACACAAGAGGGTTGTATATAAATTGAAGATCTGTAATTCCTAAAGTCTTCCTCCAATTTGGATGATCACACTCTCAAATTAAAGCTGACCGTCTTCACTTTACTTCCCCATTCATTAAGTAACTCTATATCGCTCATTAAATAGATGTCGATCTTGTAATTTCCTCTTGTGTTTTTTTTCTGATGTTACATTTTCAACGGTATTTATGGTCTTGACTTGCGTATCATGTTTTGTCTGTTTTTATGGTAAAGTTCCTTTTAACATTCTTGCCAGTATCCAAAGGGATCCAGTCCTTTGTGTTCAGCCTGTCATCAGTAGACAAGTGCTTTCCTCTGGGATCAGCACTTTGCGAGGCTTTCAGACCTCTGGCAGCACAGATGTCTTCATACCAGCTGATGTCTGGCCTCAGCAGCAGACAGATGGACACACAGACAAATGGAGTGGCTGGCTGACACTCTTTGTTGGAAAAAAAAACTTTAACCTCTTAGTTGGAGAGTCTATAAATGTCTTTTGCCTCATGTCATATTTTGCTGTTAAAGGGGAACAGAATGCATTTAAACCACAACGCTGGTGGGTTGCTTAGTAAAATTAGAGAAATATTTGAAACAAAATGAAGAGCCTGATATCCCAGTTAAATCCTTGAGTAAGTTACTTTTCCAAGTTGATGTGATTTGACAAAATAAAGTTTTTATGTTGTTATGTAGTAGTTTTTTATGTTTTGATTAAATGTTTTTTCCCCACTGTGCTGCACTGAAAGAGCCCTTTCTTTGTTACAGTAAATTCACCTCTTTTTTTCATCTTTAATTTCTGAGCCATAAGCTCATATCTTGGCTCAGTTTGTGGTCCATGTAATGCAGAGAGGACCAGCTTGTTCCGGACATCACTCAAGACAGATCCTGTACTCATGACTGTCATTATTGTTATTATTCTGTAAGCCTACCAGGCTTGTTTTCTCAACTATGTTCAGCTCTTGGGTACTGCTAAACCTCCTATACTATTAAATATTATTTGCTTTCATCTGTCTGAGAGCGAGGCTGAGTAAAACAGCATTTAGTCATTATTTTATTAATTTATTTAAATATTTATTTATTCACCCTAGTTCTAAAATGCTAATATCTGAGCATTTCCCCTCTGAAGAACACAAAATATTAAGACAAAATGAGTTTATGTGTGTATGTGTAGTGATCTGGATGAGTTCGGATGTTACTCTTATTTCCTTATATTCCTTTTCAAATAGTTATTTACTCTGCAATTAAGGTTCAGTTGTGGTCTTGACACAGACAGTCCAGCAACCTGTCCGTAACCTGTCTTTTCGTCACCCTTCCTCTCACGTCTACCAGAACATAGTAAATAATCCTAAAGCAGGCACGAAGAGGAAATATTCTTACTGATTCATACCAGTTGTCATCTTTTTGTCCCTTTTTTTTTTTTAAATTGTGGTCACACAACAAATGTTTAATCATGACTGCAGCGCTATAAAATCCTGTTCTGCCATGAACCGATTTCCGGTAATCTGGTTTAAATGAACCTGATGGTGCTTTTCTGGAACATTTTGTCTCAGCAGACTAACACTGCTGGCACTGTGTTGTTAAAATGCTATGTTCTGCTAGAAAAAAACTGGCTTTCACATTGATGTCACTTTGAGACATGACAACTACCTTAAGATTTTCACCAAAAAGTCCATCTTTTTTTTGTTTAGTTTTTTTTTTTCTCCTCAGCATCTGAGCTAGATAAAGAAGTAAAACAGATTGAGCAGGTTTGACATCTGGCTCTCTGTCTTATTTATGCAGTGGTATTATCTTGCATCCCCAGTACGGTGGGCTTGTAAAACAAAACAAACCTGCCACTCTGTGAGGATGTTGGTAACATATCAGTTAGTTTACTGTCTAATATAATGCAAATTCCAAATATCACATGCACACTTTGGCTATCTCCATCACTTTCAAAGCCATGTCTAAATGCAGTGTGAGGAACATTAACAGAAAAGTCACCAAGGTCAGAATGACTGGATGTGATCTCTTTTTACAGATAGAAGAAGCCACTAGTTTTACATATTCATACATCTGACAAAGGCTTAAAGTCAAATATGAGCATAAATGTGCGTGGTTATTTCCTGTCAGATGTCGAATACCTCTCATCAAGTCAGTAGCATGTTGCAGTTTTGTTGGATTTTGAATCACTGTTTTGGCTCCAGGCAATACGTGGCATTTGATTGCCAATTTAGAATAAACACCAGATATTGTGGTGTGATTGCTGTAACAGTGTGCGCAATTAAACACATTAGTGGCATAGTTTAGCTTTTGCTGTTTCCCTCAGCACTGGAAATTTGCAAGAGAGCCAGGATGTTAAAGGTCAAGTCTCCCTTTTTAGCTCTGGGTGCACTTCCATAGCTGGAGTCACTGGTAATGAACAGCAGGAATGCACCGTGTTTGAAAACCTAGGTGTGTGTGTTGGCATTTGAAACTGACAGTGACGGGAAGGAGCAACAGTGGCACAGATGGTATTTGTCATGTTCTGGAGAAGCAGGTTGACATGGGTCATGCTGTAAAAGTGATCATCCCTTTACCTTATGGTGAAACCATTTCACACATGCTGCTTAACCACATGGTGCGTTGTGTATTTGTTTTCTTCACATTTAGGGCAAATGAAGAATGTAATGAGAGATCTGCTTTTGGTATGTTCGCCTTATGCTCCTTCACATTGTAAAAATAAATCCCTGAACTTTTACAACAATCAAATGAGGTTTAGACTGGATCAAGGAAAATGTTTGTACAACGTCCAAATCGGGATAGTTATGCACTTAACCAAGGAATAGCCCCAAAATTAAACTAATGTGTGCCCCTTTGTTCTGAGGATCAGGCAGATTTATTTTTTATTGTTCCTGTCCGTGTTGTTTGACAATCCAGTTGGTATTTTCTTTTACTTAGTGGTGGTTCTTGGGGTGTCGTGGGTTGTTAAATGCACTTGAGAAGGAAGAAAAGATCTAATTATCTTCATGATTGTCCAGTAAGAATGTAAGATTTGCAGTGACCTTGACAGTCAGAGATCCCGTCACTTTAATTGGTGCACAATCCGTCATCTTCATCATTTATTTCTTTTTCCCATTTTCTGTACTGACTGTGCATCAGAAGTATTAATCATTTCAGTCAATAGAAGCATGAAGGGCTGTAGTAGTCCGTGAAATGTCCAGCTGCAGCCGCTTATCACTCATGACTGATGTGTACATCCCTCCCGGAGAGGTCAAAAGTTGTTGGACATCAGTACTATATGTCTACCTGTTTTATAAGCTCATAACATAGCTATGAGAAAGTTAATGGCATTGTAAAATTCTCCAAAATCACAAGCAGTCAGAATTACTGTCAAGCTTTCCATTTACTCCTGTGATGGGTTTAACAGGCTACAGCTGAAATGTCTGTGACCAGGTTGAAGTCTGCTTTTTTACTTCACAGAGAAAAATAAACTGTCTTTGGTTCGGAATTTGAAAATACAAATAGAAGAGGTGTCATAATCATGTTATTGATAAAGTTTTGTCACATAATCTCCTTTGGTTCACGAATTGCAGTTTAACTGGCACATTTAGAATCATAGCCATGCTTTAATCATTTAAACATTTGATTCTTTGTTCTGAGCTCTTTTGTCTCAGTCTGCCTTCATTTCTTTAAACACTTCCCATTTCCACTTTCTAACCATTATACTCTAGCCTGATAAACTTAAACAATAGGCATTTGTTTTACAGGGAAAAGTCATCGTTTGAGGCAGCATTTAATGATTATTTTCAGTACCAGCTAATGTACTGGTAATGCATAAAAAGCATGACTCAGTTATTTGGTCTATAAAATGTCCCATTACTATTTTTTGAATATATTTAATTCTATTTTTTTTTTTTTATGTTCACCCATCTTGTCAAACCAAATTAAGCTGACGTTACAAAGATGTAAAACAGATGAAATGTAGCAAAGCTCACATTTGAGAAGCTAAAATCAAGAAATCTTTGTGTGTTCCTGTGTGTGTGCTTTAGCATTAATGAAAAAAAGAAGCGTTTTGTATTTTGTTAAATCGCATGCTGATGGACATGACCAACACTGTCCTCTAACTGGTCATGAATAGCTGCTAATGAATAAAAAGACCCAATAATGTGCTGTCAGAGGCGTTTGAGAGGACTGTAACCTTTGTTGTAGTTAAAGCGGGTCATAAACAGCAAAATTAGAAAGGTTTTAGAAAAGCCAACCTTCCAAACACTTTTTGGAACACACGCTTTCAAATAAAGTGAAACATCTCATATTGGTTGAATAATAATGCATTTTGACATTTGTAACAATTGTTTTTCTCTCTTTTAGACAAAGTTCCAGATTTGTTTAGGTCTCTGAGAGATATTTAGGTTGAACCATGGGAGAACGAGCAGCCTCATGCCTGTGAAGTCAGTAAAGGGGTTTCTAATTAGAGGGAGTGTGTTGCAGTCAGAGGGTGGGGTACATCCTTACCCGTCTACCTGCCACTACGTCCTGCACAGCAGCCTAATCTCTCATAATTGTGCTGAGTCTGGGCTCCCACCCCGTCTCATTAGGCTCTTTACAGCATTGCTGATGAAAGGTCACTCCTGGTCACAGTGGGGTAAAGGGTGTGCGTAAATCAGAAGTGACGGGGGTTTGCAAAATACAGCTGGAAGAATAATCAGCAGGGACTGATCCTTTCATCTGCCAGCGTTGCCCTGATGTGTCCCACATATTAGGCAAGTAAAGCGTCCGTATCTTCGTCTAATTTTGGCTTCTTTGTTCTTCTTATCAGGCTGCTCTGTATTCAGCCGTGTCAAACACTTCACTTCAACCCGTTTTCCCCTGTTGTGTACTTGCTCCTCGTACGAGTCGCCGAACCTTCCCCAACAATGCTCTCTTTCACAGTTGTGACAGTATGCTGAGGCGACCCCAGGTGTGAAAAGCACCTTCTGGGTACAAAGAAACTGCACAATCAGGGGCCTCACATGTAAAAGGCTGTTTCTTTATGAAATCACTCTGTACTTTGATGTTCCAGTCATTGCACTGTAACATCTGTTGGATTCTGTATTTTTGTCTCAGTAGAGAGTGATTTATTGAAGCCCACCATATTTAGTCAACATTTCTAAGATCCATTTCACAGATATTATGTATTTAATAGGTGTGCTGCTAAACTTTAGATAAAGAATGTGTGTTATGAGGGAACTCTTAAAGAACAGACAATGATACAGTTATTATTACGAATGATGGTGAGCATATCATGATAACTGCATAACAATAAAAGTTTAAAAGATGCTGCTGTATCAATAGGTGTTTACTTCTCAGCTGGTGGTTGAGTCCTGATAAATGTCTTGATGATTTTCTGTTCTACATCAACTAATGCCATGCTCCATATTATTGATCTAACGTTGGGAGGTGTCCATGAGTTTCTGAAGGCTCATCTAGCAGCGGTGGAAGAACGGCCCGGACCAAAGTTCTGGTAAAAGATTCTGCGACAGAACGCCGTTCTCATAACAGATATCCAATTAGTGAATTAAGCCCGATATTAAAACTTGGAAAAACTTTTAAAATGGTCATCAACTTGTTTAGTTAAAGTGCAAGAACCATGTGATGATACTGTTGCTTTTTTGGTCTTACTTTGTGGATTCATGAAACTTAGACAAATGGTAGTTCAGACAAGAAACTAAATCCACTTTCACTCCTGCCAACCAGGAAAAATCTATATTTTCCTTGATATACATTTTGTTTGTGAATCATTTTTCTTCATAAGCTAAGCCTCTGGAAGCCGTTGTCCAGACGTTACAGCAGATTTCAGTTGCATTTCAAAATGAGGTTGACGTCAACACACAACACTGAGTTTTCTGTCATTGCTTAAGCTGAATTTTGGTTCAGAAATCCCATGACAAAATCAACATCTAGTGATTTCAAAATTCCCCGTGTTGTAGTCATTAAAATGTCATTTTGCAGCCGTTGACACCTTCCAGCTGTTGGTGTTCTACATCAGGATGCCGCTGGGTTTAGATCACTTAAAAGAACTCAGAAACTAGACAACATGTCCATGTTCTGCTGTTGTCAGTCTGACACTGATGTTGTCCTGCCGCTGAATTGGGATCACATCAATATGGAGCTGCGATCATTTTGTGACTCTGCTCCCAGTTTTTTTATTACAACACGTGGCAAACATCAAAGAGATATGAAAGGCTTTTTTCAAGGCTGAGAAAACGTCACCTATATTGTGCTTTTCTCAAGGTGAAAATACAGCTCACTGCCTTTGAGCTATACATACCCCTGGGTAACGGGGTAACACATTTTACTGTTGCTTAAAACTTTGAACAGATGTGGCAGGATTTAATACCAATGTAAGCATGTGAAGCAGTAATCAGCGTTTATTCCTTCAGCACACCTTCGGTCAGGACAGTCTGTTGACTGCCAGCCACCTTCTGCCCCTCAGCTAAATGGCTCTGGGTGACTTTCCCTCTGTCCAGACTTTTCGCATACTTGTGCAGCATATCTCACGAATGCAGCCGAAAGGGAGACAGGCTGGAATCACAACAAGTAATTTCTGGATTCCTGCGTGCCTCCGTGTGACGTCCCAGGCGTTCAAAACTCTTGGGTCAAAGCTGAAAAAGACAGGTCCCAACAGAAGGCGTGCTGATAAAGCACACGCTAAGGGTCAGGGGGCCAAATGCCCGAAGTCTACGAGCTATTTTTCTTTCCCCCTGTTCATCTGTTCAGATCATAAAATGGAAATGAGTACATTCATGGAATTGATTTGCCCTTTTCAGTCTCCTGCTTTATTCTGCAAAGCTTTGAAACTGATTGTAAAGTTGAGCGACTGAAGTCAGGAACATTTGGTTCTTTGCCAGTTTTTGAAGACCTGTTTCCCTCTCAGCTTCCATTGCATGTTTAGTCAGTATAGAGCTGTGAAAGAATGTAGGTGTTGTCCTTACCAACTCACTGCAGTCACATTTGAGATGACTGGCCATCAAAGAAGCTTTGTGACTTTCATTGATGTAACTTGAGCTGCCTCCGTCTGGAAATGAAGGAGTAGTGATTCCTGCACTCAGCTCTATCCCAGGAAAAAAATGAAGAAAGCTTACCCAGTTAGATGTACCCGAGTATGTGTGCACATGAAACCTACAAGCGTGTCTTGTTTTGCAGTGAAATGTTCAAAAAAAAAAAAAAGGAGTAAGAGGAGTTTAGGACCCACAATGTTCCCCAAACAAACTTAAATACTGGATTTAATAAGACTTTGATATTTATGGGGTCAAATATGTACAAATAATGTAAGTGGAGGCTCAGTGGTCAGTTAGCTGCATATAGACCAGTGTTTCCGCTAGAAAAAATTGGCACCGGACAATGTGACCGGCAGGTTTTCAATTTACCGGACAAATGTTTGAAATTCCGGTCACATAGGCTATATGAATTTATTGAGGTTAAAATGAATCATATGCAGTAGTAACGATATCAATGCAAGTCATTTAATAGTATTTTTATTGAAAAACAGGCTATTTCAAATAAAATAAGTCCTGTCAATTGACTCACGAGCATAACTTCAATAACTAAATAAATATTGCAGAAGCTTGCGCTCTTCTGACACATGAATGAACATAAAAAGATGAAGGCCTATATACTCTAAGATAAAACAATTTGCAAACAAAAAAAAACCACATCTGGAGTGGCAAATAACATTTTAATAACGTGGCCATGCTGCCAACTTGAAATAAAATAATGTCCGTTCGCTATATGCGTTTGAAATAAAACGGAATAAAAACTGAAAACAAACAGGGGAAATCCCTTCACCTAGTTCTGGTGTATGATAGTTTACTTTTTACGCATTTTCGCAGCACTGACGTGAGCAGCTGCTGAATCAAAATCAAAAGTGCCAAGTGTCTCTCCACAACTTGCAATGCGCATCAGTCTTGTGACTTTGTCCTCCCCCAGGTGACTCCGCTGCGCTGTTTTAATTCGGTTCTGCAGAGGGAAACCTCTCTCTGCTGGCACACTGGAGACAGGGATCAGCAGGCTATCTGGGCCAGTTGAGCCCACTCGGGGTAGATTTCACTGAAATCCCTGATGAGAACTTCACAGGCCGTTGAGAAGTTCAAGCCTCCATAACCGCGGAGCGCTGTCATTACGGAGATGCGTCTCTGCGCGCACCTGTGGCATCAATGAGTGGAGCTGTGGCTGGAGCCGACTCATCCACACACACTACTCATTCGTAAAAAAAGTATATGTTTTTTCATAAAATTATGTGGAAATTACCCATTTTATTACAACTGAAATTGTGCTTGGGAGGAGTATTTTCACCGGACATTTTGACCGGAGAGATTATAAAATACCGGACTTCGGCATATTTTACCGGACAAAGTCCGGCAATTACCGGACAACGGAAACCCTGATATAGACTACTGAGTGGTCAAATGAATATTTATACCGCGGAGTCAGACAGTGTCTTCATGTCTCTGTCAGCAGAACACACTGCTGCTCATCTCTGGATTCTTGACATCACACGCATTACAAACAAGAACTGTTCAAAATTAAAATACAGTTTTGTTAAATTGGTAGGTAAACAGTTAGGGCCGATCTTCCGCCAAACCTCCTAAAGCCGCTATTAAGGGATAGCGGGTAGCGGGAGGGGCATTCTCCCGCAAAGAACGCAACCTCCCTAAACCCGCGATCTTACCTGCGCTAACCGCTATATTATGCATGGGAGTGGTTAGGGCGTTCCACTTGTTAAACCAATGAGTGCGTCAGTAGCCATTGCCTTTAAGAGCAGGTTGCGCTACCCGCGATCCGCAACCCGCTACCCGCTACCCCCGACCCGCAAACCGCTATGGGGCATCTTTTCATCCAGATCGGAGCAGCTCTCATGCGCAGCTCGTCTGGGACTCTGCTGTAGAGCTTCCTCCTCTTCCTTCCTTCTCCTCCTCCTCTGCACTGATATATACATGAAAATGTTTTTACACAGACAATTCCTATCGGCTACCTGAAAGTCCCAGATAGTTGGTGCGCTCCCAGTAAACACGGCCAGGCAGAGCCGCGGGAACATATTCTCAGCAGGGGGAAGCTGGAAGTCTTGGCGCAGCTGATGTGTCTTTTAAAACTCTGCAGATCGAATCATTGGATGCGCATTTAAAGATCACGAACAATTAATATTCCTGTCCCTCCTCGACCACCAACAGTTTCAGACATATCAGAAATAAATTCCCGCATCCAAAGTTTCCAGCTTGACACCAGAGCCACAGAGCTCTATTTGATGATCTGACCTGTTTAAAAACAGAAGTGACTGTGATGTCGGCCATGACAGATTTTGAGGGAAAATGTCCCAAAGATCTCCTTGGTTTCCTCCACAGCGGACGTCTGAATGAGATCATGCCACAGCTGTACAGACTGACGTGTCTGGCCGTGACTATTCCCACATCCACCACAACTGCGGACCAGACATCCTCTGACCCCAAGAGAAGAAAAACATATGCAAGTAATACGGTGATGTGTAATCAAGAGATAGAGCCGTTTGTGTACGTCCAGATGTGACGGTATCTTGCGATCGCAAGATACCGAGTTTACGGAAAGCGCAAAAGACACGCCCATTGCCACACCTACAATGTGAGTAAGGGAGTTGGCATAGCGGGTAGCGGCTTTAGGGAAGCGGAAGATTGCATTAGCGGTTAGCGGAGGTTCCGAAACCCGCAATTTGTGGGGAGCGGGTAGCAGCTAGCAGAGGTGTACGATAGAAGGGCTTTAACTAAACGCTGCATCGTTCATTAATTAATCAGCAATTGACATATATTCTAAAGATACTGCTCTTTTGAACAAAAGAACGCTGTGAAACATGTACACTGCTTAATAGATTCAACTGTGACATCATCAGAATACTTGATGACGAATCAACCGATTATTGCCTCTCCACAAACATCATGTGATAAGGGATGTCACGATTTAGAAATTTTAGTCTACAGTTCATAGTCATATAAATAACTGCACTGAACAATATCTCTTTACTGTCTTTTTGTTCTTTTTTTATGCCACTCTTATAATATAAGGCTATTAATAATTTGGTCATTCACAGTGGCCATTTAAAGTAATTCAGTGAAAAAAAAAATAAAGATGATACAGAAAAATGAATTAGAAAACATTTTTGTCTTTAGACTTTCTGAATAAAAATGGTATATGGCTTATGTGATCTGTTTAGAATAGAGGCTGGGATGCAGTGTGATGTGATAGTTTAATTATGTGCATGCCAAAGTAGTGGCATGCACATATTGTAATGCAGTAAAATGGCCCTCTGCGAAGCAGAGGGCCATTTTACCCAACTGTCTTAATACCCAAGATGCCCCGGCGAAGCCGGGGCATCTTGGGTTACACCGCCCTCGCTATGGAAGAAAAAAATCCAAAAAAAAAAAAAAACGACTGAAAACGACAAAAAACGCGTTTTTGAAGGCGTAATATTAGTATCCAGGATGGGTTTCCCTTTTTTTTTTTTTTTTTTTTTTCTTATTCCGCATCATTTTTCGTCCGTTAATAGGGCCATAACCGTAAGGTGCACACATGCATGAAAAATATCAAAACGTAGGTCTCGACCGTGCGATGCGGGCTATTACTTTTCTCCGTCAAAAGTGTTACCGTGGCGACGCTAGACGCAAAAAACGGCGAAAATCGTCCCATAGAAATGAATGGGATTTTGCCGGATTCCGAGCAAATCTGCTCAAATCAGCTCAAACCCAGCCCTCTTTGGAGCTCTATAGCTCAGCCATATTTCATCACAGAGACACGATTCGAAGTTTAAACGGGTCACAAGACTTTGACCTATGACATACTGAAGCCGTGTATTGTTGTGATTTACGGTCTTTGAGAAATCGCGATTTACGTTTTATGATTTTTACAAGATCTTCAAAAACCCTCCTCACTCTAGTGATGTCATCACGCACTCTAGCTCCGAGGAGAGAAGAAAAAAAAATTAAAACTGCCTTTTCCTTTTTCACGTCCACTCCTTTTGCTCAACCTACATAAATTATACATCAAAACGTAGGCATTTTTGTCCTCTTTCAGATGATGTGACTTCTGTGTCTGTGTGGTGTTTAGTTTTCCGTCAAATCAACCTAGAGTTCGAGGTGATCCTTCCCGGCTCCTATATATTTCTATGGGGAAATTTTTCAAAAGTCTCGTCTGACAGGAAAAAGTTATATATTTTTACACTGCCGTAATTTAAAAACCGTAGACATTTGAGAAAAAAGAATAATATCCCTGTAATGCTGAAAGCCTTGTGGCGCTCACGGTTCAAGAATTTTTTCAAAAACTTAATCGGTTTTTGAATTAGAGCAGTTTGTTCGGGACATGGAAAATCGGACTTTGACAGGATCGATAGCCTACTGCTCCAAAGGCTAAATATATACTTTTTAAAACTGCTCTAGTTTAAAAACGGAAAACATTTACGAAATAAAATATATATCACCGCGTAGCTGAAAGCCTTGTGGCGCTCACGGTTCAAGAATTTTTTCAAAACTTATTCAGCTTTTGAATTACAGCTGTTTGTTCGGACACAGAAATCCAGGTTTGGACTGACTGAGACAGTGTAATTAGGGGGTCGCTGGCTGTTTCTCTCCAAACTCACGACACACATACACACGCAGGAGGAGCCGCACATGTGACTGGCTCCCCTGAAGCCCCGCCCCTTTCTGCTGTTCTTCAGGCACAGTATATGATATATTTATGAGAATGATCCAGCCTTGACTCACATATGAGCTTTAGTTCATCCCCATTCCTTATCATATGATGTGGCTCACTCAAAAAACAAAATGTTATTGTTATTATTGTGGCAGCACATATTGTTATGCAGTAAAATGGCCCTCTGCGAAGCAAGGGTAAATGGCCCTCTGCGAAGCAGAGGGCCATTTTACTCAAGTGTAAACACACACAGACCCAAGATACCCAAGATACCCAAGATACCCAAGATGCCCCTGCGAAGCAGGGGCATCTTGGGTATTAAGATGCTAAGGAAGAAAAATCCCAAAAAAAGGCGTCGATTCTATGTAAAGAAGACAAACACTATTTGGTGTTTGTCTATTCTGGTCATTGGTCTATAAGAGCGTAACGGGTACACGTCCAACAGACCCTGCTCTGAAGACGGAGTGCATTGACAATAAAACTGCTAGCACATTCAAAATTTCTCCGGAATTTTCTAGTTTTGTGGTTGTCATTTCGGCAAATGAATACATGAATGAATACAATCATGGTATTTATGCAAGCATGATTAAATGTTAGTATCGGACAGGCCTGTTGACATACTAATAATGACATTTCAAGAAGGAAGTTGCAATGTTCTTTGTTAGCTTTAGTATAAAAGTATGGTAAAAGTTTTCTACTGGTAATCCCTCTTCCTTCAACCTAACATCAGTGAGTACACATCACAGAGGCCTGGGTCTGATTAGTCTTAGTTGTCATTAAAAGGACATTTTTAACTGCAATGGTTCCTGGAAATCCATATCACTTCAAGTTATATTGTCACTTAACAACTCAGCTGCCATGTTGGCCACAATTACAGGCCTTCAGGAAGAAACTGTTTCTTAAAACTGGCACTAAGAATGCATCAAATAGGACCAAGGGCAGAAATTATAGGATGCGGCACACATAGCTCAGTGGTATGAGTCAGTGTGGTAAGCCAAAGCAGGCACTTTGACAAGTGTGGCCTACTTTGACGGTGAATTATTATGGTGTGGCAGCTGTGTTTTTATTGAGACGATGAAAAGGAGCGAGCAGAACCACATAGCATCAACTTCATGATCACTGAGCTGAACATCTGGGCTGTTGTTGAAGTGGCGGCAGATCAACAGTAGAGGGCAATGTTTAATGTGAGCAGAGGCTTTCTTGCAGAAAAGTTAAGGAATAAATGCCTCCATCCATTTCTTCTTATGCCCGCTTTATCCTGTTCAGTTTCACAGGCGGTCCTGAAACCTATCCCAGATTTCATTAGGGCAGAGGCAGAGTACCCTGGGGACACGTGGCCAGTCCGTCACGAGGCTAGATGCAGGCAGTCAGAATATTTTTCATTAAATAATCTGCTGTCAGGTTGTTTTGTAGCTTTGAGATCTCTCTTTCTTTATTTCTGCTCTCATTTCTGTTTTCCTTTCAGTATCATCTGGCATAAATCTATTTTCATTGTCAAACACAATGAAAATAGATTTATCTCATCTGGAGAAGGAATACATTTTGAAGACTTTTTTAAGGCTTTCTCTGGATTTCTGACTCCATTTGAAATCTACCTAGAGTGAGATGGTTCATAAAGTAACTTTTGATGACATGTTTGATGAGCTTTGGCGAGCATATTTCCACAGTCCATTTGTTTCATTTGAGCCTCAAAAAGAGGAAAGTTTGTGCTGCTGTCCATCAGACGGGTAAATCAATGCTTTACAAGACACATTTTAAGAACTGATTATACTTGGATGAGTCTTCAGTGAAAAAGTGCAAAAGTGTAAATTCCAGTCCATTGATAATTCCTTTTTTCCAGTTCAACAACATGCTGTTGATTGCGCTTCACCACATGTGCAGGTCAGGAGCAACAGAATTGTTTCTTGACTGAAACATCTGACTCAAGTACGTCTCATGACACACATAGACAATTCCCTTTATAGCACCTGGTAAATGGAAGCAGCTGTGAGGACTACGGGGAATGCAAGCAGGAATGGACATCAGAAAAGCACATTACTACACCAGCAGGCTTCCAGATCAAGACCCAGAAAGAAAACTGGTTAGCGCTGTGCTGTGCACAGCATCCCTGCTCATGAGCCTTGATGAACGCTGCGACTTTCCGGCCCATGACCTCTGTAGATAATATCAGACGTCTGGCAGTTTTCTTTGGCCCAGAAAGCTCCCCACAGTCTGCCGAGACATTGGCCTCATCCCCCTGGGAGCAGTGCTGGTCATCCTTATCAGAAGAAGTCACAAAACACTGGAGAGGAATGTAAACCCAAAGCTCTGCTGCAGCTGAACTTGCGGGAACACAATCAAAAGTTTTTGTGAAGCTTTTGTTGTTTCTCATTCTTTTCAGGTTACTTGGGAACAGATTGTCCACTGCACTGATGTACGCATTTTTACCCAATTTACAGATATTTGCTTTAGATTTCCCTCACAAGATGACAATGTTCTCTCAGAGAGACGATGTCGTCTTCGCAGAACAATGCACAGAAACTCCACCTCAAGGTGGAGTTTCTGTGCATTGTTCTGTGAAGATGACAATCAAGAAAAAAAATTGCATTAGCCATAAACTTTGAGGCTAATATTTCATGTTTTGTTTTGTTTTTTCCCCGGAAGAAATGTTGCCTTGTATTATTCAGCAGAGGCGATCCACCTCTGCTGCAGAACACAACAGGAAGCCGGAAATACGCTGCTATAAAATATAAGACCACTAACTACAGCCTGCAGATTTAGCATACAGTCCAAGCAGCACCTGATTAAAAACTGAGCTGTGCTTCTTCCGCTGAGTTAATTGTATAAACATATTTATTTATTTTATGACATTTGCCCCAAATTAAGATGTCACACATCAAGATGGAATTTTGTTTTTTTTTCATAAATTTCAAAAAAGACTTTGCTTGACATTTCGTGTCTCATCTGGCCTGACTGAAAGAAACAAATTCCTTTTACTAAATCAGATAAATACATCTTGGTGCACATTACACATTAATGTCTTGACCTCACTGGAGAGAAACTAACAATTCCCCATCTGAGACATTTCTTTTTATGAACTTTGTTTATGGGCGGACAGACCTGGAGCAGCTGTTTTTCCACTGCTTCTGTGCTCTGTGCTACACTACATTATCTCATTGTCTTGTCTGAGGGCTAACATGTCGGCCCATTTTATTCACTGACACATCAGGAACACATATGAATTTAGAGATTTAGAGTTACTGCACTGGACTGCTAAGATTTTCCAGTTCCCCTGTCTGTCTAAATGATCATATTTAACAAAAAAAAAAAAGATCCTCTGATTTCTCGATAGTGACCTCTGATGATGAGAACAGTGACCTGTGGTTCATTCGTGCCACCTATAAATATGTTATTCCTCAAGCATGAGTTCAGCCTAGCGCGTTACCCTTTGACTCTGACTGAGGGCATAAATTGGACTGCAGACAGACCGTGATGCTCCAGGCATTTGACCTCTTTCTAGAGAATCGTGCTCCCCAAACCTCCATGAATTCTCAGGTCAAGGAGGAGAAAATCCTTGTTGATTTAATGCTCACAGGAAGGGGCACGGTCCTCTTTTTCAAAGTTGGTTCCATGTCTTGTTTTCCACCTTTGAAATGTGTCTGGTTGCACTGCTGGAGGTTCAGCAAGGTGATGCATTGATAAATGGCTGAGAGTGATATGCTGCAGACTGAAATAAAGGATATCACTTTTCTGTCCAGCATAAAGTGATGATGTTTCAACTATCAGATTCAGTTAAGAGGTCATTGAGTTTAGGAGAAGGTTGTTTTTAAGGATGCTTCTTTGAAAATAGTCTTTATTCGTATTTGTGTGTGTGTTACTGTACGTTTTGGACTGATACATTTTCAGTGTTCTCTTCACGTTGAAAGAAAATTGAAAAAAAAATAAAAATACATTGGAGTAATAGAAATTTGAACAACACAAATGTCCTGAAAGTAAAGCTCTGTTGTGCACAGCCTGTGTGTGTATCTAAACAGATCTTGACTACTCTGTCAACTCTGTGCACATTTAATTTTCCACGGCTGCTTTGCGTCTTTGCCTCCTGACCCGCAGCAGTTCAACATTCCTGCTCGCTTATTGGGCAGAAAGATGTCGAGAACGATGAGCATGACGCTGACCCTGGGCAGACCCCGGGCCGAACAGCATAGACGTCCTCACGCTCAACTCTCATGCGACCCAAAATCACTCCTGGTCTACCCACAGGATCCCTTAAGGACTTCGGGTCACATCCAGCTCCATGACCATAACTTTTCTGCTTCAGTCTGTTTCCTTTTCAGTGTATTTTCTTCAGATGTGCCATTCTAGCAATCCTCATTTCATAAGTTAAATGAACTGCTGTAATAGGCAGACACTCTCCCTCACCCCAGGACCAGACTCATTAAATCAAGCTCCTGTTAGGAAGTGCTGAAATGAAGATTAGTGGGCACCTGAATTAGAAGGGTCACCACAAACTGCCTCATCCTTCCCCCAGCAGGATTGGTGTAATAAATAACTTATATTGCTTTTATATGGTGTAACATAATGTGTTATTGATGTTTAAGGTGACAACTCTTGAAATGCTCTATGTTATTTAGAATTAAGCATGGTTTTCAGACATAAAATGTTTGGTCTTTTTAGTGTGAACATTTCCAGATGTTGTTGAGCTGAGAGGCAAAATGGCTTAGTCGGTTGGTAAAGCAACTGGCAACCTGATGACCTCAAATTAGCTTGAAGGGAGAAAATGGTCTGTGGGGCAGTTTTCGTTGCATATGTGCCTTTGCTCTCTTTACAGTAACCCCTCTTTTATGATCCGGGAGAGTTTACAGGGTGGTTAATGCCAAATGAATGTTTCTACTTGATTTCCTTCATCAGTTTGAGCTTTTAGTCCATGATTCCATCTGCTGGCATACCGAACAAAACAATCTAGTTTCATTAAATATAAACTATGTTCTAAGCATAATCTCTCATGGCAAAGTCCCATTAAACAAAATGAAATGTCAGTGCACAGAATGTGTGTCTTTGTTCTTACAAAGTAGTGAAAAGTTGAATAATCTGCTGCACATTATTCCTTTCTTTCTCAATGTTGATATCTCCTCATTTCGCAGAATCTCTGGCGCTCTGATTGTAGTTGGTTGGAACGTCTGCACCCATGCCTGACCCTGGTCTTTATGTGCACTGGAGGGAAAGATTTTATCTGCTTTAGTTGATGACAAGTTGGGAATCATGTTCAGCTGAGGGAAATGAAAGGGAAAGCAGCAGCTTCTTGTGGAAGTATTGAGACTGTTCTGTGTGATTGACAAAAACACGTCCAGGTTCGTGCTGGACGAAGTTAAAGGCAGAACAGGGAAAATGCCATTGCTGCACATTTTCTAATGTCCTACCTAATTTATCACAGGATATTTTTTATACTGCTTTGGCAATGTTATGTACTTTTCCTTATTCCTTTTCCTTTAAGCTGAAGGAAAGACATTTCAGGTGGAAAGAGGGCATTCAGTTTCCCACAGTAATTCTCATAAAGTCCTCCAGTAATTCTGATGAACACTTTCCACATGTTCAAATGGAAATGCATCTATTAGATACATCTACAACTCAATACACACTTAGGAAAAGGAATACACTTTTTCTGTTCATCTCTGCTGTTCAGGAAAGACTAGTGCTGGTTTAAGCAGGTCACAGCCTTTGAAATGCAGTTATCTTTAGAATTATATGTGTTTTTTTTTTTTTTTACGAACAGATGTGAATGAATGTGAGGAAACCAACGGAGGCTGCGAGGCTCTCTGCTGCAACACCATCGGAAGTTTTTACTGCAGGTGTCCTCCTGGCCAGAAACTGAAAGAAGATGGCAAAACATGTCAAGGTTTGTTGACTTTTTTTTTGGTACTTGTTTTGTTTTTCCAGTTTAAAGGGGCGCATTTTACACAAGCAGCAGTCTTCAGTCTTGTGAAAAGCAGTTTCTGAAACTAGATGTATGATTTTTTTTTTTTTTTTTTTGTCAGAGATTCTTAAAATATATTTTTCTTGGTTTTCTATGTGCTACAGATTAGGACTGTAAAGATGTTGTCAGAGTTGTGTGAAATGTGCTTCTGGATTGAATTACGGAAAATGAATGATTGAGGCGAACAGTGGTTTGCAGCTCCAGGTGAGAAGAGTAACAGGATGAGATCCCAACAAAACATGTATGTCAGTCACCTTGATAAAACCCTAAAAAACAAATCTATATTAGTAGCTCAAAGCAACATTCTGGGGTTAAATGAACCCTCTGTCTATTTTTAAATGGTGAGGAGTGTAAACTTTTGTTAGGGACCAAAACGACGTGAGTTGAAGCAGTTTTTAGTAGAACTGAACATATGTTTGCAGCAAAGTGGCAGTTAATGCTAATGCTTTGGCGTATCAACCTACGTCAGGATTTTAAGACTCAAAAGTGTCATTTTACTGAAGTGACAGTTTGGACAAACAGGGCTCATTTTAACTTTGTGAGTATACCAAAAGTATATGAAAAAAGACTATTGTACTCACGTAGCTGACTTCCCCTTCCAGTTGGCGACATCTTAAATTCGTCTAAATCGACTAAAGAATGTTGTGCAAACTACTGTCAGAGAAAGAAAAGCTGCTACAAACAAAAAAGAGGAGAATTCAGAGCCTCTGCTTATAATAGCTGGCTGTGTTTTCATGAATATCTAAGTACTGTTCCATTTCTATGGAGGCAGGAGTCGTGAACACTCATCCTTTTCCATCTGTTGACAGTAGTTTTCTGCTACGTAGTTGACTTATACAGATTTGTAACAAGGTGGAAATGAATGGAAAGACATACCCATACAAACACTATTTTTACACTTAGAAAATTAAAATCACCATTGTCTGTCTGTGGGGATTTTATCCACAGTATCACTAATGTGGAGCAACATTTTTTAACCCTGTCAGAGGCTTAAAAAAGTATTTGATCCCGGTTTGGTCTATTTCCCCGAGTATTAACATCAATTCCCTTTTTGCTGCTAATGTATATTCTGTTCAAACTTAAAACCATTTTGATTCACGTCGTTTGGTCCCTAATAAAGGTTTCCAGTCTAATATAAGACAGAGGATTAATTCAAGTCCAGAATGCTACTTAAATTATACTTTTTCACTTTAAGATCTGAAATAATGAATCAAAACATTAAAATTGCACAATCACTTGAACAAAACAGGTAAATGATTGATTTTGTCGAATTATGTGGTCATGAACTGCTGTCAATATTCAGAGTTCAACTCAAATTAAAACTGCTGGCTGAAATGTAGTTTGTTGCAAACCCGTTCACAGACGTGCCAGTCTATCTACAGTAGATAAAGCCCAAACCACAAACTCGTTTTTATACGACCCAGTTTGGAACATTCAACATCCAACGCAGGTTTTCCATTGGAGGTAAAATTTCTGTCCTGAATAATGTTTTTGTTTCATGAATTCAGCATTGCTGATGTTGGTTTCACAACATTTTCTCATGATTAATTATAGCAAAAACTATATTTTAAGACAAAAATTATCATCCAGAAAATATAGTCATAATTTTGACTTATATAATGCCTTTTAACCTTGTTTAGATTTTACAAAACAATCGGATCATAGTACATTATCCTATGTTGCCAAAACTCCACAAATAGAACATTTGGGCCCGTCACTCACTGGAAATCAAAACAAGGTGATTTTGATTTGAATTAAGATTGAAGTCAGATATTTTGACTCTGCACTGAAATGATGGCCCCTGTTGTTCCACGACTAGAGGAAAGCGCCGCGATGAGTCGACCTTGAACGTCTGATCATCAAAAATTTGCTTCCTGCCAGAATTTTCCCTTGAAATTTCTTTTTGCTCCATTATGCCTCTGATTGGGGAATCTCTGCAAGCATTTGCTTTAATCAGAGAACAGATTTGTCTGCGCAGCAGCCAGTTCTGCAGGAGCGTGTAGCTGTCTGCCTCAGGTCACGATTATTACTGATGTGAACATCGTCACAGCTGGCTTTAATAGCTATCTGCCCTTTGTTACTTGTGTATTTATTGGAGGAAAACGGCTACCCACAGCATTAACGTCCCAGTTGCCCGTGATTGGCAGGAGGATTAACAGCGGTAACACAAGCTGACTGGAAGCTTCCAGCGTTGACGGTGTTTAAGTGTGAGGTGCATGAGTGTTGCTGACTCTGCAGAAAGTGATCTGTTTTTCATTTACATCGAGGGCTGCAGAGCACTTCAGTCTAGATGAGAGACAACATCCTTTCAATTAGCTGCGAGGCTGATACGCAGCCACACAACTACGCTGCGGCTGTGGTTTTTTGTTTGTTTGTTTTTTTAAACAGGACACTTTGCTGTAGGTGATTAATATTTGACAGGGAAAAGAAACAACATTAAAACAAAGCAAAAAAGGGTTAACAATTTATTCCCCAGTACAGAAGGAGCTCTTGGTTTTTTTTATCCATTTGTTTGCTAAGTCTGGGTGGCATCTATTAATGTAGAAGAGGCCAACAGTAACAGCTGTCATGCTGGGGTCGCTGTAACAGTGAAAACATGCTGCCGTCATGTCAGACTGTCAGGCCATCACAAGCATGGAGCTCTGCCAGTACCTGGCACGTGTCACGATCATATGTAACCAAAATCAACATATATGAGTTGCTCTTGTTACCCCTGAGAAGAAGGCTGTGACTGTAAAGATTGAAAACACCTTTTCAGCTCCACTATTTGACTCTCTGGTATTTTAAACTTGTTTCTTTTCAGCTCTGGTAGATTTATGTTTCAGTTATGGCTCGGAGCCATCTGTCTCCTTTACTTGAACAGACAGTTTTTCCTCCGTCCCTCGCATTCATCATTCAAATGAGTTTGATGGCTTTTTTTGTGTGCTACGTGGTGAGTGTGGTGGACTTTTGTGCTACAAAGGCGGCAAGGCTGCTTTATTAGAGAGGAAAGTCAGAAATATGGAGCTCATGGTCATTTTATCCTTCAGACATCTCTGTGGGACATTTATCTCCAGGCCATTACTCTTCAGGTCGTGAAGGGATGCTGAACACGAACATGCTTTTTTTTCCTGTTTTATGAGTTCCATTAAAGTGCTGCCGTGGTCCTTGTGCTGTGTTTGTATGTGTTGGCGTCAGATGTGAGAGTATAGTGCTCAGCTCCTTTCAGTTGATGGTTTCCCTGAAAGGCTCATTCCTTTCTCAGATGTTTGGATTAAAAATAGTGAATTTGACTTCTGGCACTTATTAGATTTGGCATTCCTTTAGTGGCAGTTTTTTAAAAAATCATGTCAATATCAAAAGAAGAAGAAGCGCTTCCTGTAGTCTGTTCACATTCTTTGTTCTGTAGCACCTGAGGTATGCGCCCACATAAATCTTTGCTTTAAATCAGATGATACTCTTTGAAGAAACAGTAAAATACAGTGGCCCAGTAATGATACGTCATCAATCACCAGAAGAAAGAAATAAGTCACTGCTGGCTGGTGAAATGATAGAATTATTTGTTGTTCATATAACACTTGATGTATCTTTAGTGGAAAAGAGAGTTAAAGCTGGGAGGGAGAGGGTGGTGCGAGGGCACGCAGGAAAGACAGAGAGAGGAGAGAGAGAGTGCAAGAGAGAGAGTGAGGAGGATCTATAATTTGATGGACATCCAGCTTTAATAGATGGGAGGGTGAAACTGAAAAGCAGATGGAAAGAGGGAGGCAAAGTGAATGAGAAGAAGTTAACAAGCTATTCCAGACCAGGGATCTCTACTGGGGAAATGTTTATTCATATAAATAGATCACATGCAATCAAAGTGCTATCTTGAAAGTTTTGTGACAGGTTATACTCCAGACATGGCTTTGACATCAGGATGGTGGATTTTCTTTCTAGTAGTTGTTGAAGCAATAGCATGTCTGGCTGCAAACTATCCCTACACTTACTACAGAAGGATTTGCTATAGGCCTCATTGTTACCATGGATACCACAGCTTCAACCTTGGCTACCTGGCCACAGGTAAGTGATACTGTAAGTTTTCATAGATGAAATGCAGATGAAGCAGCAGTAACAATAGAGTCATTCAACATTACTAACTGCTGAGTCTCATTAGTTTATCTTGTGATGTCTCATTTAGACTAAAGGTTGATTTCCTCTCAGGACAAAGTGGGGACATATCAACTTTGTCTCCAACTACAGCAGCGGAGAGCAGTGCACGTGAAAAAAAAAAAAAAAGAAAGATGTTTAAATCATAAGAAGCGCTTTGTAATGCTAACACAAATAGGACATCACACCAAGTTCCCTTACGGCTAATCACGTCAGTTTTCTCATGAATGAGTAGTTTTCATGTCTGACATGGCGAGAGTCCTCAGAGATAAATTCACATTATGACACACTTTAAAGATTTTGAATTTATTACTACCATATTGTCGACATTCCCGCAGTTCTTAAAAGATATATTTGGATACGAGTCAAGAATGCTCTGAAACACTTTATCTGCTGTGCATAAATCAGGCAGTATAAACTAAAATGAAATAGTCTTCCATGAAGATGACACTGGGCTACGGGCAGAGAATTAATGCGCCGCTGTAAAAGCCAGCGGCTGCAGAGGCTTTGGCTCAAGCTTGGCAGGGATCATATTTTGGACATGGAAACCTGGCTGGAGGGGCTCCGCTGCCTGTGAGGTGCAGTCAGCAGAGTAACAGCAGCTCCACAGCATACGTCCTATTACATGAAAAACCAAACCAAACAACAGCATGCTGCATTGATGGAAAAATGAATGGATGGCTCCTGACTGTTTTCCTGGATGAAGTGAAGCTGAAGTTTGGCAGCAGGGACCAAGAATAGGAAAGTTTAGAAGCTTGTTTCTGCTCCAGACGCTGAAAATGCTGTGGGATGTTACTGGGAGAAGACAGGTTTAGCCAAAGGTTTTATAGAAACCATTAAGAGTAAATTTAGCCCATTTATGCTCACATCCTGCATTTTTCTCCTCCTACTAATCCCGTCTTTGTTTTTATTGTGAAGTTCAGAATCAGTTTTTATGTACCACATTAACAGTAAAGATTTTATAATTTACAACTGTTCTTTTTCATCCATCCTGTGTTATAATATCAGCGTGACAGATTTTGGGCTCTGAAAAGACCTGATTTATGTATAAATCACAAGTCGCAAACTATAGCGCATTGATGTGAAGATGTTTAATGTGCACCGTGAGGCTCAGCTGCAGATTGTCCTGCTGCCTCCAACCCACATAATGTGACACAAGCCTGTTGGACGCCAAGTTTTCTCTCTGTGTTACAAAGACTCTCAGATTCATGCCTCCCCACAAGCCACAAAAAGTATTTCCACAGCTGCAATAATCAATATTCTTATGCAGTGAAACATGTTAAACTGCGTTACAACAAAGTGTTAAAGGCCAGCTGCACTGATGAACCCAGATTTTTATAGCTGACCTCTGCAGCTCCTCTCGGGCCTTTGGGGTGTTGTAGTTTCTTGCAGTTAAATGTGTGTGTGTTTTTTTATGTTCTTGACTGAAATCTGTGTTTTCAGACACAACAGCCAGCAGTTGCCCTTAAAAAAGACCAAAAAAAAAAAAAAAAAAGAAAAATCCTGATAAACTCACTATTCATACAATCACATGAAAGCAGCAAATAATAAAGTGGGAGGACAAAAAAGTTAACAGAAAAGAGCCAAGAGAGTGAATGTTATACCTTATTTCACCTCCTGACCGGACACAAAGATCGTTAAATATGCACTTATGTTGCATATTTTTTATATATATTATACATTCAATTCAATTCAAATAAAATTTTATTTGTATAATGTCTATTACAATGCAAGTTGTCTCTAAGTGGTTTACAGAGACCCAGAGCATGACCCCGAGATAAAAAAAAATAAAGTATATACAAAAAAATAAAGTACATATATATATATATATATATATATATATATATATATATATATATATATATATATATATAATATCCAAGCAAAATGATTGTGGCTCAGCACAATCGGAACATTAAAACAGGAAATTTCTGAGGTAACAGCAGAAACCTTTAACAGGGAGTTCAACTTGGCAGTTGTTACAAATAACCTTGTTTATGTCAAATCCTCCATCTGGGAGAACTTTAAAATGAAAATGTCCATGTTAAAGTTCAGTAACTTTACCAATCCGTGCATCATTCATTCTTTCCATTTTCAATTGTCAATCAAAAAAAAAAAAAAAAATTAAAAAGTGACATTTTATTACATTTTTCATTTTTAAATCTAACACAAAATTTCAGATAATTTTTGCTGTCTTAAGCCAAAGCGTACTGAACATCCTCCTCGTCCATCTGAGGATCTGAGGGTATACGTTAGAATTATCTGTGCTTTATGCATTTAAACTCATCAGTAAAGAGGCTTTATACATGTATTCATGTGCCATATATTCTGCCCTCTGGGGAAATGAGACTCTTTTGATGAATGTCCCATTTATTTATGGAGTTTGCTTTCATTGAACTGGTTAACGTCATGTTTACACCACAGTGCCTTGAAAGAAAATCTGTGGTCTATGGTGAGACATTTGTTGTGGTCTCCAAGATTTGTTCAAAACAAAATTAATTATTTCTCGTTAGCAGTAATATTAATCACTTAGTTTATTTAGATTTCACCAAATGTTTTTCACAGGAATTTCAACAAGTAGTTTCTTGTTGAAAGTGCTCTTAATAACACACATTTCTCCGCCAGGCAATAGATTGGAACTGACTCAATACTACTTTATGACATGTTAGCTGCTTTTATAGACACCCATCAGCAGCCAAGAAAGGTTTTCACATCCATCTTTTAATGCTTCGTGCCACTGACAGTCTGCAACATTTCTAGAAACTCCGCTGTGATCATTTTAGCTATGTTAAATTAAGTAGGTGACTTTCCACCAGAGTGATGGCCCTAATTACATGGACAGTTAGCAGAGGTCCATGTGGAGGCGAACTTCATAAATAAGCTCAGATCTCACAGGGGGTCCACTGAGGAACTCTCAAAACAATTTATTAGTCTTTGACTCTTAACAGAAGTAGTGTCTGGGAACACGGTTTGTTTGATTAAATATCTGGTCACACAGAGAAGGTGTCGTGTTTCGCTCACCACGACTTTCTCAGATGAAGAACCCGCTACTCTTATTTGTTTAGAGTCGACACACTTGGGTGAGAGGAATGTGTATGTTTGGCATCCTCCGATTCAAGCATCCATATGTTTGCTTACCCAAGAGACATTGGCAAGGGGTGCAGGAATTTAAATTTGCTTTAAATGCTCAGTAGTTGTTACCACATGGGGGATATGTTTGTGTGAGTTGCAGTGTACTTGTTAAGTACTTTTTCTTCCCCTTCTCATCCATCATCTCCTCTCTGCCAGAGGTCTCTTGCCTAAAGCCTCCATTATACAATTACTCCAGCAGCCTAGCAGTTTATCTGTGACTCATCTTTTTAATCTCAAAATGAGACGACTTAATCAGATTCTTATTTTTCTCCCTCTGCTTTTACTTGGGCTCGTCCGGTTCAGACATCGATGAATGCCAGGTCCATAACGGAGGCTGCCAGCACCGATGTGTTAACACCAGGGGCTCCTACTACTGTGAATGCCACCCTGGCTCTCGCCTTCACGTGGACGGTCGCACCTGCCTCTGTGAGTAAAGTGGCAGCGTTTTGGCAGTGATTGCATTTCAATATAAAAAAGCATGCTGAAATGGTGTTGGAGAATAAGAGCACCAGGATATTTGTGTAGGTGTGATTCCTCTAAAAACACCAGTATAATTACCTCCGCCAAGGAGGTAATGTTTTTGCTGGCGTTTATCTGTCTGTCTGTCTGTTTGTCTGTGTTCAAGATAACTCAAAAAGTTATGGATGGATTTTGATGAAATTTTCAGGAGTTGTCAGAAATGTGAAAAGTATGAACTGATTTCATTTTAGGTGTGATCCGGAAGAAATCCTGGATTCTGGATCACTTTCAAATTTTCGATAACATTGCAGTCAATGGGGCCAAAAAATGTTGTTTCTCAATATCTCCGTTAATTATTGCCCAAAACTCATGAAATTTGACTCAGGGATTGACAATGGAAACGTCTATCAAATTTCAAAGGCTGATCCGGGTCTGATCCAGAACACGGATTTTATCGCAATCTGTAAATCTCTATCTGGGAGAACTGCTATAAGGTCTGTGCTCTCCGAGTGCTAATTAAACATAAAAGTGATATGCAAAATGTTAAAAATGTTCAGTCAGTTAAAAATCAACTGCAACAGGTAACGTAACTTCACTGTTCCAACACTCAAACAATGCCAGACTGTTTTGGAGGGGCTTGTAAAGTCTTTACATCAGAGTTTTTGGTCAGTATTATATTGAAATGAGGCCCTTCATGGTTTCTGACATGAGCTCTTAACCCTGCAAACCACATTTAGAAGGTTGTATCCAACTGCTTTGATTTTGAAAAAAGGCTTATGGAGTATATTCACTTAAAATTTGCTGGTAAAGTGACATTTTAGACATTTGACAGCAGAGTTTGTCCAGTCTGACTCGTTCATATAAAAGCTGCTTTTAAAGCTTTGCTTCTGTGAGTGAAAAAGCTCTAACCGGCTTTCTGTCTGGGGGAACATTTTTGGCATTGCTGCAGCTGATCATTATCTTCCTAAATGGTTACACTGTCTTTACACCATTTTGTTTTTACTTATTTTTTCAGGTTTAACTCTCGTGGCCTAATGAGTCCACAGAGACTCTTGTCCTCAAATCATCATTATTATTAGTTGTTATTTTCTCATCAGAGTAAAGCAGCAAATTCTCACAACTCGCCTAAAAAATGTAAAATGAGACTTTTTATGGATATCTTTGAGAAATGCCACTCTTCCATAAAGGCCAGATTTGTTCAGCGTACAACTGATTGTTGTCCTATGGACAGACTCTCCCACCTCAGCTGTAGATCTCTGCAGTTCATCCAGAGTGATCATGGGCCTCTTGGCTGATCAGTCTTCTCCTTGTTCCAGATGACAGTTTAGAGGGACGGCCGGGTCTTGGTAGATTTGCAGTGGTGTGATACTCCTTCCATTTCAATATGATTGCTTGCTCAGTGCTCCTTGAGATGTTTAAAGCTTGGGAAATCTTTTTGTGTCCACATCCAGCTTTAAACTTCTCCACAACAGTATCTGGGACCTACCTGGTGTCTTCCTTGGTCTACATGATGCTCTCTGTGCTTTAAACAGAACCCTGAGACTATCACAGAGCAGGTGCATTTATACGGAGACTTGATTACTCACAGGTGGATTCTATTGATCATCATCAGTCATTCAGGACAACATTGGATCAATCAGAGATCCTCACTGAACTTCTGGAGTCAGTTTGCTGCTCTGAAAGTAAAGGGGTCGAATAATATTGCACGCTCCACTTTTCAGTTTTTTATTTGTTAAAAAAAGTATAAAATATCCATTAAATTTCGTTCCACTTCACGTTTGTGTCCTCGATTGTTTTTGATTATGTTTGAAGCCTGAAATGTGGCAAAAGGTTGAAAAGTTCAAGGGGGCCGACTACTTTTGCAAGGCACTGTAGGTCTTCCTTCTCCCTGAGTGATGTCCCATCACCTGACCTCTGGGAAGTTTTCCTGGCACCTTTATATTGTTCCCATAACTGTGGATACATTGACTTTGGGATTTTCAGAAATGGCTGATCGAAGAAAAAAGTGTATAAACCTGGCGCTAGTTTCCATAGTCAGGAATGTATACAGACGGTCCTGTCTGACATTTAGAGGGTAAAACATCATGTTTCTCTTGGCTTCATAAAGCAAATTAATTTAATTGTCTTATATTGTAGAAAATTTAGCTGGGACCAGTGTGGCTCTTGTATGACAGCTGTTACATGAACGAATGACTGATTGCAGCAGTGGTAATAGTGCAGATGTCGTCTGACTTTAGGCCAAGCGCATGTGTGATGCTGCATATCTGAGCCCTGCAGTCTTCATACAAGTAAACAAGATGGGAATTTTGCACGATGTGGCAAACAGCTTGATTACATAAAGGACAATAAATACCAATCGGCACAGAATCAAATGTCCTTAAATCAATTCAGTTTCAGCTTTGCACGTACTATCCAGCTCTTGATCTGTTAGTGGAGTTCAGCTGTATCACACACACTCTGCGTGTAGCTGCATAAAATTTGAGCTGGAAAGTCGTCTGTGGTTTGTCATCCTCTTGAGATGGATGGATCTTGACTCAGCCGTTGAAAAACACCATCTTTTAGAGCACCAGGCTGTTCAGCTTCTACCTGCTATTTTCTCTGAAGAGATCCAGATCCATCTGTTGGTTCAAAGAGGGTAAATACATGCTGGGCAGACTGCTGAGTTCACACTGATCTCAACCCCATCAGCGCTCGAGTGCGCATCTGCCACAGGCGCCCTGTCATTCAAATCTCACTGTGATTTTTGGCCTTTCTGTTGTGATGTCTCTCTTATGACTCAGAGCATAGCAATCGTTTGAGGCGCTCTGACCGTCTGTAGGAATGTCAGTGTATCAGTTATGCTCTCTCTTTAGAAGACTCCCATAAATGTCGGCATTTTAAATCTCTCCAGAAAAGATGGCACTCAATCTTAAAACTGTTTTGTCTCTGCAGACTGTTTGCAAGACTTCCCTGACTAACCCTGTATAACAGTAGCCATGCCCTTTTATCACGTTTTTTTTTTTACTTTTTCTTTTGCATTTTCAGCTGTCCAAACATGTGCCATCAGCAACGGAGGATGTGAACACTATTGTGTGCAGCAGTCTGCTGCTCATTTCCGCTGCCGCTGCAAGCCAAATTACTCATTGACAGAGGACGGGAAGCATTGCACAAGTGAGTGCCCATGTACATGGACACATAACACTGGACAAAAAGGAGGAATAATGACTAAATATATAACTGAGGAAAGAGTGCCACCAAAACCTCAGTACTTTGGAAGATTATGTGTGATTCTGAAGATTTAATCTTAATGTTACAAACACATTGCCTGCATCTGCTCCCAGTTGTTATTATCTCACAGGATGTCTGAGCTGGAATATGATTACCTGTCATTCATTCAATAAGATGTCAAGCTGAAATGAGTCACAGTGATCTTTACTGTTTTATTTTTTTTAAATATATAGTGTTTTGATATAATTTCTTCTTTAAATGTCTCCAATCTCTGAGCCTGTAAAGTATGGTTCTCCAGAGGTGCTAAATTACCCAAATCTATTTCAAATTACTGTCTTTCTGTGCTCTTACTTTGTAATTGTTGGCTTTGAACAGCTTCCTCTAATTTCTGAGAGCTAAAGGTTCTCATCCCAGATGCCAGACAGGCTTGCACAAGTTAAACACACACGTAACTGTGCAGAGACAGCGATAAAGATAAGGGAGAGGTGAAGGCTGAATTTCAAGCTCTTCACATGCTGTACAGTAAAATGTGGAACAGCCATGTTTAAGAGTTCACTGTTGTGCCTGAAGCGTTCTTCATTGACTGACTCCATGATGAGTATTGTGCTCTCCGTGTTACAGCGCAGGATCCGTGTGCAGATCAGAACGGAGGCTGTATGCATGATTGCCGGGTAGATGGTGGCAAGGCTCACTGCGACTGTCAGCTTGGCTACTTACTAGCTGAAGATGGAAGAACCTGTGAAGGTGACTGCACTTACAATCATATTAGTAACGCATGTACCAATTAACCATATCATAACGGCCACCTGTTATTATGTACTTTTGCCATCATTATCTCTGACCAGTCAGTGTGCTGGTGAAGAACATCTGCAGTGTCCCTGGGTGTGTGCTACTGAGACATGAGCAGTAAATATTTTAGGCCCCAATAGTATTTCTGAAGATTGGGCTTGTTTGACACATGGCAACAGATGTTTTTTTTTTTTTTTTAATGCTTAGATAGACAGAAAGTGTCAAAGAAAACATCTGGCTATTTTTGATCATGTCAGTTTCAACTTTTGACAAGTGACCATTTGATGTACGACCCCAATTCAAAAAAAGTTTGGATGATATGTAAATCATAAATAAAAAAAGAATGCAAGGATTTGCAAATCTCATGAACCCCTATTTTATTCTCAATAGATCATAAAGAACATATACGATATTGAAACAAAGACATTTTACCATTTCATCGAAAATATTAGCTAATTTTGACTTTGATGGCAGCAACAAATCTTTAAAAAGTTGGAACAGGGGCAACAAAAGGCTGGAAAATTAATTTATGCAAATCAGAAAAAAAATACAGGAGCATTTGACAACTAAATGTGATAACTGACAACAGGTCAGTAGCATGACTGGGTATAAAAGGAGCATCTCAGATGGGCTTCACCAATCTACAACAAAAACTGTCTAAAAATTGTGGAACATTTTTAGAAAAATGTTCTCAAAGGAAATTGCAAAGACTTTGAAGATCCCACCATCTACGGGACATAATATCATCAAAAGATTCAGAGAATCAGGAGTGTCTGTTTGGATGGGACAAGGCCGAAGGATGCACGTGACCTGCATGGGCTCAGGAACACCTCCAGAAATCACTGTCTGTGACCACAGTGTGCAATCCACAAAAGCAAGTCATAAAATGGAAAGTCTGGTAACGAAGGTCCAGGACTGTAGAGTCCTGCATCAGACAACATTCCTATAAAAACTACAGTAACTGGTCTCCTCACTTCATAGACGTTTACAGACAGTTGATAAAAGAAGAGGGGATACTACACAATGATAAACATCACTCTGTTCCAGCTATTTTCAGCTATTTGTGTTGATGTCATTAGAGTCGGTGAGCTCATATTTTCCAAAAGAAACGGTCAAATATCTCAGTTTCAACATCTTTACGTTCAATTGGGAATATAATATGGGTTTTTATGAGACGTGCAAATCATTGTATTCTGTTTTTATTTGCATTTTATACGGTGTCCCTAACTTTTCTGGATTTGAGGTTGTAGAAGAAAACTTGTTGTCCCATCAACTAAAATTTCAAGAGTTGCAAAAGTAACAGTAATAGAGAAAAATAAGTATGGCTTTAAACACAAAAAAAGAACGATACATTTGTTTCTCAAAAGAGTTTTCATTATCTTGCTGTCACTGTGTGGATTGGATCAGGTGTCTCTGTAAAACAAATATGAATATTTTTTAGGCACAGAGCTGGAGTTCAGATGTAAGAGAACATGTGATACAGACCAGATACATTTCTTCCCACAGTTAAGCTTAATACATTTTCCCTCAGATATCGATGAGTGTGAGACAGAAGAAGCCAACTGTGCTCATGGCTGCCACAACACACTGGGCTCTTATGCTTGTGTTTGCAACACTGCCTATGAGCTGGGATCTGATGGAAAACAGTGCTACAGTCAGTTTTAATCCCCACCTCATCATTAATACTTGTTCTCATCTGATATAACATATGGTATTTTACTGCTCGTACTGACATGCGTTCTGATCTCACTGTGAACTGAAGGAATTGAAATGGAGATTGTGAACAGCTGTGAGAAAAACAACGGTGGGTGCTCACATCACTGCCAGCACTCAACCAGCGGGCCCGTTTGCAGCTGTAACCATGGTTACAGGCTGGATGACGACCTAAGAACTTGTGCTGGTAAGAGGCTGCGACACACTCGTGATGATATGAAAACACCAGAATATGAAACACTCATTCAATAAATCAGTATTTCCTTACAGCAAGTCTCCATAAAGTACAAAACTAATTCAGTTCCTACACAATTATAAGACTTTTATAAAGCGGTGTATTAGTAAATCGGTACTTAGTTGATAGCTGTTGTTGATAAATCCTGGATTCTGTTTTCCATTTTATACCAGATTCTAAGTTGTAAAATAGCTACAAGTTCAAAAAATGTATTTACAGGATTTGCTACATAGATTATTGGGAATCAAATCAGCAAACTCTCAATGTGGAAGTGGTAGAAAAAAGAGCCGACTGTTGGAAGATGAGATTGCCCATTCAGGAAAGATTTCCTGTGTGTCATGTGGTTTTCATCACTGACTTGTCCCTCGTGGAGACTAGTGGCAGATCCTGTATCTGTTAATTACAATCGGAGAAGGGAACATGAGCACAGATGATTTCACTTCATAGTGTGTGAAGGAAATATTGGACCCGTTTAACACCACATCAGCCAACAATGGCCCTGTCTGTAATTATATAAATATCGTTATCTTGAGATCAGGAGCTGATTATTTCACTGACTTGAGACAGCAGATCTTGTTTTCTTCTGATAATGGGTTAATTTGTTCTTATCATTTCAAGATATAAGCTCTTTGCTTTTTTGAGACAAGATAAACTAACCAACTATCTTGAGAAAATAACTTTTTCCCCCCTTTTGATTAGATAATAATTATGAAGAACTCCAAAATAAGTATCTGGCTCATTTGTTCACAGCTTATTTCAAGTTTCAGGATTACTGCTGTGTCTGTTGAGGAGGATCCATAACGGAACACTAAATCAAGGCACAAGTGTGCTGTTGTGTTTATTGCAGCTGGCTACCTGTTATACTAAGATAATGAGATTATTACCTCACGATCTTGAGATAATGATATTAAATTACAGTTTTAGTTTCCATAAAAGCCAAGCTTTTCTGAATATTCAGACACTGAAAATGCATTCTTCATACGTCTGGAGAATACTTGTCTGTTTCTAACCAGCATGTTGAAAAAATATCTGAAATCACTTTCTTAGCTTAGGAAAATATCATTAAATGATTATTTTTCCTTCCCTGTACTGATATAGACAAAAACAAACCTGTGTACCTTCATCCGTCTTCACTTCATTTACTTTTCATGTCCACATAGATCATTTAATCTAATGTTTCCCAGTCCTGGTCCTCCTACGTGTTTTAGATGGTTCACCTCTCCCAGTACACTGGATTCAAATTAATGTGTCATTAACAAAAACGTGGAGACATCGATGACAAGCTGATGAGGTGATCCATTCATTTGAATCAGGCTTGTTGGAGCAGCATGGAGGGCAGTGGGTCCTGAGCTTCAGGATTGGGACACACTTATTATCTGCACCATTTCTTACCATTAGCACTGCTTGCAATGCATCATCTTGTGTGTTTATAGGATATTATAGGATGTTGAATCAGTTAGCAGTCCTGCAGGAGGTCCCTTCTTGATGAAAGTGTTATAAAACGTTGTGCATCTTCAAAGATAGTTTTGAAGTTAAATCAACGCCTTTCTAAATCAGTTTCAGCTGAACGTAACATTATGCAGGACTGTTTCACCGAGCTGAACCCAAGAAATTAGCATCTGAACTTATAAAGGATTTAAGTTGGATGAAAAATTGTTTGGATCCTTTTATCGCATTTGATTCTTTGATTGTGAAAGTATTTATTACCTCGACCAAAGTCCAACATCATGATATTGTGCTCTGCATGGCACCCAAAGTACATAAAAAAGTCTTTTTTTATAAGTGCTCACAAATATCCCTTAACTCTTTAGGGACTTGTAAAAAAAATAATTCTATTTTAGTCAAGCTAATTACTGAAGTTTATTTTCTTACAAAACAAGTGATTATTTAGTAATTCATGCCAAACTCTGTCGGAATGGAAGTTCAGTGTTTTCATTGTAACATAACCTTTATTGGCTGTAAAATCAGAACAGTTTATACTATCTCATAAAAAGTTTCTTTCAGGGAGCAGTGAAACATATCAGTACCGTTGGATGATTGTTTTTGTCCTGCTTGTTGTGTTTGGCAGATGTTGACGAGTGTGGAGAGCAGAGCTCCTGTTGTGAGCAGGACTGCACCAACTATCCTGGGGGTTATGAATGCTACTGCACAGCGGGATATAGGCTCAATTCAGACGGATGTAGCTGTGATGGTATGTTTAACCATTAATCAAATTATGCATGGCACTCTTGAACTTGTGGGGTTGTTGGACACACTGCACTTTCCACTTGGTTAAATGGCTCAAAAGCTTTTGGCTCTGTGTCGTGTCTGTTCTGTTTAGATGTAGATGAGTGTCTGGCTGCTAACGGTGGTTGTGAGCACACATGCCAAAACACTGCTGGCTCCTTCCGGTGTTTTTGCCGCCGAGGTTTCCGGCTCTATGAAGACAGGCAATCTTGTATCGGTGAGTATCTGCAGTCGTGTTAAAGAACTATGCAAGAAACCTTTCGAACTGTTGGCATCGCACTACGAGGGATAAATCTAGTGTACCGAGGCACTTAGACAAAATCCTAGAGGGGGCATGAAATAAAGAATGTCAATATTTACTGCAGAGAGATGTTAAAGCATGAAGAAGACTTTTCTTGTGACACTTAAGTATTTGTTGAAATTGTATCAATGAAAAACTAACATTTTCGAGGCTGCCTCGAATGCAGCATTACAACTGGAGAGAGGACAGTAATAAAGATCCATCACTCCATCCATTTTCTGACATTTATCCAGGACTGAGTTGTGGGGGCAACAGTCGAAACAGATTTCCTAAGACCTCCCTCTCCACAGCCCCCTCCTCTAGCTTTTAGGTGCAACTATATGTTCCCAGTCGTCCTTTGGAGGAAGCTTCGCTTTGGCTTCTTGTCTTTGCAACCTCACTCTTTCGGTCATTACGCACAGGTCACAGTGTTGGAACCATAGATCGGTATAGTGCGTCCAACACTCTCCATTCCCTCCCCGGAGGGAGAAATCCACCCTTTCCGACTGAGGACCGTATCCTCAGACTTAGAGGTTTCTTCACTCTCAACTACAAACCACTTCAGTCCCTGTTGGAAATAAGCCTGACTTATGGTCAGCAAAGCAAACCATGCTTTCATTCCAGTTGTACAGGGGCCACATATTATGGCCCAGTATCATATACTCTCAAAGCTCCTCCAACAGGATGTCAAGTCTTCTCCAAGTTTACAACCACATGAAAGTTAGTTGGGGCAAACTCCCACGCAGCCTCCAGCATCTGCGTGAGGGTAAAGTGCTGGTCTCATGTTCTCCAACCAGGATAAAAACCACATTGCTACTCCTGGATCCAAGGTCAAACTACCGACAAGATTTTTCTCTCCAGCACTCTCGCATCTCTCTCAGGAAGGCCAGAAGGCTGATCTCTTGTACGATCCGACTGTTCCAAAGTCTGGTCCCCCTTTTTTAAAAAGGTTAACTACCATCCTGGTCTGCTACTCCAGAAGTCCTGTCCCCAAACTCCTTACAGTGTTGCACTTCTGTCTCAACCAAGATAGTCCAGCAACATCCACGAGAAGCATATCAGTTGGGAAGGAAGATCTTTAAATCATGACTTATAGCCATTTTAATTTTTAAATTTATATTGTGCCACTATTTTGATATCAGCACAGAAATCATCTGCTTTATTTGTTTACAATCAATCAACTTAAAGAGTTGATGACAGTAATGATTAATGTTCAGTTTTTATCATTATTATATTACAATTACAACAGTAGTACTTGATTATCATTGTTATGTCTTTTCAGTTGTTTTGAGGTAAGATTTTAAAAGGCAAAACATTGCAGCATATGTTGTATAAACATTTTGAAAAAATTTGCAGCTAATTAATTTTCAGTTTTTTAGTTGTTTGTTTTTTTTTCATCTCACTGCAGCCCTTGAAGGTGGCGTTGAGGCCCTTGAAGGTGCCGTTGAGGCCCTCTCCAGTGGTGGTGCCATCGAGCTACCTCTTATTCGCCCCCAGCTCACGTTACTGCAGGACTACGACCAGCCCTTGGAGCGCTATGACGACTATGAAGATGATGAGGGGGAGCTGAGGGCTGAGAGCAACCTGGAAGAGAAATTCGGTTAGTTTAGCCGCCAGCTATTAATGGCTCATTATCGCTAACAGGAAACCTGTATCTGATTACCTGACCCCCGTGAAGCAGTCTGACAGACTCATTTAGCCAAGGCAGGAGCAGACCACACAGTGGAGGTTAATGACTTTCCTTCATGCTTCCAGACGGTTCGTACATACCAGTAAACCACCAGTTTCACCGACAGGAATGCTGACGGTTATATCCCCTGACAGCTGCTTGGTATCTGAAGCAGGGAGTAACTTCTCTGCTTTGTGTTGCCTAAACTTAACAAAAGCATTTGATGAAAGTGTGAACTAGCATTCCTGACAAAGATTGACATGTGCATTTTAAATTTAATGTATTTAAATGTGCAATGTTGCAGTGGCAGAGGACTCCAGGCAAATCTGAATGTATTTGTGATTTGATGCTGTGTGCACCTGCAAAATGTTGTGCCTCTAAGAAAGTTGAATGTTAAGTAAGAGCCATGTTAATTACTCTGTTGTTTTCAGTGTGTTTGGATGACACTTTTGGCAGTGACTGCAGCCTCACATGTGACGACTGTTCCAGTGGGGGAAAATGTAATATCTGGAAAAGTGGCTGCGATTGTCCTGATGGATGGACAGGCATCATCTGCAACCAGAGTGAGGATACGCTGAACACACACTCGCTGCTCCACACACACACAAAAAAAACACCTACATGTCACCAACATTTCAGATTTTCATCAGAGTTAATTGTGTTAGCTGTGATTTCGTTTTCAATCTCTTCATCAGCTTGCCCTGAAGGGTATTTTGGTAAAAACTGCTCATTCAACTGCAAGTGTAAAAATGGTGCCACCTGTGATCCCGTCAGTGGAAGCTGCCGCTGCCCTCCTGGTGTGAGTGGAGACTTGTGCCAAGATGGTGAGATGCCTCCCTCTTCCAGACGTACTTTGCTTTGGCCTGTAGTCTCCATTGATAACAGCTAAGGTACAGTTCTTTTTATTTATTTATTTTATTGTGAACAGGCTGTCCAAAAGGCTTCTATGGAAAGCAGTGCAACAAAAAGTGCAACTGCGCCAATAACGGCCGGTGCCACCGGACCTATGGAGCTTGTCTGTGTGACCCTGGGCTCTACGGTCGCTTCTGTCACCTCCGTGAGTCACAGCGGCAAAAATTATACCCACTGTTTTGCATGAATACAAGTAGCAATGTGCAGTAAAAACCTACTTGTGAATACAAACTCTTGATATTATATCACATGTGAAGTTTTCAACTGTCATCTTCAGCGTGTCCGAGGTGGACCTTTGGAGCTGGCTGCTCTGAGGAGTGTCAGTGTGACCAGGAAAACTCTCGGGAATGTAACCGGCGCCATGGCACCTGTATCTGTAAGCCTGGTTACCAGGGCAGTGCCTGCAAGGAAGGTGAGATTACAGTCAAAATGTACAGATTGTATTCTGCTATGAGATACTTTCCACAACTTGGAAACAAGTAAAGCTTGTGTGAACTGGTGAACTGTGAACTGAGGGTCTGCAGACGTGGACAGTTGTAGTCACAGTACCTTCCTCAAAGTTTCTCCTTAAACAAGCATCCCTGCTGTTCTTTTCCAGCTGCTCTTCTTTGTCTTTCTTTTTCTTTTTCTGAGGAGGAGTACTGATGCATAGTCATGTATGCACAGTAACAAACGTTTGGCCTTCACATGGTTGGTTTTCACATATACAGCACACAGACCCAGAAACCCTGAAATGCCTTTAACACACGACCTTTTCATGCTCCTACCCACAGATTGACCAAGCAAAGAGAAGACTTTCAATTTTCTTTAATTTGAACACCCACGGTCAGTGTAGAGCAGATGACCACACTGTCTGGAAATATCCATTCAGTATTCTTAAAGAAAATGTAATTAAACAGTTCTCATAACTGCCTTTCAGCTGCAAGAAGCAACACACAGGACAGTAGAAATGTTTGGATTATGTGTGATAATAACTACTCTGCACAGCTTTACTGAGCACACTGGAATGTTAAAATCATAGTTAATTAATTAATAGCCTTAAAAACCACAGAAACTTCCTGTGATAGCAGAATACAGTTTTTGTGAGAGATGACAGCCCGTGAAGTTGCAGCCGAGTTCACATATTTACAGAATGAATGTGACGAACATTTCTGTTCATTCAAAAAAAAATCAAATAATGCTATTGAGCCACGTTTTAAGAGGATGAGAGGAGGGTAGTTTTTGTGCGTACGTGATATGGAGTCCTCTGTTTTGTTTTTAGAATGTAAACCGGGTACTTATGGAGCTGGCTGTGAGAAAAAGTGTGCCTGTCAGCCAGGAGTGTCCTGTGATCATGTGACAGGACATTGTCAACAAAAATGTCCACCCGGCCGTCATGGCGAGGACTGTGATCAAGGTAAATGTTTGTGTAGTTGTTTGCTTGTTTGTTTGTTTTTCTGGCATTAAGTGCTGGCGTAAATCTGTCTCGTGTCCTGTGTCAGAGTGTCCAGATGGAAGGTTTGGGTCAGGCTGCAACCAGCCGTGTAACTGCACCTGATGCCCCATGTGACAAAGTCTCTGGACAGTGTCGCTGTCCAGCAGGCACATTCGGACAACGCTGTGAGAAATGTGAGTGCAGACAGATTTATTTAAGTAGTCAAGCTAAGCACACAGTTAAACATGATTAAACTGATCGGATCAATCTTTCACAGTGTGTCCAGAGGGTTTCTGGGGTCCCGGTTGCTCAGGAAGCTGCCCACCTTGTGAGAATGGCGGCGTGTGCGATAAACACAATGGGTCATGTAGCTGCCCTCCAGGATTCATGGGAAGACTCTGTCAAAACTGTGAGTAAAAGCAGATGGCATTTTCTGGAAAATCTCCATAGCAACAAACAGTGCCTCAAACAGTCCACCAGGCCAGGAGGATGGACTGTGGATGCAGTTTGGAGGTAAAACGAAGTGGCATGCTGGAATAAAGTGGGATAGTTTATGTCCTAAGGTTATTATCTAAAATGTCCCCTCAGATGTATTTTCACTGGTAGAGAGCCTTATGAATCTATTTCAACCAGTCGATGGCTGTCTAAGCTTTGGTTGATGGCACTGCAGAAACTGCCATTGGGAACTTCATGTGCTTCAAATGCAATCCAGTGAAGCTGGCTAGATTAATTTTGATGTTTGGATTTATTTATTTTTTGATTTTTTTACCCTGTTCAGCGTGCCCAAATGGACGTTTCGGTCTAAGGTGCCACATGAAATGCGTTTGTGAGAACAATGCTCGCTGTGACCCAGTGAGCGGGCAGTGTAGCTGTGCTCCTGGCTGGACTGGACACAGCTGCAGGAAAGGTAAAAAAAAAAAAAAAAAAGTGCTTATGAGCAGATGTGACCATGTGCTGTTAGAGCTGATCTGTCAAGAAACCTGGGCATTCACAGACTCCTGCCTCAACCTCGCTGACTCACACTTTGTGTTGCAGCATGTGATGCGGGACACTGGGGAGCTGACTGTGCACAATCCTGCGACTGCAGAAACGGAGATGGCAGCTGTGATGCTGTGACGGGCCAGTGCAACTGTGAAGCCGGTTTCAGTGGAACTCACTGCCATCAAAGTATGTTGTTCTGTGTTGACTGATACAGCATTGAGTGTTGGAGTGATGGTGTTATCAGTTTTGGAAGATTCAAGCTTCCTTCATGACAGTAAAAACTGTTGCTGGAGAAGGACACAAAAAAAAAAAACAACTGAAAAAACTGAATCTATTTTCTGGTGGCTTACAGAGCATTTACAGCATATTTGTTCACAGTCCAGATACAGAAGTCTTGGATGGGACTGTATCATCACAGAGTTTCATTACAAGACAAATGAGCACAATTTGTAAACGTATTTGATCACAGCAGCTATGACACCGGTGAACTAAGAGTGTTGCCAATAAATGAAACAGGCAGTGTAGAACAGACAAAAGCTGGCGACTCCTTTGTACCACTGCTCTGTGGTTGTCTGTTAACTTTTATGACTGCATCTCACACAGTTGTGATGCCATGCATTGTGACCACACACATGCACACAGACAACAGTGAATCAAAAGATCCAGATTTTGCTAAAATGAAAAAGACAGACCCAGCTGCTGGAAATAAAATACTAATGCTGTCTTCTGTGGTAATAATAAAACTTTCCAAGTTTAAGTTGGAAATGAAACCTGAAGCTCACATTTCTTTCAGTTCCCTCATCAAGTTTGTGTAGATGTTATTCTTAAAGCTACCACCAGAGCACGACAAAAGCTAAGCTTTCAAACATGTTTTTTTAATCTTCTACTCAATGTTTTAGTTGCAAAATGTTTCATTTTATAATTTACTTTGATGGCATAGTACATTTGTATGATTTTATATCTGTGCTCTCTTCCCTCAGAGTGCCCAGCAGGTACGTTTGGTCTCGGCTGTCGCCATCACTGTCAGTGTGAAAATGGAGCACTGTGTGACCACGTGAGTGGAGCTTGTACCTGCCAGGTGGGATGGACAGGCACTTTCTGTGAAAAGCGTAAGAGATGCTTTCTGATCCTGACGTAAAACTCACCTGCTAAACACGCAGAAAAAGTTGGTGTTTACACATGTGTGTGTTTCAGCGTGTCCTCAGGGCTTCTATGGTCTGGACTGCCAGGAGAAATGTTTGTGTCTGAATGGCGGGAGCTGTGACCACATCAGCGGAGTCTGTTCCTGTCCAGCCGGCTGGATTGGCCCTTTCTGCAACCTGAGTGAGTGAAAGCTGCCGGTGGTGTTAAAGTAGGAGCAGCTCAGATTTTTCATTAGAAGATTTTTGCAGCGGCTTCACAACTTTTTACTCACAGTAAAACAAAAAAGGATTTTTGTCTCAGGGACATTTGAAAAAAAAAAGGTACCCAGGTCACACACGGGAAAGCACCATCTTTATGTTCTCCATGCTGAAGCACGTATTACTTTCCAGACATTGGAATTTCCACTTTTGATCAGCAGAGTTCACCAAGAGGTAACAATATTGTTTTTCTATCTCCTGGCAGCATGCCCAACTGGTTTCTATGGAGAAGAATGTAATCAAACCTGCAGCTGCCATAATGGTGGCATCTGCCACTCGGCCAGTGGGCAGTGTGAGTGCATGCCAGGCTGGACGGGTCCCAGCTGCACAACGGGTGAGTTCACCCAATCCAGACAAGTGATGCTCTGTGCTACAGGTAGAGAACAGGTTACAAGCTGGTTTTGTCTGCGTTTTTCTCCCAGAATGCCCCGCTGGGTTTTATGGATCAGACTGTCGACAGAGCTGCTTGTGCCAGAATGGAGCCACATGTGACAAGACTTGATGGAAAATGCGCCTGTGCCAGTGGATGGACGGGCACAGCCTGCGAACTGGGTAGGACTCAGAGTCTCCGTACGTTACCACTTCACAGCATTAAAATGGGCTCAGAAAAATAAGAAGGATTTATTATAAATAAGGTTCTATTTTTGTTCTTGGTTCGTCATTTATAATAACATTCTACTCAGGCAATTAATGGCTGAAATCTGGAAAATGTTGACATTACAAGTCCAGTGAGGTCTAACCAGTTCATGTAAATCGTTTTATTTGAAGGTAAAATTTAAAAAAAATGAATGGAATAAAATTTTTGTAGAAAATCTTTCATTGCTCAGGAAAACTATGTCCAACTACAACAAGCATCAATAAATCCATCCTTAAGGTGCGGTGAATGCTGCACTGGTTTTACTGTCCTCCTTTGTTTTCCTTTGATACAGTTAACTGAACTGAGACTTTAAAAACTCAGTAACTGTATTACTACTTGTGCTTTGTCTTTGAGGAGTATTGATTAGAGTATTTCCAGACAGGAGTTGTCTCCTCCGTGGGTGGAGTTATAAGTTCCAGAAACCAAAACTGCAAAATAGGTTCAGTGAATGATCAGCTTTGGGATTCTCTTTGCTTATTTATATGTTAATCTTTTAGTAAATGCTTATAAACTGACCTGAGCTACAAGCAGAAACACCCAAAGACAAACCAACCAACCAGTCAGAAGATAAAACTGAATTCTCTTTAGTCTAAAACCATCCTTTTAAACGCATGGAGACCTCTGATTTAGTGAAGCTGCAATGATAGTTGTTATCCTGGAGAGACCAGCAGAAAAATAACATCACCTGAACCCTGAAATAAACATTTACTGCAGGGCTCTGTGGTTTCCTTTTACTGCGCTCAGGAAATACATCAGTCTGAGTTTAATTTGCTGCCTGAGCTCATTTACTTTTCCTCAAGTCTGATTATTTGCTGGCACCGAGTTGGTGTCTGCTCTGAAAAAGTCAACCTGATGATGACATTCCTGCTCCTTCTCCTTCTGAGCTCCCCATCAAACAGTATCCTGCCTCTGAGCCTGTTATAACTTTTCCCCCATAAAGCTGCACCAGACACTGCCCCCTCAAACCTCTAATCTTAAATGTGTTTCCCCTCCAAGCTCCCTGATTCCCAACCTGTTTCTTGATTAAAGTATAAAGTTTTGGTAAAAATAAACATTGCATTTCTCAGCATTAAAGTGACAGAGGAGGTTTTTTTTGTCATATGCGGTTCACATTGTGACACTTTTATGCCTGGTGCGTGCTTGCGTATGCGGCTGCATGTCGACACAGAGTGCGTACTGGGACGATTCGGGGCGGACTGCCAGCAGCTGTGTGAATGTGAGAACAGTGGCCAGTGTGACAGACAGACGGGACGTTGCAGCTGCAGTGCCGGCTGGATCGGAGAGCGCTGTGAGAAAGGTGAGCCTGTTGAATCTGAACGAACGCCGCCACTGAAATGCTGACCTCATGTGAACCGCTGCTCTGTGGGAACTGAGCTGCCGTGCTGCCGATCCTGCGTGTTTTTGTTAATCATAACCATGAATCTGCGTCTTCCTGTGAGCAGCGTGTGAGGCAGGCCTGTTTGGTGTCGGCTGCATGGAGCGATGCCAGTGTTTGCATGGGGCTTCGTGCCATCATGTGACAGGAGAGTGCCAGTGCCTGCCAGGGTGGAGGGGGAAGCTCTGTGACAAAGGTACAAATCTGTTGTTGCACGTATGTTTTATGCTCTACAGCAGGGGTGTCAGACCCATTTTCACTGAGGGCCACATCAGCATCATGGTTGCCCTCGAAGGGCCAGATTGACAGCATGAGTGTAACAAAATGCAATATAAATCAAAATATATGAAACTACACCTTATTATATTGTTAAATAACAGATTCTGTATTTATTTCCATATTTTCTGTCAAAATGCCAACGTAGATTATACTCTTTCACGACTGACACCGCCCCATAACACAAAAGACATACTGTTTTTTCACCTTGAGATACAAACTTGTATTTGCTTTCTCCTTGTTGATGAAACTGCCTTCCTTGTGCATCAATTTTTCTTTTCTTTGACATGTTGGGATTAGTTTGTAGAGGTTTTTCTCAAATCCATGAGTTCTGAAAATCGTCTTGAGTTCTTGCTCATGGTGATATACTGTTTATTGTTGTGGGTAACGACGAAATGCATCATGGGAGATGTAGTTTATTGTCAATATTATTTTAAGTCTTAAAATATCAGTTTAAAATTTAAGCCAATAGTGCACAAGTGCTTGAGGGCCACATAAAATGACGTGGCGGGCCACATTTGGCCCACGGGCCTTGTGTTTGACACATGTGCTCTACAGCAAAAGGAGACGCTGATATTAAACTGCATGAAGCCAAGCTGCTGTTACTATTGTATTTACAGTTACTGTTGCGTCTACATTTCCATCTTAGAAGAGTTATCCCTCCTTTTTTCTCTTCATTATGTTTCTCTCTCTCTCTCTCTCTCTTTTTTTTTGTCTGTCCTGTAAATATGCTAAAACTGCAGACTTTATGTGTTTGTTGGGCTGCTCATACATCGATGCAAAAGGAAACGTCATAACAGCTGTGAAACAAAAAAACAACCAGAAGTATCAGGGGAAATGTTTGACATCTGCAGTTACTATCAGATTAAGGCTAGAAATAATTTTAGATTTATGGACCTGTGTGGCTGGAGGGAGGATCTGCAGAAGTAAATATTGTTCTGCCTCTGTGTCTTTGAAGCATGTTTGCCGGGTTCATATGGGGAGAGATGCATGCAGCGCTGCAGCTGTGCAAAAGGAACATCCTGCCACCACGTCTCTGGAGAGTGCGGCTGTCCTGCTGGATTTACTGGCAACGGCTGTGAACAGAGTGAGTCCTGCAGCACTCACTCATTTCAGTCTTCTAAACCCATTCTGCATAAGAAAAGGCTCAGCCAAGCATGGATGAAGGAAAAGTCTTGGTGTACCAGGAAGTAAGTCTACAAGTGGGCCTCTCTGTCAGTTTGTCTCCCAGGAACATTTGGGGAAAACTGTAACCAGGTCTGCCAGTGTTCAGAGATGAATCAGCTCTGCCACCCGGTGTCTGGATCATGTTACTGCGCTCCAGGTTTCCACGGCCCCAAGTGTGACCAAAGTATGCCTACGCACCCAGCTCACACATAGACGCGACACCAAGAAAGTAATCCTGAGCAGCTGATATTGCGTGGTTCTCCTTTTCAGTCTGTGGAGGCGGTCGTTATGGCTCCAGCTGTGGACTAGAGTGTCAGTGTGAAAACGGAGGAGAGTGCGACCCGTTCACCGGAGCTTGCGAGTGTCCCGCTGGATTTATAGGACCCCGCTGCAACATCTGTGAGTCCGTCTTGACCTCTGACGAAGACACAAAATGAAACGGCGAGTGTTAAAGCGTGAGGTGAATGTGCTCTGTGTCTCCATGGTGACAGCGTGTCCAGCTGGGCGTTATGGCATCGACTGCGCCCAGGTAGCGCTGTGCAGGGACGGAGCCATGAATGACCCAGTCACCGGTCAATGTGTTTGCATCCCAGGAAGCAGAGGAGAGGACTGTGGACAAGGTGAACCTTCATCACCAGTGAGATGTTTCTGTGGCGTCTGGGAGCCACGTCAGTTTTTAGCTGTGACCCGTTACCTTGGTTCCAAACAAGGCCCTTCACACTTAAATGATACTGCTGCTTTTGCAAGTCAACTGTGATATATGAAATAAAATCTTCTGCCTTATTTTTTGTCTCTATCACATCATGAATCTTCACATTCACCTCTGCGGATGTTCTGTTTTAATTGGACCGTGTGTTTTTGGCCCCAGGCTGTCCTTCAGGCCGGTTTGGGGCAGGTTGCGCTCTACGCTGCAACTGCAGTAACGGAGGAGTGTGCGACTCTGAAACCGGCAACTGCACCTGTGGTCTGGGGTGGACTGGTGCACACTGCAACACAGGTGACCACTTTTCATCATTGCATCTGCTCAGCAAGTAACTTTGAGTTGTTTTGTAGTTTTGATTCAGTGTACCATGCAAAGTCGCGAAGCTGATCTTTGTCTGTCATGCTTGTCTCGTTCCAGCGTGTCCTCCGGGTCGATTCGGTGCCAACTGTCAGCTGAAGTGTAACTGTCAAAATAATGGCACTTGTGACAGAGTGATGGGCACATGTCAGTGTGGTCCAGGCTACTACGGACATCTGTGTGAACACGGTAGGAAGTGAACAGACAGCTGCACAAAAAAAGAAGATGGTGTCTATGAAGAATTTTTTTAATTTTTTATTTAATGTCATCTACAAATTCCAGTCAGGATAAAAAGAAAACTGATTTGGTCTCACTTTTTTTTTTTTGTGTACGCAAACAAAGCTTACTGCCATACATTCCTCTCTGCAACAGTCCTCCACTGTTGTACACAAACTCATGAGTCACGCAGTTACACTGGCTGACGTGTTTTCTTTGATTCTGATGAACAAGGACACCACAGAAACATCCTGCAGCTGTAAATACTTTCCTTGTGCTGTGTATTCTATTCAGACAGGGCTATATTTTGTTCAGTTGCTAAAGCTGCATGCCTCAGTTTTGCATAATTCCTGTGCAGGAAGAGCGGAGAACACAGAGTTTAAAACACACCAAAAACAAAAACCACCAGACACACCTGTAGATTAATCCTTTAATGAAGAAAGGCATTGAAAGGTTTACATGTTATTGTGACAGTCATAAAGGCAAAAGGGGGTATTGCTGGAACAATTTGATTTTCAAAGCCATCAGCAGGAATGAGTTGTCAATACAAATCAATGCTTACAACTGTAAACTCAGAAATATGAGCATTGATGCTTCGTGAAACTAATATTTCATTTAGCTAAAGTTTAAACACAGACAACTACACAAGACAAAGTAAAATTATACAAATGAAAACTTGTTTATGGTTCTTTTAGATAAGTCAGTTGTTAATGTGTGGTGAAATACAAGCATTTTGGTCCGACGGATTTGTGTTTAAAGTGCAATCTGAATTTTTAGTGAGTGCCAGATTTTCTTGTCATGGAAAGGAGGGATGTAAGTAGTCATTTGACTTGAACTTTGATTTCATTTTGACCCACTATGTAAAAGCACAATGATCTGTATTAAACGGACTTTCCAGTTTCACTGGTTTAGCCTTCAGTGACCTGATTCTCCTTTTTGAAACTGAAGATTGAGGAGTTTTTTCTTTTCATCATGATCCCAGGTTCCGGTATTAGCTGCAGAGCTGGTCATTAGTGTGATGAGACATCCAATGCCACTTTTCAATCTGCATTTCTTTTTTCAAGATACAGTTTCCTGCAATATGTGGAATTGAAAGGTTTTTAGAAAGCTTTTGTTGTCAGGCTCTACACCAGGAGCTTCCACTGAGTGTCAGAGTTAAATTCTGGGATTTATAATTGTTTCATTAACTTTTGGAAGCTTAAAGGTTGACTTTTAATCTTCTCCCCACCAGCCTGCCCCCCTGGTCTCCACGGCCCGCTGTGTCAGCTGCAGTGTGACTGTATGAACGGTGCGTCCTGTCACCCCGTGTCAGGCGTCTGCAGCTGTACTCCAGGATATCATGGCGCCCGCTGTCACAGAGGTCAGTCAAGTCTGGTTACCCACATAATGTAATGATGATATAATGGGATTAGAGGCCTTTTTTTGGGGGGGGGGTTGGGGTCGGGGGTTTCCTATTTAACTCTTTCATGTTCCTGACCTTCCTTTCAGAGTGTGAACAGGGGAGATACGGTCAAGGCTGCTCCAAAGTGTGTGACTGCGAAGACCAGGTTCCCTGTGATCCTGTGACGGGACGATGCCTCTGCCCGTCTGGGAAGACTGGACCCAGATGTGACATCGGTAATCTTCAATCCTTCTTCTGATTTAAGAGTACACACACCTTTAATTATAAATGTATGATTAATGACTAAACTATTTAGAATTTCACTGAACCATGCTTAAAACTATTCTACTGTTATGTAATAGCTTTATAACTTTGCACTACAACATTTAGCTTTTATTGCCATCAGACAGGAGTAGTCACATGTCAGGTTGCGTAGATGGTATTCTAACAACTGACTGAAGCTGAAAATGTCAGACGGCAAACAAGGAAGCCTGATGTCTTCAGAAGTTTTTTTTTTTTGTTTTTTTTTCTGTGCAGCCTTTCATCTCTGATAAGAAGATATTGTGTGTTTTAATAACGTAACGGCAGCAAACAAGGTCCTCCCCAGCAGTCATGACAGCTGAAATCAGATGCTGTGGTGACTGAATTTAATCTTGTGACAAGGAAGCAGCTTTGAAGTGAATAATCATAAATCCCAATTGTCTCAGCTTTTGTATGTTAATATTTTTCACTTTGAGTCACATGGGTAACAAGTAGAGTGTGTAATGGAGCTGGACTCAGATAAGGGCCAGAAAACCTTTGGAAAAAAAAAAGCAGGTTGAATCCTGAATCCTCAACATGAAGTTAGTGAACAGCCTCTTGTTTTTGTGGCACCACTGCGTGTTGAATCGTGCTTTTGCATGTTTTTGTGCCAGACTGTGGAGGTGGACCATTATGGGCCCGACTGCACGGAGACCTGCGAGTGTGAGAACGGGGCGCAGTGTGACCGCCGCAGCGGCCGATGTCGCTGCCTGCACAGCTGGATCGGACTGTCCTGTCAGGAAGGTAGAGTGCCGTCTAACAAGCTCACCACACGACTACATCCATGAGGGCAGCAGGGGACATCGGCTCCTCCCTCGAGTCCGAACAGAGGTGGCATTCTTGCTGACGTGGTGAAATGAGAGTAAATAACCAGCACAAGTGCTGACGGTGTTCACTTCCCATCTGCGTGGGGCAGAACTGCAGATGCTGCAGATCATGTTGCTGCGGTTTTTCTTCTGATCAAATGTGAATGTGTTTTCTGAGTTGGACTCGGGGCTGTTTGTGTGCATTTCCTCAGGTGGACCTCCACGCTACACTTACGGGAGCAGCAGAGGGGACTCTCAACCCGACAACTCCTTATAGCAGCCCCGTTCCGCTGGAAAACAAAAACTGCAACGAAGGAGCAAGTTTTGACTGAAGTGACTTACATAAAGCGAAAGCTTCCGACAGGAAGCCGCAGCAGCCAGGAGATTCACGGAAACAGACTCCGTCACAAGAACTGCAGTTCCAAATAAGTGTCCGAGCTGGATTATGTGCCAAAGTGTCGTTTGAACATCGATTTGGTGCCGTCGGCCTCATAGCAACCTGCGGAATTGGATTCAGGATAACAACGAGAAGATTACCTCATCCAGAGTGCAGCTTTATTTTGAGCGCTTTTACTGCACTTTTCAGTAGTTGTTTAATGTTTTGTCCTCAACATACCTTTGCAGGTACTCTGTATGAAATAAGCTCTATTTAAAGCAGCTGGCTTCAGTGAATCCGACTCAACATCTGACACTGAGGACGTTTTGGAAGCTAAACTTCTCCACTCTTAAGTTGTTTCAGGTCTGTAGTATGAAGTAAAACCCAGTCTAGTGTACAGATTATGATCCTCAGATATTTTATGCTCAATCACACTGAAGCGCATTCTTCTTGACTAAATCATTAAAAGCTGGAATTTTATCTTTCAATAGACACCACCAAAAATGCATTATCTGCGAAGGCCAGGCACCTAAATGTGTTCGTTTGAATAGATTTTGTGTATAAATTGCTTCGTATTTACATTTCACACGATTGTTTACGGTCTGAAGCTCGGTATTCACAGACAAGCCCACTAAACATTGCAAATAAAGAGACATATCCAGGTTTGGTTTACCATTCTTATCTTTATCATTATTTCATTTTCACTGAAGATGGAATCTGTACATCTTGTCTAAATTTCAGATTCAAGCACAGTGCAGATAGCAACGCCTGCAGAAGAAAATTCAAATGAAAGAGAAAAGGCAGAGGTGATCACAACCAGAAATATGTACAAAGGTCAGAGTATGTACAGGCTCTCACTATGTCGTCTTCAGTAGATTCAGTACACCGCTGCCCTCGAGCACTCCTCATGATGCATACACAAACCAAAAAGAAGTCTCTTTTTGTCAGCCTTAAATGGATACAATATAGACAGAAAAATGCAGCATAATGGAAAAAAAAACAGTTATTTTAACTCTCTACAGCATTGAAGGCTAAAAAATAAAAAATATATTCTGTATATCACCTTAGCTCCATCGATATGTGGGTCTGTTTCATGTTGTCAAAATGTGAGAACAGCAAACATGATGAAGCTAGGACCTCTTAAAGCATTAAACTCTCCTGCACACAGACACGCAGGCCTCGAACATGGAGTTATTCCTAAAATGTGCGGCAACCTTTTCACACCAAAAGATCTTTGTTGAACAGGTCGGCATGCTAACAAATAACACTGTTGGCCTCACTAAATGCACAGCGTTGCATTTCAAAGGAAAGATGGACATCTTAGGAAACCTGTTTATCAAATTTCTTTCCCGATGAAAAGACGGATGCCGCCAAACATGCACACGAGTCTGCTGGATGAGCTCAGCCCGTAGACTGGAAACAGACGGCCAAAACACACAGTTTGTTTAAGAACATGTCAAAAGCTCACTAATAAATATGTCTTATACCCATTAGTTACATTTTACAATTTTATGGGAGTTATGAAGAGTGAGTCCCTAAATAACTGGAGGCAGAAAAATGAAAAGGAAATGATTTTTTACTGGCATCATATGCAAACATCAACTGTTGTGAGCTTTAATGGATCCGTTATCTGCAGAGAGCCAGAAGTGGTGAAGTTGTGCGGTCTGTTTGCTGCCGTTTGCTGAACTGCTGCAGGTGAGGTTATGGTTTGATGTGGCAGAGATTAAAATGTGGAGTCAAGGGCAGGCGAACGTTCTGTGTTGTGTTTTACAACCACATCTTTGTCAAAATGATCAGCATGTAGGTTTCAACTCTGAGGCTGTCGTTTCAGTTATGCAGAGGACTGCTCACTGAAAGAAGCTGGCCTAAGGTGAGTGCAAATCAGATTTTGTTGCACAACCTGTGCCTGAATAAACAAATATGAACAACTTCTGTGTGGATGAATCAAATCTTCATGTGATCATTAAGGAGCTGGTGCATTTTGTTAGTGCAGGACAGATTCAGACCAGCTGTTTCTGACAGTTTCCAGTCTGTGTGCTGAGCTACGCTGGTGGTCATCTTTAGCAGACAAACATGATGGAGGCATCAGTCTCTTACATTTTCAGCAGGAAAGAAAAGAAGCACTTTTTACAAAATGTCACGTTTTCCTTTTAAGTCTCAGACTATTCCTCCGCTCCCTGCAGATGAAAATACCAGACACAAGAACTCCACTGACAAATTAACTAAATGTTCCTCGCTCATAATTTTTTTTCTTTTTTCTCGTCTTTTGAGAAAACAGTGTCAGCTTGTGCCATTTACTCAGACATACAAGACACGACTGATTAAACTTCAACAGGGATCAACTAATACAACGGGCTGAAGGGTGGGATCAGTTTAGTTGTCCCCATCTCCTTAATAACAAAAAACACACTCACTTACACACACAAGATCAACAGCAACAGGATCTTAAACGACTTTGCTGCTATTTTAAATAACCTACGAGTAGTATGGAAGCAGACTGTAAACCTCATTAATCCCACACACAAATGCTCACTTTGATTTACCCTTCCACTTCAGCTGAGAAGCTCCCACATCTTGTTTTCACTAATACGACCATTTTTTTTCCCTTTATCTGCACTTTTTTTCTGCTAAGAATCAACAGTTTATCAGCTGTTAGTAAAGATGTATTATGTACACGGGTTAGTAAGCTGAGAAGCATCACCTTACTTGTCCCTTAGGTACTGTAGGCTGGGTGAAGAAGGTCCATGCTGAGACGATGGATCGCATGCTATCCACTTGTGCTTTAATCACAGTAAGAGAGCATCCAAAGGACAAAGACTGATACAGGGTGGCGTCATAATCTCTGCAATTATACTAACGCGTCAGGTTTTCTGCTGCCTAACACAAACCTTACCGTTCCTAAAGCACTTAGCTGTACTATGCATTCTGTATATGAAGGAGATATTTGTAAATTGGTATAACAGTTTGGTCAGGTAAAGATATATATGGAGTAAAGTCCATACCATAAATAGATAACAAGCTGGACAGCACATGCTTCAAGATGATTTCTATAATCTTGCAGAAACAGAGTGAGAGTGGAGTGTGTTGGCTAAAAGAGATGAGATAGAAGAGGAAGATCTTTGGCTCAAGCCACACTAAAAAGTCACTGGTCCTCCCCAGTGTCCACACATGAGAGACTGAAAGACAACTAAATACAAGCTCCTGACCACCAAAAGACACCTGAAACCACCTGCTGCGTTCCCTGAGCTGCTGAACTGCTCGTCTACACCAAATCCCGAAGCACAGTTTGATGCAACTGTAAATAAGGCAAAATTCTTGAACAAAACTTGATCAAGGAGAGGTTTCCGTGAGATGTGATCACTCCCTGTGCAGCCGAACCTCAGCCCGAAGAGCCGAGGGCGGCGGTCGGGAAACACAGTGGAAGCAGGGCCCGACGGCTGCAGCTCCTGCTGTTAGGGATGAATTAACAGCTCATCTCTTCAGTGGCAGACGAGCTGCCCAGGCACCAGCTCAAGCTCCTCAGCTCCATCACAGCAGATGATCTACCCGTCAGGACGGAGACGTTTCTCCAGCAGACAGCAGTCGTTTTTGTTGAGCTCTCGACTTCAGCGCCGTGCTCGGGCAGCGGGAGAGTCGGAGCATTAGGCTGGACAAACGCACTGCCAGTGAAGACACAGAGGGAGGACGAAGGGGGGGGGAATTTTAAAGAGGCGATGTGATACTATAGTGCAATGATTGTGAGACAGGACTGTGTTAATACCCATCCTCTCCCTTCCATAAAACTGCCCTCCAACCCCTTTACTGACAGTACTAAAGTGCTGATTATCGGGGCCCACGACGGGTCCCCGTAATATCGACAACACAAACTTTCTTTCAGAGGAACCTTGACGGACTTTTACAGTACACAAGTGTTTGTAAACAGAGCGTCTCTGGAACAAATGCATGGCTATGGTACATGTGCAACAATAGCTTTCATTTATTCATACACGATGAACTTCATCTTCTTTTTAGTTGCATTCCATTTTAGAAAAAGAGCAAAAGAAAAAAAAGAAAATAGAAATCTGGCTGCTAAGCAAGCGTGTGCTTTTTTTTTTTTTTTTTCAAAAAAGATACTTTTCTAATTTTTCTCTATGATTTTAAAATACTTTCAGCTGGATTGAATGTATAACTGATTAACGTATGAGCGCATAACCCTAACTTCTTTTCCACTTCTGTCTCTCTTTGTTAATCCCGTGCTGTCCTGTGGGAAGTGACTGTATTTTTTTTTCCTCCCTATTCTTATCTTATCCCTGTAAGTCTAAATGAGGTGCCCTGCGTGGCCTTGGTGTGGCCAGACTCATGCGCCAGGGTCTCACTCAGTAAAAGCTCAAGCAAACAGAGGATCAGGCAAAGGTGTGGGGCACTGCGGCTGCAGGCCGGTGCAGCCCTGCGGCGCGTTAGGAGCGGTAGTCCTTTTTACTATACGGCTTGTTCCCCAAGATGCTGTCCACCTCGTGTGTGATGGACGACGACAACTTTGGAAGAACCTGTGGACACACAAGATGAATCCATTGCTTACATTTACGGTCACTGTCAGGGTTTCAGTTACTGCTATAAGAGTCCATTTTGATAAAACATGATGAAAAAAAAAAAATTCTGAAATTGTAATTTCAGAAATCGGCCTGTGGATGGTGCTGAAGGGTGAGTGTTCGGTCTCCACTGTTTAGTTGCTACTGATGCAGCAAACAAAAATCTAAAAAATAAAAAAAAGTAAGAACTTCTTTGAACTGACCTACATTTTGTTTCTATCTTTTAGGTGGTTTTAATATTGAGGTTTCGCATTTGTCTTTAAAAGTGGCTAAAGGTACATTATATTGTATAAATAACCAAGTTTGAGCAGTAGTTCCTTATACTCCACTGCAGGTTCAACTGTTACAGTGAATAATGCTTTAAACAACAATGTACTGAAATTATTTCACTTTAAAGTACTTTACAGGTAGCCTGATGGTGTTGTGTGTATATTTAAAATGTTTGATTAATTTGACTGCACTACATTCTTTTAAAGCTGATAAAGAAGAAATCAATTATATTTTTGACACTTTTAAATAGTTGAATCTATGACCATACATTGCAACTTTATGAACCATATGTTTTATGAATCAAAGGACGATTAGACCTTTTGGTTTTCCTGAGAGAAACTATCACATAAGGGAATGTGGTCTATTTCAGGGTGTGGGTAAGAAAAAGTCTTATCAAAGGAAAACTGCAGAGGCCCTTGGGAAATATGAGCGTAACATTTTGAAACCAAAATATCAGATGTACCGAGGCAAAGGAGAGTTGCGCGCGCATACACAGATGAAAGTCTGCACAAAGCATCAGAATGGAGGAGAGCAGGGCTGCTCTTTACTGTGGGCCACACATAATGTGAGGAGAGGGCGTAAACCTCCACCAGACTGAGAACCCCATTAAAGAGCACGTCTTATCAGCAGAGGAAGAAGTGGCCCTGAGCTCGTCTCCAATCCCTCAGGCAACTGATACTCCGCTGACCTTATTAACATGGTACAGTAAAGCAGCCAAGCGCGCCACAGAAAACTGCAGAGCTGCACTCAAGAGTGCAGGCTGCTGCTGCACACTGGAAGGCACCAACGCGAGCCTGATTAGACCGGCTCAGTCACATTTGCTCCACTGATGGGAAAGGAAAAAAAAAAAAAAACAGTCAGAATTAAAAGCACACTTATTCTGTGGCCTCACCTGAATCGCTCCTATGTTCTCCATCAGCTGGTCAGTGCTGGACGCCCCTAAAAGGACAGAGCTCACCCCCTCATTCCGTAGGCACCACGCTGCAGGAGACCAGTAGACAACAATGACACCTCCACCACAACTACACACACACTCACACACACACCACCAGCAACATCCAAGATTGGGAAACAAACATGCTGCACAACATGACACAATCCAATTTTTTTCCTTTTTACACGAGGAACAACAAACACTTCATGACTAAATCCTCCTTATAAAACACATCTGTAGATGAAATATGAGAGCGTTATAAGCTATGTTCAACAAACCCAGATAAATCTTAAGAATTAAATCATTTTAAATGCTCACTTTTACATATTATTTTGCGTTGAACAATTCAATATACAAGCTCGTTGTACGGAAAATCTTGGATCAACGTGAATCACCTTTTAATCTGTGTTGTTTTGTTTTGAAAAATCTGAGAGCATTGAAATCAAATCTCATACCTTAGCTCTGAGCATCCAGCAGGCAATTCTAATTCTGTAAACTCACTGCATGGACTTCTTTGGTTACAATTGTCATGTTGGGGTTGCTGTATCTCACCGTAACTGAGTAAATGTAACTATCAGAGGAAACACAATTTTAAAATAACACTGACAAACACTTGGTGTGGATCAGTCTTGATGTGCTCCTCATCAGATCACTGCCACCTGTTTGAAATAGAAGTAGTGAAGCCAGCAGCATGAAGCAAATGTTTAAGTGCATTTACCTCGCAACTAATTCTCAGAGTTATGTAAATGTGCTTTCAGGTCCCAGGTTTCAAGAAAGAAAACGGACCTTCGATTAGCTCTCGGAACAAATCAGCACACAAATAACTGATCCCTGCTTGGTATGCTGTTTTACTCATAAGCTGTACCATACAGTACAACTGAGAAAGATAAACATGTAAGTAGATTACAGCACAAGGAGAATCAAATGTTGCAGCAAAAATAGTGGGATTATGATTCAACACGAATCACCCACCAAAATGAGAATCCAGCCAAAAAGAGGCAACACTTGAAGGTTTTTCTTCTGGATTTGAAACACATCACTAAACCGCATCTATGAACTCAGCATCAGTGAACTCTGTTCTCTGGTCAATTTAGCATCCGCTCCAGCAACACCAGCCTCAGGCTCAACGCAGGACGGAGTCCGTCATAGTTCTTAGTCAATCCTTCAGAGCCACTCCGACGTAGAGGACTACACGATATGTATAAATCTTCTGTGCTGCCTTCCGGAGTGCTGGAAGGATTTATGGAAATTGGGAAAGTGGAAGCTGTCCGTTAATGAGCCGCGAAACCTAATCTATGACACCGCATGACTATGAGGATGAAAAATCTGCTGTGCTTTACTCTGATATCCGAGGCCGACCCCCAGATTTATCTGCTGCATCCCTCATGTCTCGGCACTATATAACAACCCTTGCAGGACTGCGCTTCTTTCAGGTTTTTAAACATTTTCTCTTTGCTGCCTGACAGTGAATCAATATGTCACCCGCTAGATTTATTTCTGGGATACTGACACTTGAAGCTTTTAAATCAACATAAACGCTGGGGAGAACCTCCAACCTGTGTACACAAACATGTACTCTAAGCATTCTTGCACTTCATGTGCCTATATTTACAGCATTGCTGTCATTATATTTTTATAAGAATGAGTCAAGTCCATACTAAAATAATTCTGCATATATATATGCTTCTTTTAATTTCTTAGATGCACTCCTGATTTTCATGTTTTTCACACTACAGCAGGTACAACACAGACACACACGTGACAGCCCAACAGTCAAACCAGACAGCTGCGAGAGCGCTACTGACCCCGGCCTGTCCGGGGCAGAGGGACGGACAGACAGACAGAAAGAGAGAGAGCGGCAGAGTGTATCTGCGTACCGATGGCGAGTTGGGGCAGCGTGCAGCCCAGCCGCTCCGCGATTGCCTGCAGCTCTTTCAACTTCGCCTGCTGACGCCGGCCCTCCTCGCTCAAGATCTTGTCCTTCAACCACTGGTAGCCCTGTTGAAAACACAGCACACCTGCTCAAAAACACAGCCCCGCTCACACCGCTGCACTGCAGCTCCTGTGTCAGCCAGGCCCGTTTTTAAACACGTGACTCTGTCTCCTGCTGTCAACGTCTCAGCTAGGGAAGAAAAGCTCAAGCTACACTTTTTGAAACACTGAATATTCAGATCATAATGTCAAAAAAAAAAAAAAAAATCTAAGTTATATTCATAGCGGAAACTGAATGTGCAGTAACAGAATATTACTGCACTGAAAGCATATCGTATCTGTTTGTACCCAGCTGAGATTTAAAAAAAAAAAAAAAAAAAGCAAAGTCTCAAGGATGTTATTAGCAACAGATTAGGATCAGTGTGAATATTCAGTCGGTTAAAGAGCCAAAACCACAAACATCCACAGGCAACACTGAGCCAAACAGGAAGCAGGTACTGCACAACACCAACACAAGGAGCTAGGAGGATAAACCAGTGGAGGTCTAACCGGCGCGCACTGACACGATCCACAGAAACACAACATGCCACTTCACCACGTGAACACAAACGGCAAGAGGTCAGGTGTGGGCTTGGAGGTCGAGTTATTCTGGACTAAACACTTCACTTTCTTTTTCAAAGTCTGGATGCTGAGTGCTGAAGCTGATTTCAACAACACAATATGACACATGACCAGATGACGTGTGATCTGGAGGTTTAAGTCCGGGCAGCTGCTTCCTCTATTTATTAAGTTTTGGTTAAAACGGGCTTTTGTTTCCTCACGCTGAGAGGAAAACAAGTCTCACATCGATGAGCTGCTTCAGTTTCAGTTAATGTTAGTATCCATCGTGTCAAATGACAACAATTTCCGTGTGCACACATGCTGTGCTGTTCCCGTTACGTGTGTTTGTGTTGCACCGTGTGTGCTCATGTGCGTGCACTAAAATGCATTAAGCCGACACCAGCTGACAAACGGCGTCGAACAGCGCTGCCGGTGAGGAGGTGCACAGTGCATGGCGTCAGCATGGCACTGACAACACACAAGCATAGAGTATGTGGTGCGCACAGAGAACCTGAAAGACACAAAGGCACAATGAAACACACAACCAGCAACCAGTGAGGGAAACACGCAACAGGGAAAGCGGCACAGATGATCGGAGTGGGATTAGGACGGGAAACGGTGAGCGGGGTTCGTCTACCTTCAAAGAGGCCCGAGAGTAGGGAGGCACCCTGCCGTCATATTTCCCTGAGATGATCCCGCAGGCCAGCGGAGACCACGTCATGGCTCCGACACCTGAGACGAGAACATGGTTGCAGTCATACTTACCACACACTCAGAGTTACAGTGTCTCGTTTTTTCATTGTCTTTTTTAATTAGTTCACTATAACTGGTGATGACTAGTCTTCATGTTACTGAGACTTAAGGCACGTGAACTTTGAATGGACGCTGATGCCGATCTGGCCACAATGTGTCGTTTTGTAGTTTTGGTTTATAAAATAAACTAAATAGTAAGATGCTGAACTGGAGGTTTGTGCCTTGCAATGAATCAAAAATGCGTCACTTTGAGTTAAGATTGTTGAGTTAAGAAGTTGTTTAAATTTGTGCAGGTGACTTGGGTAGGGGAGAGTTTGTCCATCGTTCAAAAGTTCTACCGTCTGCCCTCCATCTGTGTAAGTGATACTAAACCCTTTTATTCCTCCTGATGTGCTAATACATATGTGAGGAATAGATGTGTGCATGATAGAGAAAAAAAAACAATTGCTGCATGCATGGAAAAGAATGCACTGTGTAAATCAGTAACTCACTGAGTAGTATCACACGTGGACCATTTACCATTTAAAAAGATAGAAATTCTTCATCTGGAGCCACAAATGCATCACTGCTCACCTATCTTATGGAAGAGCTCAGGCAGCTGCACCTCCACTTTCTCTCTCTGGAACATATGGTACTCAGCCTGCTCACAGATGGGAGGAATCTGGTTGAACTGTCGGCGCAACCGAATATGCCTCCTAAAAGAAAACACACAAAACAGTCACAAGTACAACAGTCAGGTCATGTAATCAAACAGAAGAGGACAAAGGGAATCACTCTGCTAACTAAAGCTGTATTTCCCAAAACTCTGGTGTGGCATTAGCCGATTTTATTATGGACATTTGTCTAGACAAACACCCTTTATCTCACCATTATTTCCATCGGACTCCAGCGGGAGGTTCCCCAGTACATGGCCATCCCTTGATTTATCACATGGGTCATTGCTCGAACCGTTTCTGAAAATAAACATACACAAAAAATGCTATAAATGTCATCGGTACTGGCGCAACCCTGTAGTGCATTTCTGCAACACACTACTGTATGTTGCAACAAATATTCTACTGTACGTGTATCTGCTTGTTCTTGAATCTTTTATATCTATAATCTTATATATCTTATATATATATAAACTTTATATATATTTATATGTGTGTGTGTGTTATCATTTGCAATCCAAATTGCCTGAGCCATTCAGTGGGGAGGTGGAAAAGCTGATTATGTTAATCAGAAATTATGAAGAGGATGACATCTGCTCCTAACAAGACCTGCTTCAATGACATTGATGTTTAAATTCACAAGAATCTGTCTTTTTTTTTTTTTGATCTTCTACAGCATGCTACATGAAAAGGGAGCCCTGTGAAATAAATAAGAGATGACAGCCATATGCATCCTTTTTCAAATCTTTAATCGCACACAAAGTGGGTTGACACACTGGATGACAGCTTATGTGTTTCGAGCATTGGGGGTTAAAAATAGGTTAGGGGTGATTTTTTTTTTTTGGTTCTGTTTTCCCTTTTAATATGTTAGGGGAATATTAAGAGTTTTATCTGCTGATATTGTATCCATGCATCACTACATCTCAGCTAGGAAGGTATATCATTAAAAACAGCCACACCCGATCTATATGTGCTGTCAAATGCAATCTCACGTCACCTGGTTGCAAGTTCCATCTTTTTATTGGTTAGAAGAATGAGATTAGTTTTGTGCAACTGCAGAACTAGATATAATACGTGATAGATAACAATCATGCATCCCCAACAAGAGCAGGAGCACAGGGGTGTAATAAACTCAGTAATCCTGCATCCATCTATAAACTTCACTGATGCTCTCTGAACAAATCATCTATCTCTATTATGGAGTGTGTAGCTGGCTTAAGAGAGATTTCTCTAAAGTGACAGGCTTGCAATTCACCTCCTCTTCACCCTCTTTACCCTTTTAGCTACCACCAAAATAAAATACAGAAGATGACTCAAGCACCATAGATTTGAAGCTATATCCCCAACGGTGACCATATGAACTGAGTGCAGTTGATAAATGGCAAACGAGAAAAAGAATCACATCAACTTTTCCATCAAACGCCACCGGCTACTTCTGCCAAACTAGACACTGAAGTATTGTGAAAGGGCCCGAGCCAATGGAGCTTCAAACTGAGAGCAAGGAACGACCTCTGGTTCAACTCTTAACCTGAAGAAGAACTCTGTGACTGCAACAGATGGATACTGTAGGACCAGCTGAGCCCACACACAGTTAGCACTCTGCCATTTAAAGGTCTCCAGTATCGGTATCTATCATCATTCTGACTGTGGAGGTGGAAGCACCAGGACAGCATGCAGCATTTAAAAATAGACATTTCAGTCTCAAGAGGCCTGTGTATCCGAGTGTTCACATTGCAGTAGTCATAGAGACAAAAAAAAGGAGGCTTTTTATAAAAATTACAAAACACAGAAAAAAAAATGTGATAAAAAGGTAATATACCAGAAGAAAGTTGGAACAACACAGTTACCTTCCATAGGTGTGTTAGGGTCCGGTCTGTTCGCAAAAACCACATCCACATAGTCTAATTGCAGTCTTTCTAGAGAGGCTTTTAAACCTGAAAATATAGACCACAGTAAGTTAAAATGGACCTCTGCTGTGACTGCGACAATATTAAAGTGCATGATCAAAACTGGTTCAGAGCATTCGCAGTTTAACTTTGTTATTGTCCTCAAAAGTCTTTCTTGGCAACTGCAGTAACCCCAAGAGAATCTCAAGTAATAAGATGCGGTTTTCATTCCCTCCACCCAAAGCAACTAATTAGGAAGTAATTTGTTGTTACAGCATCATCATCTAATCCAATTAGATGTTACTCTGTGACTTACCTTCTATAATGTGTTTTCGGGATAAACCTCTTTCAGTCTCCGCTCTAAAAACAAAAAACAAATTAACAAAAAAAAAACATAGGTGTTGCATTATAAACTGCAAAATTAAAATGACTGGACTAGCTCCTTGGCTGTGATGTGACATCATGTAATCCTTTGTGAAATATGAGATGTTTTCAGTTTTTTTCTTAAAGTGCCTGACAACAGATTAGTTTGGATGACACATGATCCCATTAGCCGCGGGGCCATCAGCATCAGACAAGTCAGGAGAAATTACACAGGGAGACACTTTTTCATTTAGCGGCGACACAAAACTTACTTTCCACCCCAGAAAATCTTTGTCGTTATCACCAGGCTTGAACGTCTGAAAGTGGAGAGTGACAGCAAATCTGTTAGAACATGGGTCAAACTAACTGGCTTAATTCAAGCTAAAAACAAATAAAAATACAAAAAAAATCAAAAACAAATAAGGCATCAGGGTTGGTAATGTCTGCAGCTATGACTCAACACAGAGCTTTTAGAGTACTGTGTTCCAGTGAATGAGTTCAAAAGTATAACTTGATCTCATATAACCTACAAATGTCAGTGGAAGATTGACAAGACATGGGAACGACATGACGACGGACACTTGAATGAGGGCCCAGCACGCCCACTTTGAGGTTGTGTGTTGGAACCTTGCAGTTACCAGTTCATAACACACATAAAACACAGCCTCCCAATATGTTTGAGGTATCAAGATGACACGAGATTAGGCAGGCTGGCTGGGACGGAAATTAAAAACCACCCAAGTCAATTAAATTACGGCTCATACCTCCATCCTTTCTTCTTTATGATGTTTCCAAGCACCACCTCTGCCCTGCGAAGCAAATGGAGAGAAGGTGATATTAAAGATTGTCCAAGACGATACAGGCGTTTGGTCACGACTTTCCGAGGACTGAGTTCTCATATAAGGGAAGTAGGCTGACTCTGCACAGACGCTGGATAATGCATAGCTTTTATGCGAAAGAGGACCTGTTTTGGGTTGTTGGGTGTGAGGTAGCAGCCAGGTCAGAGTCAGCGGGGCCCGGGCCCAGCTGTGCTGCCACGCCACCACGATGACGCTCATTAGCAGCCGAAGGGGTGCTAATGACTGACATTATGTTCAATGTGGGGCTCATTAGGGGAGGGAAGAAAGCTGTCGCTTGAATGTCTCCCAGATCCTCTCAGACTTGTAGCACAGTCTTATATGAAATTATTTTGAGTGCTAATCAAAAAAATAAAATAAATAAAACAGCAACAAATGAGATCTGTTTTGGGTGTTGTGGTTAATATGACTAGCTGCTCTGAAGTTTTTTTTTTTTTTCACCTCACCAACGACAACAGTGCACTCCAGCTCTTGCAACATTTCCTTCTCTCAGCAAAAAAGTGAGGCAAGAGGTTGAGCGCTGATCTGCAAAGCTTTAGATGTGTGGATTCTTATCAGTCACGCCGTAACTTCAGTCATTTCCAAATTCACTCTTCAACTCTTCAGACACAAGAAGACCAAGGCTTACCATGAGTCAGCAAAACTAAAAAAAATACAAAAGGCGTATTTAAGCAAACATTCATGGACACTGGATGGAAGTGCTAAATGAATAAAATATGAGGAAATTCCTGATATTTTTAAAACACAGCAAAAAAAAAAAAAAAAAAAAATAACAACAACAAAACAAGCCCACATCGTTACTCCACCACTGAGATTGCCAGTTGAGATGTTGTGACTGCGACTGTCTCAACTCCTGGGGAAGCAGTAAGAATGTACTTTGCTTTTTCATACATCTACATATTTTTTATTTTTTCAGATTTTTGTCACTCTAGTGGCCTTTATTCACAGTGAGAGAGAGACAGGAACTCAGGAGGGAATAGGGAAGACAGGCAGCAAAGGATCACAGGCCGGGAGTCAAACCTTCGTACATGGGTCGCCTGCCTCAACCACTGCTCTACATCTACATCTCTGTTTAGCTTCTGTTTATTTAATTACAATACTGAGTAATTTTTCACACATTGTTGCTCATCTGAGGCTGTATTTAACTATCTGGTTCAGACCAGATCCTAAAAATGACCTGTAAATCAAACTTATGTGTCAGTGACAATATGAACTTGAACAGGAATATATGTAAATATAAGTAAATTGTACAGTTAGCTGGAAAGTATGAAAATGCAAGGATATATGGCTGATGTTATCATCTTATTGTGGAGACTGTATGATAAGCTAACAACTCATTTCTCTTTTTGGTGTATGTTTGGTTTCTGTCGAATGCTTCCTCCATTAGTCTATTTCATTATTCATATAAAATCCCTTGTTTATTTATACCCCCAAAAACAAACTCTCCTCCAAATTCCTGTGTCTTTGCCTGGTAGGCTCTACAGATCAAACCAGCAGCAGCATGAGTACAGTGGTTCCTGGACAAATATGGAAGCTGGAAACTGGACTCGCATGTTTTTTACACAACAAGCACTCCCCTGGGAACAAAAACATGCGTGTTTGTGAGCTTACAGTAACAGAGTGTGTGAGTCTCGTGAAAACACCAGCGCGGACATCGGAGTAATTTCAGTTCCCAAACATAAGGAGCAGGGTGCCTTGAGTGAGCTGACTTCCTTTATCCACTCATTAATTAGGTTTTTATCCTGCAGAGTTGATGCTATGACTTGCGGCAGAAGCCTGGATATAAAGGCGCATTATTCATGCATTATAAGACTACTGCTTTCAGATTTCTCGTACTTGTGCTGCAGGTTTGTAACTGGTTTCACATAATATCAAGCATTTTCTATGGATTTTGAGGAAAATCTAAAAACACAGTATGGAACTCTGTTCTGCCAGTTTCTTGCAGACTTTCAAATGCTCTGACGCCATATGCTTTTACTGATAACAGCTGCTACAGGACATGGGATTAGCAGGGCTTTATTTTCGCATATTTATTTATAATTCTGAGAAACGGCGGCCTGTGCTTTGGTGGGGATGCACTAGTCAAGCATGACAATTGATGGTGAAATGTTCTTGTGCGCTGACTGTTGTGGAAGGCTTTGTGGTTATGTTACAGAGGTAAGTTTCAACAAACGGCTTTGGCATCATGCTAACTCGAGACACAGAATCAACATTACAGCAGCTGTCTACGCAGCCACTGACACCTCGACGCATCCTTTGACTGATTAAAGGATCGAAAGGCATCAAAGTTTTTTTTCCATTCTCACGTTCAAAGTGTGATTTATTAATCTCCTGCGCGTGTGTATGCAGTATAAGCTCCTTGGTGCTGCTCTGCAGTGGAAGCTGTCAGGATTAACACCTGTTCAACACATGCAGAGCTGTGTGACATGCTGTCACACAAACACAGGCACAGGCCATATTTGTCTTTCTGTTTAACCGGTGGTTCTTTTAAAAACACACACTGATGAAACAAAAGGACGGGTATTTTTTTCATGGTAAAAGTCAACCTTGTGCTTGTTTTACTGGCCCCAACATAAAACAAGAGGACCAGTACAACATGTAGGAATGACCAGACAACAGCTGCAGAGGTATTACAGGGGCAAGAAAGGATGTGAATCCCTTGGTATTTATTAGTTTTCTACTTTAATTTTCACATGAAATGTGATCTGATCTTCAATCTACGTCACACTAATAGATTCAAACTACTTCATCTACTTCAGCGAAAGCCAATTGGGGTCAGTCGTTTTCACAACTGGAGTCTAATTAATAGAGACTCAATTTAGAGATGAGTTTTAGAGTTACTGTGATTCATAAAAGCCACACAATCATTTTAAGAAGTTGCTGTTCATAAAAAGTATCTGGTAATGTGAACCATACCTCGTAAAAAGAAGGTCTCTGAAGACACACGACCAAGAGTAGTTGATCTGTATGAGGCTGGAAGTCGATGCAGCATAATCTCAGTGTTTTTTTTTTTACTTTCATCAGTCCAGTTAGACAAAGTGTCTATAAATGAGATAGTTTAGTACTATGGTTGATTAACCCATGAGCAACAGCAAAACCTCACCAGATCATCATCTCAACCATTTGCCAACCCACAGGGAAAAAGAAATTCCCAAGTTTACCAAAACAGCCAACAAGATAATGTATGTGAGGTGGTCTGCGAGCTGAAGCTGAGTAGAAGCTGAGTGATGCAGCAGTCCAATGATCCTAAGAATTTCAGCTAAAGAAAATCTTTTGTAGTGGGCCTGGTCGAGCTCAGACCTTAAACTCAGTGTGAATGGTCAAAAATTCCCCCTGAACATCGTGCAGGTCTGAAAGTAGCGATCCAGAGCTATAGAGAGTTTGGGCTTGAAGTTGTTACAGCCTATTATCTTCAAGAGTTCACTTACTTTTTCCTCCAGCACAGGTAATGTTTAATCGGTGTATTTATTAAGACATGGCAAAATAAAATAGTGTGTCATCATCTTAAGCACATTCTGTTTGTCTGTTACTGTGAATTAAAATATCAGATCACATTTTAAGGCAATGCAGAAAACCACTTAATTCTAAGGGGGTTCACATACTTTTTC